>JAGSMP010000039.1:1200000-2400000 GCA_029286625.1 Parnassius orleans | reverse complement strand
GCAAATAAAGTTTATTGAATGAGACTTTATCGACGTAGTGGAGAAATTTAGTACGGTATTGAAAAATTCGTCACGTCTTCTTGTAACGTTTCACCGCCGGGGCTGCATGAGTAATAAAATAAAATAATGACATGTCGTAAATAAGTTTAACTTCGTACGTATGTACACAATTACACGCACAATATTTTTTAAATTTTTAAAATGAGAAAAAATTTAAGAATAAAACATACATACCTTGGCCTTAGGACTCTTGTACAATAACAAAAGACCAGGCTTCAGCACACACCACAGCTTGGTCCATGACTTTAGTGAACCTCGGACCTATAACAAAAATAAATACAACACTTTAAAATGTTAATAACTGGGCCCATGGATGTGGAGAGTCAAAAAATGTCACAAAAAATGCTACGAGAGATATTTTGGTGTTCCAAAGGATTTTTTCAAAATTTTCCCCTGTCAGTAAACCATCATCGTCATTACAGCTTGATTACAGCCTTGAATAAAACTACTTTTACGGATTATATCGCGTTTAATTAACTTATTTTTATTAATTCTCGACGTTTCAGGTGCTTTACAGCACCCATGGTCACGAGGGACTGAGGTGATTGGCGTCCCGATGTCAGAGTTAATCCGGAGTACCTTCAGCTTTTTTAATTATTAATTTTGGTGCGATCTACGATTTTTTGATTACAGCCTTTTACAAATCTCCTTATAAGCACAGGCCTCCCCCAAGGAATGCTACAAAACACTGTCCTGAGCCACCTGAATACACCGAATTCCTGCATGTCTTATCAGGTCGCCACTCGTTTAACTAAGCCTCGTTTCGTCCTGCACGGCTTTCTTTGCTCACCAGTACTACGCTGCCACTCGAGAACCTTTCTTCACTATTGTTTTTCAATTTCGATTGACAATTCACAATGCTGTGTTAGTCCCTACCTTAATGCATGGTAAGGAAAGTTGGGTGTGGCAGAAGAAACACGAGAAAAGACAAAAATAACGTATTCTTCTTTTTATTTCTTAAATTGTCATGTAGCACAGAAGCAAAGCCGTCATCGTGTAGCGGCGGTGTAAGAATAGCAACCACCCCATATCGTCCCGTGGGTGTCGTAAGAGGCGACAGGGCGAAACCAGGATTTGGCAGCAGCGTCTTCCTAATAACAACTTAAATTAAAAAACAGCGGTTACCAACCCTGCCCAAGCGTGGCAGCAAAGGCAATTATGGAGGATATTTATATAAAAATCTACATAAAAATTTAATAGTATTCCTATTATCCTATATCCTTATATTCCTCCAAACAATTACGTGTTTTATTCGCTTAAACCCAACACCACGACTACTACAAAAAAACGCGTAGCATTGTCGATAATATAACACACGTTTCGCCTCTAAACGAGGCATCATCATGGCGGTCCATATCCAGCAGTGGACTTTGATAGGCTGTCATGATAATTAATGATTACACTATGCAGGAAAGTGCATTGAAGATGATTGAGAATGATTTTAGTATAGGAACTTAGGCCCGATTCACATTTGGAGAGGTGACAAGTGCGAATGGCAAGTGCAACTGACAAGTGCTTAGTGCTTGTGAACAGGCAGTGACAAGTGTGAGTGAAAAGTGTGAAATGAAAACAAGTGCTCTATTCTTTGACAAGTGGCTCTTCCCCGCGCTACCCTTGCCACCCCTCGCTCGCCACCGTCCCCGCTATAGCCAACACGCCACGACATGCACGTGTTAGTGAATAGTTTAGGTTTGCACTATTGTTTTAATAATGGCAAAGTGGTCAGAGAACGATAACATTAAATTTGTCCAGGGATTTCTGAAACACGCTAGTTTTTTTTTATTAAATCGCCGTATTTTAAAAATAAATCAATGCGAGACGCCGCTGTGCTATCATACATAACTATGTTTATGACTTAATGATTACACAACTTGTAGCCGCAGTTGCTCATCCATTTTGAGTACTAAAAATACCATGCGGTTCAAAATTCCACACAATAATGACCTTACTTCATATCCATTTGCCACATGTGTGAGCAACTATTTGCTAGTTGTCACTTGACAATGTTTACTTGTCAATCTCACTCGCACTTGTTATTTCTCAAAATGTAAACAGAGCCTTAGGTATAGAGTTAGAAACTTTAAAAAAAAAGGTAGTTTTACCTTCAGCCAATCAGCGAGGACCACAACAGTGGGATCCTCGATGGAGTGTAACAGTGCCGACGCTGCTCTCTTCTTTTCTCTTCTGTAATGCTGGCGCTGAGCTTTGTAACTCTCCTTGCGGGAGAGAGCCGTACTCGGTGTACGCGACACGCCAGCCGCTGTTTCTGAGGACTGCAACCATAAACACTAATATATTTTTATTGTCTTCTTTGGTTGGTATTTTATACTACAGAGTTACGACTTTCTAAATACTAAGAATTATAATATTTATCATTATCTATATAAATGAAAATCAATTGCCGCATGTACGAAAGATGTTCACTTGAAAACGGCAGGACCGATTTTGAAGAAATTTTTTGTGTGTGTCCCATAAGTAATTTTCCCTGCGACTTCGCCCGCGTGTAATTTTGGTGTAGATTCACAATTGGACCCGGTAGGTATAGCTGTTGTCGAGATCTAGAAATCACCCGTGCGGGGCGGATCGCTCTTATTATATAAAATCGTTGGTTAGTGATCATATAACTTCTGATTGACTTGACCTATTGAGGTCATATTCACACAAAATATGTTTTATTGAGACCATGGTTCATAACTATGGTATAATCCGATAGGTGTCGCTGTAGTCAAATTATGTATATTAACAAATTCTATATTTATGGATCAAAATTACTTTTATTCACCATACTAAAATGACTCATACACATAATATATTGGATTAGTACCAAAAAAATCACAAAAACTGCACCCGATAGATGGCGCCGTGGTTCAGTTATTAATAACCTATTGTTTACAGTAACTAGTTGAGTTATAAATTACCTACCGGTAAGGGAAGAACAAAGTCTGCCGGGTCAGCTAGCTATACAATAGAATTTAATTATTGAAATACCTATGTATGTAAAGGTATAATTTATATGTTTAAAGCTGTTTCCCTTACTTCCTTTTATTCTTTTTTTATCTCTTACTCACTCTTATATTTTCTGTGATTTCTCTCTCGTTGTCTTTGGTTTAATATATCAACAAATAATAATATAGTTCCGCCAATCGTCACCTGTATTGTTGTTTGTAACATATGATTGTAAACTATTTTTTTAATGTCCCACTGGGTTTCTTGCTGGTTCTTTGCAGGACAGAGGTATTTTCCAAATCAGTGATAAATTCTACATAAGAATGACTTTCAATAACTATTAAGTATCTACATTACCGCGTAGTGGCTGTGTAAGGATATCCACTACCCCATATCATCCGTGGGTGTCGTAAGAGCCGACAGAGGAAAACAAACCAGGAGATGCGCAACAGCATCTTCCTTGTAACAACTAATACGGTAATTCTATTTCTATTTAGTATCTTGGTAACTTACTTTGTCAGACGAAGTGCCGTCCGGCGGATGCCCTCGGCCGTCACCGGAGGCCGGGGTCACCACCGCAGCCCCGGGGGACCTCGGCGGAGGCGTCAATGTCGGCTCACCTGTCGAAGAAAAAGCAATCAAGTAAAAACAATCTTACAAAGTTTAAAGAATTTAAAAGAATCCATTAAATACCTTTTTTTATTATTATTATCTTTCTTTATTTAAAAAGGCTTAACCTACACGGATATGTCAGCCTTATCGTACCATACCTTGTTCCTGTTAAAAATCATGAGTATTTAGAAAGTGGGAATCAATGTGATAGGAATATAGAAATTAATGACTTTGCCACCTCTGAGTGTGACTCTTAACCTCAAAAAACAACATCAATTGCCGCAAACCGCATCAAAATTAGTTAATTCGTTCAATATCTCTTGAAAATTTTATAATAGGTGGACTTTGGAGCGCTTTGCATTTGAAACTACCGGGAAGTTGCAGGGATGGCCTGTAGGGTCAACCGTATATTTTTAATATAGGATAAGTGTAAAAGAGCACACAGTCAACCTAATGGTAAGTGGATGCAGTGCCCGATAGATATATACATCTATCCTCGATTAACTATCAAAATGCAGCTGGGTTGTCAGGTTATCACCCTTCAGGACTAAGAATGCCTCATTTCCAGTAAAAAGCGTCTCTTTGGTTCTTTGCAGCACCATACGAGATACAGGAGCATTATGCTGCTATTTCACGCTGGTATTGTTGGTGTGAAAACGTGGCCCTTCACCGGTCGAGCTAACTAGCGTGGCTGCATGCTGTTGAGATTGACGTTTTATATTGAAAAATTTAAACAACTTACTTTATTTTATTTTAAATATATATTAATTCAATCAAATTTCAATTTAATTCTCTTATTATATTATATACATTTCTGCCATCTCGAGGGAAGATCATTTATGCCTTTGCGATACTACAAAGTTCTTGAATGCAACCGTTTTGTACCGCTTCTTAGAAAGATTTTTTTTTAAAATTATAAACACAGAGTGTTGAAGATGATGTATTTCCTGTAGTTCTTTAGACATCCATTATTAAACCACTGTTTAAAAAAGATGACAAAGAAGGCTTATCTTCTTACAGTCCGATCGCTATGATTTCTATATTTTCCAAAATTATATAAAAAGTAATTTATAACAATCTATGTACGTATATTATATCATCCTCATTACAGCCCTTCACATGTCCACTGCTGAACATAGGCCTCCCCGAAGGAATGCCACAAAGCAAGGTCACGGCCAGCAGTGAAGGACCACATCTCAGTTCCATAGGTCATCACTAGCAACACGCACTGGTTGTACAGTCTTGTTTTCAAGTTTGGAGGTATACCTGACGAGAAGATGTGCCGTAATTTCCCGAACGCTGCCCAGCCGAGTTGAATCCGTCGATTGACCTCTCGGTCGAAGTTGAACTTACCTAGTCGGACTATTTGTCCCAGGTAAACATACTCGTCAACAACTTCG
Organism: Parnassius orleans; assembly: GCA_029286625.1. NCBI lineage: Eukaryota > Metazoa > Arthropoda > Insecta > Lepidoptera > Papilionidae > Parnassius > Parnassius orleans. The sequence goes on along the minus strand of JAGSMP010000039.1, from coordinate 2,394,982 downwards.
AGCTTAGTGCTCCCAACAACTACCGGCATATGTGTGACATGGACATTACTTTGTTTTGTCCATGTTCATCTTAAGACCTATCCGTTGGGAGGCACTATTGAGGTCATTGAGCATAGTGCTTAGTTCCTCCAGCGATTCTGCCATAAGGACTATATCGTCAGCAAATCGAAGGTGAGTGATGTACTCGCCGTTGATGTTAATACCGTATCCTTTCCATTCCAGAAGCTTGAAAACGTCTTCCAATGCAGCGGTAAAGAGTTTCGGTGATATAACGTCACCCTGTCTTACACCTCTCTGCAGTTGGATAGGTTTCGTACTCTGGTTCTGTACTCGGATAGCCATCGTAGCCCTACTGTACAAACACTTCAGCACTTCGATATACCGACAGTCAACTTAGCTGAAGGGACTGCAGTACCGCCCAAATTTCGACGGAATCAAAGGCTTTCTCATAGTCCACATACGCCAGACATAGTGGCAAATTGTACTCCTCGGACTTCTGTACAATTTGCCGAAGGGTATGTATGTGGTCTATGGTGCTAAAGCCTTTTCAGAAACCGGCTTGTTCGGGAGACTGGAAGTCGTCGAGTATGCATGCGAGAAGATTCGTAATAACTCTCGAAAACAGCACATAGACGCGGCTCAAAAGAGAAATCGGTCTGTAGTTCTTCAAGAGAGCGTTGTCGCCTTTCTTGAAGAACAAGACCACCGCACTTCTGCTCCACGCCTCCGGTGTAGTGCCACCATGGAGGACGGAATTAAAGAGCTTCTGAAGGACTTCAAGTACCGGTTTTCCACCCGCTTTCAGAAGCTCCGCTGTAATTCCATCCTCGCCTGGGGCCTTGCCGTTTTTAAGGTGCTGGAGAGCCATTCTAATCTCGCCCAGACTGACGTCCGTAATATCATCGGAATAGTGTCGGATAAGACTTGCTCTTGGATCGTTACTCACACTTGCGTGTGGCTCCAACGATGATGTGTACAGCTGCCCATAGAACCTCTCAATCTCACTGAAAATCTCAGGTGTCGAGGAAATGACGCTGCCACACTCGGTCTTCAGCTTCGACAGTTGGCTCTTTCTGGCAGACAGATCTCTAGCAAAGACTTTGGAGTGCATTTGAAGTTGCATAAGTCCCACCGCATGCATTTGGAGATCTGTCTGTTCAGTTGCCTGTATGCTGTCAAATCTACTGAAGACTGCAGCTTCATTTCCCGTCTAACAGCCATGACATTAAGAGTGTGATCGCAGAGTTTTTGTGTTCTTCTGCGGCGGGTCTTGCAAAACTTAGCTCCGACTGCATGGACATTTTCCACGAGCTTGTCATTCATATCGTCCACTGCATTGCAATCTTCTAGGCACTGAAAACGGTTTTGTAGCTCGAGCTAAAAGGTTTCGGGACTCTGGATTAGAGCACGAGGGGGACGGAGCGTTGACTTCATTAGACGTGACCTCTCCAACTTAACGTTTAGGTTCAGTGTGCCTCTCTCAATCTTTACAACGTTGTTAACGAGACTTGTGGACGATAAATCCAACACCTCCTTGGGACAGATGGTCGCCCTCCCGGTGATAGAACAAGTTGCCGGATTCGAGGATTACCATGTCCTCCCCCTCTTCGGACCTCAGATAATCCTATAATATTCCAGCGCAACTTGTCTATCTCTTCTTCCAGCTCCAGGATCTTCTCATCAGTCCTCAGGGTGCGTGCGTTATATGTTGCCAGGTCGAGTCGTCTTAGGTGGCAACCGAACCTCCACTGGAGATTCTTAGCACCCCTTGCCCCGCCGTTACCATGGTCGCCACCGTAGCCAGGAATAGCGGGGCCGCCGGGGACTGGGGGCCGTCTCTTCGTAACTTTAATCATGGGGGGGGTATATTGCCATAGTTGCCACGCTTGTCGAGCGGGTTGGCAACCGCAGTTTTTTTTATTGTAGTTTTGCTGTTATCAGTAAGATGCTGCTGCCCATCTTCTGCCTCAGTTTCCCTCTGTCGCCTCTTACGACACCCACGGGAGAATATGGGGTAGTGGGTATTCTTACCCGCCACTACACGGGGTATCACGTATCACGGGTTTGTCCAAAGACTAAATATGAATATATTTATTGGTCTTGTCCTCGATCCTCTGGTGTTACTCAAGGAAGCGTACTTGGTCCTTTATTATTTTTAGTATATATTAAAGACTTGCCTAACAGCGTACAATTTCCTATGACTCTATTTGCAGATGACAGCTCTGAGGTACTTTCTTAATATATAGACATAAATAATTATGAAAATGAAATTAATATCAACCTGAATGATATAATTTGCTGGCTTAAATCAAATAGTTTGATAATAAATTTAAAAAAGACTCAAATAATGATTTTTTACCAACGGAAATGGACTCTTGATTTTCTTACCATTAATTGCGATGGTGTTAGTGTGGACCGTTAGTGAAAACAACGTAACAAAATTCTTAGGTCTTAATATTGATAATGACTTAAAGTGGGAGAGCCATACAGAATATATTTGCAAAAAAAAAACTAAATTAATTTTCTTACGCTCTGTCGATCACGGCTTCGTATCTTCAACAGTGCACTAAGGTGTACATTTTTGGAGTAATGCTACAAGGCGCAAAGATATATTTAAAGCGCAAAAAAGAGTGGCCATGCTACCGCAAATATGCCGAAAGCTGTAAACCACAATTTGAAAAATTTTATATAGACATTTCACGCGCTGTATAGTTATGAAGTTATGACATTTATAAAAAGTAGTCCTGAAATATTTAACGATTATTAAATAATAAGCAATCGACGTAAAAGTAAACTTTATACAATTTATTAGAAAAATTCAAATATAATTATACTATGATAAATTAATTTATTATAATTGTAGTAGTGTAATAAATTTAATTGTTTACCTAAGGGTTGAATGCAGAGAACGTAATTTTTTTTTTAAAGATCTCTTAAAAAATCAAATTCAAATTTATTTTTATTTATATTCACAAATAAAAATAAATTTGAATTTGATTTTTTTCCTTGCAGGTAATTGTCCAAATTGCGGAAAAAGTGGTAATTGGTTAGGGCTATATCTGGCTGACAAAGGATGACTTGTAATGTTAATACGCTTTGTCGAGCAGTGTAAGATATTGCGTCATAATGGAGAAATACTGTCGAAGATCGATTGACGAATCGGGGTTGTTCTTTTATAGAATAAGTGTGACAAACGAGCACACAGTCCACCTGAAGGTAAGTGGATTCTGTGGCCCATACACATCTACGTTTATCCTCGATTAAGAATCAAAATGCAGATGTGTTGTCCACCCCTTGGAACTAAGATGGAATGAATTTTCTATGGGTGAGCTTCTCTTAAGGACATTGTTCCAGTTTTTCACTTTGGTTCAGCTATTGCGTTTTTGGCTTGCGATTATCGTAGATTCCCTTTCTACACACGTCACAATTCTGTCCAAATTGCCTTTAGTTCTGTATCTACTCATCAATACAAGGTGAATCACACGAACTTACAGTCCAACTGATGGTAAGTAGTCCATGGACACCTGCTGCCAACTTCAAACAAAGAAAGGTACAGATGAGTTGACACTTTTGAGGACTGAGTTGGTCATTACCTTACATTCATTACCTTACAGCCTGTTATTACACTGGCTCTCTATACCCTTCAGACTGGAACACAGAATTGCAAGCACTGCTATTCGGCGGTATAAATAGGCAGGAATATATATATACCTGCCTATTTATACCATAAATAGGCGTGGTACATGCCCAGCAGGAAAGGAGACCTACCACCTAGTGTGATGCATTCCATATCATTCCTCAGAGGTGACAACGCATCTGTAGCTTCCTTTGTTCGAAGTTGGTTAATAAAATTTATTAATAAATTTTAAAATTTAAAAAAAATTACTTACGACTGGTGAAAAATGCAACCGACTTCAAAAAGGAGGAGGTACTCAATTCGACTGTATGTTTTTTTTATGTGTGTTACCTCATAACTTTTTTCTCGGTAAACCGATTTCGATGATTCTTTTTTTTATTTGAAAGCTGGTGCTTCTCATGTGGTCCCATATAAATTTGATCAAGGTCTGACCAGTAGTTTTTAAGTTATTCTTAATAATTTATATTGAAATCGGTTGTAATTTTTTTTTAATTTCGTCGTAAGTTGACAAACGACCAGTATGTAATGATTTCTTATGTTTACGTGAATACAACACATTTAAATGAAACTGGTTTTTACGGCTTTTATCGCGTATATTAACTTATTTTATATTTCCGACGTTTTGAGTACTTTACAGCACCCATGTTCACGGGGGGTAAACACTAGTTTCATTTAAATGCTCAACATTAGGTTTCACAATGCACTTTGTTTATAAAAAAATTCTTGGTTATAAGAAATCCTATCCTACGTCTATTTACCGTAGGTGGGTGGCGTTACTGGCGCAGTGGCTGGTAGTACGACGTTCAATGGGGATGGTACTGCTTCTGAAAAGATTAAATTATGAACTTTACGTATAAATATACAGAGTTATTTTTCAAAAAGTATCCAAATTATATATTTAAGTTCAAATATATAAATAATGATATACCGTTATTGCAATTTTTAAAATACAAAAAAATAAGGCTTGTACTTTTATTTGAAATTATCCCAAATTAAATGTGATTTATGGACAACAACTACGCGTACGCGCGCTCCTCTGTGTGCCATTCAGTTCACAACGTTTTTGCAGACCGAGCGACCCTTACGAATGTGTGCGTGCGTAGTAAAATAGTAGGCGTTAGATATTTATGAATGACAATCAGTTAAAATAAGGCATTACCACACATTTTGAATTTTAAAGATAAAAAGAACAAAATGCTTGAGATTTTTTAATTAATTTTTCTTCACCATTCGCCTATATTACTTAATCTGAACCCTCTCTGCAAATTTGGACGTATACTATATATAATATATATAACTCTGTATAAAGTCCAGTTTCAAAGTTATAAGCGACAGTAGCCTAATGGAATGGTGTGGACTGCGAACTCAGAGGTCGTGGGTTCGAATCCACCATTCGACTCCTGTAGTGAACCACTACTAGCACAAGCAATAATGACGAATACTGTTGAATTTCATTTATTATTATAATTCCCGACGTGCAACAAGTCCGTGCCCCCGCTACCATGCATTTTTTTTATAAAATAAGGGTGACAAACGAGCACACAATCCACCTGATGGTAAGCGGATGCTGAGGCCATAGACATCTACATTTATCCTCAATTAAGAATCAAAATGCAGATGCGTTGTCATTCCTGAGGACTGAGATGGTTGCCTCGTTTCCAATAAAAAGGGTCTCCGGTTCTCTACACTCACCATACGAAACACAGCAGCATTAAGCTGCTATTTTACGCTGATATTCTGTGAGAGCGTGGTCCAACCCCGGTGGAGCCGACCCATTCGTGCTACAACCATAATATAGCTGCAGCGTGGCTCTACCACGTAAAAAATGCATGCTATAAATCACCCGAAACGTCGGTAATAAAAACAATTTAAACGCGATAAAATCCGTAAAGTTGGTTTTATTCAAGGGTTGTTATAATATTAAGGAATATATTATGAATAATAATAACCCTAGGAAGAGCGTGGACTTTACCCGGTCGAACGGAGTCATTCATTCATCAATTCATTACAGCCAGAAGTCAACAGCTGAACATAGGCCTCCCGATATATTAACCTCATATTTGGCTACTTGTTGCCACGCTTGGCAGGCGGCTTGACTACTGCAGTTTTAATTACTGTGTTATTGTATTATTGTAGTGTTGTTATCAGAAGGGTATGCTGCCCATCTCCTGTTTCAGTTTTTGTCGTCGCCGCCACGACACGGCGAGCCATTCATGCTGCAACCATACCGCATATTGAATGCCTCGTTAGTCTTGTGATTGTAAGCGCGACTGCAGATTATGTGGTCCTGGGTTCGAATTACGGGTCGGCAAAATCTGTTGTAGACTTTTATTAAGAAATTCACAGTAGCAGCAGCCCGGAGTCAGGAAGTCGGCGGTGTTTTACCTCCGTGCCTCCGAAAGCAAATAAAGCCGTTGATAATTCGCCTGATCTCTTTCCGGTCGTATCGGATTGCCGTACTATCGGACTATGAGAGTGAGGGAATAGATAGTGCAGCTGTGCTTGCGCACACACTCTGGCACTATAATCCTGTCCTGCGCAGATGGCTAGTCTCCGTTGAGACTGGCCGCCGTGACCGAAGTTCAGTCTGGAGGACATTATTATAATATAATTACCTTATTCACGTAATTCGGTGTCGAAGTATTAAACTGTCCGTAATCACCAGCCTTCAGCGCCGGTGATGAGGGAGTCGTGGTGGAGGGTGACGACGGCTCCACTGCTGGGGACGAGCTCATCGTGAGTGCGTCACAGGGTCATAGCATCGTGGGTGATGAAGTGCCGACGAGTTGTGATGAGGAAGGCAGGAGTTGTTAGGATGTGTAAAGTTTTCAGTTTCGGAAAAGGAATTACAAGGTAATTAATACAAGTAAATATAAACGTATTTATAAATTAATCAAATAAAAAAATTAATTAAAATATCAACAAATTCAAAGCATATACCTCTGGTAATTTGCTTAGCTAAATTTAAAATATATAAACAATCTTTATATAATTAAAATAATAGTATCTGGAATGAATTATTGGCAAATTCATATAAAATATTTATATTTAATATATTATTATGGAATGGCGAGGGAGGTAAATGGAAACTTAAGGTAAGGCGGGAATTAATAGGATGCTGAAAACATACGAAATTAGTTAGTTAAAGTAGCAAAGTACATAACATTAAAACATAAATAGCTTTGATAAGAATAAAGATGTACATACTTTAAATACTAGGAACAAACATAAGCTTATAATGCCAGTTACTAGACTCCACAGAATTAGTAATACATTTATGGGGCAATGTATAGGTACGCTTTTACAACAAAATCCCAGAAAATGTACAAAATTTGTCAATAAACAAGTTTAATGTTTTATTAAAGAAAAATTGTATAAAAAGGGTTATTATAATATAAAAGAATACATAAATGAAAATAACCCCGGGGAATGAGGTGATCGCTACCATGCTGGTTCTATTAAAATTCATTTAAAAATTGTACAAACAAAATTATTGTAAAGTGAAATATATTTTAAAAAACTCCCACTAGGATTCTTGCTGGTTCTTCCCAGAACAGAGGTATTTTCCGAACCAGTGGTAAATAAAAAATTACTTTCAATAAGTATTATGTAATAATGTATATTGAATAAAAAATTATTCTACTCTGTTCATTTTTAGGGACGTAGGAACAATAATTTAAAATTAAACATTTTGTACAACTGACTTCAATATAAATCTAATACCTTTAAACGAGCAATTCTTGTATACAATATATATAATCGGAATCTCGGAAACGGCTTCAACGATTTTCATGAAATTTAGTATGCAGGGGGTTTCGGGGGCGATAAATCGATCTAGCTAGGATTCATTTTTAGAACATGTCGTTTTATCCGTGTTTTCAGGCAATGAAACATTGCTACAATATCATTTGAATACGAAGGTAAATTTCGCCACTATCTGCAAGGTTATAATAGCTCAGGTGAAAATCGGGCAGATCCGAAACCACAAAACCCCGGTTCGAGTCCAGATGTCTCCAGTCCGATTATTTTCCTTTTTTTCAAGTTCCTTCTTTTGTGAGAAAAACTATTATTGGGAGCCCTTTATCAACGCATCTAATTTGTATCTAAGATATTTTTGTTAAAAAAACACGAAAAAAAAAATATTACAGAGCTTTAAAAAAAATAAGGTAGTAATTACATTAGTAAAGAAACCGACATTGTGCAAATATTTTTATCCTATTGGCGATGTTTCGGTACAAAGATATAAGTCAATCAATAACTCTTTATTGATAATCAACTTAAACATAAACTGAAAAATATGACTCTTCCTGACATCTATTGGCGAGTAATAATACTATTATTTTTTTAATTGAAATATAATTTCCAAAAACACGATTTCCAAAAAAAATACCGAGCAAAGCTCGGTCATCCAGGTACTTGTTAAGAATAACTCAAAAGCTATTGGTCAGACCTTGATCAAATTTATATGCGACCACATGAGAAGCTTTCAAATAAAAACAGAATCATCGAAATCGGTTCACCCAGAAAAAAAGTTATGAGGAAACACATATAAAAAAACATACAGTCGAATTGAGTACAGTCTCCTTTTTGAAGTCGGTAGAAAACGAGTGGTTATAGAGTGAAAAGAAACTTATAAGCTGATATTTGCGACAAGCGACCCGTCCCGGATTTACCGTGTAGTGGCGGTGTAAGAATACCCACTACCCCATACCATCCCGTGGGTGTCGTAAGAGGCGACAGAGGTAAACAAATCAGGAGATGGGCAGGAGCATCTTCCTAATAACGACTAAAAATAAAAAAATTGCGGTTTCCGACCAGCTTTTGCCAAGCGTGGCAACAAAGGCAATACCATTTATTTCTTTTTTTTTTCGCAAAAAAAATCTATAATTTAAAGAAATTGCAATTTAAATAAATCAGCACTAAGCGCTTCATAAGGCTCCCACAGAATTTTTCTGTATGTCTTTCGGTTAGTTTGTTCCGGCTAATCTCCGAAACGGTTGGACTGATTTTGGCGGGACTTTCACTGCCAAATAGCTGATATTATAAGGAGTAACTTAGACTACTTTTATATTTGAAAAAAAATTAGAGTTCTGCGGAAAAAAATTAAAACCCATAAATTCCAATCGTAATTAATTACACGCGGGCGAAGTCGCGGGGAACAGCTACCACAAAATATAAAATAAAAATGACATCTATACATCTATAGAAATAAATAAAATTGAAGTGTCTGTTTGTAATGTCAAAATAACAACTTTTTACTAAATGCATAATGAAAGTATGAACGGTACTTAAAATTTTTGTCTGTCTGTCTGTTTGTTCCGGCAAATCTCCGAAATGGCTGTACCGATTTTGACGGGACTTTCACTGGCAGATAGCTGATGTTATAAGGAGTAACTTAGGCTACTTTTATTTTAGATCAACGAATTAGTGTTTCGCGCAAAAAAAATTATAATCCTAGATCACACGCGGGCGAAGTCACGGGGAACAGCTAGTTAGATTATAAATAAACAAAACAATATTTATATTAAATTTCATACATATATGAATATAAAGTACACGACTTTGTATTTCCTTACTTCTTATAAAAATAAAAAAATATATAAAAAAAATCGTTATCTATACAAAGTATTTTTCGTGCCTAGTGTGTGGTAAACAGTGCGTCATAAAACTAAATAATAAACAATGAATAAATCATTTTGGTGAATATAGGCGTAGTGTGGGACGCCCCCTGGCTAGATGTAGCGACGATCGTGATCTGCGCAAGGCGGCTGGCGTGGTACGCCTTGGAAGAGGCCTATATCCAGCAGTCGACTGCCGCAGGCTGATGACGATGATGTTGATGAAATAAATTATACTTAAAGTAAGGCCCGATTATAAATTCAAATTTTTGACACTAATGTACCCGACGTCGAAAGCCCTAGGTTTCCTAAAGATCGCGTGATACGGAGTAATTTCATAAAACAAGGTTTTATACATAGTACAGCCACCCTGCAGCTACATTATGGTCGTAGCACGAACAGATCGGCTCTACAGAGGAAGTAGCACTCTCTCACAGAGTACCAGCGTTAAATAGCAGCTTAACGCTGCTGTGTTTCGTATGGTGAGTGTAGAGAACCGGAGACCCTTCTACTGGAAACGAGGAATTCTATTTTAGTCCTCGGCGGTGACAACGCATCTGCATTTTGATTCTTAATCGAGGATAAATGTTGATGTCTGTGGACTGTATGCTCGTTTGTCACTCTTATACTCTAAAAATAACAGCTTAGCTGTCTGTCGGGCTTCCCTCTAGGCTGCTGACCCCACCGTGTAGATACGGTGTAAAAACATCCACTACCCTATATCATCCCGGGGGAGCCATAACGACGACAGAGGGAAAAAAACAGATGTCTATGGGCCTCAACATCCACTTACCATCAGGTGGACTGTGTGATCGTTTGTCACCCCAAACAAAAACTAATAATTTCATCAAAAGAAATTATATGATGTGGTCTCTAAATTAATTTTATTCGCATATTTACTTGATATTGTCGATAAACTAATTTTAATCAATGTTTAATTATTGTTTACTGAGTATTCGAAACGTATGTTTTTAAGTATCTCTACATAGTATAAAACAAAGTCGCTTCCCGCAGTCTGTACGATTAGATCTTTTAAACTACGCAACGGATTTTGATGAGGTTTTCATCAATAGACAGAATGATCCAAGAGAAATGTTTATATGTATAATACACGCATATTATATATTATATAATTCTTCTGTCCGTGTGTATTTGACTGAACTCCTCCTAAACGGCGGGACCGATTTTGATGAAATTTTGGGTGTTAAGTTGATTAGAGAATGGTTTAGATTCACAATTGTACCCGATAGGTGGCGTTGTTGTCGGGATCCAAGCATCAACCGTGCGAAGCCGGAGCGGATCGCTAGTGTTAGCCAATTTCTCGAAAAAGGCTGAAACTATAAAATGATTCTTCTTAAAATACCATCAACTTTGTGACTTCGGGCTGCTATTAAGAATTATTGGGTTTTATGTCAAGTTTTCATAATAATAATAATTTAATTATATTTGTTATTATTATTATGAACTTGACAGAAAACCCAATAAATGGTTTTTGGGCCGACCGGCGATTCGAACCTTGACCACTGGTATCATTACACTGCCTACGGGGCTGTAATTATATTGACTCTACCGTAATAGCTTGGGTGCACTTTTTCCTTGCAGAAACATGTCGACTTTACAGAAAATGAGTTATACCAGCCCAGGCGGATTTCTGGACAGAAAAGAAGCTTTCATCATCATCATCATCATCATCATCACAGCTTATCAAACCAACGAAGCATAAAAAACGACGACAGTATCTCAAATTCTCAAAGCGCCTCATCACTCTTTTTTTTTACGTAGTAGAGCCATGCTGCAGCTATATTAGTAGTAAAGTTGTAGCACGAATGGGTCTCTTACAGAATACCAGCGTAAAATAGCAGCTTAACGCTGCTGTGTTTCGTAGTGTGAGTGTAGAGTACCGGAGACCCTTTTTACTGGAAACGAGACATTCGATCTTAGTCCTCACGGGTGACAACGCACCTGCATTTTGATTTGTAATCGAGGATAGATGTAGATTTCTATGGGCCGCAGCAACCACTTACCATCAGGTGGACTGTGTGCTCGTTTGTCACCCTTATCCTATAAAAAAATCATCATTACAGTCTATGAAAGTCCATTTCTGAACATAGTCCTACCCCAGAGATTGCCTCATAGAAAGGATTTCGCCATAGTTGCCACGCTTGCCAAGCAGGTTGCTAACCGCAGTTTTTTTATAATTTCGAGTTATTATTAGAATATACTGCTACCCATCTCCTGTTTCAGATTCACTCTGTGGCATTTTACTACACAACACATACGGGACGATATCGCCCGATGTCTAATTCTTTAGCCGTTTCCCAGAAACCAATTGAATATCATTGTCGGTGCGTCTGTTAGTGATCATGTAACTTCTGTAAGACTTGATTGATTGAGGTCGTAATCACACAATATATTTATTTTATCGGGACGTTGGTTCACAGAAGTCAAGTTATTATCAAATTCTATACTTTGGGACGAAAATTACTTATAATCACAATATACAGGTTATTTTTCAGGGTAGCCAAATTTTAAACTTAACTTCAAATACAACGTGTTACAAAATAACCCGTAAAAAATATAATTAATTATCAAAGCCAAAAATTTTGTCAACCTTAGTAAGCTGTCATGTCAGGTAACCAGATTATTTAACAGAAAGGCCTACGTACCTATTTTACCTAATAATTGTCTACTTTAATCGTTTCTATTTTTCATTCATAAATGTTTGCTACCTCAATACAAAGATGTCATTATACTCAAGTACTGGCTTCAAAAAATGTCAAGTTGGAAAAAAAAATATGTTGTCAATTTCAAATCTTCTAATCGATATCCTACAACTGTTTCGAGTTTTTTTTTCCAACATTTTTTGCCCATGAAGATAGCAATTCAAATCGTGCTCGCGAACTGTATCGGCAACGATTCACGAGGTCAGGACTTTCCAATATGCATAACGATCACGTTTGGGCTCGCATAAATCCACATGCTTCACGGCAGGGCAAATTCCAACACCAGTGGCGGCTGAATATGTGGGCTGGCCTTTATGACGGGCATGTCATCGGTCCCACCACCATGTCATTATGCCATCACGTCTGAACGGTAGCAACTATCTAACGTTTTTACAAACGGAATTCGAAGAGGCAATTGGCGACTTTCCTGTGGCTGACTGGGATTACTTTGAGAACCAAAGGAACATGGTGTTTCGGCATAATGGAGCTCCGGCACATTTTGCTCGCAATGTACGAGAACATCTTAACGTTCGCTTTCCGCGAGGATGGATCGGCCGCGGGGAACCGGTGCTATGGCCTGCTCGTTCTCCGGACCTCACACCCTTGGACTTCTTTTTGTGGGTTTATGTGAAGGATAGAGTGTATTTCTCCGATTGCCCAACGGTTGCAGAGATGGAAAAGCGTGTTAGATCGGTTTTCGCATCAATAACATCGACGATAGTGCGAAGTGCCACACAAGCCATATCCCGACGAGCGAGTTTGTGTATTGAGCAAGGCGGAGCACACTTTGAGCCGTTTCTGTGAAATTGACATTTATTATGAAAAAGTAAGTGTTCGTTTAGGTTGTTTCGTTAGGTTAGGTCTTTTAAAATTTTTGTCGTTCCGCGAATTAAGTACAACTGTAGGTACATTCTGCGTAGTTTACTCTTTAATTTTACTGAAATAGGGTTTGCACATCAGTGAAAATAATAATATTTTTTTATTTTTTTGGGGTATGTTATACAGCGTTACTACGATTCTTAAATATTGTGAATGGACTCGTTATAAGGCCCCATTTAACCTCCTTTCGGCTTTACGGGTAGTTTTGTAACATCCAGTATATAAATAATGGTATACCGTTATTGCAGTTTTTGAAAAATACGAGTAATACGAGTAAATAAGGCTTCTACTTTTATTTGAAATTATCCCAAATTGAATGTAAATTATGGGCAACAACTACACTACACACTCTGTGTGCGACCCTTACGATTGTGTGCGTGCGCATTAAAATCAGTTAAAATAGTGCATTACCACGCATTTTGAATTTAAAAGATAAAAAGGACAGAACGTTTGGGATCTTTTTTTTAATTAAGTTTTCTTCACCATTTGCCTATATTACATATTCTGAACCTTCTCTGCAAATTTGGCCGGTTATTGCAAAATAACCCTGTATATTATTATTTTATGGATGAGGAGGCAAACGACCATGCGGCTCACCTGATGGTAAGTGATCACCGTCGCCCATGAACAACAGCAACACTAGGGGTATTGCAAGTGCGTTATTTATGTTTTTTTTTTTAAGTTTGTAATTTTTTATGTTGGTTTTGTGCTAAAAAGATGACACGAAACGATGGTTTATAACTGTGCTCTAATCCTGGCGCTGCCATTGTAGTCAAGTTATTAACAAATTCTGCACTTCGGGACCAAAATTACTTATAATCACAATTTAAACGTGGTAGAGCCACGCTGCAGCTGTATTATGGTTATATCACGAATGGGTCGGTTCGACCGCGTATACCAGCGTAAAATAGCAGCTCAATGCTGCTGTGTTTCGTATAGTGAGTGTAGAGAACCGGAGACCCTTTTTACTGAAAACAAGGCATTCCATCTTAGTCCTCTGGGGTGACAACGCATCTGCATTTTGATTTGTAATCGAGGATAGATGTAGATTTCTATGTATTTTCATTCTTAAGAGGATAAATGTAGATGTCTATAGGCCACAGCATCCACTTACCATCAGGTAAACTGTGTGCTCGTTTGTCACCCTTATTCTACTACTTAAAGCACGTAAAGCCGTTGTTCCTGCGCCTGATCTCTCTCCGGTCGTGTCGGTTTACCGTCCCATCCGACTATAAGAGTGCACCTGTGCTTGCGCCTACACTTGGGCACTGTAATCCTGTCCTGCGCAGATGGATAGTCTCCGTTGAGGCTGGCCGCCGTGACCGGAATTCCGTCTTAATTTTTCGTTATTAAAACAAGAATCTTCAAGTTTTTCGCATAAAATATAGGCCAGATTCCTTCTGGTATTGTTCTTTATTTGTTCTTATTTTCATCACAATCGGTTCAGCCTTTCCGAAGATTAGCCCGGACAGACAGACAGACATAAATTTTAGAAATGATTATTTGTTTTAATAGCGTGTAAATAGCTTAATAGAAGCCAGTTATTTCAATATTGTAATTTTCAGACGGACACGTCAATTTTATTTATATATTTAGATGTATAGACTAAAAAGCCACCGCGCCTTCTACTGGAAATGGCAGAATAATGTCTGCCAGGCCAGCTAGTACCAATACTTAAATACAAGAATTGCTCTCTTAAAGTATAGGAATCTATGTCTATACAAATAAATAAAATTGAAGTGTCTGTTTGTACTGTCAAAATAACAGCTTTTAACTAAATGCATATTAAAGTATATACGGTACTTATAAAAAAAACACAGTTTTTAAATTTTTGTCTGTCTGTTTGTTCCGGCTAATCTTCGAAACGGCTGGACCGATTTTGACAAGACTTTCACTAGCAGATAGCTAATGTTATAAGGAGTAACTTAAGCTACTTTTATTTAAGAAAAAAAATTAGGGCTCCGCGCAAAAAAAATTAAAACCCATAAAATCCAATAGTAATAAATTCCACGCGGGCGAAATCGCGGGGAACAGCCAGAAATATAATATATTAACTAATAAATCTATCCAAATGCCAGCATTGATATTACGTGACGTTCATTTTACGTCGAAATACCGTATTCGAAAATTGCTTAATATTTCGAAGTTTCCTGTTATGTTTACTTTTAGTGACTGATAACTGTAAACAATTGAGTTTTTTTTTGTACCGATTGACTCGTACGATCAGTACCTACTTGCTTATTGAAAGTTTTTTTTCTTCGGTAATAGACTCGTATCTTTGTACTTTTGCCAGCGTCAAGTATATTAAGAAATTATCGTTTATAATAATTCGTTAATAAACTTCTTCTCAATATTATGTTGATGCGTCACATTGTGATGTTTTTAACCCCTTGATGAAAACAGTGGCGTGTTATATGTTTAGTGTGTATCGGTAAATCTGTGCGTCTGCCTGCGGCTGTGGCATCATAGCTCCTGAACGGATGAACCGATTTTGATTAAATTTTTTTTTCGTTTAAAAGGTGTCTTAATCGGGACTGCTCTTAGTTAGTTATGTTTCAAGAAAATCTGTTCAGCCGTTTGAAGATTATCAGCTTTTTTTTCAGGGGTTTTATAATTTTTAATTTAAGTTATTGCGAGATTTTGACGGCAGCTTGAGCCAGCAGACCATCGATGATGATAGTATCTCAATGCACCTAAGCAGATACATTATCTTGAGGTTTATATCACCATCGGAGCACTTGTTTCATCGTTTCAACCACTTTTACGTATCAAAATTTACTAAAAAAAAAGACTATTATCAAAAAAATTATACAGGAGCAGCCATCCGCCGCCGGACAAGTTCCTTTCAAAACTCTTACTGAAAGTTAAGCAGTTATAATCGTTATAGCCTATTAAAGTCCACCGCTGAACATACGCCATAGCTGCCACGCTTGGCAAACGGGTTGGCAACCCAGTTTTTATTTTTAGTCGTTATTAGGAAGATGCTCCTGCCAATCTCCTGATTTGTTTTCCTCAGTCGCATCTTACGACACCCACGGGATGATATGGGGTAGTGAATAAAGCATTTTTAAAGTTTATATAGGAACGAAACACTTAATTATTTTTTAGTAAAATGAACAGTACGGGAACATCATATTACAATTACAACATCTTTATCTAAAAATAAAAAATAAATAAATAATAGAAATTAAATAAAAAAACAAACAAATCAAAATAAAGATTAATTTAATTGTTATATCTGCATGATTATTTTGTTACTCTAAATATCCGGATTATCCGAGTAATCGTGATCTGTAAATGATGCTTTAATTGAAATCCGGATTAAGATTTGGATAGTATGAGGGTGTAGTTCGTATATAATCGGTAGCGAAACTGTTCAATCAATAATATCAACTAATAAAATAACTCGTAAACTGTTCCAAACTATTTCAATTTTCCCGCGCGCTCCTCTGTTCTACACAGGTCATGACCTCATAGCCTTATTATGTAACGTCAACACTTGGCAGATTGGTTTCAATGTATGCAAAAATACACTGATTCGTGTTTTCTCTGTCTCAAAGCGAACACGCAATGGACTGTCAAAATTTATGAAAGCAAAGCAATATGGATGGACCTCGGTCGCTGCAAAACTGCGCGATACTGCTGTCATAAAAAAGGAGTTGAGTTGCGCGATTAGTCGTCTCTCTCGCACGCGTGGGCTTTTTACCGGGCTTTCGAGAAGACGATCGCTCCCTTTCTAACCTGTGGCAAAATGTTCTATAATGAAATATAACTACGATTGTTTATATAGCAATTAGTATGGAGCGATAAGCTGGGCTTTCGGTGTGAAGTTAGTCGAGCGCGGGGCGCGCGGGCGATACGTTTGCAAGTTCACTTCACATTTCAATGTTTACTCTGTGTGTTTACTTGAGCGAATGAATATTGCGAGTTGAAAATGTATGCTTTTTAAAGATTTTTAGTGAAAATGGAGGATAATAGTGTTCCTTGTGATGAATTGAAGTGTTAAAGTGCTAATCGGCGAGGAATAGGTAATATCTTTAAACTTTGTTGAGAAAAATCAGCTCATATCCACGCCGAAACCAACGCCTGATCTGTGTATTTCTCAGACGAGTAAAACCCACAAACGGCAATTTAATAGATCTGTTTACAAAACTTCTTAATAGATCTTGATTTTAATAGATCTTGGCCGCCGAGAATTTTGAAAACACATTGCGTTCATTTAATTTAATTTTTTCTTTCAATTTTCCACTGGTGTTTGAAAAACCTACTGCTTGTACAATATTTTACAAAAATCACAAGTTGATGTCGGTTATTGCAGTAATAAAATAAAGGAGTTTCAGATATGGTTACGTACTGAATTTCAGTCAGAAATAACTCTGCTCCTCGTTTGAGACGCAATGCGCTGTGCTCAGACAGAATACAAACGACTTTTGTTGAAATAATTGATAACATATCTTCAGAAATTAATGGCCGATATTCTGAAATTTTCAAATTAAAATTGGTCAATTGTTCAACAACAAACTATTCGAAAAACCATTTTGATAAACAAACATTGAAAACCAATTGATTTGTGTATTCTCCTGAATTAAAAGACCGCAATATTTTCGAATTCATTGACTTTATAAACGAAAATAGTCTTGAAGAGGCCTTTCCCACCTTTCAAAGTTAGCTTATCTTGTCGTAACTATTCCAGCCACAAGTTCCTCCGCGGAACGTGCTCTCTCATCTCTGAAGCGCATCCATACTTATTTGAGAAATACACAAGGCCAAAAGCGTCTTTCAGACTTATCAATTATCGCAATTGAAAACAGTTAATGGTACAATTAAAACGTTCATCAACATTTTACGCGGACGTAATCAAATCTTTCCTTAAGAAAGAGACGATTGGATTTAGAATATAAATATTTTTTTTTTTAATTTTGTACATAGTTTGTTTATGCTTTTCTTTTGTTCATGTATTGTATTGTATGTAAATATCTTTTCCTTTGCTGAAGCAATCCAAAACGGTTTTTTCAAAGCCACCGAAGGTATGCAATTGCTGATATGTCATACAATCTATCTAGCAGTAGTATGCCTTCTGTGTGCTTTGTTAAACACGTCCTCGACAGCACTGAATATGAAACTGAAGAGTGGAGACAGATCAAGATTGGTGTATTTTTATAAAACTGCTAAAAGCAACAAAACCATATCTTGGGCTTGCCCTAGTTTGGTGCCCTAGCTTCGCCACTGCTTATATTTAGAAATAAATTTTAAGAACATGCGGGCTTCTTGCGACAAAGACAAACATCGAAAAGTCGAAATGGAAGTCGTCGACGGTATGAGACGTGAGACATGAGTGGGTAACCATATTTATGTGCAAAAATAAAATGGCGTGCATTACGTAGAGCACCTAAGCCATTGACTCAGTGAGAGTATTTTGATAAAAAAAAATTGTGTGTGATTATGGTGATTGAGAATGTTTAGATTCACAATTATACCCGGTAAGTGGCGTTGTTGTCGAGATCGAGAAATCAACCGTACGAAGCCGGGGCGGATCGCTAGTATTTTTATAATCACACAAGACAATGTGCTGACTTCGTAGATTATATCTATAATGATAATTTAACAGATAACCAATTTTATCTTACGGTGTCAAAGACAAACGATAATATGACTGATCGCTAGATGAAAATCATAAGTGTTATTACATTTGCGGTTTCAAAAAGACATCGAATGACTGTTTATATTAGTACTTGGCTAGTCGACAACTGATGGTCAAAACTCATCCATTCCACACATCCATTACAGCCTATAAAAGTCCACTGCACTGACCTCCCCCATACATTGACTCATAGGGTAAATTTTTCCATAGTTGCAACGCTTGGCGGGTTCGCATCTACAGTATTTTTTATTTATTTTGAGGAAGACGCTGCTGCCCATCACCTGTTTCAATGACCCTCTGTCGCGTCTTACGACACCAACGGGACGATATGAGTTAGTGGATATTCTTACACTGATGGTCGAAACCCATTTGTAGTTAATATTAGGTCCTTACATATGAAATTAGCGTTTTGTACGGGAGGAATATAAACTATTTTTTTGTAAAATATATTTAATTAATCAAAGTATGCACCGTTGTTATCTATGCACTTTTACCATCTCATAATAGGTAGTTCATTGATCCCTTTACTAAAAAAACATGGGGCGAGAATCAATAAACTCTTTGAAGGCGGTTTGGACTGCCGCATCGGAGTTGAATTGTTTTCCTTGTAAGTATTTGTACAAATTCCGAAAAAAATGGTAATCTGTTGGAGCAAGGTCTGGGGAGTACGGTGAATGTCGCAGACATTCCAATTGTAGCTCATCTAACTTAGTGGTTGTTTGTTGTGCAATGTGTGGCCTTGCGTTGTCGTGACGAGCAGTGGCCTAGAGCGATTGACCAATCACGGTTGTTTAGCAGCTAGTTCTTCCTTCATGGTTTGCAGTTGCTGACAATAGATATCTGCCGTAATCGTTTGGCTAGATTTTGAAAGCTGTAGTGAACGACACCGGCGCTAGTCCACCAAACACTCACAAGTAACTTTTTCTGAGTCAATTTTCGTTTAGGGCAGGATTTGGCTGGGTCTCCAGGGTTCAGCCATTGCGACGAGTCCACTTTTCATCACAAGTAATGATTCGATTTAAAATGCCTTCATTATTGTGTCGGTTGAGCAAAATAACACAACAGTCGACGCGTGTTTGCAAGTTCGATTCACTCAATTCATGAGGTACCCATCGTTCAAGTTTTTTTACTTTCCCGATTTGCTTCAAGTGGATTAATACAGTTTTATCACTTACCCGAAGCCTGCAGCTATCTCTGAAGTGCTTTGTGATGGATCCGCTTCCACAATAGCCTTTAATTCTTCATTTTCCACTTTGGTCTCCGGCCATCCACGGGGTTGGTTCTGAAGGTCGAAATTTCCAGAACGAAAACGTTGAAACCAAAAACGTACCGTGCTTTCTTTTGAGACACCAGCGCCGTACACATCATTAATCCTTCGAGCTGTTTCTGCAGCACTGGTGCCACGGTAGAACTCGTACTCGTCAATATACCGATATTTCATGTTTTCCATTGTGCGGTAATAAGCGACGCCAAAGAAAAAAATAATGAGGGAAAAAACAAATGAATGACTGTTTTCAAAACTCAAATGTACCAGCTAAATTAATTTATAAATTAGAATTTGGAATTCTTAACCAAAGAGGAGATATTTCAGATCAAAGTGGTCAGTACGACAAAACGCTAATTTCATATGTAAGGACCTAATTTAGGTGCAATGATAAATTAGGTCTGAATGCACCGGACCCGTGTGTCTAGAACAATTTAGTCGACCTGTTAATATTTTTTTTATGGAATAAGGGTGACAAACGAGCACCCAGTCTACCTGATGGTAAGTGGATGATGTGGCCCATAGAGATCTACATCTATCCTCGATCAAGAATCAAAATGCAGAGGCGTTGTCATCCCTTTTTTATCGATATATTTTGCTGCGGGGGCAACAAAAACAAATAAGAATGCGACAATTGTGTATTGGCATATAGAGGTCAAAAGCGGCAACAAGTTAAGGCGACAGTAGCCTGGCAGGGTGTGGAACGCGAACTCAAAAGGTCGTGGGTTCGAACTTCGAATCCGCCATTCGACTACTGTCGTGAACCACTCCTAAATCAAGCATTTTAAGCTTACCAGGAGTGGTCAAAGGGATTAGTAATGTTAATAGCATTGCTAGTATTTTGTTAACCGACTTCCAAAAGGAGGAGGTACTCAATTCGACAGTATGTTTGTTACCTCATAACTTTTTTCTAGGTGAACGGATTTTGATGATTTTTTTTTATTTGATAACTGGTGCTTCCCACGAAGGTACCAGGGAGGCATAAATTGCGAGTCGCAAACGACCGACGAATAAATGAATCTAAATTTGTTTTGACTGATGCGGGTCAAAGAGCGCCTTACATGTTCTTGTATATGTAAATTTATTTCACGATAACACGCAAAACACTTACGCATTTCGTGTACTACGAATAGGGCTGACAATCTTGCTTCATTTGCCATTGTTGCACGCTTGGCAGGCGGGTAGGCAACCGTGGCTGCCCATCTCCCGGTTTTCCCGCCATCGTCTCTTACGACACCCACGAGACGATATGGGGTAGTGGAGATATTCTTACACCGCCACTACACGGTACAAAACCTTACCCTTAAAAAAGTATTATACTATATTTCATATAACCGTACTCAATCTGCGCAAGGTTCGTCATAACATAACATAAACACTCACGTATGTCACCCAAAGGGGTAGGCAGAGACTACGGATACTTCGTCAAAAAACCGACTATGAATAATAATTGTGATAAATATCGAAAGATATCGAAATATATGATATCCTTCCCCATTAGCCAGTTAAATTCCACTGCTGGACTTGAGTTGCTCCGACTGTAGGGAGGATTTAACTAAATCGACACGCCTGGCAGATGAATAAATTGACGATCGCAGTACTAAACAGGGTTGCCGACCCTACTATATAATATCCAATACGTTTCTTAAAAAAATATATATGTACAGCAGGCGAAACTGTTGTATAAAATACGGCGTGACGCTGTTAATAAAATCTCGAAGCAGCGAAAATAATCCCTTGAAATATTTTTTTTTTTATAGAATAAGGTGACAAACGAGCACACAGTCCACCTGATAGCAAGTGGATGCTGTCGCCTATAGACATCTACATTTATGCTCAATTAAGAATCAAAATGCAGATGCGTTGTCACCCCTGAGGACTAAGATGGAATGCCTCGTTTCCATTAAAAAGGGTTCTCCGGTTCTCTACACTCACCATACGAAACACAGCATCATTAAGCTGCTATTTTACGCTGGTATTTTGTGAGCGCGTGACCCCGGTCGAACCGACCAATCATGATACAACTATACAATTAATATAGCTGCAGCATGGCTCCACCACGTTTAAAAGTCGTGATATAACAAAGTCGTGATAAACACTCGCAAACACTATCGGAAACCATAACATCTTTTTGGTGTTTCCCCAAAAATTATAGAAGAGGGTTGAAGAGCGTTTACTAGATGATGGGACTTCTTTTACTTAGGGTTACCAACCCCAAATTTAAAAAACTAGGATTTGAAGTTGGAAAAACCAGGACAATTCAGTTTAAAACAGGACGCAGTAAAGGCCTTGTCAAACATAACTGCGAACCGAACCGAATTGAAAACGTAGCGAATGTATGTACTATGTACGCAAGTATCGGTTCGTTTTCGTTTTCGCTTCGCCACGCTATCGGTTCACTGCCTATCTCGTCAAACAATTTTTCGTCGTTAATTTCAATGACGTGGTCTTAAAAAATACATGACCCTATCAGGGCGCTTTAAAAACCCAGGACGCTGATTAAAAACTATCCAGGACATCCCAGGACTCTACAAAAACTAGGACATGTCCTGGGAAAACAGGACGGTTGGCAACCCTACTTTTACTACCTAGGAGTAGGCCTGGATAGGAACCACTTTCTTTTTGGCTGTGTTCAGGCCTGAAGGGTATAGAGATCCAGTATAATTGCAGGCTGCGAGGCATTCCATCTTAGTCCTCAGAGGTGAGAACGCATCTGAAGCCTTTGTTTGAAGTTAGTTGCAGGTGTCCATTAACTGCAGTAGCCTTACCATCAGTAGGACTGTAAGTTTGCTTGTCACGTCAACCAGCAACCGTTTACGACGAAAAATATTCAAGCTATTCAACTCTCACAGAATACCAGCGCAAAATAGCAGCTTAATGCTGCAGTGTTTTGTATGGTGAGTGTAGAGAACCGGAGAACCCATTAACTGGAAACGAGGCATTCCATAGTCCGCAAGGGTGGCAACGCATCTGCATTTTGAGCCTTAATTGAAGATAGATGTAGATGTCTACGGGCCATAGAATCCACTTACCATAAGGTGGACTGTGTGGTTGTTTGTCAACCTTATTACATAAAAACGGCGGCTCTGCAAACGCAGTGCAGGCGACTCCTCACACAGCATCCAGAAAGTCCACGAATAATTAGAGAGTAGGGTTGGCCGATATTTAAGTGTTAGTGGTGAGCTAGAATGCTGATTAAATATAAACAAAAAGTGTCAACCCTAGCGGTAACATGACCCAATTCGAAACAGTTCGTTATAGTCCATAATTAGTGATGTTAGCAATTTCTAAATACCACTATCAATTAGTATCAATTTATATGTCAATTACGAGTAACGGAATTATCAGTGTGTTTAGTTTATTTAAGCTAACTTGAAAACAGTAGTGATGGCAGCGTATAAGTTTAAGGTAAAAAAATTAGGTTTCAATGGAAATTTAGTGCTAAAATTATAATTCAAAATGGCGAACACTTTTAGTACGTCATCAGTTCTGAGTTATGTTTAAAATGTCAAGTTAAAAATTATAATTCAAAATGGCGATCATTTTATACTGGGTCATCAGTTCCGAGTTATGTTTAAAATGTTAAGTTAAAATTATAATTCAAAATGGCGATCATTTTATACTGCGTCATCAGTTCTGAGTTATGTTTGAAATGTCAAGTCAAAATTATAATTCAAAATTACGATCATTTTTTACCTCGTTTTCACTTCTACGCCATGTAGGTTTCAAGTCTCTAGTTTATCGGGAAATTAGTTAAAATCGATTGCAAAATTCGTACCGAACAGATAAACAAACAAACAGACAGACAGACAGGAAAGTGAGTTTATATTGCATCTAGTTCTGAGCTATATTGAAAGTTTCAAGTCTCTAGTTTTTGGGGAAGTTAGTTTAAAATCGAATACAAAATTGTACCGGAAAGACAAACTAACAAATAAAATAGAATGTCCCAACAGTGTTACTTGTTAGTGTTTTGTGATTGTGTCGGGTGTAGGCCATGAGCTAGCCACCTATCACTTCTTTCATAATTTTCAATCTAAGCCCATATTTTATGGCTACACGTGCAGTCAGTAGCGTGCTGCATTTTGGACTTTACCTACCCCTCGGGGATTACAGGCGTGACGCTATGACCAGACAAACAGAAAGAATCGAGATTAATAAAAACATAGTAGTAAAATTAAAATCTAATAGCATTCAAACCGTGCAGTGGCGGTGTAAGAATATCCACTACCCCATATCGTCCCGTGGGTGTCGTAGGAGGAGACAGAGGAAAATAAACCAGGAGATGGGCAGCAGAAGGTAATAGATATTCTTACACCGCCACTACACGGAAGAAAGGTTCTCAAGTGGCAGCGTACCGGTAAGCGAAGAAATGGACTATGAGAAAGCCTTTGATTCCGTCGAAATTTGGGCGGTGCTACAGTCCCTTCAGCGGTGCCAAGTTGACTGTCAGTATATCGAAGTGCTGAAGTGTTTTTACAGTAGGGCTACGATGGATATCCGAGTACAGAACCAGAGTACGGAACCTATCCAACTGCAGAGAGGTGTAAGACAGAGTGACGTTATATCCCCGAAAATCTTCATCGCTGCATTGAAAGACATTTTCTAGCTATTGGACTGGAAAGGATACGATATTAACATCAATGGCGAGTACATCACTGGTAAGAGATGCAGCGAGTCGATGGATGCAGGTGGCTCAGGACCGTGGTTTGTGGTATACCTTACAGGCCTTTGTTCCACAGTGGACTTGTGATGGGATGTAATTATATAATGATGATCTCTACTAACGGAAACGTGCTATCGTAAAAAATAACAGTACGTACTAAACGTAAGACGGTAGAGCAAACATCTCGTCCCGTGGGTGTCGTAAAATAAAAGGGAATGCCAAATGGTTTGTAACAAATGGCTCTGTAATATGGGGCTGAAAATATCTGCGGTGTGGACATAATGTGACCACTTATCAAATGCCAAGCACGTTTGCCAGCTAACGATTGAGGTGTCGAAAAATGTGGGATTTCTGCCGCAGGCTCAGACGAACAATAAAAAATAGACGGAGCGCTGCGTACATTTTAAGTGATTTTTTTTGGATAGTAAGGACGACAATCGAGCATGCGGCTCACCTGATGTTAAATGACTACCGCCGCCAATGAACAACTGCAAAACCAAATCAAGATTAAGATTTTTATTACGTAGTAGGTACATAGAATGTAAGTTGGTGATTTTTTTATAGGATAAGGGTGACAACACAAGCACACAGTCCACCTGATGGTAAATGAAATGCCTCGTTTCCAGTATAAAAAGGGTCTCCGGTTCTCTACACTTACCATACGAAACACAGCAGTGTTGAGCTGCTATTTTACGCTGGTATTCTGTGAAAGCGTGGTCCTTCCCCGGTCGAGCCGAGCCGTTCGTACTACAACTATACTACTAATATAGCTGCAGCATGGCTCTATCACGTCCAGATGTATTCGCCAACAAATTGCCCTGCAGTTTGGCAAAAGTTGTATAAGAAACAACCGACTGAATTTTTGTGAAATAAAGGGCCTTTTAAAAAGAGTAGGCTCTTTTTTATAGGGTAAGGGTGACAAACGAGTACACAGTCCACCTGATGTTAAATGGATGCTGTGGCCCATAGACATCTACATCTATCCTCGATTACGAATCAAAATGCAGTAGCGTTATCACCCCGTGAGGACTAAGGTGGAATGCCTCGTTTAAAGTAAAAAGGTTTCCGGTTCTCTACACTCATACAGCAGTGTTGAGTTTTGTGCGCTTTTCTTGAAGGTCCCTAAATCGTATCTGCCCGGTAAAAACTTTGCTGGTTGGTAGCCGATTCCACAAAGAAAACTTCCGGTAAATAAATCGCACAGTAGTGCACCGCCAAGCATCCAGATGGTATGGATGGCATCATGAATTAAGTGATACCGAAACCATGCTTTACTTCTCGACGCGCACTCACGCACACATTTTCCTTCTTTCTTTCTTTGTCAGCCCGTAAAAGTTTACTACTGAACGCACATACGTAGTTATATGCACATAAAACCATGTTGTTGTTGTTAGTTGCAAATGATTTTAGATGTGTGTAAGTGACAGTGCGTGTTTCTGTGGTATTCCTTGGGGTAGGCCTATATATTTTGTACATATCTTTAGCGAATGCTACACACTCGATAATTATCACGATATTTGGATCGTAATCCAGGATTACGATATTTATCGAGTGTAATATAGCGTATCACAGATCGTGATACGGATCGCTGGATTTCTAAAAATCCAGAAATCCCACGATCTGTATCAAGTATTGTCGATAAATATCGAGCGTCTAGTCTGGTCGATATTTATCGTGTCAATATTGGTCAGTATTCATTCTGTCAGCGATGGACACTCGAAAATAATTTTCATAATCATCCATTTATTGGTATTCCTGAATCTAATTTTATAAATTCAGATGTGTATATTGATCTCTATCTTGAAGCCAATGCTTCATCCATTTTTTTTTTCTTTACACGTCTTTTTAATGCTGTCGCTAATATAATAGCAACGCAAGCTTTACTTTATAGTCACTCATTATGTTATTGGATTCGGAGTATGTAACGTACACGTCTTTAGTGAATGAAATTTACCGTTGTACTGACGCAATTAGTATCGAGTGTGTAGTATGTACATTCGGTCCAAAATATTGCAAGATAAAAATCACGTTAAATATCGTGATAATTATCGAGTGTGTAGCATGCGCCTTTAGAATGCCTCATTGGGAGGGTTTTACAACGCTTGGCAGCCGGGTTGGCAACCGCAGGTTTTTACTATTTTGAGTTGTTACCAGGAAGATGCTGCTGTCCATTTTCTGTTTAGTTTCCCTCTGTCGTTGTGCAATGCAATTCGAAACATAAATCCTAGGTTTTATGTTGCGGCCGTTGTTTCATCGTTTCGAGCTAAATATCGTTCAATTGCCATAAAAGCTAGCTAGCTAACAACTTGAATGACGTAATCACAGGTCTGATTATTAATTTATACATTACTAGCGATCCACCCCGGCTTTGCACGGGTGATTTCTGGATCTCGACAACAGCGTCACCTACCTGGTCCAATTGTGAATCATTTAGATCATCCAGGATTTAGACCATATCACTCAAACAGAAACAAAAATAATTATCAAAATCGCAATTGATTTTAATTTTTATATATATAGACATAAATAAAATTGAAGTGTCTGTCTGTAATATCAAAACAGCTGCCTTTATAGAGTTCAGAGCGTTATTTGCATGTTATTTGCAAGATAAACAGAAATAGTAGCTCAGCGGCTAAGCGCTCGCTGTAAATTTCACAGTACGCGAGCAACCCGGGTTCGATCCCCGCCGGTACCAATGAAATTGTTATTTTTAATTTTAAGTGCTGATGTACCAAGTGCTCGGCGGTGAAGGAAAACATCGTGAAGAAACCTGCATGTCTGAGAAACAAAAAAAATTAGAAGACATGTGAAGTTCGCCAACACGCATTGGGGCAGCGCGGCGGACATTTCCTTGACCTAAAACCCTCTCAGAAATGAGGGGAGGCTTGTGCCCAGCAGTGGGACGTATTATTATATAAGTTGATTTTCCGGGATCAGTTCCGCTGGGGTTGGGGTAGAGGTTGCAGCCTGAGGAAGAGGCTGCTCCTTCTTCTTCTTCTTCCCCCGTTTCCTCTTCTTAGAAGGCTGACGCTCAGTGGCGTCGTAAGTGGGGGGGGGGCTGTAGAGTCGCCCCGGTGGTTGCCCAAATTGTTCTGGATTCCACCGTTTCCATGAGTTCTACGGGGCAGGTTGCCTACTCTTTTCTTTGATAGGCTGTGGTTGCAAAATTTTCTGTCCGTCTACTTGTCTATCTGTCCGTTGGACAGACCCTGGCTGATTTTCGGAGTGGCTTAACCGATTGTAACGAAACTTCACGAACAGATAGAGAGCAACGCCAGGAGTGATATTAGCTATATTTTATCCGAAAAACTTGCGAGCTTTTTTGTGAAATGGAAAAAAATTAATAAAATAAATGGTCTTTGATGATTATTTTTTAAAATCTATATGTCGCCACATTAAAGTCCCCACCCAGACGAAGTCGGGCCGAGTCGCTTGTTAAAATTAGTATTGTGACACATGATATAATGCGATAAAACAAACCCAAATATTTCATAAATTATGGTCGAATTTCGACCAAAATAATGTTACTATGTAAACTATGAGACCACTAGTTTTTATACAATACGAGTAGACATAATATGTCTATGGTGTAGAAAAACAATATATTATATTGTTTTTCTCACTATATTTGCGAGATAAGATTAACATGTTGTTTTAAGAGGCTGTGTCAGAGATAAACTGATAGTAAAATATATGTAAATTTCACATTGATATTAGACTGTCTCCAGAGATAAAAGATTGGTTTTACAGTGATAAACCTGAATACATATTAATCCAAGCACGACGTCGGGCACTCAAATATAATTTTTTTCATGGGCAATGTCTTCAACATATTGCCTGGCCTACATAGGCAGGATAGCCTTAGCCATCTTCTCTATTGAAATTTGGATGTTTTTTAATTTCAATAGCCTCGCGTATTATCCTTGGTAGGAATCGGTGTTTTTTGCAAGGATTCTAATTTCAACAGAGAAGATGGATGGGTGCTGCCATCTGCTTGGGATCCTTCAATTAACAAAATTAAATTCAAGCCCAAGCATACTACTGCAAGACTTCAAGATACTGTAAGCTCATTCTGGGTAGATCGAATAAAAAACTGACATTAAGGCCGGCCACACAGCAAAATTTCGAACGGAAAACTACCGTACGTGAGTGACGGGTCATAGATTTTATATGAACTTGCTGCGTTCGGAATCTCGAATCGGAATTCCGAAACGGAATTCCATATGTGTATGTGGCAGGCCTAAGAAACTGAAGGTAGCCGCGCTAACTATGACAACGTGACGTCAAACATCTCAGTCCCCCCCGTGACAATGGATCGGGATTTAAAAATAAGTAAATTAAACGCGATAAAATACGTGAACATAGTTTCATTCAATGTGTAGTGTTCGCGTAAATATAAGAAATCGTTATCTCTCTACCGTCCTCCTCATTCCAGTCAGCTATAGCTATACGGCCCTCAATAATCAAGTATTATGAGTAACATTTCAATCTTGAATTTATGATATCCATGGACGGCTGCCAACTAACACTCATTGTTTAAAAACGCTTGGATGTTAAACTGTTTATAATGCAACGATATTATGTTTGTAGAGCGATAGTTTGCTAAATATTTATTTTATCTAACTACGACTACGTAAACATTTCCATACTTTATAAGTGGCAAGGAAACGTGCGCTGTCAGATTAAGTAGTTAAAATAAGATGTCGATCAAGGGTGCATCTTCTAGATTATGTTGAGAGATTATAAGGAGGGCGATGTTTCATTGTGAACAGGTGCTGCTTATGGGGCTGGTCTACTGTGTTTTTAACAGACTTCAATAAAGGAGGAGGTTCTATGTATGACTGTATGTATTTTTATGTATGTTTACCAATTTCTCCGTCAATCGTGGACCGATTTTGATGATTCTTTTTTTATTAAATGGCACATACTTCAGGGAGAAGTATAGTTAAAAGTTAATTTTTACATTATAACTATTAGCTTTTCTTTTTCATTATCTTTATATATGTCGGAGACAGAGAATAGAAAATAAAAAGAGACAAACAGAAGTGAGGGAAGAGCTTAAAACCTCTTCTCATCTCAGTAGTTCTCGTACATAGTTCAATGCAGGCGACGCGCCGAGAGGTTGTGTTGCTATGACGCTGCCCTGTGTCACTTCGGGGTAATCAGAGCTGCTGTTGGTTTATACTTAATATTTATTTAATAATTGCATTACATGTGTTATTGTAATTATATAAACATTACATAACACAAACATACACATGCTCCTTTTCAGGCATAGCAATATGGAAAAGGAGACGTCTAAAACGTTTTATCTCCTAAATACTCATCTCTACATAGTATAAAACGAAGTCGCGTCTAGCCGTCTGTACGCTTAGATCTTTTAAACTACGCAACGGATTATGATGCTGTTTTCATCAACAGACAGAATGATTCAAGAGGAAGGTTTATATGTAAAATACATGCATATTATATATTATATAATTCTTATGTCCGTGTGTATGTGACTGAACTCCTCCTAAACTCGAAAATGGCTGGACCGATTTTGGATGAAATTTTGTGTATTAAAGAATGGTTTAGATTCACAATTGGGCCCAGTAGGTGGCGTTGTTGTCGAGATTCAGAAATCGACCATCCATTACCATTACAGCCTATAAAAGTCCACTGCTGAACATAGCCCTCCCTCATAGATTGCCTCATGGGGATTTTGCCATTGTTGCCACGCTTGGTAAGCGGGTTGGCAACCGCAGTTTTTTATTATTTTGAGTTGGTAATCAAGTAGATGCTGCTGACTACCTGTTTCATTTTCCCTCTGTAGCCTCTTACGAAACCCTCGGGACGACATGTGTGGATATTCTTAAACGGTTTATTGAGAAACTTTATTAAGAATTCTTAAACTCATTTAATATATTTACTAAACATATTATATTCTTTTTTATATTTAAATGTATATTTTTTTTATATTTTATATTTTGGTGTTATCATGTTATCTATTACGTTACGCTAATGATTGTGTGAGTATCCGCAAACTAATTACGGAATGATCAAATCGCAATTGGTCTACACTGAATATAGTGCGGTACGCTGTTGGGTGTTTTGGTGGGAACTTGACAGGCGGTGCATTGTTGCTCCTGTATTAATGTTTAAATAATGGTAAAAGTGGTGCAATTTTGTGTATTAAATGTCTGCGCATGTGAACTATTAGTGGTAACGGTGAAACAAGTGAAAATGTCTGTCTGCTCAAGCGCCTTGAGATTCTATCGCCAACTGTCTGCTGGCTCAAGTTGCCGTCAAAATCTCCCAAAAACTACGCAATGTTACGCTTCAACATATTGTGAAGCAGTACACTATAAGGGATTATTATAAATGCATCTATGCCAAAATCTTAATAAGAAAAGCGGTACGCTGTTTTAATACTGATAATAATTAATTGCGTAACCAAGAAAACAAGTTGAACATCCGCTCTCACACTTACTATTGTATTTAAAAATAACGTCCTTGATTTGTTTCCTACATGTATAATAGTTGGTATGTATGTATGTCAAATTCACGAGACGATAATTCATACCTATGCTGGGATCCGATAAATGGCGCTATAGTTATTAAATAATTCAGGGGCTTCCAAAGTGTGCACCATAGAGAGTAAAGTGGAGCGCCGTGAGGCATTCCTGTTTACCATTCTCCGGGAACCAAACTTAGGTATTCGCGGGTACAAAATAGGTAAACCGGATTTCGTGGTGAAGTGTGCCCCGAACTGAAAAGGCTTGGGATCTTGGGAACCCCTAAACTAATACAATAGTACACTAGTAGTAATAGTTTAATGTAGAAAAAGAAAATCACAATTTGTTCCCGGTAGGTAGCGCTGTGATAGTCAATCATTTTTTTATTTAACGTAAAAGGTTCGGAGTGAATTCGGAGTGGAATTCATCGCGCCACCTACTGGAAAGGGCAGAACAACGTCTGCCGACCCAACCAGTTTAATTAAAGAACATGATTTGATTACCTATGGGTCTAGTTCTTTTTCTTTTCATTATTTAACAAGTGGTAAAATTAAAAATTTTGTACATCCGACGTAAATATAAATAAAATGAGAACATCATATATGTAGTCAAAGTCAATTAAATGCGCATTATTAAGGATAACTCAAACAACTACTGGTCAGATCTTGATCAAATTTATATGGGACCACATAAGAAACACCAGCTTTCAAATAAAAAAAAATTGGTTCACCTAATAATAAGTTTTGAGGTAACACACATAAAAAAACTACAGTCAAATTGAGAACCTCCTTTTTTTGAAGTTGGTTGAAAATAATTTAACCGCGTAGTCTTTCGTAGTTTCTGAGGTAATATTTTAAAACAATTGCAGATTCAAAAAAAAAAATCGGTTCACCTAATAATAAGTTCTAACACACATAAAAAAACTACAGTCAAATTGAGATCCTCCTCCTTTTTTTTAAGTTGGTTGAAAATAATTTAACCGCGTAGTCTTTCGTAGTTTCTGAGGGAATATTTTAAAACAATTGCAGATTCAAAAAAATAATTAATTTCTTATATTGATAAATAATAAATTTAGTTCAAATTTCATGTATTTATATGTTGTTTTGGCATAAATCATCTTCATCATCATCATCTAAAAGAACCGTCAACCAATAGGGAATCTTTTTGATCCAGCCAATCATATTGGCCTACTGATCCGTTGAGCTATCTTCATCAACCAAGAAATGTAACCCATCTAGCATTCTAGGGCAGTCAGGTCAGATCGGTGTATAATCACTCTCTCACAA
Organism: Parnassius orleans; assembly: GCA_029286625.1. Classification (NCBI taxonomy): domain Eukaryota; kingdom Metazoa; phylum Arthropoda; class Insecta; order Lepidoptera; family Papilionidae; genus Parnassius; species Parnassius orleans. The sequence goes on along the minus strand of JAGSMP010000039.1, from coordinate 2,362,774 downwards.
AATACCAGTGTGAACAGCAGAATAATGCTGTTGTGTTTCGTATGGTGAGTAGAGAGAACTGGAGACAGACCCCTTTTATTGATAACGTGGCATTTCATCTTAGTCCTCAGAGGTAACAATGCATCTGCATTTTGATTCTTAATCAACGATAGATATAGAAGTTTTTGTGCCATAGCAACCACTTACCATCAGATGGAATGTGTGTTGTTTGTCACCCTTATTCAATATTTAAAAAAAAACACGATCTTTGCGTCTATAACAGACAATTTAGTACGGTGGTACATACAGATTGACAGAAGGATAGAAAATAATTAAAATTAATATTTGCATGCAGATTTTAATTTGTTTTTCCACCCAATCGCACCACTTACACTTATCAAAAACCACGTCAAGCTATTATTACTAAACGATAATACAGAAACTGATCCAATGGCGGTCAAGTTTCCGTCAAAACCCCCTTGATAAAAGAAATGATGTTAACAGTATCGATAACACAGTGTTATCTCTGCAACAGCTACTGAAAATTATGTTTTTTATTGAATGTAAACTTGTTGTCTATAAAAATTCACACATGCAGAATACATTACATCATGGATAATTAAAAACAATGTCAGTTTAACGCTTAATGATATGCATATGTCAGTACATAGATTTCGAATTTAATAACAGGAAATTGGGCAACCCTAGAATGGAGTCTCATACGTCACGGTTTTTTTTATAGACTAAGTGTGACAAACGCGCACACAGTCCAGCTGATTGTAAATGGTTGCTGAGGCCCATAGATAACTACATTTATCCTCGAAAAACATTCCCTCCTGAAGGCTAAGATGGAATGCTTCGTTTCCAGTAAAAAGGGTTCCCAATCGCTACACTCACCATTCGAAACACAGCAGCGTTAAGCTGCTATTTAACGCTGGTATTCTGTGAGAGTGTGGTCTAACCCCGGTCAAGTCGACCCATTCGTGCTACAACCATAATATAACTGCAACATGGCTATGCCACGTAGAATGGTATGAAGACAATCCTTCACTCTATTTTGTTCTTAGTTTTATGGCTTCTAACAAGCCCTTTAAGCCAGATAGTTGAATACCCAGACCGGTATAGACAAGCAGCGTCAAAGGTGCAGTCAAGTAATGCGATTGGCAATTCGCCTCCCAAGCATGGTAATTGTAGACCATAAATATTCTTTACTAGAGGATACCTGGCGTGTGCTACTACGCTAAAAAAAAGAAATACATTTTGTTTATTTGTTGGGAAAAAAAGGAAATTTTGTTTATTTATTAACTTTTTATATAATACCTAATGCTGTTTTAGTGGTCTAAAACCATATTCGCATTATTGCCTTTCTAATGAATCCGGTTTGGAACAAATAGGTTGGATGGTTTCAAAGTCTATAACGGACATAGAAACATTTTTTGTGTTTTATATACAGCAGGACCTCTATAATCCGAAGCCCTTCTAATCCGAACACCTCTGTAATCCGAACGACTCACCCCCGCCTGCTTCGTCACTCACCGTCTGTTATTGGCAAAGCACAAAAGCCACGTGCCTTTGCAGCTGTACGAAAGTTACCAGTACATTACATGGGGCAAACGAATGCATGGGTGACGAGACCTATATTTCTAGAGTGGCTTAAAGGATACTTTATCCCTGAAGTAAAAAAAAATATCTAAGAAGAATCTACCACTGAAAGCGATGTTGCTTTTCGATAATGCGCCGGCACATCCGCTTGATGAAGACCTGCAATCCATTGATGAAAAATTTACAGTTTTACACATGCCTCCCAATTGCACAGCTCTCATCCAACCAATGGACCAAAACGTTGTTCAAAACATAATGGTGAATTACAAGAAAAAACCTTTGCTGTGAGTTTTGCACAACAGGAATTGGAATCTGAATGCACTGTAACCCATGTCCTTAAGAAGACCACTATGAAAGATGTTGTTTTTTCATTGGCTGAAAGTTGGCATCAGTTGAATGCAAACCTGTCTCCCTTGTGGCCTCAATTAAACGTCGAAGAACATATAGACCAGAGACTATCAAACTTATTTCTTTTACCGCCCTCTTTGAAAATCAATAATTTTTCAGCGCCCCCAATTTTTTATACACTCCTAAAACTTAAAAACCACAATTTTATTACTTTAATTAATTTAGTTATTGTTTAATTATTTAGTTATATTAGTCGGTTCTGGTGTTTAAACTTACATTGTAAACTAGACATTATTACCAGTGAGAGAATTTGATGATTATTAACAAGTTTGTTGATATCAGGTTCGATTTTACTCAAAAACAGTCGTGAGTCGCCGCGTTCGGTAACATGCAAACGATTTCTTTTTTTAGTAAGCAGCGTTGTCACAGCGCTAAATCCACGTTCACACAAATATGACGATGGGAATGCTATCAAAAATCGTTGAACGATCGACCACAATCCAGGGTACAACTGCGGGATTGACTTTCGTAGCCAAAATTCTTCGTAGACATTTTTGAATTTGATTTTTATTTCCTGGTTCGTTGTCAGTACTATAAGTTCTTGTTCCAGTTGGGGTGATACTGCTATGTTGACATTTGAAAAAGGATCTAACACCCAGTCTGGTACTTCCAATTTCAAAATGTCCTGGAATCTTTCAATGAAATCACTGTGGAGATTTTCCAAATGTTGGCAGTAGACAAGCAAGTCGTCGTTGTTGCAGGATACTGATAAATTGGGAAAATTATGGAACTCACGTCTGCCGATATTCTTCTTGTGTAAGAGCAGCTTGGCTACGAAAGCAGCGACGACATTTTTTGTTTTTATTAAGTTCAAGTCATCGCCTTGAAGTTGGAGATTCATATCATTAAGCAATTTATAAAGGTCTGTCAGGTATGCGATATCATTATTTGATGTGATGAGGTTGTCGCGCAATTCTGTGTCTTTGTTTTCCAAGAACACTACGACAGAGTCAAACAGATTGAAAAATCGAGTCAGACAATTTCCTTTTGATAGCCAACGCACTTCTGTGTGAAAGATCAATCGGTTGAAATCTTCATCATTAGTAACACAAAGCTGATTAAATAATCTGTCATTTAAAGAGTTGTTTCGAATTTTATTGACTGTTCTCATGACATGTTGCAATGATTGAAACAGTCGTTCACTTAAATTTCTAGCAACCAAATGTTGTCGATGTATAACGCAATGTACAGCAAGCACATCTGGAATTTTGTTTTTTAAATACGCTATGAAGCCTTTTTGACACCGCGTCATAGCTGGAGCACCATCTGTTTGCAAAACTTTTCCAGTGTTTTAAATATGGTTTCTCCTTTTGTGTCTGTCTCTAAATTTCTAGCTAATAATAGTACTTGACATATTTTTTCATCTTTAATAAACCTCACGTAAGACAGCAACAATGCTTCATTAGTTGGTAAACTGGACTCATAATCAATTAATCAAAGTATGCACCGTTGTTATCTATGCACTTTTGCCATCTCATAGGTAGTTGATTGATCCCTTTACTAAAAAAAACATGGGGGCGAGAATCAGAGAATAAACTCTTTGAAGGCGATTTGGACTGCCGCATTGGAGTTGAATTTTTTTCCTTGTAATAAGTTGTCCAAATTACCGGAAAAAATTGTATCTTATCTTATATATTCCGTTGGAGCAAGGTCCGGGGAGTACGGTGGATGTCGCAGACGTTCCAATTGTAGCTCATCTAACTTAGTGATTGTTTGTTGTGCAGTGTGTGGTCTTGCGTTGTCGTGAAGCAGCAGTGGCCTAGAGCGATTGACCAATCTAGGTTGTTTAGCAGCTAGTTCTTCCTTCATGGTTTGCAGTTGCTGACAATAGATATCTGCCGTAATCGTTTGGCCAGATTTTAGAAAGCTGTAGTGAACGACACCGGCGCTAGTCCACCAAACACTCACAAGTAACTTTTTCTGAGTCAATTTTCGTTTAGGGCAGGATTTGGCTGGTTCTCCAGGGTTCAGCCATTGCGACGAGCGCTTCCGATTATCGTACAGTATCCACTTTTTATCACAAGTAATGATTCGATTTAAAATCCCTTCATTATTGTGTCGGTTGAGCAAAGTAACACAGCAGCCAATTAATTGAAATTTGCGAATAGCAAACCAAAGTATGGCAATTTGTCCCGATTTGTGAAGCAAATGACGATACTACCTTTGTCAAACGCCAAAGTAGATAGAATATTTTCCGATATTAACAGGATTAAAAATCAAGATCGAAATCGATTTAATAATAAGAATGTTGCTGCAATAATGCATGGAAAAGAGGGTCTGCGACTGTTGGAAGGAGGATGTAGCAGATTTGATCCTGACAGAAGTATGATCAAGTTAATGGACGACTCAAAACAGCTTTATGACAATGTTACCCAACATAAAGACCAAGAATCTTAACTTTAAGTTTCATTTTATTATTATTTTTTAATTATATTTTTATTTAGAATATAATTTTAAAAAAAACATTGGTTTCTTTAATTAATGGTGGTTTCTTTGTTATTTTTATTATTTTATCGTTTAATCAAGAAAACATTCATGTTTTTACGTTGTAACACGACAGCAGAAAAATATAATAGATTTTTAGTATTTTCTCGTTCTCTTTTGGTAGAATTCAGTAACTTTTAACCTCCTCATGCAGTAGATTCGTCAAATGAAATTTGGTCACACTGCTAGCAATGTCATTCCTTTTTTTCGCGCGCTAAGCTTAATCCGCAATTAAATTTCATCGGGAAAAATTGTGATCAGTATCAAAAGAATAATGCCGAAAAGGCGAAAAGAGGATATAGAACGTGATTTACAAAGATATTATAGAAAAATCAGGAAACTAGAAGAAAAACAACGTAGCCGCTGTCCGACGACCCCATCGAAATACGACAATTTCGTCGAAACTCAAGGTAAGCACCTACAAAATTGCTACTCGGGATGTGTACGAGATTATGAACACACGCGAGCGTTATGAAGCCATTTCGACACCCCGAACATTCCCCGGGCCTAATAGCCCGGGGAATGTCCGCGAGACATTACGAAGGCACTCTGCAAGCGCATATTGTACGCGTAATTCATCCTTGCAGATGACGAAATAATAGAAGTAAGGGGGGAGGGCACCACAGTCTCCAGAAGCAGCCTCAGAATCGAACACTGTCGAACTAACACACCATCACTGTGATACTGTAACTTGTAATGAGGTAGGACCCAACACTATTGAGGTTGCCGAAATGACAGAGCAGCACATGCCTCTAGGCAATGTGGATAAGGAGACAGAGGTATTAGATCCTGAGGTGCTCCTCATTTTGGGTGACCCAGTTGTGGAAAAGCAAAAATTTGGCCCAGATATAAGTGAAAACTTGGCATCACGCTGGACACCTATTCTTAAGAAAGGCCTCAACAAAGAGGATAAAGAAAATATAACAAAGCTGTACCAAATTCCAGCAAACTGTGACTTGCTCCTGGCCCCCACATTAAACCCAGAAATCGCCACAGCCATTACAGAAATCGCGAAAAATCGCGATAAAAAGATCGAGATCTTTCAGCAGCAACTAGGTATAGGCCTGACAGCCCTTGGTAGGGCCATGTCACTTGTGTTGAAAGATAAAGGAGAAAAAATGCAAATAATAAAAACTTAAACGACGCAGCGAGGATACTTACAGATCTTCACTTTAATGAGACTCAAACTAGAAAGAAGTTAATAACACCTACATTAGATAAAAGCTTTCTAAATGTAATTAAGGATGTTGACTATGATGAATTACTGTAAGGTAGAAACCTATCCGAAAAAATTAAAGCAGTAAAAATTATAGAAAAATCTGGTCAATCTATCAAAAACACTGACAAAATTGCATACTCACAATCCTCTCAGCATAAAAGTAACAAACAGGGAAACTTCAGCGGCCCACCTCGAACTCAACAACGGTATGCTCCAGCAACACGGAGCACAGCATGGGGTGGGTACAAGAAGCAAATGCTGCCAATCCATCGGACAGGGGCACCTGCTCCGCCTCTTCAATCAAAGGATGTCAAATCCCGTGTGCAGAAATAAAGGTATGTCATGCAGGTAGACTAAAACACTTTGTCTCTTGTTGGGAAAACATCACTGACAACCAGCAGATTCTTCATTGGGTGAGGGGTTACAAAATCCCTTTCTCTACACAAGTTATACAAAAAACAACACCATCTCAGTTTAAACCAACAAGCAATGTGGAACAACAGCAAATGTGTAATGTAGTGGAAAAACTTATTAAAATAGGAGCAATATCCTTATTGCAGCCATCTAATCATCAGTTTTTATCTAATATCTTTTTAAGAAAGAAACCTAACAGAGAAATGAGATTTATTCTCAACTTAAAACAATTAAATAAATTTATCTCTGTACCCCACTTTAAAATGAAAGACTACAGGACGGTAATTCGATTGCTTACAAAAGGTTCATTCTGTGCAACAATAGACTTAAAAGAGGCCTACCTTTTAATACCAATTGATAACAGTCAAAGACAGTTTTTAAGATTTATTTATGATAATAAGTATTATGAATTTAATGCACTACCTTATGGCCTATGCTCAGCACCATGTGTTTTCACAAAAATAATGAAAGTTGTTGTCACACATCTGCGCTCAGGGGGGCTTAATTCTGTAATATATCTAGAGGATATACTCTGTATTGAGTCAAATTATATTAGCTGCCTCAAAAATGTTCAAGAAACAACAAAACTCTTGGAATGTCTAGGACTTATTATTAATAAAGAAAAAAAGCGCTTTAGAGCCTAAACAAAAATTCAAATATCTTGGATTCCAATTTAATTCCACTAACATGACCATCTCTACCAAAATTGATAGGAACTCTAACAGCCGTCTGCCCAGCCATAGAATATGGATGGTTATATATAAAAATTCTAGAACGCAAAAAATCTAAATTTAATACAAAACAATGGTAACTACAATGCTACAATAACCCTCCCATTCATAATTAAAGAAGACCTTAGCTGGTGGTTATTAAAAATAAGTAATACATGTAAACATATTAGGAAACAAAACAATCAGTACACAAAAGAAATCTATACAGATGCTAGTAGAACAGGCTAAGGCTGTGTATGTGGCAAAGAAAAAGTTAATGAACTATGGAAAATAAGTGAAAAAGACCATCATATTAATTACCTACAATTAAAAGCAGTCTTTCTTGGTTTAAAATTATTTGCAAAATATGAGAAAAATTGTGAGATTTTATTAAGAGTAGATAATACAACTGCAATATCTTATGTCAATAGGATGGGAGGCATACAATTCCCACACCTTAACCAGCTAGCTAGAAACAACTGGCAATGGTGTGAGGAACGTCATATAAAACTTACAGCATCATACATAAGTTCTAAAGATAATATAGAAGCCGATTTTGAATCAAGAAAGACCAACATTGATACTGAATGGGAATTATGTGAAAAAGCAAACAATATAATAAACTAAGGAGCTAGGAATGCCAGAAATAGATTTATTTGCATCTAGACAAAACGCTAAGTGCAGTAATTAATATATATCATGGAAACAAGACCCAGAGGCATTAAATATAGATGCCTTTACCATTAACTGGGGAAACCTGTACTTTTATGCATTCCCACCCTTTAGCCTTGTATATTATATATATACAAAAAATAAAGAATGATAAGGCCACAAGAATAGTTGTTATCCCCTGGTGGCCTTCACAACCCTGGTTCCCTCGCCCAAAGTCTACTAATATCTGACTGGATAATATTCAAACCACACAAAAAGTTATTACTTTCTCCTTTCAGGATTACTCACCCACTGCATCAACAACTTACATTGGTTGCAGGGAAACTCTCCGGCAAGCACTAACTAATAAATCCGTCCCTAAGGCTGCACTCGACATTATGATTAACTCATTATCTAAGAATACCCTTGATCAGTACAGCGTTACACACAAAATATGGTGGCCATTCTGTATGGAAAATAGAATATCACCATATGAGACATCTGTGCCCATGACAATGTCTTTCTTAACAAATTGTTTCCTAAGTGGATCATCATATGGTACACTTAACGCACACAGGTCAGCACTGTCCTTAATATTAAATTTAAAAAATAATAATGATGACAGAATAAAAAGACTATTTAAAGGTTTCTATCGAAAAAGACCTCCACTACCCAAATATACCTCAACATGGAACCCATCCAAAGTTCTAAACTGCATTAGTAAATGGTACCCAAACAATTTACTAACATTAAAAAAAATTGTTAAAAAAGTGACCATTCTTCTGGCCATCTGTACAGCACATAGAGCTCAAACCATCTCATTCATTAAATTATCTAATATAGTTCATTCAAGTGAAGGGTTTTATGCCAATATAACAGACATCATAAAAACTTCCAGTTTGAGAACGCAACAACCTAGAATGTTTCTCCCATAGTTTGATGAGGACCAATCCATATGCCTAACTAAAGCACTAGAAGAATATATAAAAATTACATGCGAGATCAGAGGTGACATAGACCACTTGGTGATAACATTTAAAAAGCCTTATAAACAGGCTACTGCTCAAACCATCAGTCGATGGTTTAAAAGAGTATTGTGTGAGTGGTATAGATACAAAGGAATTTAAAGCTCACAGCACGAGACACGCCTCTACATCTAACGCAAAAAATTTAGGCATATCATTAGATATCATTAGAAAAACTGCTGGATGGTCCAAATCTTCTGAGAATTTTGCAAAATTCTACAACAGGCCAATTCAAGAGGATAATAACTTTGCCAATTACATTCTTTCAGCTAAGTAAAGTTAATGCACACTAAGTACATTAATTTAAGTCTGTATACAAATAGACACATAAACTCTTACTTTAATAAAATTAATTAAGATAACATAATTTAATTAATCTTAAACATTTATGAATGTGCTATTACTTACTATGTGATAATTGCATATAATTATTATATTACTTTGTAATAGATACAAAATAATGAATAATAAATAATTTTCATAACTATACTGGTCTCTGAATATCTACATGGCAAAATATATATCGAGAACAAAACACAGAAATATAATAAGAGATTAAAGGAACTTACCAAGTGAAGTTCAATCCTTATTATATAATGTGTTTGTTCGAAGATATATACACCCACCCTACCCTATTCTATGTGGCCCACACATGTTGAGTTATGAAAATTTATCTCTAAAACTAATGACATTGCTAGATAAGTTACAGGGTTACCAGGTTCAGAGTGTAAACATCACAAAAAAATACTGAAAACTCTGAACAAATGCGTGTTAACTAGCAGAAAAATGAAGGAAACTACATGGTAAAATATATATCTTCGAACAAAACACATCATTTAATAAGGATTGAACTTTGGTAAGGTAAGTACCTTTAATCTCTTAAAATATTGGATTTCTTTAAAAAAAGTTTAATGTTATGTTTATAGATGAATATACATTTGAAATTTCCCAATACCATTTGTTTTATTTCATAAAAAATACCCTACAGGTACAGATTCTCTGTACTATAATCCGAATGCTCCACAAATCCGAATAGGGTAAACTTTCGGAGTTCAGATTAAAGAGGTCATGCTGTAGATAGATTTCAATCAATCGAAATAAGCAGGGTTTAGAAGTGTTCCAATATTTACATTATTTTATAATTATACGTGGTAAAACCATGCTGTAGCTATATTAATTGTATAGTTGTAGCACGAATGGGTCGGCTTGACCGGGGAAGGACCACGCTCTCACAGAATACCAGCGTGAAATAGCAGCTTAATGCCGCTGTATTTCGTATGGTGAGTGTAGAGAACCGGAGACCCTTTTTACTGGAAACGAGGCATTCAATCTTAGTCCTCACAGGTCACAACGCATCTGCATTTTGATTCGTAATCGAAGATAGATGGGCCACAGCAACCACTTACCATCAGGTGGACTGTGTGCTCGTTTGTCACCCTTATCCTATAAAAAAAAAAACAACTACCAAATTAATGTGCTTTTATAGACTACAGTAAAGCTTTTGACTCTCTGGAACATATGGGGTAATGGATTCATTAATTATAACCTATGAAAGTCCACTGCTGAGCACAGGCCTGCCATATCTATATAGTTAACACGCCTTGGCAGGTGGGTTGGCAACCGGGTTTATATTATTTTGAGTTGTTATTAGGAAGATGTGGCTGCCTATTTCCTGTTTAGTTTTCTTCTGTTGCGTCTTACAACACCCACTGGATGATATTGGATCGTAGATTCTCTTGCTCCACCACTACATGGCAATTCTATTTTGTATATATGAGAAATTCCATCTCAGCCCTCAGAGATTACAATTGTCATGTCAGAACATCTGCATTGTGATTCTTAATTAAGGATAGATATGGATGTGGATGTTTATGGGCCACAGCTTCTACTTACCATCAGGTGGACTGTGTGTTCGTTTATCTATAAAAAAAATACACCTGATTCTGTAAACATTGTTAAAAGAATCAGGTGGTCTAAGGTCTATAATTAAAGTATGCTAATATCTATATACAGTAAAACTCGCTTAAGACGATTTTGAAGGGACCCAGCCAAAATTGTGACTTAAGCGGGAAAGCGTATTATGCAGGATGCCTCTGCATTTGACAAAATTGAAATTGACTCTCAAGATACATAGCGTACAAATTGTTTACTGCTGATAATTCCTCTGCGTTTGACAAAATCGGAATTGACTCTCCTTCATCTTCATCGTCTTCACTTATGGCCTCGTTTTGGGTGTTATTCACATCTTCAATAAGATCTTCGATTGAACAGACTTCGTGGGGTGCAACATTGTCATGTGCAACAGGGTTCATATGACAATGTTGCAAGATCAGCAAGGCGGTAAGAGATCGCGCTCGGCAACTCTCGGCTCGGCTCAGATGTTGCACAGATGGCGTATTAGACGGGATGACGAATCAAGTTGCAGGGACTGATATAAAATAGCGTATTATGCGAGAAATCGTATTAAACATGATGTACATATTATATTATTAATAAGTACAAGTTTTGAGTGACAGCCTTGTATTGTCAAGATCAGTAGAGAGCAGCCCTTCACTATGCTTGATGATTTGATGAGATGTGCAATGAATCGCTGGATGCAGGTGATTTAGAACTCTGTTTTGTGATAGTCTTGCAGATGGTGAGTGGGGGTAGGGGTGTGGACTAATAATGGTTTAGCCTTCCGGTGTAGCATAGCTACTTAGTACGTAGTATTTCTATAAAAAAATATTTAATTGGTGTATTTAGTATAGTTGGTAAATGATAATTATAAAATGATAAGTCAAATGCTGTATGCCTTTCTGGCTGATTTCTATTAAATTCTGTTTATTGTAAAGCTATTAAAATAGCTTTAAAATAGAGCCAAAGTTTATTACCTAGTTATTTAACACAATGAAGTTATTCAGACAAAAAGATAAGATATTTTAATCAGAAAACGTAAGTAGGTAGTAAGATAAATTAAGAACATTTTAAGTCAATTTTTTATAGGCCTTTTCGCATGTAACATGTCATCATTTGCAAATTCATCATAACCGCCATAAAGGAAGACGAAGAAGAAGGGTAACAAACGAGCACACAGTCCACCTGATGCTAAGTGGTTGCTGCAGCCCATAGACTACTACATCTTATCCTCGATTATGAATCAAAATGCAGATGCTTTGTCACCACTGAGGACTAAGATGGAATGCCTCATTTCCAGTAAAAAGGGTCTCTGGTTCTCCACACTCACCATACGAAACACAGCTGCTTTAAACTGCTAATTTACTCTGGTTTTCCGTGAGCGTGTGGTACTTCACCGGTTGAGTCGACCCATTCATGGTACAACTATACCACTAATATAGCTGCACCATGGCTCTACCACATAAAAATGTCTTATGTTTTGCAAAACATTTTTGCTATAATTAGGTACCTTAAAATGTAGCCTATTATTAACTTTGGATGATGATTTTACTTAGTAGAGGAACTAAAGAAACAACCCTAAAGCAGTTGGTTAAACATATTATGTAAAGTAAGTCATTCATCATTAAAATTTTATTAGATTTAATATGAACTAGAGTTTAGGTCTATATTCAGTAGTAATTTACTTAACTTAAGCACTGCTTAAACTTAAACAATATCAAAATAAAAACGTTAAAACCGAGAATTCTAATAAGAATCTTACTGGCACGTTATGTATTCATAATAATAATATGTTATACGTGTGAACTACCGTTGTGTAATTGGATTACTAACACCACCCTGTTATTGCGCTTTCACGTAAACACCTAATTTATTGAAACAAGGAAGTACTTACAGAAGTTAGAATTGTTGACGCCGCACAAGTCTGTCATCAACTTAGCAGGCTTCCACTGATTTGAAAAAGACGAACCCGGGCACACATTGTAAAACTTCGGTAAAATTCAGTTAGCAATTGTTTAAATTATTTATTATTATATAATTAAATTTTATCGGCCGCAAGCACCGCGTAAGGCATACACCACCCTCCAATTATGTATACACAATGGAAATGTAGAATTTAACAATGATGTTAGGTCATGTTGTTATCACGGAAAATACTACTGAAAGCACATTTATTGTTGAATTAAAGAAAAACTTTAAATTTCACACTTAAATAGTTCGCAATTTTCGAACAGAAATGGTTATAAATTTAATGCTCCAAAGCGGAAAAAAATATTCATTTTCTGACGTATAAACGACCTGCGTATTTTAGTCAATTTTATGACATGAAGTGCAAGTGAAGGTGTTGTCAGTTGTCACTGATGTCAAAATAAAAATCTTAATCGAATTACTTTAGAATCGATTAGTTACGGCATAATTTAAAAAATCACATATTTTTATTACAACAACAAAAAATCATCTCTATGTTATATCCAGAAAAGTGTTATAAAATAGTATTTTTACATTCAGTAAGCATTTTAAAGCTATAAATTGTATGATAACCCCAAATACGACACTAACATGGTCATAGTGTGCGCGAGTCGAATTTGCCTATGCTCATCATAGGCATTCAGTGATACCAGTTTCTAGCGTTTGCAATCAAATTGTGCAAATCACAATTTTATTGATTAATGATAATTAATCGATAAAATAAAGATTAGGTATTACATACGATGAAGATTATTTATGAGAATATAAAATGTAATAAAATAAACATGATAATGATGGTACTAATATAACTTTATTATACATATTTTAATGGTACAAAATGCAGACGTAATCAAATTTAAGGATATTATGTTATACAAAATTATTCGATCGAATGCAAAAAAAATTAAACAACGTGTAATGTTTAATTTTAACCAACTTCAAAAAAAGGAGGAGGTTCTCAGTTCTGTGTATTTTTTATATTTGTTACCTCAGAATTCCGTCACTTATAAACTGATTTGGATGTTTTCTTATTTGAAAGAAAATATACACGCTAAATTTTTAAGGTTGTTTTTAATTGATAGTAAATAAAAAGTAAATAAAAAGTCTTTATTCTATAGTCTAAAACTTTTACTTGGTTAATGAACAACGCAATAAAAATAAAACAGTTAGCGTTAAAATGGCTTCAATAGATTGTTTAAAATAGGCACCCATTGTAAATATTATGATAATACTTATATAAGTAGGTATCTACATTTAAACGTTTGAGTTTTACACAGAGCGTTGCGATTTAACGTTTAAAATAAATAATAGAAATTAAAGATTTTGATTAATTGTGCAATTTTTTCCGTACAACTAGCAACATTTGTATCATGATAGCTTAGGTAAGTATTTTTTTGGTTTTACGAGTGATTTACATAATAATAATGAATTAAATATATGAAATTATCTCTGAAATGTAATACCATCACTTTTTTATGTTTTTCATCACTGTTGTGACAATATGTTAAGTAATTTTTACAATTTGTCGCGAGCTCTTCTCCGTAAGACGAGACGTTGCGCACTGACGGGTCGCTGAGTGAACTTACGCGGTTTCGCGTTAGTTTTACTTGCTTCACTTTCGGTGCGCGTACTAGGATTCTATACGTAATAATTCTATGGGTTACTGTATGTTCTTTTAGTGAGTTGGTAAGTGCATAAATCAACTGATTAGTTATAAACTCAGGGTCATCGCATTGTAGCAGTTTATTTAAATTTTGATGTTTAAGGTGATCTAGAGCTTTGTCAAAGTCAGTGGATGTTTTTGATTTAAGTACAAAAAGCTTAGGTTTGATTTTTGAGAGTAAGAGGAAAGTCGCAAAATGATCAGTAGTAGTCGTGTAATACAAAAATAGATGCCTGTACTTTGAGCTTATTTATATTTAACATAATATGGTCTAAGCAGTTCTGTTCTCTAGTAGGGATAGTGTGGCCGGCCAATATACCGTGCTCAGATAACATATTTAAATAATTTAGTCGATTTTTCTGTTCTTAGGGTAGTTCTATGGGCTTGAGAGCTATGTTAATATTAATGTCACCTGTCATAAAAATATTATTAAGTGACTTTATAGAACTTAAGTGTGAATTCAATGAATTTATAAAACCATCAGCATTTTTAATTGATGGTGATCTATAGATACATAAAATTATATTATTTAGTATGTTGAGCTGTAAACATGATGCATGCGTCAAATGCATTTCCTTAATTTTGTGTTTTAAGGCATTCTTTACATATACTACGACCCCATCGTTTTGGTTCAGCCTACACTCAGTAAAATAGGAGCAATAGTTGGGCAGAACAGGTAGAGGTATGTTAGAATTAAGTCTGCACTCCGTCAGTACAATAACATCAGTATCGAAGTTGAAGCTAGATAAAGTCAATACAAAATCATCAATGTTACAATATATTCTCCTTATATTTTGAGATATCATAGTAAAGTCATTCTTCTTTACATTCACACGCTTAATAAACTCCTCCACGTCGCATTCAGAAGACCGTGCCAGCTCTATTCTGTCTATTTATTGAAGTGTGGTCATTGTATTACTCACAAGAAAAGAAAAATAGGCAAAAATACGTCAATTCGCAATGCGTCAAGTATGTGCACTGACTTAGAAGTATATGGACTGGGCATGCCTACAGAATTAGCGTGACTACCTACAATACACTGGCGCATAAAATGGCCGCCTTTTATAGGGTTGTAACTCAGCAATATGGGCAGCTGATATCGATATTTTTACTAATATGAATTTGTTCTCATTTCATATAATTGAATTTGTTGCTTTATTTATTTTATTTCGTAGGTATTTATATTGATGCAGGGCTATATTTTCAATCGTCAAATAACTTATCTGAGGAATAAATAATGTGTCTGGCAGTTTTATGGCTTTTGTGTAGATAGAAATTAAATCCATAGCCTAATTGTGTAACACACCAAAATGACAAACCATACCAATTTGACAGTTTAACAATATCCATTGCGTTGTTTTTGTTGTCGAGCAAACGAATTTTTCAATCACATGAAGCAATGGATATTGTTGGGTTGTCAAATTAGATTTGGATTGCTTTCCCTTAAGTTTCGCTTGAGCTGCTTCACCAGGCTTCACCGCATATGTACACTTACGCAGTGCATACTCTGCTACAGATCTCTTGTATTAGGTACAGTCAAACAAAGAGTTAAGTATGCAGGCAGCTAACTTGCAACTTGTTTTAAACAATGTTCTGAGTGTGCTAAGTACTTACTCAAGTTTTTACATCATTTATATAATTGTGAACAAAGTTGAAAAGTTATAACGCACACAATAAAAATCAATATTGACAGAGTAGTGGGAAGATTCTTGAGAAGAGTTTTTGCTTGTATACCAAATTTATTTACTGTACAATATTACTGGGATGGAGATCCTTGATCCCATATTATAGTATTTTAATATAAAATAATATATATATATATATATATATATATATATATATATATATATATATATATATATTCAGATTTTAAATGAAAAATATTATTTTTCGCAGGTAGGTACATTAATTTTGTTTATTTGAAATTCGAAAATTTGGCATGATCATGAAACATGATATCCGGGAATTATAAACTATTAATATTATTTATTTATTTCTGAACAAAATTAATCTATTAAAATAATTTCTAGTACAACACTTTGTCACTGCTTTTTGACAGTTTGACAGCAGATCTACCACAAAACTTGGCGCTTAACATGGCGGCGCAGTCACGCATGGATGAGCTAATGACGTCACACGAAAGTGTTACGAAAATAAGCACTTGACAAAGTGTAGTTGTCTCTCTTTTCTATTGCAGCTATTGCTTTGTTAAAAAGAGACAAAACTGTTTTTGCAAAGTGTGTCGATATTATAGATATTTGTATAACTATTATTTCTATAGTAGAATATGCCGCCTCCATAGGTATATCTCTATGAGTATGTGATTGTAGGCGACATAATATTACCTATTTTAATGATATGTATACTTTGTAAATCTAACAGTTGAATTTTCTTTTTTGTGACTTAGGTATGTTGATATAAGAAGTTTATCTTTAATTAATGTGTTTTTGTATATACGTGTTAGTATCTGTAAAGAGTGTTTGCTAGGGCATAGTGTAGTTAATTGGGTAAGGTATTGTGTGTGTGAGAGTATGTATAAGGGATATTTGTGTAAGTACAAAGTAGTGTGTTTATGTGTGTTGCACGCATATAACAGATACAGTGAAAAAGTATTATGCAATCGTATTTCCAACAAAAGTGTATCAAACAGTAAGTGCGCAATAAACGCGAGGATAGGATAAACAAGACGAAACAACAGACCTTGGATATGCAAAGCTAGTCACTTTTCCTTTAGCAGCTGGTGTACTTGCTCTTCGGCTCTAACCAAGATAATAGGAGAAAGTTCATTTTTTCGCACGTATATCTTACCGTAAGCGATCCAGCTGTACTTATAGCCCTTCGATTTTGCTAAGTCTCTAGCTAAAAAGAATAGACGTGATCCTCTAGCAGTCAGGTGCTCAGAGAGGAAGACAGGGGTGTCTTCATTGGTTTTGAAGCCTAGATGTTTAGCACAAATCTTAGTTTTGTTCCGAATGTTGAATGCCTTCGCCATCTTCATAAAATCTGTTTTTAATAATGCAGATTTTGTTTCTACAATTATGGGAGTGTTTTTCTGTTCTGGCTTTTTTGCATGCACCTTGTAAATATCTTTAATGTCGCTTTTGTTTATTTTACAAACTATGGTCATGTCAATTAGATCTTGCTTTGATTCATTTTCTTTCCTAGGAATATTTTTCAGCTCGAATGATGTTTTGCGGGTGGAGATTTGCAGATCCTCCAGTTTATTTTCTAAGTACATTATATATTCCCTGTCTTCCTTTGCTTGATTTTGCAGGGCTACAATTTGTTTTTTTGAACTCTTCATTTTGAGCGGTTAGTAACGTAAGCGAGCTCTCAATATTTTGATTTAACAGGCGAACCTCTTTAAGTGTCGAAGTGAGTTCATTGAGATCTTTTGCTTTTTTATTCGTGATTGCCATTAGCTTAGCCATTTCTGTTTTTAGGTCTATAAATTGATCCTGTCCTATGTTATCCGAATTATGAATGAGTCTTTGTTGTGTACGTTGTATAACAAAATTTGGTGGAGTTTTTTCATCTTCCGAGACGCACAACGATATCTCTGGGTCCATGTCTTCGCTACGTCGCTCAGTCATATTGTACCAGGGCACTCTATGTGTGACCATCGTCGTTGAGTTTATGATAAGTAATAAATTATAATAGAACATAAGCTTTAGCATAAGATATATTGTAAACTTGTTTGTGGTTCTCTAAATAAAAAAAAAAAAACAGAAGTTTACGGGATATGAGTCACAAGAGGGCAAGGCTTTTCACAGACGTCAGCGCAGCAAGTTGACGGGGTGCGCGGAGCTTATTGGTCAAGCGGTGCTACGCCTCCCGAAGCGGGCAGCAAGCTGTGGTGGGCTGCGGTTGCGCGGCGGGTCGCAGCGATGGGTCAGCGTAGCTGGTGCACTCGGCGCGTACCTAGAGCAGTCGCTGATATCACGTCTTCGCGTTCATGCACTCCTATTTTTTTGCGCTCGAATAAATGCGCAATATTTAAAGTATTTTTGGAGAATAATTTTAAAATAAGTTTTAGTACAAGATACGTCTGAACACCTCAGAGGTCCGGGGGGAAGAGGATATACTCAAAGAGCTATGTTCAGCTATGTTTGTATTGATTTATATGATTAATAAATAATAGTTTAACGTTGTTAATTATTTTGTAATGTAAAATGATCACACAGGGCTTAATAGTGATAGATATAAGTATATTTTTCTATGTTGAGTGCGAGCTTATGTTTAATGAAAAAGTAAAAGTACTTAACCTCTCTCTGTCTACGACTTAACCCTATTTTTGTAATAGAGGGCAGAGTGGACACAGTCCGAGCCCCTTTTCATTAATAAAAAAAAGTCGTAGTAAAATTTTGATTCTTAAATGTTACACCCTAAATGTTAAATTTTGCTTTGACGTTATAATAATATTATTTTTGTATTATTACCATTGTTTTATTGAAATTTTAATGCGTACCATTATTATTTTTTGAGTTCTTAGCAAAATACGATTTTATCCAGTTTATGGTACAATCTGCTAAAAATAAAGTTGGCAACCCTGATTATGATGGTCGATGATCGATCAGTAAATTTTTGAGAGCATTGTGATATGAAGAGGAAGGGTCATATAGCATTATAACTGTAGAAATGAATGAAAAATAATCTAAACTGCAGTCGATTTGTAACATAACCGTGCATAGTGAAAATATCAAAGCTCTGCAGGTACCACCATTTTGTTTGTTCCGTAGGTAGATGTAATTTTTTGCAACAGAAACAAACAAGCAAGAACTATCCTCTCTTTTTTCTTTGTTACCTCCTCCTTTTATTATTACCGGTAATTTTAATTCCCGTCATGTATCTTGGGGGTCATATTTTTGTGACCTATACTCTTCAGAACTTATACAAATTTTTGAAGACATTAATGCTTTCATCATTAACAATGGTTCCCCCCACTCATAGAGTATATCCAGGACTAAACCCTAGGTCTGCTGTTGACCTAACAGCATGTTCTTTTAGTCTAGCCCCTCAGCTTTCTTGGAAAACTCTCAGTCAAACATATGGAAGTGATCATTTTCCCATCATTATTACCGAACCCTGCGCTGTTACTCCTATACCTTCTACTACTTTAGATACTAAATTTGTCCAAATGCAGGTTGACTCCTCTACCAACCCACTAACTTCTTACTCTTTATTGGTCCAATATATAACCGAAGCAGCTGACTTATTTATCCCAATCAAAAAACCTTACAGCAAGAACCTATCCTCCCTTCCATGGTAGGATGCTGAATGCACCGCTATGATTAAAAGAAAAGCTGCAGAAAAGCTATACAATCACTGTATGACAACCAATAATTTTATACAATTTCAAAAAACCTCTGTTTGACAACCTCTCTTTGTTTGAACAAAGAGACTTCTTTCCAAATAGAAAAAAAGTGGATGGAAAGAATTATGTGAATCCATGTCACCTGTAACAATAGTTTGGAAAAATATAAAAAAAATTCGTGGCTCTCTTCCTGATAGCAACATATCTGATAACTCTCTACCATGGTTAGAAGCCTTCTCTTATATGTTAGCCCCTCCTTTTGTCCCTACTGAATATGCAATATGCCCATATAATATACCCTTTCCAGTCCCATCTACTATCAACAATAATGAGCAAATTTTTTCACTGTCCAAACTACAGTCTGTATTATCTGGCTTAAAATCCTCTTCTCCAGGAGAAGATGGCATTGTTTATGCAAATTAAGCCTTAAGGGTAAATTAATTCTTCTCCAAATTCCGAACAATATCTACATATCCTCTAATATAACCTCTGTCTTGGTCAAACCAAATTGTTATCCCTATCTTTAAACCGGAAAAGATCCCAAAGAAGCTTCTTCATACCGTCCAATTGCTCTTTCATCTACTTTTTGCAAAATTTTAGAACACTTATGTAAGAACAGACTTGAATAGTTTTTGGAACGTAATAACATCCTTGCAAAAAGCCAATTTGGATTCCGGAAAGGGAAAAGCACATTAGATGGCTTGAGTGTTCTAACTACAGATATTAGGTTGGCTTTTTCTAAAAATGAATACTTGGTGGGTTGTTTCCTGGACATATCTTTTGCCTATGACAGTGTTCCTCTTCGGTGCTCAGGCAGAAAATGCTTCATCTGAACATCCCAGACTGTACACTTCATTTACAATTTGTTCATGGGACGATCTATCAAAATTCGCATTAAAGGAATGTTAAGCTCCCCCAGAACAATTTGGAAAGGTCTACCACAGGGCTCGGTTTTAAGCCCTATTCTTTATAATATTTACATGTACGACCTTGAGCATTCGATATCGCCTTTATGTGACATATTACAATATGAAGATGATCTTGCTATCTATGTAACAGCTGATATCCTAACTGCCTCCCATCATCTTAACAGAGGCTTATATTATCTTAACCAATGGCTCACTAACCATGGCCTCTCTCTCTCTCAGCTCCTAAAAGCAAAAAAATAACCTTTAGTAGAAAACGTGTCATTCCTGCTATTGATATCTCATATAATGGTGAATCTATCCCAGTTGTTAACAAAGTAAAATATTTGGGTATTTACTGGTACCGCTCACTTTAATTACATCAGTGACAAATGTGAGAAAGGTGTTAACATTCTTAGATCTCTTTCAGGCGTATGGTGGGGTTCTCACCCCATGTGTCAAAAAATCCTATACAATGCCATCATCCGCAGTCACTTCGACTATGGCTCTTTCCTCCTGGAGCCCTGCAAAAAATCGGCCCTTAGTAGGCTTGAAGTTATCCAAACAAGATGTTTGCGTGTTATCACAGGCGCAATGAAATCAACTCCTAAAAATGCTTTACAAGTAGAATGTGTTGATCCCCCTCTCTCTTTACGAAGACAGTTTCTAGCTGATAGATTTCTTTCAAAAACACTACAACTAACATCTCACCCTACATCGTAAACTAGAATCTTTGCTACTATTAGTTGTAAACAACTATTGGTCTAATAAAAGCTGGCCCCTGTTCTTAAATCTCTAAATAGATTAAAAAATATTGGTTATCCTTGTGTAACATCCCTAATTCTACCCTATTTTGAAACCAGTTATGAAGCTCTATTACTGAGTCCTAAAATCACACTGAATTTAAACATTAATAAAAAATCCCCAACTGCAACTTTCTACAGTCTTGTAGCAAAAAGTTGGCCTGATTGGCTATATATATATATTTTACTGATGCTTCCAAATTGTCTTCGTCTAAAAGTGTCGGTTCTGCAGTCTGGATTCCCAAATATAAAATTGTCTTTAATTATAGATGTCCTCCTCAGGTTTCTGTTTTTACTGGGAAAGCTGTCGCCATATATGAAGCTATATCCTATATTCTTTCCCATAAAATTCCTAAGTCAGTTATATTTACTGATTCAAAAAGCTGCCTAAAGTCCTTACAGAGCTATATATTTAAAATTAAATCCATCGCCCCATTAATACTGAAAATTAAAGAACTCATACTAAATTGTGATAAAAGTGGGCTTAAGGTGGAGATTGCGTGGATTCCTAGTCATTGTGGCATAGAAGGAAATGAACAGGCTGACTCCTGGGCCAAAGGAGCTGTAGATACAGGAAGTTCTCATTTAATGAATTACTCTCAAGATCTAATGTCATTAGCACAAATTGAATTAAAGAATTCTTGGGACAGAGAATGGAGTATCTCCAGACATATTAAAGGTTGTCCCTATGGTAAAATCCAACCCCAAATTCCACCAAAACCTCGGTTTTTAAATTTAGCTTTTTGAACAAACAAGTCACATCTACAATCTGCCGTTTAAGGCTCGGGCATATCTGCACTCCTGTATTTCTAGCTAAAATTAGAATCAAAGATCATTCCCTCTGTGAATATGGTTTGGATGAAGGTACTCCAGACCACCTTTTCTTCAATTGTCAAAATCATCCAATTTCTTTATATGACATCCTTCCCAAAACAATCCCTCGACCGGTGAATATTAATACCCTCTTAACTATCCCTGATTCCATATATATCAATATGATCTCAAAATATATTCAAATGTATAATATTAAACTATAATTATTGTGTACTAACTTTAGATTAACCTAATTCTCTATTCCCTGCTCAGGCTACTCCCCTATAACTAGATGTTTTTATGTATTGTGTTGTTCATAACTCGTGTATTTAGTTGTGTTTTGTTTTTAGCCACATTGTCACCTAATAACTGCCAACTTCTTTCTCACCGAGAAGCCTCAAGGCAAGGTGTGACAGACCAAACATATTCAGAACATTTGCCTAGCCTCGCCATTATTCGTCGTCGCTTGCCTAGCTGGCCGAGTGTAGGCGAGAGCCAACGTGTATACGATTCATTTTGCATGCCATGCCACCACTCAGGATCACTCGCCACGACTCGTCTCACTTCGGAAGTGTCGGTTTTTCTGCACAAATCAAAGACGCCGCCAGCACTCGGCAATTCGTGTCCACATGTTAGTTGGCCATTTCAGTATGTTCACTCATTCAAACTTGGCCAACATGTAGACATTAGCACTCGCCTTGTATCAATCTGCCTACGCTCAATCTAACAATACATCTTGGTCAAGCTTCAGCCACGGCGGGCGATCTGAATTTGCCTAAATTGATACAAGGCGAGTGCTTCAGTCTACATGTTAGTCTAGTTTGAAAGAGACCAATGCTAACTGCCAATGTTCACAAGTTTTTGTGGAGCTATCCACATGTTGGCCATAATTAGTTTTCATTGTGAATTGGAACGATATGGATGACATAGAAGTTATTGCAGCTTCTGCTATTTATTTAATGAGTGCATATAATTATTATGTCAGTGTACTGTCAGTAAAGTTGTAAAAAAGAAGAGGCAGTGACATTGTCGAAATTATTTTGAAGTTACAACTTAATTAAAACATAATATCTCACGGGACGGAAGCCAAGATGTAACTGACATGACTGTCTAACATGTGGATGCGACTTGCCGAGTGCAGGCGAGCACCTTCGAGCGATCTTGAGTGGTGGCAAGGCAAGCCAAACAACCCGTATACAAGTTGGAGCTGGCCTGCACTCAGCCAGCTAGGCGAGCGTCGACGAGCAATGGCGAGGCTAGGCAAATGGCCTGTCTATATGTTGATACTCACCTTCGCTCGGCCAACATGTATAGGCGGCTTAAGGAAAAATACTTTATAGCGGCTATGAATAATTAGAATAACTTTTATTACAATTGTTCTAAATATTTTTTATATAAAATTTGTTTTATAAATATTGTTCCCTAATGCAAAATTAATGGGCGTAATGGGTAGTAGTATATTAAAACATTTCGCTTGATTTAGGTTATCTCAATAAAGGTTATTGCTAGTCGTCTGAAAATCAAATGATTAAAAAATATTTATTCAACCGATAAACTTAAAATTCAAAACATTATTTTTTCTATACTCAATATTATGTTTAAAATATCTTTATATTTATAGTATTGTATTTATGGCCAATATAACAAATTTTATGTTGTATGGAACCCACCATATTATAAATAGTTATTTTATAAATTGATTCTCTTTTGAAGAGTAGTAAATATGTTCCAATAACAGAATAAACTTGAAAAGTCTTAAACTCTCAAAGTACAGTAAAGGAATTATAAATTATGTCAGATGAATAGACACTCCTTAAATAAATATCTAATAGCTCACTTTTTTAATTGGTACAGCAGATGCAGCTCATTTTAGTCAGTATATTTTCTATTTTTTTTCTTCAGACATACTGCTTAAAATAAAATTAAATGTAAAGTAAAATTACAGCGAATGTATTTTCTTATGAGGGTTAAGCAGCAATAACTCTGCCACACTGCTCTAGTGCATTTTGATATCTAAGTCTTATATTTTTCCATCAGACATGCTGGTTCCCTCACAATATTTCTTTTTGCCGAGTATGTGGTATATCAGGACTTTCAAATTGCAAGAAACAATTTGAAATCTTTATAGGCCTTTCATGATACTCCTAATTCATCTCTATTTCAGGCTGACATAAAGGCATTTCTGAATAAGAAACAAATGGGTGATAATAGTAAAGATATTGCTAAAGATGTTGTACTCTCAGCTCTACCAATAAAGTTCTCCGTTAATGAGAAAGTAGATGAATGTGATGGTGATTCTGAGAATAAAAATGATCCAGTTAAAGAAGTAGTTAATAATGGCGCCACATTTAGCATGGATGAATGTGGTGTTAATATAGCTGAACCTATAGGAATTGACACAGGTACAAGTATTTTTATAAAATAATATACTGGTATTTCGTCTGGTCATTACCTGCCTTGATGTCTGACTTCATTGACTTCACTATTTTGTTTTGTGTTCTAATATCAGAAAATATAGTAAATTAAAATAGAGTTTCAAACTGTAATTTAATTTTTTATTGCTAGCTCAATAAGGGCATTGACTACTTTCTCTGCCACCAGGGCGGCACTTAATAATGAGGTGTAACATTTGAGAGATTCCATAGCGGAGAAGTTATTTGTTCGAAAAATGTAAAGGTTAATGTTTCTCCCTGTACTATTAGCTATATTTTATATTAATAAGATTAAAAATTACGAGGCATATGGAAATTTTTCCAAACATTTCGAACAGCCTCTCACCAGCTTCTCTATATCTTCATTAAAATTTGGCACATAACTCCTTGCTAGTGCTTTTGTTTGCACTATTTCTGTGTTTTATGCTAAATTTGTTTATTGTATAGAATAGTATAGTGCATTGATTTTGGTATTAATAAGTGGCAGTCCAATAATACAAAGTCATCTTGTAGTGATAGCTCTGTATGGTGAAGCCAAAATGGGCGTCAATCTGTGTCTGCTTTTCTAGCAGGCCAATCACGATGAATTTATTAAATAACCTGAGGTAATGTTTTATTGCATTTCGTTTCTATGGCTATGTCTTTAGCACTAAATGAAAAGTCTCAGCCATCAACAAAACCAGAGATGACTGTTATTCTGTCTCCATTACATATTTGTGAGCCTGGTTTATACACAATCTCATAATCATGAGATATTAAAGCAATTGCAATTGTTGTTAAGACATAGCATATTTGACATTGGTTTTTTAGGGTTCAATATACGAAGCAATGGTTTGTAGTCCGTAATTTCCTAAAAATGTGAACCCATGAGGTAATTGTGATACTTTCTATGCCAAACATAATTGATGTGGCTCTTTTATTATGTAATGTAGCTACAGTTGTGTTGCCTTGAATCACATCTGATAGCATTGTGTCAACTATACCTTGGTAACGTAAATTGTCAAGTTTCAATATCTCATATTTGCAGTTTACTGTCACATACCGCATACCAGTCTATCTCGTAACATCATTTTTAAGTCAGTAAAGTTGTATCCCAAAGTAAGATTATGTAAATGAGCGATCTATTCTGAAGCACATTCATCACACTTTTGATTACAATTATAAAATTTATAAAATACAGTTATTTGGTTAGGTTTTGGGCTATAATGATTTGTTCAAATTATTTATATGTATTTTACTGAAAGTCACATCAACCGCGTGTTTTGGAGAAATCAATGCAAGTAATGTCTCATAAACTGGTGAACGGTTTTCTTAGCTAGATCTAATATGACAAAATATTTTCCTTTGGAAGTCAATATTACATGACATTTTTAATTTCACAAAAAATTAAACTACTGACGTGGCGTTGAGTGCACCTGTAGTTACACTTTAATGCATCAGTAGTGTACAAAACATAAAGTTACATAAAATTTGTTTGTTTTTTTATTTGTTTATTTTTTTATATATTATACCCCATACTAGGTTTTTTTCTGTGTTGTGGAGGCAGTTTATATAAATGAATTTCACAAGGACAAACATCCAGGCCCGAAACAATTACTCTTAGGCCATATAAATACTTGAGGCGTATAGTTTCAAAAACTGCTAAGTCCAGTAGCCTTTAAATGCCAAGGAGAGAATTTACTGTCACATACCGCATACCAGTCTATCTCGTAACATCATTTTAAGTCAGTAAAGTTGTATCCCAAAGTAAGATTATGTAAATGAGCGATCTATTCTGAAGCACATTCATCACACTTTTGATTACAATTATAAAATTTATAAAATACAGTTATTTGGTTAGGTTTTGGGCTATAATGATTTGTTCAAATTATTTATATGTATTTTGCTGAAAGTCACATCAACCGCGTGTTTTGGAGAAATCAATGCAAGTAATGTCTCATAAACTGGTGAACCACCCACTGAAAAAAATAGTTTTTTTTAGCTAGATCTAATATGACAAAATATTTTCCTTTGGAAGTCAATATTACATGACATTTTTAATTTCACAAAAAATTACACTACTGACGTGGCGTTGAGTGCACCTGTAGTTACACTTTAATGCATCAGTAGTGTACAAAACATAAAGTTACATAAAATTTGTTTGTTTTTTTATTTGCTTATTTTTTTATATATTATACCCCATACTAGGTTTTTTTCTGTGTTGTGGAGGCAGTTTATATAAATGAATTTCACAAGGACAAACATCCAGGCCCGAAACAATTACTCTAAGCCACTGCGCCACAGAGCCGTCAAAATTTGCACTTCTTATGTGGCATTTAGATTTAACTACTAAACTGTAGTTAATAAATTAAATGCTGCTTCGGTAGTATAATTTAACTGTAGTTTTTGAAAGCATTTGTTTTTTTAAGTGTTTTATACCACAAAATGTATGGTGCTTTGGGGTTATTACGAAAATGGGGGAATTCCGATATTTACAAATTACGACTTAACTAGGCAATATTTTTTGCTCTGGTAACATTATTCTAGACGACATTTTATTTGTCTCCCTCACTTCAGTCGTTTCAGGTAGCTAGTCTCAATAGTTTTCGGTGGAAATAGCTTTTTTCAACTCTTTTCTGTTTTTCGGAATTACCCTGCGTTAATTATCTTAGGAACTTGCTAAGTAATCTTAATGATTTTTTGATTTTATGATGGATAATCCTTTTTAAGCTTTATTTTATAGGTTAGGGTTAGCCAGCTATTGTTTTTGTGTTTTTTTCGGAAATACCCCACAGGGTTAATTACGAATTAATGTCCATTATCATCGAACTACTTTTCCATTGTAGTTCCAGTGGCTGTCTTAAAATGTCTAAAAATGTCTTTCGTCAGCATAAATTGTTATTTTGGATAAGTTTAACACGTTCGCGAATTTAACCAACTTCGCGAGGATCGAGGATTCCCTCAAATTGTCCTACTGATGATATAAATGCATGTTGCCATGGGGCAACTCGGTGCCATAGGTATTGCTTAAGGATGCGTTTGCAAATCGGGCAAAATTATGCTGTTTTTCGGTACATTTTGTGACAAAACTAAACCAAATCAAACATAGCTAATAACTACCACGTATAGAATGGTTCTTCATCTTCAAATGGTAGTAACTTTTTTGTTGAAAATAATAGTTTTTTATATTGTAAAAACGATCTTAACGATACCGGCTCATGTTTAGGTACATTTTTGTTCTATTATCAACATATATTAAGATTTCTAAAAATACTATAAGTAGGCAGACATATCCAATAAAAAATAGTGGTGTTTACTTTTTATCAAAATGTCACAAATAGTCGTAAAAAAAATAAAAACTGATGCTTATTTTTTCACATATTTTGCTAATACGGATGAATCATAATGGATTGCAATAAGGGTTATTTTATTTTTGGTGCCTGTTTTGATTTGTTGTACAAAAATTTCGATGAAACCACAGTCCACAGTCCGCGCTCGGCCGCCGTCGTGAGTGGATACTGTATCGCCTGCCTGATTGCAGCAGCTGAAAAGATCGCTGTAAATACACAAAATATTCGAATTTGATACATAGGTACTTGACAAGGTAAAATAATATTATTATTTTATAATCACACATTTTATTATAATATTTTCGGAGTTATGAGTTTTTAAAGGTTTGAAAAATCCCGTATTCGGATACTTTGACTCATTAAAAATATATAAAGAAATGTATAAAAAAAAAATTATTCTCGCTTACCTGTTATTAAAGTTTGAAAAAACCTCTTTAACTAGCCTAATAACTGCCCAACTATGGAAACGCAAGGTGCGCTGCCGTGGTGGTGCGTTAAATGTTTAGAACCACTGGACTCTATGTGGGGTAATTCCGAAAATTCAAGTGAGCAAAATATAGTTTAATTAGAAACATAAAGTATGTATCAATGCTTCTCACCGGCACGGAAACTTGGTCACTCGTGAATTTGCTGATTATCTGCACTGAAACGTTTTTTTAACAGTAAATTAAGGGTAGATGCATTCAATAAGTGTCTCTAATGGTTTTAGAACGTAGAAATTTAATGTTTACTTCACCGAAATTTTTCTTTTCAAGATAACATGTTTTCACTAAAATTAACATCTTTCCATTGTCACTTTAAAAACACTACAAAGTTAAAACTTAAGTCTGTTTTTATTGTCTATCAGTTTTAATATCGGGTGTTCCTCCTCAGCCCTGATAACCGCTTGCATTCGATCTGGCATGCTTTGAATGATGTTTCTGACATCAACTTGCGGTATGCTGTCCCAAGCGGCCAGCGCTGCATTTCGAGCTCATTTAGAGTTTGTGGCGGTTTGGAGCTGGACTTTATCTTTCTTTGAGCATACCCCATACATGCTCAATTGGATTTAAGTCCGGGCTACGAGCTGGCCACTGTAATTTTTGTATTCCAACCTCTTCCAGATATTCCTCACACAATGTGCGACGTGCGGGCGTGCATTATCGTTCATGAGGAGGAATTGGTCGTCCAATAAATCCCGAATAAGGCATTACGTGCTCCTGAAGAATTTCCTCGATGTATCGAGTAGCTGTGCCGATTATCGACGATGACCAACTCTGTACGTGCGTCGGAACTTACACCTACCATACCATTGTTGAGCCCATGGAAACTCACAGTTTGGGTGGTGGTAATGGGTAGAAACCTCTCTCCTCTTTTTCTCCACACTCGTTCTCGACCGTCTGGAGCACGTAAAGCTATTCGACACTCATCTGTGAACAACACTCTAGCCCATTGCTCGTGGGTCCAATTGACATGTTCTCTTGCAAACTGAAGTCGGGCTACTTGGTGCTGTCTGAGAAGTTCTGGACCTCGTGCTGGTCTACGAGCTTTTAAATTCACTTCCTCCATTCGTCTTCTCACCGTACGCTCACTAACATTAACGCCTCTTGCGATTTGGAGCCGCTGGCGTATCTCAACAGCGGTCAGGTAGCGGTTTCTCAAAATCTTCATAACAATAAAACGATCGTTCCGGGCCGATGTGCACCTTACGCCCCCACTGCCTGGCCTGCGGGTGTAGCGGCCTGTCTCCTGGTATCGTTTCAGTGAATACTGCATTGAGGACCGTGGTACGTTAAGCACAATAGCAACTTCACGCTGTGTCAGCCCTTGGTCAATTAATGCTACTGCTTGTGCAACTTGTGCTGGTGTTAATGGCATTTTTATTGGCTTTAAAGCACCTTTAGTTATTGAATTAAGACACAAGATCACAATAATTGAATAACCTTACAGTAAACTTTTCACAACACACAAATTTAAAATGTGAACTTAGTCGCTCAAATGACCCGATTCAACTAAAAATTAAAGAATTCGTCATGGTGCACTTAAACATAATGAATTACCCTCTTGAACTTGAGGGTAAACATTTTTTGACATACTTGCATAACAAACATTCATCAGAAACACTTAAAGCTTTTGCTATCGCGAGATAACCGCTTGGCCAAGATTCCGTGCCGCTGAGTGTATATGTACACATACACACACACACATATATAATGTATATGTATGTATGTATATGTCACAGGAAAATAACAAGAATCGCAAGTTTATAAATTTCCTAGCAAATTTATAAACCTTCGTAGAATTCTAAACGACAGATAAATTGTATTATTTTACGCCCACATTTTTGCAAATTTATCAATTTGCGACGTCTCGTGGTAAATTTATAAACTAACGGATTTGCATTCGTAAGATTCTAAACGGTCCGACCAATCACAGAAGAGCTTTTAATTTTACGCTTCTTTAAAATACGTCAAATAAGACACTGCTCTCTGATTGGTCGATGTTGACAGTGGGAATGCTATATAGAATCAGACTAGCCTAACTATAAATTTATCAATTTTACTTTAAAACTAGGTGGGTACCTATAATAAAGGGTTTCTTTTTTACATAATAATGCTACTTAACTCTACCAAAATAAAACAACAGAAATAGTGTTATACGATATTTAAGAGGTTTATTAAAAAGAAAAAACAATCATAAAACATAAAAACCGGCCCTTTAAAAAAATCAAACATTTTAAAATTAAATAAAATTATATTCGTGAGCCCTGGCGAATTGCCAAACAGACGCTAGGTAAGTGAGCTTTATGAAGAATATGCTTAAAACATATAACAAATTAAACATATTAAAAAAAGGAAATTAAAAGTTAAAATTTTGTCGTTTATGTCAGTACTCGTATTATTCCCAATTATTTACTTATTGCAACATGTCAAAGATTTATGGCACCTCGAATTACACAAAATATTACCTTTTTTACAATTGCACTTATTAGATAAACATTGTCCCTTGGAATATTTTTTGCAGTTGCATTGCTTCATTCCTTGCCCACCAAATGCAGAACACATCGCAGATATTTTTCTTAATGGCAACTTGGCCTGTAAATATAAAAATGTAGCACGTAAAAAATTTAATTCATGTTTATATGTATTAAAAAAATTAAATTAAAAATTATTTATTTCTTTAACAAAAGAGGCCTTAAATATATTTTTGAACGGAGCTTCCATTTAAGCTCAAAAAGCCTGTGTTTGGAGGAACCGCTCTTCCTTAATTAACTTACATAACTAAATGGCATTAATAGTACAAGATAATGACGGGCTCAACCCATGCCACCCGACGATCATAATATCTTGGGATCAGTACAAATAACAAAAATAAAAAATGCAAAATAGACTGCAGGATGAGCTGAACGTACCACGTAGCTAAACAATTTGTAAGGTATAATAGTAAAAATTGTAATCGAACCTCTGGAAGATCATCAGTCAAAATTTCTCCTGGGGTTGGAAGGACAGCGTTTCGAGGCAACCAGTCATTGATGACTCCAAAAGAAGTGCCAACTTTGTATAATTCATTCCTTTTGTCTAAGACTTCACCGATCACATTCTTGCTATCTAAAGGCCCTCTATCTACTTTTGGAACTTCGACTAATACTGTAGCACCAACATCAATATTTTTGAATTTCTTAGATGAATGTGCTGTCATTTTTTCTGCTGCTCTTTTTAAATTCAAGTGCGAGTTATTCCTTTCTCTCAGGATGTTTATTTCGTTTGAGCACAAATTACATATCAACTGCGAACCATATCCTTCATCATTGTTTTCTGTTGACTCTCCACAGATTACGTGTGTGATACGGTTACATTTAATACACGCATGGGCCCCTGATGATTCCTTGTTACATATGTGACAAAACAATGTATCTGATTCGCCAACTTCGATTTCGTGTGAAATCACGTCAAAGCCGTGCAAAATATGGTTTGTATTTGTGACCATGCTTTCACTGCCAACTACGAGTACTTTGACTCGCTCAGTCTCAGTCAAGCTTTCTGTCATAATAATTGAATTTGTGGGAGTATCAAGAGTTTTACAAGGATTTTCTTGTTCGGAAGTTATATTTTCATCTTCATTTCCGGTCTTAGGTTCATTGTCATTTGTAGTTTCTAAGAACGTTTCCAAATCCTCTTCCATTTCAAACTGAGAAATTATATTCTTAGACAAATGCGTAGAAGTTAGACCGCATCTTGGATCATCTCCAAACAGGGCTTTAAAAGGTGTCCTTCTAATCGTAGAATGGTATGAAGAATTTTTCTGAAATTGAGCGAAGTAACAGCCTATTGACCAATTATTTGAATTATTATCTACCATCCAAGCCCGAATCATATTCTTCACGTCTTGATTTGATCGTTCTACACTTTCCTGACTTTGGGGATATCTGGGTCTTCCATTCACAATTTTGCAAGCTGGCCATAAGCCAACAATTTCTTTCAATACTGATGCCGTGAACTCCCGTCCATTGTCGCTCTGAAGGATATTGGGACAACCAACTTCTAAAAATATCTTCAAAATCTCTATTGCGACTTCTTTTGCTTCTTTACTCTTTAGAGGTCGTAAAAAACAAAACTTTGTCAAATGATCTTGGTACTGTAGCATCCATTTGTACTCCCCATCTGGAGATGATTGAAAATCCACAAGATCTACCTGTCCTCTTCTATTAAAGTCATCTGAAATAAGTGGTTTTACGACTATCCCAGCTTTAGGGAAACTTTTTTTGGAAAGACAAGTATTGCACAATTGGAGAAAAATATTTATGGCAAATACTGGAACCATGTACTTGTCTTTCAAGTGTGAATAATTTTGTCACGCCGTCCGTGACTTGCAGCAACATGTGTATCGAGAATCCGTTGATAGTATTGACTGCTAGGAACTATTTGTACCACTGGATCTTGCTGAGACTTTCTTTTTACTATTAAGACTTTTTCGTCACTAAACGTCATAATATCATACTTTTTGGCGTGATAGTATTCTTTATCTGTGGGCCGACGTCCCAAAACTTTAGCTTTATTAAAATTTTCTATCATTTTAATTACATTTTTAATTTTTTCCTCTGTCCATTCCGACTTCTTACTATTTTGGTCATGGCCACTATAAAACTTTCGTAGCTCTGTGGTAAATTTCACTTCGTCAACAATTTTTGTAGCATTTGCCGCACTATCTTCACCGTTTTGGCTGTCCGCAGCTTCTAGGTCGCTCATTATGGGTCTTGCTTAGTAACCTTAGCAAAATAAAACTATTTTCACAGTTCCAACACAGGTTAAAACATTAAAAACTTTACAAAAACACACGAGCAGCCGGTTTGTTTACATTCCGTGGCGAACAATGGCGATGGAGACGAAGGAGAAGGAACACGCGACTTATTCAACCAATCAGAGCGTACATAGCGTTTGGTTATTGCTTACTTATTATTTTACGCGTGAGTTCGGTAAGTTTATGAATTTGCAAAAATGTGGGCGTAAAATAATACAATTTATCTGTCGTTTAGAATTCTACGAAGGTTTATAAATTTGCTAGGAAGTTTATAAACTTGCGGTTCTTGTTATTTTCCTGTGACATATATATATCTACTGATCACATAAATATTAATAATTAAAATAAATAAAACTCTTTAATATGATTACATGATTTATTTAAAAAAGAACGCAAGTACAATTATGAGAATCAGTACATATAACATTTATTTAACATAAATATAGAAATTAATGAATCGCCAAGATGATCCTAATCCCCGACATACAAAGTGAAAAGCGTGAAACAAAGGTAAAAACAAAATTAACACCTCTATTTATGTAGCTAAAAATTGTACGTTTTATTTCAAATGATAAGCGTCAAGTCATTTCTTGAAATTATACAATACAATAACAACATTAAGTTCATTTGGAATTGCGGCACTTTGTGAGACATTTATATTTAAATTTTATTTTTTGGTGCAGTTTAGTTTAAAATGCGACCAATTTGAGTCAGCTTTTGCTACTTTCTGTGGTAAAAACTACAAGTACAAAACTACAAAGATTATTATAATTGATTTTTGATTCGAAAACATCCATTGGTTAATGACAATTTTAACTACATCTGGCAATCCTGCCGTATATTGATTTTCTTAGAGGACATGATCATGGTCAACTGCTATACTTTGTTAATTTAAGTAAAATAGTTATTGTAATGTAAATCCATTTAAAAAATCATGAAAATTATAAGACAATGTTTTGTGAATTTGAGTAGTATTTACATTTACTAAGGTGTCTCAAAAGTAAGTTCACATTTGCTTATCTTATTACGCGAAAGCAACTATTCTGAGGGCGCGGGGGTATGTCAGTCGGTAGTCTGACTCTTGGGAATTTAGTCGCTATGGAGTTTCTCTGGTGCGGACCGTGCGTTGTGCGTACGTGAGTTTTACAAAAACGGTAATTCGGCGACTGTAGCGCGTAGAAAATTCTGCAGTATTCGACATATTCGTCACTTAAATGATGCGCCTAGCACTCGTCTCATTGCAAAATGGGTTGAGAAGTTTGAAGAGACTGGGTCAACTCTGGAGAAACCAAAATCTGGGCGACCAAGAACATCAAGAACAGCCGAAAACGTGGACAGTGTTACTCAGTCTATTCGAGATGATCCAAACCTCTCGATTCGGAAGCGTGCTGTTGCTTTAAATGTGCACAGATCTTCATTATGCCGCATTTTACACAAAGATTTAAAGCTGCACCTGTACAAAATTCAGTTAGTGCAAGAACTGAAGCCTCAAGATGCTGGTCAGAGGCTTGCCTTTGTAAATCAGATGATTGAGCGCTTTCCAACGTTCACCAACATCTTGTTTTCCGATGAAGCCCATTTTCACCTGAATGGGCATGTAAACAAGCAAAATTGTCGTTACTGGAGTGCAACCAACCCAAAACAAAACATCAGAAACCGCTACATTCACCCAAAGTCACCGTATGGGCAGCGATGTCGGCGCGAGGAATTATCGGCCCTTACTTTTTGAAGATGGAAGGGACGCACACTCACAGTGAATTCAGAGCGTTATGTGGAGATGTTAGACGAGTTTTTCGTACCCCAACTGCAAAACTTTCCTGGTTACAACCAAAGAACATGGTTCCAGCAGGATGGAGCAACTTCACACACGTCCAACAGATCTCTGCCTCGAGTTCGAGAAATTTTTCCGAACAAATTAATCTCCTGGCGAGGTGACATAAATTGGCCTCCACGGAGTCCCGATTTAACGCCTATGGATTTTTTCCTGTGGGGTTATGTCAAATCAAAAGTTTACGCTAATAAACCGACTTCCTGGCACAATTAAAGAAAATATCCGTCATGAAATGGCAGCCATCACGGAGACTACCTGCCGAGCTGTCATAGGCAATTTTAGTGCCCGACTAAATGAATGCCGAGAGCGCAACGGTTTACATTTGGACAATGTTATTTTTAAAAAATAAATTCCCAAACAGTGTACTTCAATATAAAATAAACATTTTTTCAATAAAGCTAAGACTTTTCTTTTAAAAAAAGATTTAAATGTGAACTTTCTTTTGAGACACCTTGTATTTCCGCCCATGTATCCACATATGTAAAATACATCTTAAATAAATAACTTCAGCAACTGACCGAAGCAGACCAAGTATAGATAGAGACATACATTAAAAAGTATGTTTGATGCAACATTACAAACGCAATTACCAATTTTATAGCATAAGAGTAATAAACGAGCACACAGTCCACCTGCTTATAATTGGATGCTGTGGCCCATACTCATCCACCTCCATCATGCATACATTTTATACGTGGTAGGCCATGCTGCAGCTATATTAGTAGTATAGTTGTAGCACGAATGGGTCGGCTCGACCGGGGAAGGACCACGCTCTCACAGAATACCAGCGTAAAATAGCAGCTTAACACTGCTGTGTTTCGTATGGTGAGTGTAGAGAACCGGAGACCCTTTTTACTGGAAAAGAGACATTCCATCTTAGTCCTCACGGGTGACAACGCATCTGCATTTTGATTCGCAAACGAGGATACATGTAGATGTCTATGGGCCACAGTAACCACTTACCATCAGGTGGACTGTGTGCTCGTTTCTCACCCTATCTTATAAAAAAAATGCAAATGCGTTGTAACCCCTGAAGTCTAAGCTGTAATGCGTCATTTCCAGTAAAAAGGGTCTTCGGTTCTCTACCTACATCTACATCTACCTCTACAGCATTGAGCTCCTATTTTACGCTGGAATTCTGTGAAAGCATAGTCCTTCCCCGATCGAGCCGACCCATTCATGCTAAAACCTTAATATAGCTGTACACCACAGCTATATTAAGGTTTTAGCTCTACCTCTCCTTCCTGCATGTAAATAGTTTATTTTTTCCTTTTAAAACATTTTTTATGATATTATTTGCATTTTATCTTCTTCGTTCTCAACATAATGTCTTCCAGATAATATTCTATTTATTACTTTACAATAATTATTAGTCATGAAACGAATGACAGTATTGAGTAAATATTCAATTGTTTTATTTTTATGAAAGACACATTGTATAAAATCAAAATCGATTAATGTGACAATAGAAGTCTTTAAAATTTCTTTTAAATAGAGAGCTTCTAAGTTTTCTTTAACTATATGATTTATAATATCTTGTGCTCTGTTAACTTATTACTGGGAGAACAAAGCCATCGTCGACCTGCATACTCTCTGTATTTTATATATTCAATTTGATCATCACTACAAAAGACAGTATTACAAAGAGAGCAATTTAAAAAAAAAATTGTTTTAGCTTTTTTCAAAAAATAGCCACTGACATATTGTAGAGGTGCAAATACCCTAGGGTCATTTTTTTAATCTCTACACTTTCTAAATTAATATCTAATATATTTTGTAGATTAATGCTGGTCGACGTGGCTTTAGTATTTTCGTTGAGTACGAAAGAATATAAAGCATTACACAAGTCATTTTCACAGTTTTTTTCCTTGGGTGTGGACACTGCTTAAATAGTACAAGTTAAAAGTGTGGCGAAAGCTGATTCGAATTGATCGCAAGTAGGGTTGTTGTTGCGACAGCCATGGCTTCTCACCGCGCTAAAGAAATTTTCTAATGGATCCTGATTCAGGTGCCGCAACCATACCGACGATATATTATGCTTATCTTTTAATTTCTTTAACAACATTTGAATTCCTTTCAATATCCACACCCAATTAGCCACAGTGGGAACAGTTTCTTTTTTACCACTGGCAGTTATGAACGACATTGTTTCAAACATTTGTATGGCTTCCACCCATGTTTTATGGTGGACAGAGTTAGGTTTTACTGGACCAAGTAAGGGTTTCGCATATTTGTTCTTCACATTACTTCCATTGACCGAATCAAATATGTTGTCCATGAAAATTAAAAGATCCGCCGCGCATACTGTGGGCAGTATGTCCTTATCTGAAACATGAAATAAAAACTATTCATAACTCAGCTTGTGAAACAGCCAGAATATTTTCTAAAGATAATATTCTGTTGACTATCTTAAGAAGGGTTACAGGGATTACAGTTGAATTTGTAGAGCTGAAAAGGTGTCATTTAGCAGTCATATCTAATAACTTATCTATCTGATTTTTATTATTATCCACTAAGAATGGATTATGGGATGATATTGGGAAGTGCCGTAAATTTCCACAGTCAATGACACTGTCTAGAGAAAAAATTTACATAACTACGCTCCATCTTTCTTTATATATAAAAAATGAAGTGTCACATTGTTTGTCCGTGATTTTCAATGATTTTTAATAAAATTTTCCACACTGTGCGCAATTTAGTCCAACTTGAGAGATAGGATAGGTTTTATCTCGATAAGTGACCTTCAATATTTTTTATTGCGAATTTGAAGATTTTTACAAGTTTAAAGGTCGTCGGAAATGGCAGAACAATTACTGCCTGGCCAGCTAGTAGAAAAAATTCAAGTGTGTTTGTGTGTTCGTAATTCTTCTCCTCTTAAAGGGGTTAACCGATTTTGATTAAAAATTTATGGGGTCATCAGGATGGTTTTTAGCTATAGTTAGACCTGGTAGGTGGCGCTGATCTCGAGATCTAGATATCACCCGTACGAAACCGGGGCCGGATTACTAGTAATGGGAAAAGAGTGGCACTGGTATAAATTAAAATGAACCAAACATTACCTGCTAAATATCCCATGTTAGATGCCACAGTACGGCTAAATATTTGAGAGGCGAATTTCACTTTCTTTTATTTATTTTTTCAGGGTTGACGTGATTTTCAGTCAACTTAGGGATCAATTTGATACCCTTGTAACCAGAGTTTTCATTATATAATAATTTTAAATGAGACCATTTTTCAGTTTTTATTATGCCTTCTTTAGTGTAATATTCTAAATTTTTGGTAAGAAGGTTATTTCTCATTCCTTTGAAGAGGTGTGGAGGATCATACAGAGGAATGACTTCTTGTTCATTAATTAAAATTATATTTTCTTTTGGTTCTTCTCCTTTTCTTAAAAAACCCCTCTGGTCTCATTTATCAAAAGTTTAAGAGCCTGTCTATTATTGGTTCTCTGATCACATACTGAGGCCACCACTATCAACCCTGCTTCTTGCAATCCTTTCACAACCTCTTTTATTTGTTTCGCCAACTCAGGTCCCTTGGTTGCACTCGATGAAAATGTGTAAGAGACTGCCTGTTTGTAGTTATACATTAGACCACGCACCATAAAAACTTGGGCGTGATCTGCAAATTCTGCCTTTCTTTCCTGCCCATTATCAACAAGTCCTGATATTTTATCTTTTCTCTCTTGATATGTAATATTGGGTTTGAGTGAAATTTCATCGAACAAAATAATACATAGCTTCTCTTGGGTTTCATTGACTCAGCTTTCGTCTTTAGTTGTGAGAAAATATTATTATTAATTCCAGGCATGAGATTACTCATTTGTATTAATTTAATAATAGTTTGTTGAGCAGGTAAAATAAAAAAATTCCTGAGGAATCGATATCCTTTGGGATTTTGCTTCAAAATCGATAAAGCAGCAATTTTTTCCTGTAATGTGAAACGAAGTCCTTTCTCCTTTTTTCGGTCCTCACGCCATTGTAATTGCATCAATAATTCTGCAGTACTTGAGCAATTTTCGAGGACATCTAAGACAGCAGGATTAGTTACTAATTTTTTTGCTGCTTTAATGTTGGCTGTCTGTTTTTTAACTTTGTTTTTCGTTTTACTAATTTTTATTCTTGCAGCTACAAGTTTCTGTTGTAGTTCTTTTTCTGCCTTTGTTAAAAATCTATGTTTGGTATTTTTCACATCAGGTATAACATTAAAAAGGGATTCTAGCAGTGCAGTTCTAAACAATTATTTTTTTCTATTGACCGAACTCAAGTGTTAGTGGTTTGTAACTTTAGATTAGTTTTATGTTAGTGTACATCAAACACACCTAGTGATAATCTTGCTTAAATTCTATTTTGTTTTGTATCTACCTGCATGTAATAATTTTTATTTTAGCTTGGAAAGGTTCTAAATATTATTTGTTAAGAAAGATCTTACCTATTAGGTTATTATTTAATTCCCAGAGTGGAAGGCGCAGGCAGCCGTGGCACAGTTTATACTATTACGGCTGCCGACGTTAACCTCTCAATGTAATTGATGGTACTTTTTATTTAAATAGTGTAAGTCATGATGTAAAATTTGTGGAATGAATAAACAAATATTATTATTATTATTATAGTGTTGTGCCTATTTATAAAAAAATCATAAACTTTAAGATTAATGATTGTGGATTGTCTAACCACATTAACCTTCGAAGGCAACTTTTACCCGATAACTTGTGTCTATTTTACGCGCCTTGAATTGGGACATGTACCATAACACACAAAACACACCAAAACTTGGAACAGTTATGTTAGGTTATAACCAAGTAATTAAGCCAATATATATATACCTTCAGTATCCTTACATCCAGGAACGCAGCAATGCTTGTCTGATGACATAGTGATAACAGTTAGACAACACTTAACACAAAGGTCCTGTCCCAAATAAAACTAAACAGCTCAAGGAGTCCTATCTCAGTTCAAACAACTAACAATTCACAGTAACTTGACTTCACAGTAATATGAATTAACCGGAGGAACAAAAGCTCAACTCAACGGAAAAATAATAACTAGTGTACTCACTTCACTGGAAATCACAAAAATATCACACAAATAACACCGGCGCAAGCGATGACATCTGCGGACATGTTTATAATTTATAATTATAATTTATTACATGACATTTTGAGTGGTGTTGCCATGCTTGCCATCAGTCTGTCCAACTGATTATTCCCTAAACATTTCATTGAAATCAAAGAATACATTTAAATATCCTTCGAAATCAACTAAAACCTTCTAAAGAACATTAGTATTGACATATTTGCTATTTATGCTTCCCACAAAGTGTATGAAATATTCTTGATAAAATTTAAGCTACCAGATTTTGTGGAACAATCATTAATTCAGCAACTCTCTTTACACAGGCAGTGATCGCTATCTTTTAGCGACATCTGTCAAAATGTAGTTCAAACTATG
Source organism: Parnassius orleans (assembly GCA_029286625.1). NCBI lineage: Eukaryota > Metazoa > Arthropoda > Insecta > Lepidoptera > Papilionidae > Parnassius > Parnassius orleans. The sequence continues at coordinate 2,322,601 of JAGSMP010000039.1, read as the reverse complement.
ACAATAATTCGTTTCTTGATGCTCAAAAGCTGCCATCTGTTACTGAGAGTGGACAACTATATCAATGTTATGCGACTAAATTAAAAATAACAATATTTCGTTTCATCTACAAGTTTTCGAAGTGCTTCATGATTTTGCTTCACTATAATGTTCTGAATTACCCGACTATTTGTTCTAAGCATAGAATTATTACGTATAGAAGCGCAGTCTAGTACAAAACACGAGCGTTAAAGTGAAGCAAGGTCATTATGTTAGTGGGCGCGAGTCGAATGTGCTTACGCTCGTCACAAGCACACATACACGCCATTCAGTGATACCAGTTTCTGGCGTTTGCAATCAAATTGTGCAAATCACTATTTTATTGATTAATTTTAAATAATCGATATAATAAAGATTACTTATTAAGTACGAAGACGTATTTTATGAGAATAATAAATGAAATAAAATAAACACGATAATGATGGTACTAATATAATTTTATTATACATATTTTAATGGTAGTTTGTACCATTGCAGTATGCAATTACAATTTTATTACATGCAGACGTAATAAAATTTAAGAATATTATTAAAGACAATTAATTTGCTCGAATACAATAAGCACATCGTGTAATGTTTAATTTTAACCGACTTCAAAAAAGGAGAAGGTTCTCAATTCGGTGTATTTTTTTAATGTTTTAACTCAGAATTCTGTTATTTCTAAACCGATTTAGATTTTTTTTTTATTTGAAAGGATATACACACAGATTGATCCCATATACACGCTGAAATTTTAATGGTTGTTTTCCCGAAGTCAAATGATTTTGTCTTGGTAGTACAATAGATTTATTAATATAAAATTATTAGGATGCAAAATGGCAGATTTACAATAGAAAAACAAAACTCGAATGCGACCTCAAACCAATAGCAATATCTCGCGAGTAGGTTGGACGTGCAGTCTAGCTTATGCCGTATTACTACGCGTAAGAATTTATTTAGCTCTGAATATTTATTAAAAATAAGTCATTATTTGTTAAAGCAAGTGATATACATCCTCGAAATCGACATGACCCTGAACAACTTGTCCTAGATGTCATTCCTAGGCTCGTTAAATATAACAAAAATTGTCTTAATACTAGTATGTGTGTAAAAATATTTAATAAAATACCTAAAGAATTTAAATTATTAAGCGAAAGATTATATAACAAATATTTGTATAATTGGTTAAAAATTGAATGCTTTTATGATTTAAAAGATTTTTTAATAATTATTAAGATTATTTTATTAATTTTAAATAATTATCAATATTGTCATTATATACCTAAACATTTTAAAATTATAATTTGCTTTGAGTCAGGAATGCGGGAAAACAACCACTAAAATTACGTCTTAGAAATCAGCGTACATACATAATTGATAACCTCTCCTTTTAGGGAGTCGGTTAAAAATAGACTGTTTGGGTGTAAAGTGACATCTGCTTAGTAAAGGCGTTCTTATTAATAATCTCTTGATGTAGTAAATAAAAAAAGTTTTTATTCTTTACTCTAAAACGTCGACTTGGTCAATGAACAAAGCAATAAAAATAAATTTAGTTGCTATAATAGTTGCGTTAAAATGGCGTCGACGGATCGCGATCAGCTGATCACTCCGTATTAGTTTTAAATAGGCACCCATTGTTAATATTATGTTAATACTTAGAGAAGTAGGTATCTACATATAAACATTTGAGTTTTACACAGAGCGTTGCGATTAAAGGTTTTAACACAAATAGAAAATATATATTTTTAAAAGAAAATTTTGATTTTGCCCCCACAACTAGCAACATTTGTATTATGATAGCTTAGGTAAGTATTTTTTTAGTTTTACGTACTAATAATGAATTAATTATATGAACTTACCTGTGAAATGTAATACCATCACTTTTTTTTATGTTTATCATCACTGTTGTGTCAATATTTTACAACACAAACGGTCATTTTTACAATTTTTCGCGAGCTCTTCTCCGTAAGACGTGACGTTGCGCACTGACGCGTCGCTGAGTGAACTTACGCGGTTTCGCGTTAGTTTTACTTGCTTCACTTTCGGTGCGCGTACTAGTATTCTATACGTAATAATTCTATGGTTCTAAGATTGACGAGCCTGAACATGAACACTACCGAATTTTCGGTTTTACCCCGCGTTATATCGGAATTATACCTTTTAAAGAAGAAAAATATGTCAAATTTTAAATGATGGTATTTACGCAACGCAAAGACATTTTATTAAGATGAATAAGAAAATAATTAGGATATGTATTTTAATAAATAAAAGTACATGAGTTACTTATAAACTTAGATAGATTTTTTAAATAATTATTAAATATGCATCGTATCATCTAATCAGAAAATATGTCGGATTTACCCTAGTTGGAGATCTTATAAAAAGTGTAATTTTTTCCACTAAAATCAGCAGCTATAGTTAGAACTAGTCTAAGCTAATGCTTAGACTAGTTCTAACTATAGATAACGAGATAATTTTTGGATTTCGAAACATACTTTAATTGTAAACTGTTAACTTTACAGAGGACATAGGTAAAAATATACAATAAGGAAGATTTTAGCAAGAAATGAAAAGGAAATAAATAGTGGACTTGTACCTGTAAAGCAGTATACTATAACAAGAACTTCGATATTAAAAGCTGTTGAGGAGCAAGCGAAAGAGAATACTAGTTTAGCCGACAAATACCTAGATATAGCTGTTAGGAATTTTTATGGTGAATGTAGAGATACTCCAAAAACATTTCATGAAAAGCTTATCTATGATGCATTTGAAAGATGGAAAGATTGGTATGAGACATGTCCTGGTTTTAGAGATTCACCGTTGTTGTACATGTGTTATATTTGCAAAGTGGGCTGGTGGAGACTGCACCCATTTAGAGAACATATAAAGAGCCATGGTGAATACACATTTAAAATCAGAACTTTACCAAGACATCACGAGTTTTACGTGGGAGCATTTTCAAACTGGGTGCTTAGACCTACGGATCTAAAGATTTTTTTAAATTGTATTAAATGTGGAAGACCGGCCAAATATCATAACTTCAGACGTCGGACGGCAAAATATAAGTGTGAAGGTTGCAATGTTGTATTTTTTACATGCAATAAACTCGTTGAACACGAGGGTATGTGCAAGTTATACATAAAAATGAAATGTGACAAATTACAAGTAGAGATGACAAGTGATTTAAAAACATGTACAGTGTGTTTCCGATTCTGTGTAACTCAAACGGAGCTCGATGCCCATATGATTGACCGACATTCAGTAAATTCAGATGATCCAATTTTAATGCAAGCAAAGTTTTGCAGTGCTTGCAATACAAAGTATCATATTTACAAATTCCATGACTGCCCAGAAAGATATAAAAATATGAAGTGCAACTTTTGCTTTAGAAAATTCATTACAACGGCCTTTCAGCACTTGCACCTACAATTCTCTAAGAAAATTGTCACATGTACAGTTTGTGACAAGTCTATGCATCAGTGTGTGCTTTTGGAGCACATGTTACATCACTCTAAGAATTATATGCTTGTGCCCTGGTGTAGTAACTGTAAAAATAATTTATTACACATTAGAAGCTCTTTTTATAAAAATCATATGAAAAGCCATGCGATATGGATGAAGAAAAAGAGGTGGAATACAAAGGTGAGTTATTCACTCCTTACTATTTGGGTATTAATCTCACTTTAAATTTAAATTCTGAAGATATTATAGTGGCATAAGTGTGCTCATATATCATCCTATAAAGCAATCTAAGTGGGTGGTCTATGTTTAGCTGGACTTTTGATAGGCCGTGATGAACAAAAAAGTTTACTTGTAAACATAAAGGCACCCAATTATTTTAACCTACTATGTTGTAACAACCGTGTGGCGGTGTAAGAATATCCACTACCCTATATAGTTCCGTGGGTATCATTAGATGCGACAGAGGGAAACAAACCAAAAGATGGGTAGCAGCATCTTTTTAATAAAAAAAAATAAAAAACTGTGATTGCCAACCCACCTGCCAAGATTGGCAACTATGACAAATATCCCCTCTATGAGGCAAACGATGAGGGGACCTATGTTCAACTTTCGACTTTTGTTTGCAACAGGTTTGCAACAGTAACTGTCTAATGTGAGGTAGATAGCGATGAGATCAGAAGTGAGCTATAGTATACAGCGTCAGACACAAGGCAAATCATAACAACCAGACTGGAAACAACAACTTCTGTTATTGTAATTGTTTCCTATGGCTTAGAATCAAACCCAGGTGCTGCATTATATTAGACAGGTTCTTCGATTACACCTAAACAGTCAAAAGATTTTATAGTGATTAATTATATATCTGACACATGGGTACCATGTGAGGAAGACCAATGTCGCTCAGTGCACTATGGCAAGGTCTATGCTTGGAGTTCCTCAGCATGATAGAACTTAATCATCATCGTCATTATCATTACAGCCCTTCACGAGTTTACTGCTGAACATATGCCTCCCCAAAGAATGCCACAAAGCACGGTCCTGAGCCACTTGCATCCATCAACTTCCTGCAGATATGATAGAACTTATAATGAAGATATTAGCTGTAGAATAAGAATAATGTCAACAGGCCTGCAATATTCATTAAAGAACGGAGAACCGATGGGGAACGAAGGTTCTCAAGCGGCAGCCTTACACTAGAATCCAGAAAATATTGTTTTACCAGCTGTACAAGTACACTTGGTTTGGAGTTATGTAGTTTCAGTAGACATAAGGCCTCTCTATCCACCCTATCTTTCGCGATTCTATTGGGGCCGCACCGCTGATGCGATGATGGATGGGCCGCGGGAATGGGGAAAAAGTGTCGGTATTGCGAGGCGCCGCTCTTCCTATCCTCCGCGACCTCAACTTGGTTGCCGGCGGTGCCGTAGACCAGATCCGCCGCTGAGGTCAGGAAGGTGGATGCTTTCGAGTGCTCGATTTTCATGGCCTAATGGCCTGTGCGTGCTGGACTCAGGAGAGTCCACTGCGCAGGTGGAGTTAGAGGCAGTGGAGGAAGGTGCACCTAGTGTTCTGGTGCGCCTCACTTGAGAAGAGGGAGGAGTTGTCCGTCCTCTCTCGAGTAGGGGCCGCAATGGGGTAACTGGCACTGATGGGGCTGCAGATGTGTGCGAAAGCGTTCTCGCAGCCCTGGCAATATGCGACAAAGGTGTGACAACATGAGGTTTTAGTGAGTACGACATAACTCATCTTTACCTCCGCGAGGCGGGTATGCGTAGGCATTTCTCTTGTAAAAAAAGTAGTCACAGGGCTGCACTTACTATTTGGAGAGCTTGAAGTTTGCTTGGCACTCCTAATATTATAAAATATAAATGTTCAATTATATTTTCCTTTATTCACTCACAGATTTTTTATATATTGCATTTGCTTGCAGATATTAGTACCTACGAAATGCATTACTGGAGAGATTGTTCACTCGGAAACAGTTCTTAATATTCCTGGTGAGTTTTCAGTTCATACCAGGCCTTTAAGTACCAGTGAAATAGTGGTAAGGTTACCGATGCCAATCATAGAAAGCGTTATAACTACTTGTAATGTTAATCATGTTAATGGTAATGATAACGTAATTAATGTAATGAATACATTGAGGCGGACGAAGTGTAGGGCGGAGATGGAGTGACGACCAGGTAAGACATGCAGGAAGTCGATGGATGCAGGTGGCTCAGGGTCGTGCTTTGTGGCATTCCTTGAGGGAGGCCTATGTGCAGCAGTGGATCAAAATTTATCGCGCGTTTTCTTGATGTCAGGTCGTCTATACTATACGCCAGTATATTCTAAGTCTATGGCCCGAACCATGTAGAGTGCGATCAAAACATAATGGCGGCTGTTGAAGCTTAGCCTAAGTAGGGCGGCGCCAGTAGGGTTACCATCTGACCGGGTAAAGAGCCAAGACTGGACTCCGTCTGGATTTCACCACATTGTCTTATTGTCTATATTAGCTATATTGTTGACACAATTTTGCATACACAATATTTCTGAATAATTAAAAAAGCGAAAAAATATGATAAATATAATATGAGTACTTGTAAGTCACCTGTGACAGAAAATTCACTGCCACTTTGCGACTTGTATTATTTCACTGCCACTTTGCGACTTGTATTATTTCACTGCCACTTTGCGACTTGTATTATTTCACTGCCACTTTGCGACTTGTATTATTTCACTGCCACCTTGAGACTTGTGTTACCTTTTTCTTTCGTAGTATAAGGTGACAAACGAGCACACAGTCCACCTGATGGTAAGTGGATGCTGTCCCATAGACATCTACATTTATCCTCGATTAAGAACTAAAAAGGGTCAGTGATTCTGTGAGAATATTGTCCTACCCTGGTCTAGCCGACCCATTTATGCTACAAACATAATATAGCTGCATCATGGATCTACCACGGGAGTTACCAGGCGATGTATGTTATTATGTATTTATTTAGTTATTGTGTATATGTTCCCTCAGATCGGCTAAACTACTCACTAATGAGGTTAACAATAAAGCGTCGTTTTCTGTCGCTATTTATGGACTATATGACGTCACACAAAATGCAACAAGGCGGCTTATTGCGGACATAAAGTGCCAGGAAAAAAAATCATGCTTGGTATCATATGAAAGGTCTTTAAGAGTATTTTTTTTATTAATTTGAGATTTCACATTCATACCAGCATCAGCTGAGTAGCCAATGTTGCAGATTACAGTACAATCTACTCTTCACCTAGTTTTCTCTTTTTAATGTGTATAATATTTTTAGCTGTTTTATAATAATCTTTCTTACTTTTATTTGCAGAGAAAGATTTAGAAGTTTTTATGAACGGATTAGAATATGATGGAAGTAATTCTAAAGAAGATAAAGATGACGTTATCTTAGATGATGGGCCTTTGCCAGTTGTTCCAAATGAAAGTGAAGATTGCGATATATATACACTGCAAGCACAATTAGATGCTGAAATACAAAAAGATGTTGAAATAGAGGCAGCCATGTCTAAAGCTTTTAAAACGTCCAAATGCTATCAGAGGTTCTTGCAAAAAGAAACCGAAGAACCTTTGGAGGATAATCTGTATAATAACGATGATGATGATGATGACCTTATTCTTCCAAACAACTCAGATGAAGTTACAATAATATGTCAATCAATTAATGTCAAAAGAGAAAATAAAGATGACACGAAATGTCTACAAAACGAGGATCGTAATACGGATCTCAGAACTGACATGAAAGAGAAACTTAAACATGATAATATAAAGGCGTCGTGTCCAGGCAATGGCACATATGCGTCATATTTAAAAGACGAAGATAGCAGTTTGAGTCATAGTATAGAATTGAAAAAAGAACCAGGAGACGAAATAATTACTTTAGATTCAGGTGATGTTTCAAATGCGTCTGAAGTGAAAGTAGAACCAATAGATGATATAGTTATGGTTCATCCAGATAATGAAATTGCGTTATATCAACAAGAGATACATTGTGAGAAGGTTAATAAATTCAAGGTGAAAGATCCGATATGTGATGCTGCATTATCGTGTGGCAAAAATAAGCGGCTAGCAAAGAAGAAATGTACAAAAAAGTTAAAAAGTAATATTGTTATAGGAGAAGAGCCCGTATCAAAGAAGAAATGTACAAAAAAATTAAAAAGTAATATTGTTACAGAAGAAGAGCCCGTATCAGATAAGTGGGATTCAGGAGAACCTATTGAAGAGAAACATAATGTATCTAATGTAGACATTGAGCTCCTCTATGCATGTAAAAAGTGTCAGTTTCGAGGTTGCTACAATGAATATATTGAACACATAACTTCAAGTTGTGTGGCTATGTCTTTTTATTGCTCGACTTGTACTACGGCCTTTCCGACTTTAAAACTTTACGTGCACCATTTAACTCAGCATAATTACAACTTTTTGACATGTCCCAATTGCAAACAGCAATTTAAGGACGTCTTAAGGTTGTGCTCACATATAAGGTTACACTTAAGAAGCTTCTACATGAAGTCGCAAGATGTTGGAAATATGGATCTATCACCTTCACAAAAGAATGATATCCTTCAGTGTATTGAATGCAGGAAAATTATTAAATCAGAACAAATCTTCATTCACTGGGATTTGCATTTGAAAATGAAAAATGACAAGGAAACAGCAGATGATAATGAGGATAGTGATGATGAAGCGGAAATGAACTCTAAACTTACAAAAAAAGTCATAGGTACTGTCCCTTATTTTTACATATAAGTCCTTTTTAACCCCGACGAAAACAGAGGGGTGTTATAAATTTTACGTGTGTATTTGTGTCTGTCGGTCAAACTAACGAACAGATTTTGATTTTGTTGTTTTTGGTTGGAATGCGACTTGATCGAGAGTGTTCTTAGCTATGATTCAAGAAAATCTGTTCAGCCGTTTGAAGATCATCAGCTCTTTTTGTTTCGGGTTTTTTAATTTTTAATTTAAGATACTATTTATCCTTCACTTTGTTTTGGACCTATTTTGTCCCGTGGGAGTCGTAAGAGTAGACTACGGAAAATGCTAGAAAATCTTATGGCTTCCAATAAGTTGTCAACTATGTTGTCAACAGCGTTAAAGGAGCTCACGTCTGTTTACGATCTTCAATCCGCCTGCCAAGTGTAGGGATTAAGGTAAATTCTTCCTATAATGGGAGAGGCCCATGTCCAGCTGTAAATGACAAAACAGGCTGATTTTTATAAGGGTAAGGGTGACAAACGAGCACACAGTCCACCTTATGGTAAGTGGTTGCTGTGGCTCATAGACATCTACATTTATCCTCGATTAAGAATCAAAATGCAGATGCGTTGTCACCCGTGAGGACTAAGATGGAATGTCTCCTTTCCAGTAAAAAGGGTCTCCGGTTCTTTACACTCACCATACGAAACACAGTAGCGTTAAGCTGCTATTTTACGCTGGTATTCTGTGAGAACGTGGTCCTTCCCCGGTCGAGCCGACCCATTCGTGCTACAACTATACCAGTAATATACACATCAACAGAATCTAAGGATATTTTATATTTAATTAAATATCTAAAAATCTATAAAGAATTTTCTGATATAGTAAATGGAAGAATGATAGGTTATTTTAAGGTCTTTAATAAAAACAATTCGTAATTTTTTTGTTTTAAATAAAAATGTAATTTTTTTAATCGTTTAAAATTATCGTAGAAAATTAGTATGATATAAAACTTAATTTCTTATAAAACTATTAATTTTAATTAAAATTGAAAAAAATCTTATAAAATCTAATTATTAATAATCAGTGCTACCTCTTACATTAATTACACATCGACATTGATTGTTGCTAAGAATCTCCGGTGGAGGTTCGGTTGCCACCTACGACGGTGCTAAGAATTCCGGTGGAGGTTCGGTTGCCACCTACGACGACTCGACCTGGCAACTTATAACGCACGCACTCTGAAGACTGACGAAGATCCTGGAGCTGAAGAAGAGATAGACAAGTTGCGCTGGAATAATAAGTAATAAGTAATCCTCGAATCCGGCAACTTGTTCTATCACCGGAGGCGACCATCTGTCCCAAGGAGGTGTCGGATTTATCGTCCACAAGTCTCTCGTTAACAACGTTAAAATTGGGAGTGTGTCGACGAGGGTTGCGTACCTTATACTCAGAATCACCAAACGGTATTCGCTGAAGGTCATACAGGTTTACGCACCAACTTCGGCACACCCCGATGAGGAGGTGGAGGAAATGTATGAGGATATCTCTAGAGCCATGCATTCCTCTAAAACCCACTATACGGTGTTAATGGGAGACTTCAACGCAAAGCTAGGCACAAGAGAGAACGGTGAGCTGAAAGTAGGGAAATTGGATTAGGGCAACGGAACCTGGGCCAGCAGCTGGCCGACTTCATGGAGAAAGAGGACCTTTATGATGAACTCTTTCTTCCAGAAGCGGCCCCACAGGAAGTGGACCTGGTCGAGCCCCGACGGTTCGACAAAAAATGAGATTGACTTCATTATGACGACTAGACGCCAACTGTTCAGTGATGTCTCAGTGATCGCGAGGGTGAAAACTGGTAGCGATCACCGAATGGTTAGAGGTACACTGAACCTAAACGTTGTTGGAGAGGTGTCGTCTAATGAAGTCAACGCCCGTCCCCTCGTGCTCTAATCCAAAGTCCTGAAACCTTTCAGCTCGAGTTACAAAACCGTTTTCAGTGCCTAGAAGATTGCAATGCAGTGGACGATATGAATGACAAGCTCGTGGAAACTGTCCATGGTCGGAGCTAAGTTTTGCAAGACCCGCCGCAGGAGAACACAAAACTCCGATCACACTCTTAATCTCATGGCTGTTAGACGGGATATGAAGCTGCAGTCTTCAGTAGATTTGACAGAATACAGGCAACTGAACAGACAGATCTCCAAATGCGCGCGGGATTTATGCAACTTCAATACAGCTCGTATTGAAGAAGCGATCGAGCGGAATCAGGGCTCCAAAGTCTTTGCCAGAGATCTGTCTGCCAGAAAGAGCCAACTGTCGAAGCTGAAGACCGAGTCTGGCAGCGTCGTTTCCGGACACCTGAGATTTTGAGTGAGATTGAGAGGTTCTATGGGCAGCTGTACACATCATCGTTGGAGCCACACGCAAGTGTGAGTAACGATCCAAGAGCGAGTCTTATCCGACACTATTCCGATGATATCCGGACGTCAGTCTGAGCGAGATTAGAATGGCTTCCAGCACCTTAAAACGGCAAGGCCCCAGGCGAGATGAAATTACAGCGGAGCTTCTGAAAGCGGATGAAAACCGGTACTTGAAGTCCTTCAGAAGCTCTTAATTCCGTCCTACATGGTGGCACTACACCGGAGGCGTGGAGCAGAAGTGTGGTGGTCTTGTTCTTCAAGAAAGGCGACAACGCTCTCTTGAAGAACTACAGACCGATTTCCTTCTGAGCCGCGTTCATGTGCTGTTTTCGAGAGTCATTACGAATCGTCTCGCACGCAGACTCGACGACTTCCAGCCTCCCGAACAAGCTGAGTTTCCGAAAGGTTTTAGCACCATAGACCACATACATACCCTTCGGCAAATTGTACAGAAGTCCGAGGAGTACAATTTGCCACTATGTCTGGCGTATGTGGACTATGAGAAAGCCTTTGATTCCGTCGAAATTTCATGGTGCTGCAGTCCTTCAGCTGTTGACTGTCGGTATATCGAAGTGCTGAAGTGTTTGTACAGTAGGGCTACGATGGCTATCCGAGTACAGAACCAGAGTACAAAACCTATCCAACTGCAGAGAGGTGTAAGACAGGGTGACGTTATATCCTGAAACTCTTCACCGCTGCATTGGAAGACGTTTTCAAGCTTCTGGACTGGAAAGGATACGGCATTAACATCAATGGCGAGTACATCACTCACCTTCGATTTGCCGATGATATAGTCCTATGGCAGAATCGCTGAGGACCTAAGACTATGCTCAATGACCTCAATAGTGCCTCCCAACGGATAGGTCTTAAGATGAACATGGACAAAACAAAGATCATGTTTAATGTCCATGTCACACCTATGCCGGTAGTTGTTGGGAGCACTAAGCTCGAAGTTGTTGACGAATATGTTTACCTGGGACAAATAGTCCGACTAGGTAAGTGCAACTTCGACCGAGAGGTCAATCGACGGATTCAACTCGGCTGGGCAGCGTTCGGGAAATTACGGCACATCTTCTCGTCAGGTATACCTCAAAACTTGAAAACGAGGCTGTACAACCAGTGCGTTGCCAGTGATGACCCACGGAACTGAGACGTGGTCCTTCACTGCTGGCCGGATGAGGAAGCTCAAGGTCGCTCAGCGAGCTATGGAGAGGCTATGCTCGGAGTCTCACTGTGATAAACTTAAAATGAGGATATCCGCAGTAGAACCAGAGTGACCGACATAGCCCAACAGATTAGTAAGCTGAAGTGGCAATGGGCCGGCCATATAGCTCGAAGAACCGACAACCGATGGGGAAAAAGGTTCTCGAGTGGCGGCCCTGTACCGGCGGACGAAGTGTAGGGCGTCCCCACTAGATGGAGTGACGACCTGGTAAGACATGCAGGAAGTCGATGGATGCGGGTGGCTCAGGACCGTGCTTTGTGGCATTCTTTGGGGAGGCCTATGTTCAGCAGTGGACTTGTGAAGGGCTGTAATGATGATGATGATGATGATGATGATTGATTGTTCATACTTAAATGTAAATGTCAATGTCTTGCTGCGGTATGAGGTCCCATGTTCTTTGCAAGTGTTCGTAAAGTTGTTGTTCCGTCGTCAAATTTGGCGGGAAATCTCTCAAAGCTTTTCGTTGTAACATGTCCCAGGCATGCTCGATAGGATTTAAGTCGGGCGACTGTGCAGGCCAATCCAAAACTTGAATATCGTGGTCTCGGAGAGCGGCCGACACCAGCCGCGCCGTATGGGAAGGAGCATTATCGTGCATGAGTAGAAATTCCTGGCCCATTTGGATTCTGTGTGGGACAATAACAGGCTCTACTACCTCCTCGTGGTATTTTTGTGCAGTCATGCTGCCTTGGATCCAAACGAGCTGGGTTCGTCCGCCAAGACGAATTCCTGCCCACACCATGACTGTCCAGCCTATGTATGAGTGGACCTCCTGGGGGTGCCGTAGACAGCTAACTCTCCCTGCAGGGCTAGCATGGGCAGGAGACAATTTTATCCCCGGGGAAAGGAGAAAATGTTTATCCCCTCGCTTAGTTTTATCCACCCTTAGAGCATGGGCACACCGGTGGATATAATATCCACAATAGATAAAATAGACTTAGATAGATTTTTTTGTATGAATATAAACTTCAACCCACGTCCAATGAACTAGGATAAAATTGTCCCTTTCAAATGTCAAAAAAGCATAATTTTTTATCTTTCATTTGGCTCCATGCTACGGACGGGGGATATATGTCTACTCGTTATGTCAAACGGGGATATACTTCTCCCCGTTTGACATAACAAAATAACTGGACTCATCGGTGAACAGCACCAAAGACCATTGTTCGTTACTCCATGGTAAATGCTCCCGAGCCCACGAAAGCCGCCTAGCGCGATTGCCACGTCGCAATGCTGGAACACGTAGCGGTTTTCGAGCATGAAGACCAACTTCATGCAACCACTTTCGCACGGTTTGGTCGCTTACTAGCAGCTGGTGGAGCCTTTGTAGTAGTTGCATCGCTGTGATATTGGGTTGACTTCTGGCGGTCATTTGGAGAAATCGATCCTGTCTCTGCGTAGTAACACGATATCTACCCGTGTGCCGTTCAGCCACATCCCCAGTACTGCGATAACGTGACCACAACCTTGGTATCACGTTTTGGCTGGTGTGTAGGGCCTCAGCAACGACGCGTTGAATAGCACCATTTTCTAACATGCCCACGGCTCGTAACATTTCATCTCGACTCAAATGACGACGTGACATGACTTTTAAAGCTCACATGGCACGTTAAATTAAAAAAGAAAAAAATCTAATCCCTTTTCATTAATTAATATCAGTAGAACAATTTTAATTTTCCTTGACGTAACGAATTACTAACAATTTTGCCGCCATGTTTTGTTTTTTTTTTACATTTTAAATTTAATTTTGAATAAAAGAGGTTTCAATATGTATATAAACTTTTATGGAAACTAAAAGAATTTTAAACTATAAAGTAAAAATAAGAACCAGTTACGATGCCAGCTCTGCGGTGCTGACCAGAACAGTCTATCTCAATATAAGGAGCACATGAGGGGGCATGCTTCAATGACCTTATTTAAATGCCAAATTTGCGCCAAAACCTTCAGTGACTCCAGCAACTGTTCCAAACACATGAAAGTACACAATCTCTATTCATTTATCTGTGACAAATGCGGTGGGAAATTTCGCTCGAAGATGTTCCTAATGAAACATTTGCAAGTATGTATTTTCAGTTAACTTTAAAAAAAAGAGGTTTTCAAGTTGACGTTATTTTTTACATGTACGTTACGCGGTATATTCTTCGATTGTGAACAAATTTTAATGGTTCTTTACACAATACAAGCAGTATGAGAAGAGAATCGTTGTGATTTGAAACTCGATGAAACTATGTTTTTTATGCACGTTACACGATATATTCTTTAATTGTGAACCAATTTTAATGATTCTTTACAACACAAGCAGTATGAAAAGGGAAGTATGTAAAACACTTTTTTTTTAATTTAGAGTAAGGGTGACAAACGAGCACACAGTCCACCTGATGGTAAGCGGATGCTGTGGCCCATAGACATCTTCATTTATCCTCAATTAAGAATCAAAATGCAGATGCGTTGTCAACCCTGAGGACTACGATAGAATACCTCGTTTTTATTAAAAACATTGTTCATTATTCATTATGTTGACTAAGTATTTTTAAAACCGTTTCGAGATTGTTCGTTTCTTAACCTTATTTTGATATTTAAAGATCTTTAAATTAAGGGACGGCATTTATTTTATCAAAAATACATGAAATTATTGAACCTATAATTCGCCTCCAAATGACGTCATAATGTAGGCTGAAAGAAATGAAGTCAATATCTAGTGATTTAAAAACCATAACCAATTGTCTCGCTTATCAAATCGTCAAACGTCAGCGTCTCAATCTTTCGATTATGTTTATAAATACGATTATAATATCTTTGCTTAAATTTAATTTGATTCACTTCGTTGTCTTGAGTCAGAGTATAAATATGGACAGTACGGAAACTAAGCCTAGTTGAAGACATAATTACCTACCTACGCTCCATTGAAGCAATAGGGTTGTAACTTTTAATGTTTTTTTTTTTTTTTTTTTTTTACATTTTTGTTCTGTAGTGATCAATCAATCGAATTTGAATAACTAGCTTAAAAATACTATTTAAATAGGTAATCTCATGGCGTCGGTTAATCTCAGCAAAAGAAATCGGATTTTAGTTTTCTTTTCCGTGGCGTGTCCAATGAAAGAGATCTGGAAGTTTGACTACTGTCATTCGCTGAAAGTATTACATTTTCTTCTGTAGATGTTTTAACCAACTTCGGAGCTTCGGTTAACGTTTCTACATCTTTTTTTTTGTAGATCTGGTAGATGAAGAGATGGTAATGAATTGCTTTTAAGCTTTTTGCGATGTGTTCCCTTAAGAATAGCCATAGCATTAGAATGTTCTTTACAAACAGTATAGTTTTGTGGCGGTTTGTTCATCAAATCGCCTCGAGCAACCAAGCGAAGCCATTGGGAACGTCTGAAAATATAACAAAATATTGTCTTTGTCATTTTAATCAGAGTTGGTGTAGGTGTAGCAATCTGTTTAATAAACAAAAAGTTCAAGCTGGTGGCCACTTTTACAACTCAGGAGGAAGGTAAACAACAACTTTTGTAAAAAATACTGTCCTATTTTATTTACATTTTGACAGCACTATCGGCTTCAACACCCTCGAAAACCATGAAAATGACACCCATGACGAAAAATTGATACCTATTGCGGCCGCCATCTTGGATTTACATTTCGACAGCGCTGTCGGCTTCAACACCCTCGAAAACCATGAAAATGACACCCATGACGAAAAAATTGATACCTATTGCAGCCGCCATCTTGGATTTACATTTCGACAGCGCTATCGGTTTCAACACCCTCAAAAACCACGAAAATGACACCCATGACGAAAAATTGATACCTATTGCAGCCGCCAACTAGGATTTACATTTCGCCAGCACTATCGGCTTCAACACCCTCGAAAACCATGAAAATGACACCCATGACGAAAAATTGATACCTATTTCGGCCGCCATCTTGGATTTACATTTCGACAGCGCTATCGGTTTCAACACCCTCAAAAACCACGAAAATGACACCCATGACGAAAAAATTGATACCTATTGCAGCCGCCAACTAGGATTTACATTTCGACAGCACTATCGGCTTCAACACCCTCGAAAACCATGAAAATGACACCCATGACGAAAAAATTGATACCTATTGCGGCCGCCATCTTAGATTTACATTTCGACAGCACTATCGGCTTTAAATACCCTCAAAACCGCCGCATTCTGGATTTACAAATAAGTTCACGAATTCATTATGATCGATCACACGGACTTATAATTCGATAACGATTATAACAATAACAATAAATCATTCTTACCTTTCAAAATCAGCCGGAAGTTTAAAATACGATAGCTCCGGTTTTGATGAAGCCGAGTTCAAACAGCCGTATACTACGCAATACGTTCGTGGCATTTTTAAAAACATCGCGGATATAAACTTAAACGTGACCACTCGTCTTGACCACAGTATAAATATATAGTAGGAATATTTTTATACTGTCTTGACGCGGCACTCACTACTGAGAGCACCGCGACGTGCGCCTAGGAGTCTCGTCTTTGCGCATGTTTGTTTGAGTGTGCCGTTTCGGGCGTTTGTAGGTAGTTTTCGTACTGTTCGTACTATATATTTATACTGTGCTTGAGTTGACCATTGCTCTGCTATTAGGGACTGTTTAGTCTTCCTAACGCTTGAAAATTAATTAAAAAAAATCTCAAACATTCTGTCCTTTATATCTTTTAAATTCAAAATGCGTGGTAATTCATTATTTTAACTGATTTTACTGCGCACGCACACATTCGTAAGGGTCGATCGGTAGGCAAAAACGTTGTAGCCCATAAATTATATTCAATTTGGGATAATTTCAAATAAAAGAAGAAGCCTTATTCATTCGTATTTTCAAAACCTGCAATAACGGTATATCATTATTTGTATATTTGAACTTAAGTTTAAAATTTGGCTACTCTTTGAAAAATAATCCTGTATATTTTTTTATATCGATTTATATAGTGTTTTAAAAATCCATTCGATTATAAGAATTTAATTTAGTATTTCATGTATGCGCATATTTTTTCCCAGCGTATATATTATTTATGTATCATACAATATTTTTGTACAACCTCTCCTTAATGCAGCAACAATAGACATCAAACTTCAGCTCTATGAAGCGCTAATCTGCCCTTGAACTCACGAGCAATCGCCAAACATGTTTTGTTTACCTGTGAGTTGGCACTGGTAAAACATTCACATAAAACATCTTTAAAATTAAGTTTTCTTGACGATGTATCGTATTGCGTTTGCACTGTCAAACAGTATGTTGAAGTGAAACTTGTTTGACATTTCATAGAACAAAACATGTTTTACAACAAGTTTTGGAAACCAAAAGATTTCGACACAAATCATTTAGTGTTGTTATGACGTGAAAACGGTTTGATATATTTCTTTGCGTATACAATCACTATCATAAGTTATAGTCCTGTTAAACACTATATCAATCATTAGTTTCGACTTTATAAATTTAATCTATTTTCTACTACGACGTAAACAAGAAGTACAGTCGTCTAAATTATAAAAAAAAATAGTTTCAATCTGTCTGTACCCGTGTACAATTTTTTGGCAGAAGCATTCACGACATTGCGCAAAACAACAAACCAAATATTTCATTGTTCTCAGATGAATAGTATAGAAACACATAAAAATCGAGCAAAGAAACTAATTATTTAATTTTTTATTAATTAAATTTTTGTCACTAACCTTTGTGGACGGGCACACAACAACTCAATAAATGACATCGTAATTCCTAAATCGAACACATGGGACAAAGAAATATTTATTTTTATATATAGAAATAGTGTCAGATACCTATGTATATATTTGAAATTACCTATTTGTATCGACTATATGTTTACGATCTTTTTGGATAACATCAAAAACAAGCATAAAACAAATTGCGAGACAAATCAGGAAACAGTGCGAACTTAAAGCCTGACAGACCCAACGTCAAATATATATGTAGAAAGGATGTTAAGAATATAGAGAACTTAAATCGAAAGCTTTATTCCCACTTCTTATGATGTATAGAGTCACATGAAAAGGCTTTTAGAATAGAATAGAATCTCTTTTATTCAATATAGTACTACTACCACCGGTTCGGATAAAACCTCTGTCCTGGGAAGAACCAGCAAGAAACCCAGCGGGACTTTTCTTTTAAATAAGGTTAATTTACAATAGATTACTTAATACAACTATAAATTGTACCGAGACTGATTTTAAAGTTAAGAATAATAATTAATTCGTTTGCACGAATTAATTATCCAACGAGTCGAGGATAAGCTAGTAACGGAATACGACAAGCGCACCGTTCCACGCCAGAGCCAAGACTGCCCTAACGGCTTTTTTTTTTTTTTGCGCCCAATGCAAGGACACCTCCGGTAGCGGGGAGGGAGGTGGTGAATGCTCTGGCATACCACGCAGCCGGCTGCGTGGTTATGTGGGACTCACTTTGAAGAAGTGCCTACCACTAAACACCACCTTGGGATCGACATTAGCCCGAAGGCTGTACAGTCGCATCTGAGACGACCTCCTCGGGAGAGGAGAGGCGGGGCACAACCGTCCGGGGACAGAAGCGCGGATCAACCAACACAGCCGCAAAGTGCGACGGTGCTGGAGAAATGTGAGTGGGAATCGCATGTGCGAGAACTGACTGCCAGCGGCGTGGCGGATGGGGACAGGGAGGGCAGGCACTCACCGTCCAACGGCAAGTGCGGGACGCACAACACAACCGCACGGGGCGGCTGGCGGAGACGGGAGGCTCCCACCGTCGCCCGAACCCATATTCATGGGCACGGAAACACGGCGACGGCGAGACAGCTAAGCACAACCGCACGGGCACGGCTGTGCTAGCCGAGCGGGAGGGCAAAACTCGACCGTGCAAGGACGGGAGTGTGGGAGGGCACCCAACCGTACATGGACGGAAGAGCGGTCAGCCAACGCGACCGCACGGGGGCGGCGGCGCCAGCCGAGGGACGGACGGGACTGACGTTCTATTCTAAGAAACTGTGCCGACCGAGGGAGAAGACCCGTACGGGGACGGGTGCTCGGTCATGGCGGACCCCGCAAGCGCACGACCGCTCGGGAGCGACGGCGCAAGCGGAATGATGACTGCCCTAACGGCGGCCGCTCCGTCCGTTTTATACAACCAGAACGGGCGCCACCGCAGGTGCATTGGCGCAGGTGTGCGGTGCACGTGTTGTTTACAAGAATTCTCTCTACACCGACGTCGCCGCACGTGCAATGGTGCTGGTGCCGTCATATACATTCAAAATTCAAAATTCAAAATTCAAAATTTTTATTCAGTATCTTAAATTTAACATAATAACTAGGTTGGTCTCCTTTAAGTATATCAATACCTGTGTTAGAGGACCTTGCTCTTCCATACAATTTTTAGATACTTATAAGATCGCATGCATGAATATTAAACGTGTGCGTGTGTGTGCGTGTAAGTGTGGTGTATGTAATGAGTGTGTGTAGAGTATGTGTAGGCAGGCGTGCAGGCGCGCGTGTGTGTGTATGTGTGTGTGTGTGTGTGTGTGTGTGTGTGTGTAAGAGTATAGTAAATATGTGTAGTGAGTATGTGTGTGTGTGTGTGTGTTTGTGTTTGTGTGTGTGTGTGTTGTAGTATTTGCTGTAAGTTTTTTATGCTATGGTGTACATTGATCTACTTATTTTAATAAATTTTCAGTTTCATCATACTCTATTGTCTTTAACCACACTGTAACGTGTTTTTTCACATTGTACTGGGTCATTGCATATATGTTTAGATTTTTATTTATGTAGTTATAGAGATGAGCAGACTGACTTTTAAATTGCCTTCTGGCAAATCTTGTTTTCATAGGAACTACTGTGGCCACAGCATGTCTTCTTCTTCTGTCGCAATTTCTGGGGTTGTATTTCAGTGTCTTGTGCAATCTTAAGACAGAGTTAAGGATATACAGTCTCCTGACCGAAAGGTGGTCACATAAAGAGTACAGATCTTTAGTAGGGAATATATAGGGCTTAAAGTGCATCACCTTTAGTAACAATCTCTGTACTCTTTCCAGTTCCAGAAACTTCATTTTAGTGGCCACTCCCCAAACCGGGATACAGTACGTCAAGATAGATTGAGCTAATGAAACATATATTTGGCTCAGTAAGTTCTTATCTGTTACATGTCTAAGTGTTTTAAAAATCCATATGAGTTTCCGTATCCTAGTCATCATCAGTTCCAGATGTGCATGCCAGGATAGACGCTGGTCAATTATTACTCCTAAATATTTTGTTTTGCCTACTTTTGATATTTTGTTACAAGTACATTCAGGGTTTGAGATTTCAGAACATGTATGAATTTTGATTTCAAAGTTGGTTTCGGTTGTGAGTTATTATAATTTGAAAAGCTATATAATTAGTTTTGATGATATTGAGAGTTAAGAGATTAGAATTTAACCAGTTCGCTATCTCGGTGAGACCTCTTTCTGCTATTAAACGAACATCATCCCAGTTACCCCTTAAAACAACAGCCGTGTCATCCGCGTAAGAAAATATCTGTCCACCTCTGATTTTCATACAACATAGATTGTTAATATATATTAGAAAAGGGTCGGACCAAGTACACTACCCTGGGGAACGCCAAAAGTCACATCACAGTGCTCACTCACATAGGGTCCAATTCTAACGCATTATTTACGCCCAGTGAGATAGTCAACAAAAGTTTTAAAGGGATTCCTTATACCTATGTCTTCGAGCCTTCGTACTAAGGTAGGTACCGACACGGTATCGAAGGCTTTTTCAAGTCTAAAATACAGTTAGGCATTTGTTACCTTTGTCGACATTATCTACGATAAGAGAAGTCAGTGCAGTAACAGCATCTTCAGTGGAAATCCTTTTTCTAAATCCGAATTGGTGGTCAGAAAGCAGCTTGTATGTATTTAAGTAAGGATATTAACCGATTATTTAAAAGTTTTTCAAGGCTTTTGAGATGGCCGGTAAAACAGAGATAGGTCTATAGTTTGATGTATCTTCCATGTCACCAGACTTATATACTGGTGTTATTATTGCTCGCTTTAGGGCAGTTGGGAAAATGCCCTGACTAAAGCAAAGATTTGCCAAATGAGCTATCACAGGAGCTACATGTTCTTTAGCGAGTTTCAAGAATCGTGTTGATATGTCATCCCACCCAGCGGCACTTTCAGATTTAAGGTTCATCAGTAAAGCACCTATCTCCTTTGAATCGGTTTATTTTTATAGGTTTTATTCAGTGCGAACGCAAACAGCAACAAATCTTAAATTTTGTCGAAAAATTTACACAGGTTCCTCTAGTGCAAACGCAAGCACCAACAAAACATGTTTAGTGATTTATTTTATATGACAAGTTAGTTGGATGTTTTTGGTGAAGAAAATAAAGACTAGTATAAAATAGAAAATGATAACACTAATCTCACCAAAACCATAAATGTAAAAAGGAGGCAAATTCGTTACAAACGACGTTCGGGGTGGTCGGCTTCACAGATATTATAAAGAATTGACATCTGTCTGGGCGTCAAGCTCCATAGCAGTTGCTTAAATCATAGGAATTATAGGAATGTACAATGTTCTTATGCTACGAACAGACTTATGTAACGTAACATGAAATGAAAGAATTTGCCGTCCATATTAGTGTAATGTATCATGTAATGTACACTCTGTAACAAATTTTCATAGTGTGGACGCCTTGCGTGACCCGTGCATTTCATGAGCACGCTACGAGCATTACAAGTCGCGCTCGGAGCGATCCGTGATTTGTCGGTTTTTTGAACAAACACAAAGGGGCGTGCAGTGTGCTTGGAGCGTCAGTGTGTCCACATTGTGTTGAGACGCGCGCGAACACGAACTAAACACGTGCTGAAATCTCATGTCAGTCATTAATTCTGTACCAGCTCTCTGTCTGTACAACTCTATACACCACCAACGTCGAGGTCTTCGGCGTTTTTTTAAGACTTCAGACCTCAGAGTCACGAATTAATTGGTCGTCACACTCCATCCTCTTCGCGTGTTCTTAGCAGATTGACGCTACGCTATGTACGCGCACACGCCGGGAATAGATGCGAGTAGATACATGTTCGGTTCGTGAGCGCGCTGCGTCCACACTGATGAAATGCTCCTTTCTTTCTTGTTAGAACTTACCTTAACTCAAGGATTACCATAGTTTCATTAATGAAGTTTGAGCTTCAAGGTATATAATGGGTATGCAAAAGACAAGTGTGCCGGTCTGATAGTTTTAGTAGTTGTAGTTAAAGTAGCTCGAAATAGTTCATGTTCATCGACGGCTCCGTGGCGCAGTGGTTTAGCATTGAGTTGCGGCACTGAGGGCGGCGGGTTCAAATCGCGCAAGGATCAAGTATTTGTATGGCCTACAAATAATCGTTCCGGGTCTGGATGTTTGTCCTTGTGCAATTTGTGTTTGTAAACTGCCTCTACGATGCAGGAAGAATTCCTAGTGTGTACCCCACAATTTTTTTATAAAAAAAAATATATAAGCTATCGGTGCGTCGCCCTTTTCTTTTTCGAACTTGTGCGCAGGAATTACATGCTTTAATTCCTCCCTCTCCTTTCCACCATCGGACAATCAGGCGGTAGACGGGTCGTCACCCCTTTGTTGTCGATATTCCACGCATTAGAACCAAACGGTTTGCTTCGTCTTTTGTAATGCATACAGCAAAGGAGTGGAATTATTTGCCGGCGTCTATCTTTCCGTCCGAATACAATCTGGGCGTTTTCAAGGCAAGAGTGAATAGGCTATTGTTACGCTAAGACAGTGCGATTTACCATCTAGGGCTACATCACCACATACCAACAAGGTGGGATTTTGGTCAAGCACTGGCTTATATGAAGTAAAAAAAAAACTTGACTGACACACTACCATATGTGTAGATAATAAAACTAAAATACAGTGTACAAAACTAAACATTGTTTCACAACTACACATTTTAATGTTTGCCTTTGATTTCAGTTGCACGAATCTCGCCCGCCCGCGACTTGCCCGCAGTGTGACATATCATTTTGTACCGAATCAAAGTTGAAAAACCACTTTAGGTTAAAACACATGCCCGGACGCTCGACATTTCTTTGTAGGATATGCAAGAAGAGGTTCGAGAGCATAAAAGACAAACGGGACCACATGTGGCTGGAACACCAACAGAGGGAGATCGAAGCGGACTGCCCTTTATGCAACATGGAGTTCAGAATATTCCGAGACGTCAAGCAGCATATGAAGGCGGTACATTCGTTAGACTTAAGACCTAATACTCTTGCAGACAAATTAGCCAAGCTAAAGAGAGACTATGAATGAGTAAAATTAGAACCTTTGTCTTAATTTTTCGACAATAATTTTGGTAGAACATATTTATTTGATAGTGTGTGGTTATCTCAATTGTTTTATGTATTTTTTTTAATATAGTATGTACAGTATCAAAATATAACTAAAATCATATAATACAAGAATGGCAGTCTGTATGCGGTCAAGTTCCCGCTAAAACTTTAAAATAACATTTCGTTAAAGCACCAATGATGGTAAGTGGAAGAACTGAGGCCCAAAACTAGTGTGATAATCTATAGTGTCAGTATGAAATGTAAAATCTATTTGTGTTATTAAATAATGATGCTTTCACTGTCCTAAAAACAATAACCTTATGATATTATGCATTTATGAAAATCAAATATACTTATCGGTAATTATGCTATTAAAAAATCGAATAAAAATGTAGAGTGAGCAAAATAAATAATGAGTTACGAGGGGTGATCCAAAAGTAATGATAATGAAAATAAAACACGGTAATTAAAGTTAAAATAATAATTTATTTTTCCACATAGTCTCCTAACAAATCAATACATTTAGTTCATCTTTTTTCTAAACCCAGGATTCCCTTCGAAAAAAATTCTTTGTCTTGACCCTCCCAAAACGCTTCAACAGCGGCCATTGCTTCGCTATCGTCTTCGAATTTCTTGCCTCGGAGGCGTTCCTTGAGCCGAGGAAAGAGGTAGAAATCACTAGGAGCTAGATCTGGCGAATAGGGAGGGTGTTCGAGCAGTTCGAATCCCGTTTCTTGAATGGCAGCCATCACAACTGCGGCTTTGTGAGCCGGTGCGTTGTCTTGGTGAAACAGCACTCCAGCTCGCAGTTTGCCGCGTCTTTTTTCCTTAATGGCCTCCCGTAATCTTCTTATTTGGTCTGCGTAGTAAGAGCCCGTAATAGTGGCTCCCTTTTCCAAATATTCCACCATAATTATGCCTTGAGCGTCCCAAAAAACAAATGCCATAACCTTTCCCGCCGAACTTGAAACTTTGAATTTCTTTGGCGTCGGTGAGGAGGCTCGCTTCCAAGTCATCGATTGTTGTTTCGTTTCAGGATCAAAATGGTGGATCCAGGTCTCGTCCAT
This sequence comes from Parnassius orleans, assembly GCA_029286625.1. Lineage (NCBI taxonomy): Eukaryota > Metazoa > Arthropoda > Insecta > Lepidoptera > Papilionidae > Parnassius > Parnassius orleans. The sequence goes on along the minus strand of JAGSMP010000039.1, from coordinate 2,298,352 downwards.
AGTCACAAAACGGAACAAAAATTTCTTGATCTGCTTGAACTCGAGATTGACCGAAATGTCAACTCGATTTTTCGCTCGTCGGTTAACATTCTGGGTACCCATCGCGCAGAGACCTTTTTCATATGCAACTCGTTCGCAATGATTCTTTGAACGCTGCCATATGAGATCCCTGTGACTTCAGCTACATGCCTGATGGTCACTCTTCGATCTGCCAACACAACATCTTCGACTTTTTTCACGTTGTCTTCAGTGAGGGACGTGGATGGGCGTCCTTCGCGATGTTCATCTTCAGTGGATGTTCTGCCCAGTTTAAACTCCTTGGCCCAGCGTGCCACTGTAGAATATGGAGGAGCAGAGTCCGCCAATGTTTCCACTAAGTCACTGTGTATGTCTTTTGAAGACATTTTTTTCAAACAGACGTACTTGATGACAGCTCTAATTTCGTTTTTCGCCATGTTGATTTGACATTTGACAGTTCGTATTCAAATGAATGTATCTCCCGGAAATCGTGATCTATTAGTACTACGTAGTGAGTATATAAGCAAGCAAAAAATATTTTTTTTGGATTTTTATGCGGACCTGAAGTAACCGATTATCATTACTTTTGGATCACCCCTCGTAAATATTTTTTGGGTTACCATATTTTAAACTTTTTATGACTGCTCAGAGCAACAAAGAAATAAAATTCATTTGAAATGTATGTGGTGTTCTGTCTATCTTTCTATGTTGATTCGACTGTATCGTGGTAATGTTTTTCTTTGTTCCTGAGACATGTAAACCGTATTGACTAAAGCAGGCCTCTGTCACTCTTGCTACCTGCGTGAAATAATTACCTACAATCGCGAGGCGCCCCCGGGGCAGAACGCAGTCGGGGCTAGCGCGTTTTAGACGATTGAATGTTAAAGTTTTTAACGCTGTTTACGTAAATAGTTTTTTTGTAAATACTTGTTGAAATACTCGTCGAAATAGTTTTTGTTTAGTGTTTAGTATATTTAATTGTAGGATAAAATAGTTGGAAAAGTTTTTTTTTTTAATATATTTAATAACGGTGACAAACGATCACACAGTCCACCTGATGGTAAATGGTTGCTGTGGCCTATAGACATCTACATCTATCCTCGTTTGCGAACCAAAATGCAGATGCGTTGTCAGCCGTGAGGACTAAGATGGAATGCCTCTTTTCCAGTAAAAAGGGTCTCCGGTTCTCTACACTCACCATACGAAACACAGCAGCATTAAGCTGCTATTTTACGCTGGTATTCTGCGAGAGCGTGGTCCTTCCCCGGTTGAGCCGACCCATTCGTGCTACAACTATACTATTAATATAGCCGCAGCATGGCTCTACCACGTATAAAAAATACAAGTTTTAATGTAATTTAAGAATAATATATATGTATGTATATTACCTATCTATTTGATAAATTATAATGGCAAAACGTCGTTCCTACTATAATTGTTGCGGGGACGCATGCTTAATGAGCAATTAAAAGGATTCAGATATATCATTTTTTAAGTTACCGAAGGATAATGAAAGGTGAATTTATTTCATATTTTTGTTAGATAGGTACTTATAGCGAAAAAAGAATTAAGTAATAATTTAACTACAGAAGTAATACCTAAGTACTTTATTACAAAACTTAGTCGAAATTTACTTCATTACCAAAGTACCTACTTACATGCCTATACTTGTCTTTGTAATTAAAATATTTTAAGTTATAATAGCACAAAATACTGAAATTAAAACTTTGTTTACAAGATTTTAACTGAGTAGAATACGATCATATTTCTGTTAGGAATCGTATTTCGGGTTTATTTGTTGTTTACGCTATCTACCTATACGAACCAAGCATCGCGATTCCCGACGAATGGCCTTGCAAGTTGCATGCGTTGGGCATCACAGAACTCGCATAGTAGCGGAAATATGGTCTATTATAGTCAGCATACGTACTTTACCTAAGTAACTTACCATTTCACAATGTATTTTTTACTCTTTATTAACTTTATTAACAGGCGGCGTCGACATTGCCGACATTTTGACTGCTTTGTACAGAATTCGTATGAAAACAAGACGTTGGTACATGTCAATATTTGCCCAACTATTAGACATCGCCCTTAACAATAGCCTGGCTATTATATCGTAGTGACTGTGTTCAACTAGGTGAAAATAAATGGAGCCTAAAAAAGTTTCGTGTGCAATGTGCTCTTGCGCTTACGAAAACCTGTACAAAATCTAGACTAAACGTAACGACTTATTCACTGAGATCTGTTACAATTACAAAACATGTCCAGTCAAGACCTGTGGATAATGCACGACTTGACTGTTACGATCATTTTCCAATGTTTACGTCACAGGGCCGATGTCGGCTTTGCAAGAATGGTAAAACCATGATTATGTATATAAAATGTCAACAAAGACTGTTTTAACTGCCAAAAAATCTTGTTACCTTATATTCCATAAGGAAAAATAATTATTTTATGTTTAGGGTTATAATTTTATGTTCCTTTTTAACCAGAAGTTGATTGTTTTGTTGATATGTTTAAATAATATTGAGAAAATTGAGCCATAATTTAATTTTTTGGTGATTTTTTAAAAGCTTTATTACAATTCTGAGACTGACTCTTTTAAAAGGCTGTTCCTGTGTGATAACTTATTATGTTCCGTTATATTAATTGTTACTTATGTTTGTAAGCACATTATTGGCAATGTCAGTTCTATGTGACGTGTTATTGGATACCATGATTGCACATATAATGGGCAATGTCCGTTTTATAGGACATATAAAAAAAACTATAAAAAAAGTATATGATACTTGAAAAATTGAGTTATAAAGTTCTTTTCTATCCCAATTCCAACCCAAAAACGAGATTTGAACGTAAAATACCCAAAGGATCTAGGGGTGACAATTTAAGGGTTAAGCGAGTTTTCGTATATATAAAACATTGTAATTTATGATGTAAAGATATTTATAAGTATGGATTACCAAACTTATGTATAAATATTGCGGAAACATGGTGTAGGAAACGTAATTATATCATTGTGCTTAAACGAAATAATTTATTGAATAAAACTAGTTTTACGGATTTTATCGCGTTTAATTTTACTGTTTTGATTCCCGACGTTACCGTGACCATGCTTGCTGTAAAGCACCCGAAACGTCGGGAATCAAAATATATAAAATAAATATATAAATATAATTTATTCAATGTGTAGTGTTCGCGTAAATATAAGAAATCATTATGAAATAATTTATGTTACTGATAAGTATTTTGTAAAAGTAGATAGGAACGGACATGTAATAAAATAATAGTCAAAACTGGTCCTGATCTGAATTTCGATTTCGAATTTGTGATTTCGTTTGTATTTATTTCGATTAATACTGTTGTAATTACTTACAAATGTGCATGTATGTTAATAAATACACGATTAAAATTAACTGAATTTTGAATTTGTGACGACGCAGGAGTAACCATCAACTCAATTCGTCGTATGGATGTAATAAAAGGCGACTACGTTTATAATGCCAAAATCATCTTATGGCTACCAAACTGTTGAAGATCTAGCCAGAAAACTGCTCGTATAGCCAGTACACTCGCACTGTCAGTGCAGAGGGGCCAAATTGAAGTACCTGCACTGCTGTGTTCCAGCATGAAAGTTGGTAGCTAGTTTTTTTTTTATAGAATAAGGGTGCCAAACGAACACACAATCCACCTAATGGTAAGTGGATACTGTTGTCCATATACATCTATGTAGTATATTGTGGGTAGATTAATATATTGTGTGTCGATACACCAACACTAAGGTACACCTTCATAAAAATAATAAACTCAGTGTTGAACTAGCTCGCGTTTATTTTATTACATGGTGGCAGCGGTATTGAAAATAAATTAGATAGATTAGGTATGGAACACGCGCGTCCTCCCGTAGTATTAGTGCACGAAGGCGGTACGGCTGCGCGAGCCGTCTCATGGCGGAAACAATTTAAGGTGTTTCTTAAAGCCTCCAGAGTGGCTAAAGACGAAAGTTCAGTGCAGACTAGTTTACTGGTCAACCTCATTGGATTGGCGGGTTACGAAACCCATTCGACCTTTACATGCCTCAAGGACGAAACTGAAGAAGGTATTTTGGGACAAAACCGCTACCCGGTTTAAGTTTTTTACGCGAAGCCAAGAGGGAGCCAATAAATAAAGATCAATATGTTACTGCACTAAAATTGCAAAATCAATCTTGTGAGTTTGGTAATCTAAATGAAAGTTTAATACGAGACAGATTTGTCTGCGGTATCATAAGCAGCATTGTACGTGATCGGCTACTTCGTGCGGATTATTTAACATTAGAAAAGGCGGTCCAGATATCGTACCTTGAGAAGAACAAAAGCATAAAAAAGTACATTTTACAGGAGAGCGAAAAAACTAGTTATTTCTTAATATCTTTATATTGAAGAATCTGGCAATTTCGCATTTTTAATGAAAAATCGCATTAAAAAAAACTCATTAATTAAACAAACTAAAAGTAGAAGTTAATATTTAATTAGTTATTAACTTTTATTTAAATTACGCTACTCTTTATTAGCCTCTTTTTTTTTTAAAGAGAAATGTATGCATAGATACACCAATGTTCTTTAGAAAATTACTAATTTTAGAAAAAATATTCGTGAATCCATCACCATGGAATGGAATCAGTCTGAAAAGGAAGTAATATTATGTTTTTTTTCACTGAACTAATTTGCTGAATAATAAAAATAAGTACTCTTTATGCCTTTTTTCTATTTGAAAAATATGAGAAGCACATGTGGTTAAAATATTAACATCTTTTCTCTCTAGATAATATCTTCTTATGACGGAAGTATACTTTGTTATGGGAAAATTAGTAAATTATTTAATGAAATAATAAAAAGCATATTATTTTTCAAATCAAATATTTTTTATTAAAATAAAACAGACCATGCTGCTGTTTTTTTTAATTACAATAGTTAACTTTAATTAAAAACAGTAATAAAAAAAATCTCTCGCCTAAAATTAAATTAAAACATTAACGTTATCTTACGTATGACATGAGATCATAGGATTCAAAATTATTTAATAATTGTGCTACATTATTATTTAGGAACTTTCCATGTGGAAACAAATTATTCTTATAAAAACTAAAAACAGCATCTGACGTACATAACAAAATGAAAACCTATGAAGTTTAATAATTAAATTACAATTTATTATTTGCAAACTGCAACATGAAAACCACTTATACATACAAATTAAAACAGCATCTGACATGGACTAAGATATTCGCGGTTAAGAAAATCTACTACCCCATATCTTCCCGTGGGTGTCGTAAGAGGCGACAGTGGGAAACAGCCAAGAGACGGGCAGCAGCATTTTCCTGAAAACAGCAACATTACAATAAAAAAAACTGAAGTTGCCAACCCGCTCGCCAAGCGTAGCAACTATAGCAAATATCCCCCTGATGAAAGTTACGAAGAGACGGCCCCCAGTCCCCGGCGGCTCAGCTATTCCTGGCTACGGTGGCGACCATAGCAACGGCGGGGCAGGGGGTGCTAAGAATCTCCGGTTGAGGTTCGGCTGCCACCTAAGACGACGACCTGGCAACATACAACGCACGCACCCTGAGGACGGACGAGAAGATCCTGGAGCTGGAAAAATAAATAGACAAGTTACGCTGGCATATTTTAGGATTATCCGAGGTCCGAAGAAAGGGGAGCACACGGTAATCCTCGAATCCAGCAACTCTTTATCACAGGGCGGGCGACCATCTGTCGCAAGTAGGTCGGATTTATCGTCCACAGTTCCTTAACAACAACGCCAAAATTGGGAGGTGTCGACGAGGGTTTGCAACCTTATACTCAGAATTACCAAACGGTATTCGCTGAAGGTCACACAGGTTTACGCGCCAACCTCGGCAATCCCAATGAGAGGTGGAGGAAATGTATGAGGATATATCAGAGCCATGCATTCCTCCAAAACCCAATATACGGTGTTAATGGAGACTTCAACGCAAAACTAGGCACAAGAGAGAACGGTGAGCTGTAGGAAATCGGAATAGGGCAACGGAACCGGGCCAGCACCCGTCGATCATGGTGAAAGAGAGACTTTATGATGAACTTTTCTTCCAGAAGCGACCCCACAGGAAGTAGACCTGTTCGAGCCCCACGGTTCGACAAAATGAGATTGACTTCATTATGACGACCAGACGACAACTGTTCAGTGATGTCTCAGTGATTGCGAGGGTGAATACTGGCAGCGATCACCGAATGGTTAGAGGCACACTGAATAAACGTTAAGTTGGAGAGGTCTCGTCTAATGAAGTCAACGCCCGTCCCCCTCGTGTCTAATCCAAAGTCCTGAAACCTTTCAGTTCGAGTTACAAAACCGTTTTCAGTGTCAGAAGACTGCAATGCAGTGGACGATATGAATGACAAGCTCGTGGAAACTGTCCATGCGGTCGGAGATAAGTTCTGCAAGACCCGCCGCAGAAGAACACAAAAACTCTCCGATCACACTCTTAATCTCATGGCTGTTAGACGAGAAATGAAGCGGCAGTATTCAACAGATTTGACAGCATACAGGCAACTGAACAGACAGATCTCCAAATGCATGTGGCGGGACTTACGCAATTTCAATACAGCTTGTATTGAAGAAGCGATCGAGCGGAACCAAGGCTCCAAAGTCTTTGCCAGAGATCTGTCTGCCAGAAAGAACCAACTGTCAAAGCTGAAGACCGACGGCAGCATCGTTTCCGGGACACCTGAGATTTTGAGTGAGATTGAGAGTTTCTATGGGCAGCTGTACACTTCATCGTTGAAGCTACACGCAAGGGTGAGTAACGATCCAAGAGCAAGTCTTATCCAATACTATTCCGATGATATCCCGGACGTCAGTCTGAGCGAGATTAGAATGGCTCTCCAGCACCTTAAAAACGGCAAGGCCCCAGGCGAGGATGGAATTACAGCGGAGCTTCTGAAAGCGGGTGGAAAACCGGTACTTGAAGTGCTTCGGAAGCTCTTTAATTCCGTCCTCCATGGTGGGACTACTCCGGAGGCGTGGAGCAGAAGTGCGGTGGTCTTGTTCTTCAAGAAGGGCGACAACGCTCTCTTGAAGAACTACAGACCGATTTCCCTTCTGAGCCGCGTCTAAGTGCTGATTTCAAAATTCATTACGAATCGTCTCGCACGCAGACTCGATGACTTCTAGCCTCCGCAACAAGCCGGTTTCCGAAAATGCTTTAATACCATTGACCACATACACACTTCGGCAAATTGTACAGAAGACCGAAGAATATAATCTGCCACTTTGCCTTGATGATGTGGACTATGAGAAAGCCTTTAATTCCGTCGAAATTTGGGCGGTGCTACAGTCCCTTTAGCGGTGCCAAGTTGACTGTCGGTATATTGAAGTGCTGAAGTGTTTGTACAGTAGGGCTACGATCCGAGTACAAAATCAGAGTACGAAACCTATCCAACTGCAAGACAGGGTGACGTTATATCCCTGAAACTCTTCACCGCTGCATTGGAATACGTTTTCAAGCTACTGAACTGTTAAGGATACGGTATTAACATCAAGGAGAAGCGAGTACATCACTCACCGTCGATTTGCCGACGATATAGTCCTTATGGCAGAATCGCTGGAGGAGCTAAGCACTATGCTCAATGGCCTCAATAGTGTCTCCCAACGGATAGGTCTTAAGATGAACATGGACAAAACAAAGATCATGTTTAATCTCACACCTATGCCGGTAGTTGTTGGGAGCACTAAGTTCCAAGTTGTTGACGAGTATGTTTACCTGGGACACATAGTTCGACTAGGTAAGTCCAACTTCGTGTAGGTTAATTATTTATTTTCTGCGTAATCCATAAAACTACTTTTTTAGTCGATATATTTTTTTCAAAGGTAAAAATGCACAGATAACAAATTTTAACACTACTTCCTTAATACTTATAAGAAAAATCTGAAAAAAATTGAGCTTTTGTAATTTGCGTTGCTCTTTTTGATGGCGTAAAAACAAACAAATCGACATAAGGCCACTTATGCTTTTGTTCTTCTCAAGGTACGAATTGTCAAGTGGCAGAAATTTCTATGGAGGAAAGTATTTTTTTTTTTGAAATAGAATAAGGGTGACAAACGAGCACATAGTCCACCTGATGGTAAGTAAATGCTGTGACCTATAGACATCTACATTTATCCTTAATTTAAGAATCAAAATGCAGATGCGTTGTCACCCTTGAGGACTGAGATGGAATGCCTCGTTTCCAGTAAAAAAGGTCTCCGGTTCTCTACACTCACCAAACGAAACACAGCAGAATTAAGCTGCTATTCATGCATCGAGAATGGTCCTGGCGGTAGTGAAATGCGAGTTGATGCTGTAACGGATGAAAGAGGTCGCAGCTACGGCGGCGTACGACGCAGCGGTGGAGCAAGGTGGCGCGGTGCTCGCGGCCGCAGACCGGGGTTCGGTAGCTTCGCGAACGCGCTGCTTGTCATGTTGCAATAGTTGGTGCCCTACCGATGACCGGTGTCCGGCGCTCACCTCCACCAAATTTTGAACTAACCAGTTTACTACAGTGTAGTGCCAGAATATCAACAATCAATTTTACATCTCATGTCCAACTAATGTTGAACTTCCCGAGGAGAGCTAGAGATCCGCCGCCCATTGGTTGCTCGAGGGATCCGGTCGCGCCGCACCTCTCTGCTCCCCGCTGAAACTGTTCGAAACAAAATTCTTATTCATGTACCTTGCAACGAACGTTGCTGCCGTTGAGCGAGTGCCGCCAAGTTAATATTTCACGTAATCTTATCGTGTTTCAACAGTGACCGTGTTCTATGTGTCATACTTACGAGGGGCGTTCAATGTATTCTCAGTATAGGTATGTTATGTTAGAAAAAAGATAAAATTAAGTATGAAATATTTTTTATTTTTCATTATAGTCTCCCATGACATCAATACATTTACCTGTTCCCTTCTATTCTCTTGAAAAATATTCCTCTTGGCCTAAAAATGCTCGTTTACATTAGCAGACTTGAGCTCATTATCGTCAACAAATCGCTTTCCCTGTAGTCTTTTTTAAGTTTGGGAATAAAAAGTTAATTTCCTCAAACCCGCAGTCTCGTACAGCAGCCTTGTGAGCCGCACCGTGTGAGCCGGTATCGTAAAGTAGCACTATCTTGGTCAGCTTTCCTCTTCTCTTTTCTTTTATTGCTTCTCTCAAGAGTGACCGACATAGCCCAACGGATTAGTAAGCTGAAGTGGCAATGGGCCGGCCATATAGCTCGAAGAACCGACAACCGATGGGAAAAAAATGTGGCTGCCTCGTACCGGTAAGTGAAGTATAGGGCGACCCCCCACTATATGGAGTGACGACCTGGTAAGACATGCAGGAAGTAGATGGATGCAGGTGGCTCCGGACCGTGCTTTGTGGCATTCCTTGGGGGAGGCCTACGTTCAGCATTGGACTTGTGAAGGGCTGTAATGATGATGATTCGCGGTTGACGAAACGACACCGCTCCCCGCACTCCCGCACGTATTCGCGCTTAGCTCGGAATCCTTTCAAACAATTCTTACGTATGCGAGCTTACGTGAATAGTACAGTTTTATTTTTAGGGGAACAAAGCCGTAATCGATATTACGCTTAGAAATTAAGACAATCACATTGCTTAATCAATCAAAGAGCTTTTATTTATAAATAAGTTTATAACATAGTGGTAATCACGATCATTTGCGGGGAAAAATAATTTTGAACAAGGAATATTTGTGTTAAGAATTACATTTAAAATTTTGCGACAAAAAAGGTTATATATATTTCTTCAGGTTTAAAAAGTTGTTAAGCTATGTACGTGTAGGTTAATTATTTATTTTCTGCGTAATCCATAAAACTTCTTTTTTAGTCGATATATTTTTTTCAAAGGTAAAAATGCACAGATAACAAATTTTAACAGTACTCCCTTAATACTTATAAGAAAAATCTGAAAAAAATTGAGCTTTTGTAATTTGCGTTGCTCTTTTTGATGGCGTAAAAACAAACAAATCGACATATGGCCACTTATGCTTTTCTTCTTCTCAAGGTACGATATGTCAAGTGGCAGAAATTTCTATGGAGGAAAGTACTTTTTTTTTTTAATAGAATAATGGTGACAAACGAGCACATAGTCCACCTGATGATAAGTAAATGCTGTGACCCATAGACATCTACATTTATCCTCAATTAAGAATCAAAATGCAGATGCGTTGTCACCCTTGAGGACTGAGATGGAATGCCTCGTTTCCAGTAAGAAGGGTCTCCGGTTCTCTACACTCACCATACGAAACACAGCGGAATTAAGCTGCTGCTTCGGCGGTAGCGAAATGCGAGTTGATGCTGTAACGGATGAAAGAGGTCGCAGCTAAGGCGGCGTACGACGCAGCGGTGGAGCAAGGTGGCGCGGTGCTCGTGGCCGCGGACCGGGGTTCGGTAGCTTCGCGAACGCGCTGCTTGTCATGTTGCAATTGTTGGTGCCCCACCGATGACCGGTGTCCAGCGCTCACCTCTCCCCGCGCCCCTTTTATGTCTGCCAATGCAGCTCACATATACAAATTTTGAACTAACCAGTTTACTATAGTGTAGTGCCAGAATATCAACAGTCAATTTCACATCTCATGTCCAACTAATGTTGAACTTCCCGAGGAGAGCTAGAGATCCGCCGCCCATTGGTTGCTCGAGAGATCCGGTCACACCGCATCTCTCTGCTCCCCTCCGATGAAACTGTTCGAAACAAAATTCTTATTCATGTACCTTGCAACGAACGTTGCTGCCGTTGAGCGAGTGCCGCCAAGTTAATATTTCGCGTAATCTTATCGTGTTTCAGCAGTGACCGTGTTCTATGTGTCATACTTACGAGGGGCGTTCAATGTATTCTCAGTATGGATATGTTATGTTAGAAAAAAGATAAAATTAAGTATGAGATATTTTTTTATTTTTCAATATAGTCTCCCATGACATCAATACATTTACTTGTTCCTTTCTATTCTCTTGAAAAAATATTCCTCTTGGCCTAAAAAAATGCTCGTTTACATTAGCAGACTTGAGCTCATTATCGTCAGCAAATCGCTTTCCCTGAAGGTCTTTTTTTAAGTTTGGGAATAAAAAAGTTAATTTCCTCAAACCGCAGTCTCGTACAGCAGCCTTGGTGAGCCGCACCGTGTGAACCGGTATCGTAAAGAAGTAGCACTATCTTGGTCAGCTTTCCTCTTCTCTTTTCTTTTATTGCTTCTCTCAAACGGCGTAAAGTGGCTGAGTATTTGTCTAGTTTCACCTTTTTATGTACTCGATCAATAGTATTCCTTTCGAATCCTAAAATACTGTGACCATGATTTTACCGGCCGATGGAGTGACTGAACTTCTTGGGGAGGTCTGATCCATTTTTATGCCATTGCATAGACTTCTGTTTACTCTCAGGGTCATAATGATGAACCCACGTTTCATTTCCTATAACTGTCCTATCGAAAGCACTTATCGAAATCTGCATGTCTGGGAAATAAGAAAAAAATATTTCAAAGACATGTGAAGTTCGCCAACACGCATTGGAGCTGCGCGACGGACACTTCCTTGCCCTAAAACCCTCTCAGGAATGAGGGAGACCTTGCCCAGCAGTGGGACGTATATAGGCTGTAACTTTAATTGTATTATAGATGCACATGCACCAGCAGTGAACCTACTCGCACAAAAATTTATTGCCTGAAATTGAATTATACATACGTCATTTTGTTTTTTATATAAAAAGTGCCATACGAACTTATAGTTCACCCGATGGTAAGTTTTTATACGTGGTAGAGCCATGCTGCAGCTATATCGGTAATATAGTTGTAGCACGAATGGGTCGGCTCGACCGGGGAAGGACCACGCTCTCACAGAATACCAGCGTAAAATAGCAGTTTAACGCTGCTGTTTCGTATGGTGGGTGTAGAGAACCGGAGACCCCTTTTACTGGAAACGAGGCATTCTATCTTAGTCATCACGGGTGTCAACGCATCTGCATTTTGATTCGTAGTTGAGGATGGATGTAGATGTCTATGGGCCACAGCAACTACTTACCATCAGGTGGACTGTGTGCTCGTTTGTCACCTCTATCCTATATAATAAAAAAAAGTGGCTACAACAGTCCGTGGACGCTCGCAACCAACATCAACCAACCGCGCTGCACCAACACTGCGAGAGTGCACTAGCAGTTTTCTGGCTAGATCTTCAAATTCTAAACCAGGAGATATGCCTCTTCTGTGGCAGGGAGATTTTGTCATAATGTTCTCGCTTGTCAAGCGGGTTGGCGATCGAAGTATCAGTGGTACTTCTAATGCTGCTCCCGTCACCAGTCAAGGTATTTTGCGTCGAGGATGATTGGGTATGCCGCCACAGATTGGTAGCCATAAGACTTTTTTGGCATTAAACGTGGTCGCCTTTTATTACATCCATACGACGGATTGGGATGATGGATACTCTAACGCCGTCTCAAATTCAAAATTCAGTTAATTTTAATCGTGTATTTATCAACATCATGCACTTTTGTAAATCATAAATTCGAAATCGAAATAGAGAACTTGCATTAATTTATTTTTTGTCAAATGATGGAATAATTCATTTAAAGTATATTTAAATAGTTTATTTTATTAATAATTCCATTTTTAGTAATTATTAATAAAAAATAGTTAAATTTTTTAATAAAAAAAAACGACTTGTGATTAGCTGCGACGTCATTATATCCGTTGAGGCTGTGAGCCAATCGCAATCATGCTATACCGTTTTGAATTTACTTTTAAAACATTTTTTACGTCATTCGTCAGTCGTATTATGCAATGACAATTTTTTTAAATACAAATGAGTGTTTTATAATTACACCATGCCACACCATGCGGTGGCGTTACTAAAGACGTCACTGGTGTTTGAATTTACATTTTAGAAAAACATTTTAATTGTAAAATTACATGAAAAATCAATTGTTAAATTATTTTTAATTTTTCCTAGTAATTTATAGTAAACTTTCAAAAAAAAATTAAAAACATGCAGCTTCTCTATTCAAATCAGGGCCAGTTTTTACTTTATTACAATGTCCATTCCTATCTATGTTTACAAAATACTTGTCAGTAACATAAATTATTTCGTTTAAGAACAATAATATAATTCCATTTCCTACACCATTTTCCCGCAATATTTATACAAAAGTTTGGTAATCCATACTTAAAATTATAAATATCTTTACATCATAAATTACAAAGTTTTAATTACACTATATACCTAACTATACAGTAAGTTCTAAAGACAAAAATATAATATCTACAACACTTATCGACATAACAACAAAAAGTCACAAAAGGTCACTAAGCAAAAAACGTGACGGCGTGCAGTGTGTGATTCATATATTGTGGCAGTTTAGTTAGGTTAGTATAGCAGTCGCGAGAAATTTATAGGCACTCCTATTTACAGAGATGTGACATTTTAAAAATAACAGTATTTGAAATGCAAAATACAAAATATCTATTTCCCTTTTTGTATTTAAATACTTTTATTAGAAAAGCATTTTATATTTTATTTGAAATACCTTTTAAAGGGTACGTAAACATCAAAGAATTAATAATTAATGTGATGAAAAATGGTACTTTTTTTTCTCACTATGGCAACACTGAATTGAACTGCTTTCTTGTCAGGCCACATATAGTAGCTATATACAGTAATCTATGTATAGTAGTAATCTGTGCAGGCCACTTAGGTTGCCGAATGCGTTGAACCGAACGAACGAATGATCTCCGATAAAATAATAACGAAACCAAAAAAGTGGACCAAATAATTATTGAACTGTTTCAAGTTTATTGGCAAGTTGATCATAAATTCGGTTAACCGGTGACGTAACCTAACCTACTAAATAAATTACTTGGTATGGTTACCAAGTAATTCTAAAAAGATGGTTCTTTTTAGTGAATTAAACTTGAAAAAATGTAAGTACACAAAATGAATACCCGTTAACCAACAAATCCAATTTATAAACAATTACCTATGTTTTCATATCAAAACAAACAACGATTGTTAAATACTTTAATTAATACATTGATTTATCTATACCTGCAAAATGCATACATGATATTTTTTTTCTTAATCCCCATAATATTCTCTTTTTTGTTTCAGGGATGATAATAATTCTTTACCATTGATATTGAAGAATTGTTTTAAAGATATAAAAAAGGATGCTTTGTCCTAAACTCTGCTATGATAGTGGTAAATGAAACAATGTAATGTGAATTGTTATAATTTTGTTTTCTGAAAAATCTCTTTGACTGCTCTCCACTGCGACTCAAATCGTTGTTTATGAGTCCCATCTTCAGCCACAAATGGATTGTCTGGGTCCGAGTAATTAACTTTTTATGGGTGACCCGTTTCGTTATATGCAATTTTTAGTTAGTGAAATTTATTTTTATCGTAATTAATTCAAAACATTTCCGTAATTCAAAGACAGTATGAAAGGTTCTAGCTTAACCCTGACAATCCTCCTAAACTGGAAACATAATTAAAATTAAGTACCAGACGCCTACTTCATAATACTAGACCAAATTGACATATTTGCGTTTCGTTAACGCAATATTTATTGAAATTTATTTTTATCGTAATTAATTCAAAACGCATTTCCGACATCCAAATACAGTGTAAAAGATTCAAACTTAACCCTGACAAGCCTCCTGAACTGAAAACATAATTAAAATCAAGTACCGGACGACTACTTCATAATACTAGACCAAATTGACATATTTGCGTTTCGTTAATACGCAATTTTTAGAGAAATTTATTTTTATCGTATAATTAATTAAAAACGCATTTCCGACATCCAGAATCAGTGTAAAAGGTTCAAGCTTAACCCTAACAAGCCTCCTAAACTGAAAACATTAAAATCAAGTACCGGACGTCTATAGCCAACCCAAAGTGAGTAACATGTATCTTGCTACATATCTATTTATCTATGGTAACATACATAACATAAACACTCACGCCTGTCACCCAGAGGGGTAGGCAGAGACTACGGACTTCCACTTGGCACGATCCTGGCACACCTCTCTCGCCTCCTTTACATCCATATATCTACGCATACACGCTCGTCGGTTAAGGGTACTCCTAATCTGGCCCATTTCCAATATATCGCCAATTTGGTCGATAAACCTTCGTCTAGGGCGTCCCTTTCCGACTCTGCCGTTCACTTCTGCAGCATAAATTTGCTTTGTCACTCTTTCTTCGTTCATTCTTTCTACATGACCAAACCACCGAAGCATTCCTTTCTTAATCCTGGCCACAACGTCATCTTGCAAACCACACTTTTCTCTTATCACACTATTTCTCACCCTGTCATTCAGATTCAGCCCTAGCATACTCCTTAATGACCGCATTTCTACAGCATTTATTCTACTCTCATGCTTCTTCTGCCAGACCCAACTTTCATTAACATGTTAATTTTATTTCCTAATCAAACTTGATATTTTTTTATTTGTTACAATTACATAGACAATAGGTGTATATAAATAAACAAACTGCAATAGCTGGTTCTGGTTGTGTATGTGTGTATGTATAATGATATTACTTTTTTTCAGTGAAAAGTTCATGGTGATCTATTGACAGAGTATGAAAATTTAAAATCCCCAACCAAAACCTCCAAAAAGAAAAAATGTGGCACACACACTGATGAAAATAGTGCAAGTACTTCGAAAAAACTGATGCAAAGCACTCTTCCAACTACTTTGCCAGTGTCAATTAATTTAGACAAGTTGGTTATAGATTTCATAATTGATACAATATCACCAATATCTATTGTCGAAAATAAATAATTTAGGACTCTAATTGAAGGTGCTCAAAAACTACAAAACCCACCAAAATTTATGTGCCGTCGCACATGTAACAAGAGAATTGCTGATTTGTGCGCAGAATATTAAGAAAATCTAAAATTAAATTAATTAATTAATTGATTATGTGTGTACGACAGCAGATATTTGGTCATCATCAAGGAGAAGTTACCTAGGTATGACTTGATTGGATTGATCCTCACACATTTGAAAGAAATAGTTTTACTCTTGCTTGTAGAAGATTTAAAGGAACTCATACCTTTGACAAAGTGGCAGACCTGATCCTGATATCATTTGAGGGTACCAAAAATAACAAAAACTGTAACTGATAATGGCTCAAATATGTTAAAAGCATTTAAAATTTATGGAAAATCTGAATTGGGAGTGGACGCTACTGATGGAATTTTTTCTTCACCATCTGATATAGAAAACATTTCGGTAAATAAAAATGGTGACGACCATGATAAAAATAATGAACATGACGACGATGATGATGAGACATTCCTCTTAAAGGAATTTCCTGAATCACAGAAACCTGAAGAAACATATCAACTGCCTAACCATGAAAGATGTACTACTCACACATTGCTTTTAATTACCTCTCGTGACATTATTCAGGCAAGATCTCAAAATATTTCATATAAAAAGCTGCATGATGCAGCTATGGCTAAATGCCAAGCAATTTGAAATTTGTGTTCCAGGTCCCCCAAAGCGTCTGAAATATATTTTGAAACTACCGGGAAATCTCCAAGTTCATGTCCAACAAGATGGAATTCATATTATAACTGTATTATGGATCTTTTGAAAGTTCAGGAAACTTTAAATGAAACCTTAAAAAAACTAGGATTGTCGGTTTTTAAAGAAATTGAATTGCAGTTTCTAATTAAATATACCAACTGTACAAAAACTGTAAAAACAAAAACAACTGTAAAAAGCTTTTGATACCGTCTGCTTTGGGCAGACGGTATCAAAAGCTTAGAGGGAGATAAAGAAACATTTTATGGATGCCTGCTACCAGAGTTAATAAGAATACAAAAAAAATTTTGCATTTATTACAAATGGACAATCACATATACTGTGGAGTACTGATAGAGACAATAAAAAAAAAAGCTTAGAAAAGAGGTTTGGAAAATTTCATGATTTGAAGGATCCTAAAGCTAAAGATGCAATTTTGGCATCGGTGTCATATCCTTTTTTTAAATTAAAATGGGTGCCAAAAGGAAATAGAGAACATATAAAGGAATTGTTCCTTGCAGAAGTGAGAAAACTTAAAAATGATCATAAAGATGTAAATAATACACCTCAATCATCACACAAGAAAAAAAAACTGAATCCTACTACATGTTCTATGATAATTCGGATTCCTCACTAGCTAGTGATAGTGCAAATGCAAACACCACTATTGACCTGGAATCATTGCAATATTTGAAGGATAATGATGTCAGCCTGCAATCATTAAATAAATACCCTACAGTAAAGATGTTATTCTTGAAATATAATACCTGCTTTAGAAAGGCTTTTTTTTATGGTGGCATGATTATGAGACCACACAGGAGAAAGATGAGCGACAGTGTATTTGAGCAAATTATTTTATTAAAATCTGATAAGTAATAATTTAAGTAAGTTATCAAAGTAAATTTACCAGCCTGTTAGCTGAACAAAATACAAAAAGTATTTGCATTTAAATACATTTTATAACCTATTTTGCACATCTATGCCTATTTATAGCAGCTGACACTTATCTGGACTTAATTCAAGATAAAAAAATCTAAGTAAGAAGCAAAAACTGACGTCTAAAAATTAAAAACTAACAATTTCCACATAATAGCTTCTGAAGTCTTTTCTTTGCTTTTTTCTTTTTTTGTAGGTGGTAGAACTCCTTTTAAGCCCCGACGCAAAAAGAGAGCTGTTATAAGTTTGATCGCTATGTGTCTGTCTGTCTGTGGCACGGTAGTTTTTAAACGGGTGAACCGATTTGGGTGCGTTTTTTTTTATTTAACACTTTCCCGGTCCGCCTATAAAATCATGATTACACCCACATATCCACTTTAGATTTCGATTATAATAGTTGAATATAGATCTTAGCAATACAGTTTAGATGTTATTTATTTTTCAATTTTTTTTAATAGGCCAAAAACCTAAAGAGGTCAATACAGACAGAAAATGAATCTTCCTTTTTAAAATGTCTATGGTTTTTACATAATCTCTGGTAATTTCGTTTTTTAGAAATAGCAACACTCAAATTCAAATATCTGTAGAAAAATAACGGACGTTTTCGGCATAAGTTATAGAAAAAGTTTAAATTCAGTTTCGTAATTTGATTAAACTTTATAAACTAAGTTTTATTTTATTCCTGCAATATGGTTAAAGTCAATGACGAACGTTTTCTCAAAGTTTTAATGAATTGTGACAGTGAAACAGATGACGAGTACTTTATACATGATCACCAATCTCCTATGGACTATGAGACAGTACAGGACATTGAAAACTTCTTGATTGAAACAGAAAATACCGCACCAAGTCGGGTAACAAATGAACTTGATACTTTTGAAACAATTGAAGAAGTTGAAGAAGTCCTTTCAACATCAAACTTGAATCTTGAAATCGGACAAAATTCTGTTGCGGGTAGTTCAAACAATAATTATTCTACAGCACCTCCTGCAGCCAATAGCTCACAGGTTTTGGAGCCACGTTTAGAGTCAACCCGTTCCTGTAACCCACCAGTTCGACATAATCTATATAATTTGGAAATTATAATTTGTTTTTCATATAATAAAATAAAACTTTGTTCATGATTTTTTGCTTTATTTTGAAGGCCTAGAATCCAATCTAATTGCAAAAAAAAACCGTATGTTTTTGGTTATCTATAGTCCACAGACTATAAACTGTTGATTTCCATCTGTCAACACTAACCTCTACTCACACGTACAAAAGAAAATTGTAATATTTTTAACAGGGGGTCGTGAGGTAACCTCATGAACGTGAGTAGAAGTCTCCAATGAGGTCAGGGTTTGGACCTCGTGGCGAGTGAACTTGTTAAAAGCAGGTTTTCTAGCGGTGGTTCTTAGACACGTTTTAGCTTTTTTTTTTGGGGGGTTTTTAAAATTTTAAATTTCAGTTATTATCCCCCGATGAAAACACGTATTATGTTTGTAGTGAGTATCTGTGTATCAGTGTGTTTGTTTATGGCACCATAGCTCCTAAACGAATAAACCGATTTTGATTAAGTTTTTTTTCGTTTGAAAGGTGCCTTAATCGAGAGTGTTCTTAGCTATGTTGTTTGAAGTTCAGCCGTTTGAAGAACATCAGCTCCTTTTGTTTCGGGGTTTTTATAAATTTTCAATTTAAGTTATTTGTCTAGGAGTCCGTCTGGATAGGTACCACCCTTCTTACCTATTATAGCACTGCTCACACACTACTGTAATTTCGGTCTGAAGGATATAGAGAACCAGTATGATCACAGGCTGTAAGGCATTCCGTATTAGTCCTCAGAGGTGACAACGCATATGTAGCCTTCTTTTTGAGAAGTTGATTGCAGGTGTCCATGTTTGTCATTTCACTTTTATAAAAAAAAGGTACTAGGTGGAAATCATTTTATTATTTTTTAGTTTTTAAGTCAGTTCTTAAAAATTAAATTTTTCACCCTTTTGTGTGGACTAAGCAATATTACAATTTCAAGGTAACAACTAGATTATAGCCAAAGCAATAATTATAACACAATTTAGTAAGCAATAAAAATTTCATTCCCTTTTTCTCCCATCCTTAGGGGAATTTTTTCTTCAAATTCAAATGGAACGATCCGTGAGGCATAGCGTATTTAGTTTTTACAATTATGTTCAGCCATTTCCGAGAAAACGGTCAACATAAAAATATACGTGTCGGTTATAGAACCAACTCATTTTTAAGTCGGTTTAAAAAAGAAAGTGCCATCCCTGAACTAACGGCATTTAAATATAGTACCTGGGCGACCAAACATCGCTCGGCGTTAACTATCTGGATAAACTTACGAAACTAAAACATTGTATAAATATAAAATTTCATCCAAATCGTTAGTCGTTTCCGAGAAACCAATTACGTAAAATATAATAATAATGTCCTCCAGACAGAATTTCGGCCACGGTCACATAAAAAAAAATCGAATTGAGAACCTCCTCCTTTTTTGAAGTTGGTTAAAAATAGTTTTATTCAATGTGTAGTGTTTGCGTAAATATAAGAAATCATTACAAATGGTGATCTTTAGTATGCCCGAAAAATATGTTTATTGAGCACCTTGCTATGTATTACATGGAACCATTTTTGGACATTACTTCTTCCACTTACCATTATTTACTTAAAGCCACGCCTTGATTCTGTAACGAAATTTTATTTAAAAGTTTTGGCGGGAACTCGGCAAACTGATTGTCATTCCTGTATTATCTTATTTGATAATGATTTTAGCTATATTTTGATACTGTACATACTATATAAAAAAAATACATAAAACAATTGATTTTATGAATTTTTTTTGAATTGTTCCATCAAAATTATTGTCGAAAAATTGAGACGAATGTTCTAATTTTACTCATTCATAGTCTCTCTTTAACCTGGCTAATTTGTCTGCAAGAGTATTAGGTCTTAAGTCTAACGAATGTATCGCCTTCATATGCTGCTTGACGTCTCTGAATTTCCTGAACTCCATGTTGCATAAAGGGCAGTCCGCTTCGATCTTCCTCTCTTGGTGTTCCAGCCACATGTGGTCCCATTTGTCTTTCAAGCTCCCAAACCTCTTCTTGCATATTATGCAAACAAATGACGAGCATCCACGCATGTGTTTTAATCTATAGTGCCTTTTCAACTTTGATTCGGTACAAAATGATATGTCACACTGCGGGCAAGTGGCGGGCGGGCGAGATTCGTGCAACTGAAATCAAAGGCAAACATTAAAATGTGTAGTTGTGAAACAATGTTTCGTTTTGTACACTGTATTTTAGTTTTATTATCTACACATATGGTAGTGTGTCAGTCAATTTTTTTTTATTTCATATAAGCCAGTGCTTGACCACAATCCTACCTGGTTGGTAAGTGGTGATGTAGCGCTAGACGGTAAATCGCACTGTCTTAACGTACCAAAAACCTATTCACTCTTGCCTTGAACACGCTCAGATTATATTCGGACGGAAAGATAGACGCCGGCAAATTATTCCACTCCTTTGTTGTACGCATTATAAAAGACGAAGCAAAAAGTTTGGTTCTAATGCGTGGAATATCGACAACAAAGGGGTGAAGATCCGCAGACCGCCTGATTGTCCGATATGGAAAGGAGAGGGAGAAATCAAAGCATGTAATTCCTGCGCACAAGTTCGACAAAGAAAAGGGCGACGCACCGATAGCTTGTATATTTTTTTTAATAAAAAAAAGTTCCCCCACACTAGGAATTCTTCCTGCATCGTAGGGGCAGTTTACAAACAAAAATTGCACAAGGACAAACATCCAGACCAGGAACGATTATTTGTAGGCTATGCAAATACTTGATCCGTGCGCGATTTGGACTCGCCGCCCTCAACGCCGCAACTTCATTCTAAACCACTGCGCTACGGAGCCGTCGATGAACATGAACCATTTCGAGCTACTTTAACTACAACTACTAAAACTCTTAAACCTGCACACTTGTATTTTACATACCCTTTACAAATACCTTGAAGTTCAAACTTCAAGAATGAACCTTCTAATTATTTTTTTTTATATATTTCTGATATAAGTAATTCTTGAGTTAAGATAGAGAGTAAGTTCCAAGTTAAGGATGTCTTGTAGACAAAACATGTTTGGCGATTGCTCATGAGTTTTTTTTATAGGATAAGGGCGACAAACTTGCCCACAGTCCACCTGATGGTAAGTGGGTACTGGGGCCCATAGACATCATCCATTACGAATTAAAATGCAGATGCGTTGTCACCCGTGAGGACTAAGACGGAATGTCTCGTTTCCAGTAAAAGAATCTCCAGATCTCTACACTCACCATACGAAACACAGCAGCATTAAGCTGCTATTTAACGCTGGTATTCTGTGAGAGCGTAGTCCTCTTGCGGTCGAGCCGACCCGTTCGTGCTAAACTATACTCCTAATATAGCTGCAACATGGCTCTACCACATAAAAAGTTCAAGGGAACCGGCAGAATATCGCTGTGATTACTACACTGCAGCATAGAGATGAATGGAATGCCTATTTGTTGCTGCATTAAGGCAAAATTGGACAAAAATATCGGAATTAGGCACGATTTCGACGTTCGAGAATCAATACTTCCTTAAATAGTCTATGCTCGGAAAAAAATATGCGCATGCATGAAGTACTCAATAAAATTCTTAATCGAATGGATTTTTTCAAAAGTATGTAAATCGAGAAAAAAAAACAAAGTTCAAGTTCTCGTTTTTAAGCGATAACCATTTTATATTTTTCAATTATATGAAAGGCATTGTGGTGGCGCTGTCGTCGCGCACACCGAATCTTAGGCATCCACTACACGATCCAGTTTACCGTCTAGTTTGCAGTGCGCTTGAGGCGGCGTCCGGTAAACTTGACGGTTTATGGCTATCAGTATACATGACAAGTCTACTTGAAGAAAAAATTGTATTTCGATTTTTTTTTATAGAAGAGGGGGCAAACAACCGCAACACCAGGGGAATTGCAGGTGCGTTGACGGCCTTTTAGAAAGGAGTAAGCTCTTTTCTTGAAGGTCCCTAAGTCGCATCGGTCCGGAAAAATCTCCGGAGGTGAACAATTCCACAGAGAAGTTGTACGAGGAAGAAAACTCCTAGTAAAACGCAGTGGTGGACCGCCAAGCATCCAGATGATGAGGATGGTATCGTGAATTTTGACGCGATGTGCGATTAATCCGAACAATTCCTCAGAGCACTCCCCGTGGTAGATTCGATAGAAAATGCAAAGGGATGCAACATCCCTACGCAGCGCCAGTGAATCGAGCCGATCAAAAAGAACTCGGTCGTCGACGATTCGAACCGCTCTGCGCTGGATGCGGTCAAGTGGAAGGAGCTGGCACTGTGGTGCCCCAGTCCAGAGATGAGAACAGTATTCCATGTGAGGCCGAATTTGCGCTTTGTAAAAAGCGCAAATTCGTTAAAATCGCCAAGGATCACGAACTCTGCGGATGGGATCGTGCTACAGCAAGGAATCTGTAGTCATTTGGACGTGGTCGATGAGTCTGTCTGTTTCGGCATTACCACTATGGGACCTATAGAGGCACACGTAGACGCGGGGATGGTCGTCGCTGTCTACGCGCAGCCATAGGATGGACAGGTCCGTACCTTCAAGTCTGCCGAGGCGTCGAAAACAAATGTCCTCTCTGACGTATACGCAAAGTCCAGCCCGGGGCACAAAGGAGTGTTCTAATCTGTACCCCGGGTAGGAGAGATATGAAGTAACAGCCGGAAAAGACACCCGAGTCTCGGTTAAAAAGAGCAAGGCCGGCTTTGCCATCTCCAGATGGTAATGGACAGCGTTAAGGTTGGAATGAAGTCCCCTGATGTTGCAAAAGTTCACGGATAGCGTGACAGGGGTCGCCTTGGTGTTATTGCTCCGCTTGCCCCGAGCAGGTTTAGTCGCGAGCGGAATATCGCCCAGGTGCGGGGCAGCCTGAGCACTCACGCTCAGGAGTGGAGTCACTTGGTCGTGGATGCTCAGCGACGGATTCTCCAGGGGTGCTGGTACCCTTCTGGGGTAGTTGCTACCATGTTGATTGGGGGGGGGGGAAGATTGGGCCTCCGGCCACCTGCACTCACCAAACGAAACGCAGAGGTAAAACCTCTACTTCACGCAGGTATTCTGTGAGGTCGTGGTACCACCCCGGTTTGAGCCGGCCCATCCGTGCGACAGCACAAGCTACCGCGTGGCTCTACCACTATAATTCGATTCTGCCGACTTGATCAAGCTCGCAGCGTCAAATAAACTTGAAAGTATGTATGAGTGGTCAAGTATGCATGACGTTAGTCGGACCAATAAGCGAGAGACGCCATGGTATCAACTGGTGAACGTGAGTGGTCTATATGGATGCACAGCAAACTGGACGCCGCTTCAAGCGCGCTGCAAACTTGACGGTATACTGGATCGTGTACGGCATCCATTAATCACGCAATCAAAGTTCCGAGTTCAATAAAGAATTAGATACTTAATCGGCTACATTTTAATTTTCATCCTTTAATTCTTGTTAATAAGCAAAAATATTTCAAATAAAGTTGATAATTAAATTAAATTCAAACTTTAGGACGACTAAAAAGTCCCTAACGGCGGAGCAATGTTCAACGCAAGTCAATATAAAGCGAATCAAATTAAATTCAACAACGATATAATCGCAATTTATAAACATAATCGAGAGATCGAGACGTTGACATTTAACATATTGATAAGCACAGAGATTTAGTATAAACTGAGATAAGCAAGACAATATGGTTTTTAAGTCACTAGATATTGACCGCACTTCATTCAGACAACATTATGACGTCATTTGGAGCGGAATTAAAGGTCAATTAATTTCATGTATTTTTGATAAAATAAATGCTATCCCTTTCTTTTAAGACCTTTAAATATCAAAATAAGGTTAAAAATGAACAATCTCGAAACGGTTTTTAAATCGGCATGTCTTATTACACATCAAATAACAACACACATACAAAATAAGAACATAACAGTCGAATTGAGACTCTCCCTCCTTTTTTAAATCAGCTAAAAATACTTACTAAATATTCAAAGTCAACATAATGAATAATGAACATGTCTTTTACTGGAAACGAGGCATTCCATCTTAGTTCTCAGGTGTACCAACGCATCTGCATTTTGATTCTTAATTGAGGATACATGAAGATGTCTATGGGCCACAGCACCACTTACCATCAGGTGAACTGTGTGCACGTTTGTCACCCCTATTCTATTTTTTTTAAACATGTGTGCAGTTCACACACCGTAGAAGTAAAACCTTCAAATGAAATGAAATATAAAATAAAAATATTTCACGGCAAATGATTTATTTAATATGATAATTTTCAACCACACGTGTGGCGTAAAATACAAGATAAAAGTTTAATTTTAAAGCAAATAAATATTACAATCCTAATTTTTAGACATGTAGACCCTAAATTTTAGTGTAATAAATTAAAAGAATATTTTCTTTCGAGTAAAATTGCTTTGTAATAGCGCCATCTACTTCATTCTATAAGTAAAGTAAATTTATCGAACAAAAATTGATTGACTCTCAAGGTAGTACACAACATAGACGCTAGATGGCCTAAACACGACTAATTTAATATTATATTCTATCTCATTCTCTCGCCGGCTAAATCCTATATTTGTCTCTTTTTAGTGTCGCTTTTTCGTTTCATCGAGTTTCAAATCACAACGATTCTCTTCTCATACTGCTTGTATTGTGTAAAGAATCATTAAAATTGGTTCACAATCGAAGAATATACCGCGTAACGTACATACATGTAAAAACATACGGTCAACTTGAAAACCTCCTCTTTTTTTAAAGTTGACTAAAAATACATACTTGCAAATGTTTGATTAGGAACATCTTCGAGCGAAATTTCCCACCGCACTTGTCACAGATAAATGAATAGAGATTGTGTACTTTCATGTGTTTGGAACAGTTGCTGGAGTCACTGAAGGTTTTGGCGCAAATTTGGCATTTATATAAGGTCATTGAAGCATGCCCCCTCATGTGCTCCTTATATTGAGCTAGACTGTTCTGGTCAGCACCGCAGAGCTGGCATCGTAACTGGTTATTAGTTTTTACTTTAGACCTTAATGCTTGATGGAGAAGGTGCATGATCAAATGCCGCTTGCATTCGTTTCTTCTAGAAAAGGTTTTGTTACAGACGATGCATAACCTCACCATATTCCTTTTTTCCTTTATTAGGAGCATATCTGAAAAAAATTATTTTATTTATTGGGATTTTTACATACAGCATATATATTATAAACACTCCACACCCCACAGTAGGGCACAGGCCCACATACATTTGGAAGAGAGTTATTGTGTAATAAGGAAGTTAAGTTCCAAAGAACTAAAAAAATAAAATAATTTTACATTATATTAAGTTTATTTTTTGACTCTTTAAGTAGACTAAGGAATGTCACAAGCACAAGGTAACAACTACAGTTACAGCCTATTAAAGCCCATTGCTGAACATAGGCCTCCAATATTTGCCATTGTTGCCACGCTTGGCAAGCGGGCTGGCAATCGAAGTTTATTTTTATTTTTAGTCGTTATTATGAAGATGCTGCTGCTCATCTCCTGATTTGTTTCCCTCTATTTCCTCTTACGACACCCATGGGATCATATGGGGTAATGGATATTCTTACACCGCCACTACACGGTAAAGATAACAACTAAATGCAGTCTAAATAGTTACGTGAAAAACTTCAACCCTATTTTCACAACCTTTAAGGGTCCGTTCACACAGACCGGCTCGGAGAGCATCGGCTGCTTTTTTCTTTTCACACAGACCGGGTCGTATACGCTTGAATTGCCGGAGCGGAGCCGCCAACTATTTCACATCGACCGGCTGGAAGAGATCTGAAAGCGGGTGCGGTTGGATGTGCTCGAGCCGGTCGGATGCGCTCGGAGTCGGGTGGATACACTACAGGCAGTGCCAGTATTCCGCGCAGTCTAAGTTTTGTTTTCGGTGTGTTAACGTGCTTTTCGAAACATGGATTTAGATAGCTCCTGACGAAGAAATATATTTGTTAGCAAGATTACTTGAAATAGAACATAGGAAACGTAAGCGCAAGCGGAAACAAATATGGGTAAAACATATTTGGAAAAACAGACTAATCCATGGGGAGTTTCACACCATTTTCGAGGAATTGAAGAGAGATAGCCTAAAATTTTATGAGGTTATCGTATGGAATATTGGCAATTTTTGAAATTGACAGATTTGTTAAGAGTACATATAACAAAAAGACTACAAATTATCGCCACCATTACAGCCGAAGAAAGGTTAACGGTAACTTTAAGGTAAATAAAAAACAATTATTTATACTAATCATGTTATTTAGATCACAAAATCACAGCCCTCCATTTATTAAGCATTGTTTACGTTAATGAAATGTAAATTACTTATACTAATCATGTTAAATAACACAAACATCTAAATAGATCACAAAATCACAGCCCTCCATTTATTAAGCATTATTTACGTTAATGAAATGTAATTAAATAGTACAGATTTGTGTGTGTTTAATTATTATTATTATAATTATTATTGTTTTGATTGTTTATTATTTTGTATTTTGTGTGCTGGTATTGTACCCGTAAGTAGTCTGATCTGGATAGTTTTGAGGAATATAGGTTTCGTTTGACACTAGGTAAGTAGATTGATTAGTCGATGGCGGTGAATTTATAGACAAAGAATAATTCAAATCTGTACTATTTTCATACAGACTTAATTCAGCTTCATTAACAATGTTAAACACGCGCCTTTTAATTCGTGCTTGGACTTCTTTTGGGAATGTTTCACTGTATCTGACATAGACAAAAAAAATTACGTAATGCCTCAGTCACGGGTAGTATTTCTTTTTTCTTCAAGATACTCTTCGAAAACCGTAGCAACATCTTTGCTTAAGCGTCTTTTCGAGCCAGGTACTTGCAAGCGATTCAACTTCAGAATGGTCAGAACGTTTAGATGATGTCGATGGTGGTGGTATTGGTGTGCCAGGCTCTGAATCATCCGATGATAATGTTACATTAGATATTTGGTTTCGATTGCGAAAAATGGTATTATAAAAAAGTTCTTTTCAAATTTTATCAATTTGGACGTAGTTGCACCATCGCCACTCTTGCCTTTTCGGTTATAATAGGCTTTTCTGAAGTTATCTCGCAGTTTCTTCCAACGATCCTGGCACTGCGTCACTGGAAAGAACAGAAATGAAAAATTAATAACATAACTCTTTTTATTTTATAGTTCGTTTTGGTACAGCAGTCTTATATTTCTATTTTGTGTGTTTGTTTTATTTTACAGATTCCTCATCACTGGTTGCAGTTTCAAAACTTGTCATTTAATTTTCGAATGGGAATTTCTACAGTTCATTCAATTATTCATGAGACAATCAGAGTAATTTGTGATGTTTTGATGCCCATAGTTATGCAGATGCCAGATGAAGAAAATGGGAAAAGGTTTCACGTGATTTCTTTAATATTTGGAATTTTCTAACTGTTTGGGCGCTATAGACGGAAAGCATGTCATATACAGGCACCAGATAATAGTGGAAGCTTATACTATAATTATAAAACTTTTCAGTACAGTTACTAGCTGTGGTCGACGCGAAATACAGTTTTTAATTGTTGATGTCGGATCATATGGTAAAAAAGCGACGGCGGAATTTTACAGAATTCAAAATTTTGGAAAAACTCAACACCAATAAGTTAAAGCTGCCCCAAATAAACCTCTACCTAGTACCACTGCTTACCACATGTTTTTATAGGAGACGAGGCATTTCCTTTGAGCAATAATATATTGCGGCCGTATCCAGAGAACAAGCAAGAACAGAATTATCAAAAAGTATTTAATCTGCGTTTAAGCAGGGCAAGAAAAGTCGTAGAATGTGCATTGGAATGCTAACTCAAAGATTTGAAATTTATCAAAACGAATGAAAATTCAGCCGAAGTACTGTACATGAATTATATTAGCAACTACATGTTTACATAATTTTTAATAGAAAATCGGACGCCAGGACAAGAGAATGAATTTCAGCAATATAAATTTATTAACAGCAATAACAGACAATAATAATGAAAACAGTTCTAATAGCGACGCAGTTCTAACCACAAGGAATAAATTTAAGATTATTTTTCATCAAGTGGTGCTTTAGATTAGCAAGATCAAGTGGCTACACGAGTTTCTTAAGTTATATTTAATAAAATTGTCTACTACATAAGTATTCTAACGATCAGATACTCAAACGAGTTTTTAAAGTGTAAGGCGCATTTAAACTCATGTTATTCCTATTTTGACTTTGAATCTAACACGTCGCAGCACGAGTTTAAGAAGCCCTTGCTTTAAAATTCGTTTGAGTATCTGGGGGTGTAAAACAATGAAAACCTTACTTACCACTTATTCCGAGACATTTGCTAATTTCCTCCCATGCATTGTCTTTCATTATCCGATCGCTATATGATGGCTTGGTTATGTCAATAAACACTCATATTTTGACACAGGTATTAATTTTCATCATTCATCTTTTCGTTACAAAGTACGCACAACTATTACGTTCAAATGTTGCTATCAAAATGGCGGTCGCGCGGCCTGGCAGGCACGCAATCAGACCGATCGGCTACGCGATAAAAAAGAGCAGCCGCAATCAGAGCCGATCGGCTGCGCAGCGAGAAAGAGCACGCAAGCAGCCGGTCGGCTCCTTTTATTACTTCACGAAGCGCGTTCAGGCATTTTAATGACAAAAAGGTGCAAATGCAAAATAAACTTTACTACATTCACTCAAAACACTGTTTCCAACGTGATAAAATCTGCTCTCCTCTCCGAGCCGGTCTGTAATGAACGGACCCTAAAATTGGAATTTAATTCAAATTTATATGGGAGAAGTATTTAATAAAAAAATTATCATTTCAATAGTTTCACAATTGACGAAGATATCGCGTGACATACAAACAAAAAAACATACAGTAAAATTTTAAACCTCCTCCTTTTTAAGTCAGCTAAAATTAAACCAACAATTATAATAAAAATTAAGTAAAGTAAGTCTAAATACGTCCCACTGCTGTACACCGAGCACTCTCATTTATAAGATGGTTTAAGTGGACCTGCAGTTATATTAAAATTGAAATATAGTTACAGCTTAAATACCCACTAGACATGAATCATTCATTCATTTCTAGTGACCCGATCATTCAAGTATTGATTCGTCTTACGAATCGCGTCATTCGGGTCAATCATTCAAATGGATCATTTCGAGTTTCAGTACTCTGTGATCTGTGAGATCCGTTCGATAATTTCGGTCGTCGGACATTACTATACTCTTTGGTCGTAGGACCTGTCAATTGTTTGATTCGAAACGTTCAAAAATGTAATTGCAATCATCATTACTTTTTTGCTACCCGGGTCAAATGAACGAATCATTCACGATTGACACATGTCTAATACCCAACAGACACATCTTATTATTTCTGATGCCTCCTCTACACTACTCGCGAAGTAGATCGAAGTTGGACGAAGCGAATATTGTAGAGGTACTTCGATTCGCTTCGTGCAACCTTGCTTCGCCTCGGGCGACTTCCGATCGCTGTCGGTTTTTTGCGCCAGAGTCAAAGGACTTCGCGAAATACCCCGAAGTTACACGAAGCGTCTCACTACACTACTCGGCGTACGCCAGTTATAAATAACTTTTTTTATATAAATATGTAGCATTCTACATAATTATTTATTTAGTTAACGCATTGACGTCGTACTGTTCACACAATTAGGTACCTATAGCAGCTGCCTCTCGAACGTTATTCATGTTAAGGGTGCGGGAGACTCAAGATGACTGAGCTCTTCGCGAAGTAGCACGAGTGTGTAGTCACGTTCTTCGGACTGCGATCGACTTCGACGAGCACTTCGTCGAAGTTACTTCGCGAGTAGTGTAGAGGAGGCATGAGAGAGTTATCGGGCAGTTAGTCCACTGTGCAATTCCTGTCAAAGTTGGTGGTGCACACATCGTGCTTTAAATGCACACAGACAGCACATGATATAGTCGCTCGCTGTAAATTTCACAGTACGCAAGCAAACCGTGTTCGATCCCCGCCGGCACCAATTAAATTGTTAATTGCAAATTTAAGTGTTGATTTACCACGTGCTCGGCGGTGAAGGAAAACATCGTGAAGAAACCTGGATGTCTGAGAAATAACAAAAAAATCTCAGACATGTGAAGTTCGCCAACACGCATTCGGGCAGCGCGGCGGACATTTCCTTGCCATAGAAACCCTCTCAGAAATGAGGAGGCCTGTGCCCAACATCGGGACGTATATAGGCTGTAACTTTAACTTTAACATGGTAGGACCATGCTGTAGCTATATTATGGTTGTAGCACGAATGGGTCAGCTCGACTAGGGAAGGACCACACTCTCACAGAATACCAGAGTAAGATAGCAGCTCAATGCTGCTGTTTTGTATAGTCAGTGTAGAGAACTTGAGACCCTTTTTACTGGAAACGAGACATTCCATATCAATCCTCAGGGTTGACAACGCATCTGCATTTTGACTCTTAATTGAGGATAAATGTGTCTATGGGCCACAGTATTCATTTACCATTAGGTGGACTATGTCCTTGTTTGTCACTCTTATTCTACAAAAAAAGCACTTAATTGAAATTAACAATTTCATTGCTATCGATAGAGAATGAACCCCGCATACTTGAGCTACCACAACTCTGGCCTTAAGTAATAATACTATTATACCCGACCAGTTACCTAGTTGTGTAATGTTGACTGAAGGCTATCATCATCATCGTCATCATCATTATCATCATCATCCCGTTGAAGTTCACTGCTGGACATGGGCCCCTCCCGTTATTGGTAGGATTTTTAATTGTTACGCTTGGCAGGCAGATAGTCTATCGCAACCAGATGTTAGCACCTTTGACGTTGTTGACTGTCACCCACCATGATCCTTTATGTCTGGCGTAAATAAGGTACCGCCATCCATCGGAAGTCATAAGATTTTCCAGCATTTCCCACAGTCGGCTCTTACTACTCCCACGGGACAAAATAGGTCCAAAACGAAGTGAAGGATATAAAACGAGTTATATGTATAAAAATAAGGGAGAGTACCTATGACTTTTTTTGTAAGTTTAGAGTTCATTTCTGCCTCGTCATCACTGTCCTCATTATCATCTGCTGTTTCCTTGTCATTTTTCATTTTCAAATGCAAATCCCAGTGAATGAAGATTTGTTCCGATTTAATAATTTTCCTGCATTCAATACACTGAAGGATATCATTCTTTTGTGATGGTGGTAGATCCATGTTTTGAACATCTTGCGTCTTCATGTAATGGTTTCTTAAGTGTAACTTTATATGTGTGCACAACCTCGAGACCTCCTTAAACTGCTGTTTGCATATGGGACATGACAAAAAATTGTAATTATGCTGAGTTAAATGGTGCGCGTAAAGTTTTAAAGTCGGAAAGGCTGTAGTACAAGTCGAGCAATAAAAAGACATAGCCACACAACTTGAAGTTATGTGTTCAATATATTCATTGTAGCAACCTCGAAACTGACACTTTTTACATGCATAGAGGATTTCTCCTGACTCACTCTTATCTGATACGGGCTCTTCTCCTGTAACAATATTACTTTTTAAGTTTTCTGTACATTTCTTCTTTGCTAGTCGCTTATTTTTGCCACACGATAATGCGGCATCACATACTGGATCTTTCACTTTGATTTTATTAAACTTGTCATAATGTACCTCTTGTGGATATAACGCATTTTCATTACCTGGATAAAATATAACTATATCATCTATCTGTTCTTCTTTTACTTCAGTTGTATGATTCAAATTAGATTCTACGTCTTGTGGAGATGACGCATTTGAAACATCACTTGAATGTGACATAATTATTTCGTCTTCTGATTCCACTTTTACTTCAGGACTATGATGAAAATAAAAATCTGCATCTTGTAGACATGATGCGTCTCTGGTTCTTCTTTTACTTCTATACTATGCCTCAAACTGCTATCTTCGTCTTGATATGATGCATATGTGCCATTGCCTAGACACGACACCCTTCTATTAGCATGTTTTAGTTCCTCTTTCACGTTAGTTCCAAATTCCGTATTACGATCCTCGTTCTGTAGACATGTCGTATCATTTGCCTTTTCTCTTTTGACATTAATTGATTGACCTGAATGAGATTCTTTCACCACATCATAATTTTCTATTACAGAATTATCTTTTGCAATCAAAGTGTCAACTTTTGCGTTATGTTCTGGATGTGCTTCTATTGTACCGTCTTTCCCACATGAAATATTTGTATCATCTTTTGGTTCTTCCTTCACTTTCGTATTACGATTTCTATTAGATTCTTCTCTTTCTTTAGAGTCCTCATTCTTGTTGTCGTCTTCTGAATCTGATATTATTGTAACTTCATCAGAGTTGGTTAGAATAATAAGGTCATCATCATCATCATCATACAAATTATCCTCCAAAGGTTCTTCTGTTTCCTTTTCCAAGAACCTCCGATAGCAATTGGACGCTTTAAAAACTTTAGATATGGCTGCCTCCATTTCAACATCTTTTTGTATTTCAGCATCTAATTGTGCTTGCAGTGTATATATATCGCATTCTTCACTTTCATTTGGAACAACTGGCAAAGGCCCACCATCATCTAAGATTATAACGTCATCATCGTCTTCTTTGGAATTGCTTCCATCATCTTCCAATCCGTTCATAAAAACTTCTAAATCTTTCTCTGCAAATAAAAGTAAGAAAGATTGTAATAAAACAGCTAAAAAATATATTTGCATTAAAAAAGAGAAAAGTAGTTAGAGTTGATTGTACCGTTACCGCAACCTACAACATTGGCTACTCAGCTAGTGCTGGTTTGAATGTGAAATCTCAAATTAATAAAAAATGTACTCTTTAACAACTTTCATGCTTATGGTAGAGCCATGCTGAGCTATATTAATAGTATAGTTGTTCGATGGTCTCGAAATCTCACAGTACCAGCGTAAAATAGCAGCTACCTGTGTTTCGTATGGTGAGTGCAACAGACCCTTTTACTGGAATGAGGCATTCTATCTTAGTCCTACAACGCATCTGCATTTAAATTCGCAAACGAAGATAGATGTGATGTCTATGCCACTGCAACTTACCATCAGGTGGACTGTGACTCGTTTGTCACTTATTCTATATTCTATATATTAAAAAACAAACACGATTTTTTCGCACTTATGTCATAATAAGCCGCCTTGTTGCAATTTGTGTGACGTCATATAGTTTATAAACAGCGAAAGAAAACGACGCTTCGTCGTATTTTGACAAATGAGTTATTATTACACCACATTAGTGAGTAGTTTAGCAGATCTAAGGGAACAGATTTACATACATAAATACATACATCGCCTGCTAAAATCATAACTCCCCTATTGGCTTTGCCCTAGTCGGGTAAAAATTAAAGCATTTGTATTCGATGTAAGTTTTTAAAGGTCTTGTATTATAAAGGTTAAAACATACAGGGTTTTTGAAACATTTTTGAAACACGTACATTGACCCCTAGTCAGCTGATTGTAATTCAGTAATTCCACTGCTGGTTTTATGTTTCAGTATTTTCATGATTTTTTTTTGTGAAATATCGTTTCAATTAACTGTAACAACATGATGGAGCGTGAATAAAGTTAATGAAACGTTGTGAAAAGATGATTTTTTTCCCTCAGGATCGAATTTCTTTGTGACCCATCATCATAGGTATCCTTAGTACTATCGTCTGTCTTCGTTTTCGGGAGCGTTTCAAAAATACCCTGTATAATGTGTCCCATAAGTTAGAACCACAGAAATTAAAATAAATTTAAACGTGGTATAGCCACACTGCAGCTATATTATAGTTGTAGCATGAATGGGTCAGCTCAACCGGGATAGGACCACGCTCTCACAGAATACCAGCGTGAAATAGCAGCTTAATGCTGTTGCGTTTCATACGGTGAGTTTAAAGGACCGGAGACCCATGATTACTGCAAACAAGGCATTCCATCATAGTCTTCAGCGGTGGCAACGCATCTGCATTTTGATTCTTAATTGTAAAATTTGAGGATAAATGTAGATGCCTGTGTTCCGCGGTAGACTTTTATATGCTTTTATATGGATGGATAGATGGACCATTTATTTTATCAACTTTTCCATTTCACAAAAACAATACACCAAGATTTTTCGATAAAATATGGCTTGGATCACTCCTGGCTGTGCTATCTATTTGTTTGTGAAGTTTTATCACAATCGGTTCAGCCACTCTGAAGCTTAAGCCAGACAGACAGATAGACAAAAATTTTACAAATTGTTATTCATGTTTTAATGACATATAAATAACCCCCTGAGCTTGAAGAAAGTCAGTTATTTCAATATTACAGACAGACATTTCAAATTTATTTATATGTATTGATTCATTACATTATTTACATTATCATTACCATTAACATGTTTATCGATTAACATTACAAGTAGTTATAATGCTTTCTTTGGTTGGTATCGGTAACCTTACCACTATTTTACTGGTACTTAAAGGCCTGGTGTGAACTTAAAACTCACCAGCAATATTAAGAACTGTTTCCGAGTGAACAATCTCTCCAGTAATGCATTTCGTAGGCAGTAACATCTGCAAACAAATGCAGTACATAAAACATCTGTGAGTGAATATAAGAATAATATAATAAACCATTTATATTTTATAATAATAGGAGTGCCATACGGTCGTTACAACATAGCAGGTTAAAATAAGTGAGTGCTTTTTTGTTTATAAGTAAACTTTTTTTTGTTCATCACGGCCTATCAAAAGTCCAGCTGAACATAGGCCACCCACTTAAATTGTCTTATAGGATGATATTCGGGCACACTTATGCCACTATAATAACTTCAGAATTAAAATTTAAAGTCAGGTTAATACCCAAGGAGGTAAGGAGTGACACAACAAAAATTATAACCGCAAGAAAAACTAAAGTAAATTGCTCCCCAAGCCGGCCGGTCACCCTGGGGGAAGCCGACCACCACCCTCCAACAAATCTGCTAACTAAATCCAATACAAAAAAGGGATACAAATACGAAGTAGTCTATACCTATGTACACTAAACACACGAACCTTGAGAACACCGGAAAGTTTGCAAGAGCTAGAGTTAGCTATTAAAAACATCAAGTGGGACATTTTGGGCATAAGCGAGATGCGAAGATTTGGGGAAGGAATAGAAGAGAGAAGCCACTTTATTTGTACCACAAAGGCGAAGTCGCTGGACAATAAGAAGTAGGATTTTCGGTAAAGCTAAACCTTAAAAGCCAGATCATTGGGTTCGAAGGGGTATCAGATAGAATAGCGGCAATTCATATAAACTTACCCCAAAACACTCGAAAAAATGGAGTCATCCAAGTATACTCGCCGACAGAACAAGCAACAAAACAGACATAGATAATTTTTACGACAAACTTAGCGAAATTACTGAAAAATATTCGGAAAACCATATAGTACTCATGGGTGACTTCAGTGCTCAAGACGGCACCTGATCAGCTGGGGAAGAACACATAATAGGGAAATACGGAAGTGGAAAAAGAAGCAAAAACTTAACACTTCTAATTCCATGTTCCGCAAAAAACCCAAAAACGAACATCCAAGTCGAATGTCTCCAGATGGAAAGACTAGAAACGAAATGAACTACATAATAATCAACAAAGTTAGGTCATTTAGTGATACAGGAATAGTACAAAATCTAAACTTCAATACTAACCACCGTATGGTACACAGCTGTCTCAATGAAAGTGGTACAAAAAACCTAGACCAAAAGTAACTCAAATGAACTACTTATAAACAATTAGTAGAAAGAGGAACCCAAACGACACCACAGAAGACCTAATGGAAGTAGTTGCCTCAGATATAGACCTTAACAAAAAATATATTAATTAAAAATTTTGTATAAATTTGTATAATAACTCAAAAACTATTGGTCAGACCTTGATCAAATTTATATGGGACCACATGAGAAGCACCAGCTTTCAAATAAAAAAGAATTATCGAAATTGGTTCACCCAGAAAAAAGTAATGAGGTAACACACATAAAAAAACATAACAGTCGAATTGAGTACCGTCTCCTTTTTGAAGTCGGTAGAAAAAATTGAAAACAAGCTCAAAGAACAGGCAAGAATAATAAACAAGAGTTAAAAATCCTATCTAAGTGAAAAAACTTTAAAACTAATTGAAGACAGAAGAAATTTGATAAAGAAAAAGGACAATAAAGAAAATCAAAAAGAAATCCCTTAGCAAACAGATTCGCGAAATTATGAGGATTGACAGGAAAAATAGAAGAATCAAAACCCTAAAGAATCACAATGATGATTTCATTTATTTACGCGAACACTACACATTTAAATAAAACTAGTTTTACGGATTTTATCGCGTATATTAACTTATTTTATATTCCCGAAATTTCGAGTACTTTACAGCAACCATGGTCACGGGGGGGGGGAGACTAAGGTGTATGACGTCCCCCCAATGTCATAGTTAACCACGGCTACCTCCAGATTAAAAATTATTAATTTTTGTTCCGATCTACGCAGTATGAACTTACAGTATCTTGAAGTCTTGCAGTTGTATGCTTGGGTTGGGATTTAATTTTAGTAATTATAGGATCCCAAGCAGATGGTACACCCAGCCATCTTCTCTATTGAAATTAGGATGTTTTTGATTTCAATAGCCTCATGAATCATCCTTGGAAGGAATCGGTGTTCTTTAGCGAGTTTGTGGTCTATCAAATCTAATGTAGTGGCGATCCTGTACTTGTTCACAGACTGCAGACTTCACGGAGCGTCGATTCTTCACATCAGCTATGTGTTCTTCAACGCGGGTTTTATGGATCTTTAGTTTGTCCTATATAAGAGAGACCACATTCACAATCAAGCTTGCACTCCTGCATCTTGCAGAGGACATTACTTGACTGATGGTAAAAACTGACTAATCTTCTTCGGCGGCTTGAAGTATGTTTTAATGGAAGCACGCTTCAAGATGTAGCCAATCTTGTCAGTGACACCTCTGACATATGGCAGTATAGCAGGCACTCGCTCGACTGTGGCCGGCTTCACACGTTCACTGTGACGTAGACGCGGGACCCGAAGCTTATTGTCGCGCAAAACTTGCTTGACGTGTTGGAGCTCGGCGGCCAGGTGTTTACTGTCACAGATCCCTCGTTTGTCGAAGACCCATTTCTCTCATCTCAAATGTATATAAAATTTTCGCTAAAGTGATTCTAGACAGAATATCACTCACACTCGACGAAAATCAACCTGTGGAACAAGCTAAAATGATGCAAGCCGGACTAAAATGATGACCAACTCAATACCCATAGACATAACCATCAACGGACAGAAATCATGAAAAGCAAGGAACTGGGCATGAAGATCAAGAAGAAGACTTTCGATACCTGCATCCTACCCTGCATTACATCTGGCTGCGAAACACACAAACTAGTAAGATGTCAGAGAAGCATGGAAAGATCAGGCGCAAAACGAAAATAACAGACATACTGTCACATATTGATCAACTTAAATGGAGGTGGACTGGATATAATATGCTCCCCTGCAAAAAGAAAAAGTGGAGCAAACAGGTGAGTTTGGCACCCAAGGGACAGCACTAGGCGCCAAGGTAATAAAGCGAGAAGATGGGAGGATGACTTAAAATTGTCATTAGGACCCCTTAGGATAAGAGTAGCGGCAGACAGAAAACAGTGGAAAGAGTTGGAGGAGGCCTTTGTCGAAAGACACTGAAATAAGAGACATTTTGTAATCATCATCATCATCATCATCATTACAGCCCTTCACAAGTCCACTGCTGAACATAGGCCTCCCCCAAGGAATGCCACAAAGCACGGTCCCGAGCCACCTGCATCCATTGACTTCCTGCATGTCTTACCAGGTCGTCACTCCATCTAGTGGGGGGACGCCCTACACTTCGCCTGCCGGTACGAGTCTGCCACTCGAGAACCTTTCTTCCCCATTGGTTGTCGGTTCTTCGAGCTATATGGCCGGCCCATTGCCACTTCAGCATACTAATTCTTTGTGCTATGTCGGTTACTCTGGTTCTACTGCGAATATCCTCGTTTTTAAGTCTATCACGCAGAGAAACGCCTATCATAGCCCTCTCCACAACTCGCTGAGCGACTTTGAGCTTCCTCATATGGCCAGCAGTGAAGGACCACGTCTCAGATCTATAGGTCATCACTGGCAACACGCACTGTTTGTACAATCTTGTTTTCAAGTTTTAGGGTATACCTGACGAGAAGATGTGCCGTAATTTCTTGAACGCTGCCCAGCCGAGTTGAATCCGTCGATTTACCTCTCGGAAGTTGGACTTACCTAGTCGGACTATTTGTCCCAGGTAAACATATGCATCAACAACCTCGAGCTTAGTGCTCCCAAAACTACCGGCATAGTTGTGAGATGGATGTTAAACATGATTTTCGTTTTGTCCATGTTCATCTTAAGACCTATCTGTTGGGAGACACTATTGAGGTCATTGAGCATAGTGCTTAAGTCCTACAGCAATTCTGCCTTAAGGACTATATGAGCTATGTACTCGCCATTGACGTTAATACCGTATCCTTTCCAGTCCAGTAGCTTGAAAACGTCTTCCAATGAAGCGGTGAAGAGTTTCGGAGATATTACGTCACCCTGTCTTACACCTCTCTGCAATTGGATAGGTTACGTACTCTGGTTCTGTACTCGGATAGCCATCGTAGTCCTACTGTACAAACACTTCAGCACTTCGATATAACGACAGTCCACTTGGCACCGCTAGAGGGAATGCAGCACCACCCAAATTTCGACGGAATCAAAGGCTTTCTCATAGTCCACATACGCAAGACAGAGTGGCAGATTGTACTCTTCGGTCTTCTGTACAATTTGTTGAAGGGTATGTATGTGGTTTATGGTGCTAAAGCCTTTTCGAAAACCGGCTTGTTCGGGAGGCTGGAAGTCGTCGAGTCTGCGTGCGAGACGATTCGTAATGACTCTCGAAAACAGCACGTAGACGCGGTTTAGAAGGGAAAACGGTCTGTAATCGGAGAGCGTTGTCGCCTTTCTTGAAGAACAAGACCACCGCACTTCTGCTCCACGCCTCCGGATTAGTGCCACCATGGAGGACGGAATTAAAGAGCTTTTGCAGGACTTCAAGTACCGGTTTTCCACCCGCTTTCAGAAGCTCCGCTGTAATTCCATCCTCGCCCGGGGACTTTCCGTTTTTAAGGTGCTGGAGAGCCATTATAATCTCGCTCAGACTGACGTACGGGATATCATCGGAATAGTGTCGGATAAGACTTGCTCTTGGATCGTTACTCACACTTGCGTGTGGCTCCAACGATGACGTGTACAGCTGCCCATAGAACCTCTCAATCTCACACAAAATCTCAGGTGTCCCAGAAACGATGCTGCCACATTCGGTCTTCAGCTTCGACAGTTGGCTCTGTCTGGCAGACAGATCTCTGGCAAAGACTTTGAAGCCCAGGTTCCGCTCGATTGCTTCTTCAATACGAGCTGTATTGGAGCTGTGCAAGTCCCGCCTCATGCATTTGGAGATCTGTCTTTTCAGTTGCCTGTATGCTGTCAAATCTGCTGAAGACTGCAGCTTCATCTCCCGTCTAACAACTATGAGATTAAGAGTGTTATCGGAGAGTTTTTGTGTTCTTCTGCAACGGGTCTTACAGAACTTAGCTCCAACCGCATGGACAGTTTCCACAAGCTTGTCATTCATATCGTCCACTTCATTGCAATCTTCTAGGCACTAAAAAA
Source organism: Parnassius orleans (assembly GCA_029286625.1). Classification (NCBI taxonomy): domain Eukaryota; kingdom Metazoa; phylum Arthropoda; class Insecta; order Lepidoptera; family Papilionidae; genus Parnassius; species Parnassius orleans. Next base: position 2,257,993 of record JAGSMP010000039.1, on the reverse strand, counting down.
GTTTTTGTAACTCGAGCTGAAAGGTTTCGGGACTCTGGATTAGAGCATGAGGGGTACGGAGCGTTGACTTCATTAGACGACACCGCTCCAACTTAACGTTTAGGTTCAGCGTGCCTCTAACCATTCGGTGTTCGCTACCAGTTTTCACCCTCGCCATCACTGAGACATCACAGAACAGTTGGCGTCTAGTCGTCATAATGAAGTCAATCTCATTTTTAGTCGAACCGTCGGGGCTCGACCAGGTCCACTTCCTGTGGGGCCGCTTCTGGAAGAAAGAGTACATCATAAAGAGTCCCTCTGTCTCCATGAAGTCGGCCAGCTGCTGGCCTCTTGAGTTCAGTTGCCCTAATCCGAATTCCCTACTTTCAGCTCACCGTTCTCCCTTGTGCCTAGTTTTGCGTTGAAGTCTCCCATTTTGTAATATAAGTGTTGTTTAAGTTTATATAATGTTGTACTTCTTCTTCTTCTTCTTCCTTTATGGCGGTTACGATGAATTCGCCAATGACATGTTACATGAGAAAAGGTTTAATTGGGACACAAACTATGCTTAAAAAAGGAAATTGATAATACAAGAAATGGTAACAACAAATATTATGTGAATGATTTTGGTCAACTTGTCTGTTGAATTACCTAAAACAAAAGACAGACAATGTTGTTAGAACAATATTAATGTGTTATTATATGACAAACAAATTATAGTTTAATGTTGTCAGAGTTAATAAAATCACATAAAATATATACAAAAGAGGTATTTGTGAAGATTAGAAGGGAGTTGTCTATGGGACGAGGGATGTCAGGGGGCAGATAATCGTAAAGAGATGATGACAATTTGGTGCAGTTAAAAAATATAGTTAGTGTTTCCCTCATCTAAACCACATTCGCACAAAGAACTATCCCTAATCCTGAGTTTAGCTAGGTGAACATATGTACAGGCATGTCCAATTCTCAACCGGCAGACAATAGAAGTAGCATGTTTGTTTGCTTTATTAAATATGAAAACCAAGGTCTTGATGGAATATTATCTTGTATAGCAGCATAGTTGCCTTTTAGTATTCGTGATGCTTTCCATATCTCATTCCACGTGTTAATATTTTTCTAGCAAGTGAAAGCAAGTCATGGGAATAAGTAAAATTTAATGGGGTGCCATTTCTAGTAGCCTCTTTGGCATACAAATCTGCTTTTCATTTTCACAGATACCACTATGACTAGGTATCCAGGCTAAACAGACAGAAACCCTTTAAGATGACACCTATACAGAATACTTTTATATCAAGAATTAGAAATTTATATTTACTTTGAAATTGGTTAGCCAAAATAGCAGATAAACAACTCTTAGAATCACTAAAATCACTGTCTTGTCTAGGCTATGAGATTCAACATATAGAGCTTCATGGATTGCAATTGTCTCAGCAGTAAAATGGAACATAATGAAGGGCACTTAAAGCTGAGGATTATTTTAAACCTGGGATCCAGACAGCTGCACCAGTACAGCCATCGTCAGTAATTTTGGATGCATCATACATGGTCATCCAATCTTTCCAATTTTTCTCTATGGCTTCTTTTAATTTTAATTCTGCCTCAGGGGAACCTTTTCTAATATCTAGGTCAAGGTGAACGTTAGGTTGATATATAATAGCTTTGAAAGGATTATTAAAGAGTGGACTTGTATTGCATTAGAAAATGGGGCCAGGAATTTGTTGGAATGAGACTAAGCTATAAAATAAATGTGGACAATCTTTATGGAGCCAGTACCTACTTGAAGATAAGAATTCTGAGAGGAGGTGTAGCCTGGGAATTAGGGGATGAGAAGAGAGTTGACAAATCTTAAAGAAGAATCTGTCTGAAAGATATTGTCTTCTTATGTTGAGAGGAGGATCAACACACTCTACTTGAAGGGCATTAATCGGGGAAGATTTCATCGCACCAATTATAATACGGAGACATTTATACTGTATCTTGTCTAGACTTTTAAGTGATGATTTATTGCATGGCTCTAAAAGAAATCATCCGTAATCTAAATGACTACGAATTACAGCATTGTATAATAGCTTTTGTGAAAAGGGGTGAGATCCCCACCATACTCCTGAAAGAGAACGAAGAATAGTTATATTCTTCTCACACTTTTTAGAAATGTACTCAATGTGGTGTGTAAAGGATAATTTATTGTCTAGTACCATACCTAAAAATTTCACCTTGTCCCGAATAGGAATAGGTAAGCCTTTATATAAAACTGGAATATTAGGGACATTCTTATGGCGAGTAAAAATCACTATACTGCTTTTGGAAACAGAGAGAGATAGACCATGATCAGTTAACCAGCATTGTAAATATTCCATGGTAGAATTTAACTGGGAATTAGCTGTAGTCAGATTGTCTGTAGAAATATATAGGGCTAAATCATCTGCATACTGTAGGACATTACAAAATGAATTGACTGCAAGATCTAAATCGAAAGTGTAGATAGTATAGAGAATAGGACTGAGGACTGAGCCTTGTGGAAGACCTTTCCAAATATGTCGGGGGTGGAGTAGTGAGTTTTGAAAATTTATTAAAATAGACCAAGAGAAAAAGTTTGATATATAGTTTACTATCTTCACTGGTATACTCAGCTTTAGCATTTTTTGCCTGAGTACAGGAAGAAGTACATTGTCGTATGCAGATGAAACATCGAGAAAGACTCCAACAAGGTATTCATTTTTAGAAAAAGCAATGCGCATGTCAGTCATTAGTGTACTGAGGCTATCCATAGTGCTTAAGCCTTTTCGAAAGCCAAATTGGCTTTTTGGTAAAACATCCTTACTCTCGGAACCATTCTAACCGATTTTTATCAGATGTTCCAGTATCTTTGCCATTGTACATGACAGTGCACTAGGTCAGTAACTTGAAAAGTCTTCACTGGCTTTACCGGTTTGAGAATAGGAAGTATTATTTGGTCTTCCATTCTTTGGGAGGAATTCAGAGTCAAAATGTAGTTCAGAATGTCAAGAATACAGTTTTAGTTTTTTACTGCTTTTAATTATGAATGAGTAAGAATCCATCTACTCCTGGAGAGGAGTCCTTAAGACTCTGAAGAACTGTAAATAATTCCTCGTAAGAAAGGGGACATCAAATTCATCTGGAAATTGTATAGATTAAACTAAACATTCAGCGTGTGTGGGCGCTGAAGGAGAGCAAGATTAAGTGCAAATTCTTCAAGCCAAATTGAAGGATCATTGGTCTTCAATGTGTCTTCATTTTGTTCAACTGCCTTAGAACATCGATATCTTTTAATGTTTTTTCAGACTAGAAATTGGTGGTGGAAGGAATAAGAGTAGAACAGCAATTTTACTGTTTCAGCTGCTATTTGTTTATAGGAAATGTAGTTTTCCATGGTCATTGATAAAAAGTATTTTGTTCAGCCTCTTTTCTTTTTTGCAGCAGATGTGCAATCCTGGTCCCACCAAGGAGGAGGTGAGGCCAAATTGTTTCTGTGAGGTTGTTTTAAAGGAATAGTCTTACTGGCGGAAGATAATAATGCATTTTGAATTTTGAATAGACTGAATGTATTACATTTTCATGATGCAATAAAGGAGTTGTTGATTTTGCTTGATCTAAGACAGAAGAATAGTGATGCCAGTCTGTCTTTGATAAATTATATTTTAACCTCGGGTTGAATTCAGAATTTGCTCTTGTAAGTCAACAGATGTGATAAAAATTGGATAGTGATCACTACCATGTGAATTTGGTAATGTTTTCCATGATAGAAGGAAACTAAGCCAGGAGAGCAAAGAGTCAAGTCTGCACTTCTTACGTTCTGAGAAGGTGAAATACGGCGGGTAGAGAACCATCATTAAGAATTTTCACAAAGATTTAAGTCGTATCATATTTAGAAATGTAGATGATAGAGAATCGCAGTGATGTGAGCCCCATGAAGTATGGTGAATATTAAAATCTCCCATGATGACAACAGGTGGGGTTAGATAAGAAATAAGATTAAAAGTTCATTTAAGATGGTAACATTAGGATCAGGAATGTATACAGACAGAAAAGATATGTTGAGGGCCTTGACTGCAACAGCATTAATTGAGGAGCTGTGGGAAGGAAGAGGTATAGAAGAATATGTAATTTTTTTTGAGATCAGAATAGAGGAACCAGCATGTCCATCGCTCTTATCATCCCGAAGACATGAATAACCTGATATCCTAAATTGGGAGTCAGGTCTAAGCCACATCTCCTGGATGGCAAGAACAAGTGGACTAAATTTGTTAATAAGAAAGATAAGTTCATTCTTTTTATGTTTGATACTCCGGCAATTCCATTGTAGAATTGTGAATGTTGCTAGTTATAGAAGTAAGCTGAGTAAGTTTTTGACGTAAACTGAGGGGAAGTTCTGCATCACTGAAACGGGAAATTGTGTTAAATAACATTGATATCATAAGTTCGCAGAAGTTATCATTATTAGAAATGTTGTCATTCCCCAGTAAAGCGCACCCATTTGGAAGGGAAGAAGTAGGATTCTCAACAATTGCCTGATGGGCTGGCTTATCATATCCAGAATTTAATGATTGGCTGTAAGTATGTTGAGGAATAAAGATTGTTTTTTTATATGATGTAGATTGTGAAGGCTGAGCCAAAGGAGTTAAAAGACTGTCATTTATGGGATAAGGGGTCTGTTGAGAAGAATTACGAGGCGGGCTTCTTGTTGTATCAGCAAAGGATCTTCGTACCAGAGGGAATCTAGCTGCAGCTTCTAAATATGATATATTTTCTTGTGACATAACTAGTTTAATAGATTTTTGCCTTAGATGTTCAGGGCAGGTAGGGTCTTTTGCTGTGTGAGGTCCTGAGCAGAATAGACAAGTAGGAGTTTGCCTAGTACATGATAAACCTTCATGATTCTGTGCACATACATATAAAGCAGCGAGGGGATGATCGGCACTGGGAAGTAACATGACCATATCTGCAACATTTATGACACTGAATGAGTGGCAAAACATATTTTTCTACTGGCATAGAGGTGTAAAAGCAGTAAATATGGGGTGGAAGTTTTTGTCCGGAAAAAGTTCGGACTACTGTCTGAGTTGGAACCCATGAAACTATTGCACCATATCCAGAGGGAATTTCTATAGCTGCAATAAATTCTTCTAATATCCACTCTATGGGAACTTGTCTGACTAGCCCCATAGGAGTGATACTATATGAGGGAATAGTTGCTTCATATTTAGAATTCTGAAGAGCTGGGTGATCAATAAAAGTGTTTGCATCTGCTGCTGTTTTAAACTCAACCGATATCCTGTTTCGTCCAACTTTTTTGATTCCGTCACAAACTATATTTTTAATATTATTATGATACAGAAAGTGACCGAATTTAATTGGTTTAAGAGTTACTCCGGACACTTGATCATTTGGCATTTTATTTACGTGAACTAGAAAAGGCGCGGTATCATCTTGAGAGTACTTTACTTTATTATTAATAAAATCAGGATGGGTATATGAGGACTGTATTGAAGGAAACTGTTGGTTTGGATCAGTAATAACTATTTTTTGTGGATGGGCACTTACTTGGGCACGTTTACGGTTAATAGGTTCTACATTATCAATGGGTAAAGAAAAAGAGTCATTGCGAACCCCTTTCGGGATCAAGAGGTTCGTCCTCCATTATATTTCTACAACTAAAACTTACATAAAAACGGCACAACTAAAAACACTTACTAATCTACAGATGTTAAAACAACCACCAAGACAAAAAAATTAACTATAGTAACTCAACAGCACTTAATAAAACAATAAATTTAAGGAAAAAAACTATGACACTTGTATCTCTCACTTAACCTCAAAGCAAAGTCCAACAAATTAAAGAAAAAACAAAAACGACAACAATCAACAATTTGTTGAAATTTGAAATGAATCTAATGTTGTACTTTCTTTTTAATTCTTATTTTTTGTTTGGCTAAATTTCCAGCTACAACATGTAATATGTAAATTATTTCGGAAAATAAAGGCCCTATTATTATTATTATTAAGGAGTGAATAAATAAAGAAACTCACCTTTGCACCCCATCTCTTTTTATCGATCCATCTCCCATGACTTTTCATATGATTTTTATAAAAGGAGCTTCTAATGTGTAATAAATTATTTTTACATTTACTACACCAGGGCACAAGCTTATAATTCTTAGAGTGATGTAACATATGCTCCAAAAGCATACACTGATGCATAGACTTATCACAAACTGTACACTTAACAAGTTTCTTAGAGAATTGTACGTGCATATACTGAAAGGCCTTTGTAATGAATTTTCTAAAGCAATGGTCGCACTTTATATTTTTATATCTTCCTGGGCAGTCATGAAATTTGTAAATATGATACTTTGTATTGCAAACATTGCATAACTTTGCTTGCATTAAAATTGGATCATCTGAATGTACTGAATGTCGGTCAATCATATGGGCGTCAAGCTCAGTTTGAGTTAGACAGTATCGGAAACACACGGGACATGTTTTTAAATCACTTGTCATCTCTACTTGTAATTTGTCACATTTCATTTTCATGTATAACTTGCACATACCCTCATGTTCAACGAGTTTATTGCATGTAAAAAATACAACATTGCAACCTTCACACTTATACTTTGCCGTCCGACGTCTGAAGTTATGATATTTGGCCGGTCTTCCACATTTCATACAATTAAAAAAAATTTTTAGATCCATAGGTCTAAGTACCCAGTTTGTAAATGCTCCCACGTAAAACTCGTGATCTCTTGGTAAAGTTCTGATTTTAAATGTATTTTCACCATGGCTCTTTATATGTTCTCGAAATGGGTGCAGTCTCCACCAGCCCACTTTGCAAATATAACACATGTACAACAAAGGTGAATCTCTAAAACCAGGACATGTCTCATACCAATCTTTCCATCTTTCAAATGCGTCATAGATAAGCTTTTCATGAAATGTTTTTGGAGTATCTCTACATTCACCATAAAAATTCCTAACAGCTATATCTAGGTATTTGTCAGCTAAACTAGTATTCTCTTTCGCTTGCTCCTCAACGGCTTTTAATATTGAAGTTCTTGTTATAGTATACTGCTTTACAGGCACTAATCCACTATTTATTTCCTTTTCATTACTTTCTAAAATCTTCCTTATTGTATATTTTTTACCTGTGTCCTCTGTAAAGTTAACAGTTTGCAATTAAACTATGTTTCGAAATCCAAGATAATGTTTAGATTAGTTCTAACTATAGCTGCTGATTTTAGTGGAAAATAAATACACTTTTTTAAGATATTTAATGTCCAACTACATTTTGTGGTATAAAACATTTTACCGTAACCATTATAGCCTATAAGTCCACTGCTGAACATAAGCCTTCCCCATATATTGCCTCATAGGGGGGACATCTATCATAGTTGCCACGCTTGGTAAGTGGGTAGGCAACCACAGTCTATTTTTATTTTTAGTAATTATTAGGAATATGCTGCTGCCAATCTCCTGTTTTGTTTCCCTCTGTCGCCTCTAACGACACACATAAGATGATATGGGGTAGTGAATATTCTTACACTGCCACACAGTCGTTACAAAATAATAGGTTAAAATAAGTGGGTGTCTAACACTTTAATATAAAAAATAAACATGCATGAGTGTTGTGGAACACTCGGTTGGAACGAAGTTCCTTTCGTAGTATATTATTATTGATAAACATATTATATTATTGATTAACAAATACAAATAAATGAGTTACTAGCATCTGTTAAAATGAAGCGTCATTTAAAATTATATTTCTTACATGGCAAGATAAGAAAACGTGCGAGGTAGATGGATATTATTCCATATCGCTCGCACTATAGAAACGGGATTGTGACAGAAAAATCTTACAGTTTTTCTCGCCTAGCCCCCATCCGCCAAATTCGTACCGTGCGATAAGGAACTTCGTTCCAACAAATCCATCAACGTTTTAAAATCCATCAAATGCTTTCAAAATAATTCAAGGACTATTCTGATTTACACTACAGTTAAATTATACTACTAATGCGGCATTTAATTTATTACTACAGTTTAGTTAAGTTAGTTAAAGTTACAGCCTATATATGTCCCACTGCTGGGCACAGGCCTCCTCTCATTTCTGAGAGGGTTTTGGGTTCTGACTACAGTTTAGTAGTTACATCTAAATGCCACATAAGAAGTGCAAGTTTTGACGGCTCTGTGGCGCAGTGGCTTAGCAATGAGTTGCGGCGCTGAGGGTCGCGGTTTCGAATCCCACATGGAATAAGTATTTGTATGGTCTAAGAGTAATTGTTTCGGGCCTGGATGTTTGTCCTTGTGAAATTCTTGTGTGTAAACTACCTCCACAATACAAGAGAAAATCCTAGTGTGGAGGTAACATATAAAAAATTAACAAATTTTATGTTTAGTACGCCACTGATGCATTTAAGTGTAACTACAGTTTAGTAGTTGCACTCAATGCCGCGTCAGTAATGTAATTTTTAGTGAAATTAAAAATATTGAGTTCCAAAGGAAAATATTTTGCATCATATTAGATCTAAACAAAAAAACTATTTTTTTCAGTGGGTTGAGTTTACGAGACATTTCTTTCTCCAAAACAAGGGGTTGATGTGACTTTCAGTAAAATAGAAATAATTAAAAAAAAAAAATATTGCCCAAAACAAAACAAAATATCTTATAAATTAGTGTCTTATAAATTTTATAATTGCAATCAAAAGTGTTATGAATGTGCTTTACGAAAACTTACTTTGGGATACAACTTTATTGACTTAGAAAGAATGTTATGTAATAGACTGGTGAATGGTATGTGTAAATGCAGATGCGTTGTCACCCGTGAGGACTAAGATGTAATGCCTCTTTTCCAGTAAAATGGGTCTCCGGTTCTCTACACTCACCACAGCAGTGTTATACTGCTATTTTACGCTGGTATTCTGTGAGAGTGTGGTCCTTCCCCGGTTGAGCCAACCCATTTGTGCTACAACTATACTACTAATATAGCTGCAGAATGGCTCTACCTAGTATAAAAGGACCAGACGATATAACAGTATTATAAAAATAAATGTACCTGTGTCAATTCCCATAGGTTTAGATATATTAATACCACATTCATCCATGCTGAATGTGGCGCCATTATTAACAACTTCTTTATCTGGTCCTTTTTTATTCTCAAAATCAACATCACATTTTTCTACTTTCACATTAACGGAGAACTTTATTGGAGAGGTAACAACGTCTTTAGCAATAGCTTTACTATTATCACCCATTTGTTTCTTCGTATTCAGAAATGCCTCTGTCTGAAGCCTGAAATAGATATGAATTAGGAGTATCATAAAAGGCCTATAAAGATTTCAAATTGTTTCTTGCAATTTAAAGTGCTGATATACCACATACTTAGCAGTGAAGGAAAATATTTTGAGGAAACCAACATGTGTGCTGCAAAAATATTTTAAAGACTTAGATGCCGACATACACTGGAGCAGTGTGGCAGTTATTGCTTCGTAACCTTTTGAGAAATTAGGGGAGGTATGTGCCTGTACATTCACTGTAATTTTACTTTACATTTGACCTTAATTATAAGCATTACGTCTAAAGAGCAAAATCTACAAATTATACTGACTAAAATGAGCTGCAAATGCTGTATCAATTAGATCTGAGAAATAAATATCTCTTAGATATTTATTTAAGGAGTGTATCCATCTAATATTATTGATTTTTTTAACACAGGAATAGTGCAAACAAAAGCACTAGCAAGAAGTTATGTGTCAAATCTTAATGAGGTTATAGACGCTGATGAGAGGCTGTTCGAAATATTTGGAAAATTGCCATATGTCTCAAAAATCTAGTCATGAATGGATTACACCAACCAAACCATGGTCAAGAATTCAAATTGTATTCATGGTAGAGCCATGCTACAGCTGTATTGTAGCATGAATGGGTCACCTCTTACAACACCCATTACCCTACTTTGAGAATTTAATTCCAAGTACATTCTCTTGTTGGAACATATTTACCACTCTTCAAAAGCAAATCAATTTATAAAATTACTATTATAATAGGGTAAGTTCCATACAACATAAAATTTCGTTATATTAGCGATGAATACAATATTATAAATTTAAATATATTTTAAAAATAATATTAAGTACAAAAAAAATGTTTAGAATTTTCAAAATTTATCGGTCGAAAAAATATTTTTTATTCATTCGATTTTCGGACAACTAGCAATGAATTACATTTTAGATAACCTAAATCAAGCAAAATTGTTTTTAAATACTACTACCCACTACGAGCAATAATTTTGCATTAGGAAACAATAATAATAAGTATTCGTTCAATTGTAATACAAGTTACTCTACTTTTTCATAGCCTTTATAAAGTATTTTTCCTTAGAAGTACAACATTGTTTCTGATGCAAAAAATTACATCTACCTACGGAACAAACAAAATGGTGGTACCTGCAGAGCTTCGATGTTTTAACTTTGCACGGTTAAGTTACAACTCGACTGCAGTTTAGATTTCCTTTCATCCATATCTACAGATTTAAAGCTGTATCACTCTTTCTCTTCATATCACAATGCTCTTGAAAATTTACTGAGCGACGTAATAGAGCACGGAATGTAATTTACATTTATACGCACCTATAAAATTAACAAGCATAATGACACATTTATTTCATAAGATTTCATTTCACCGAGATGATGAAATAAGCAACTTTCATGACCCTAATAAGAACATAATATGTACAAAATAATCTTAAACTCTTTGACATTAATTATCAACAAAAGCCAAATTATCGTTTTTGAATTAAAAATCCTATTTTTGTAGGGTAGAACTAGAAATATGGCAAACAGGAAACAGGCAAAAAATATGGAAAACAGGAAAGAGGCAACAATGTACTCTGTGGTCTGGTAGGTCACTGATCTCTATGTGGTAGGTAATAAAGATATTGTACGCCATTGTACACTTGTCATTTTACTATACTCTTTGGGCCATAGAGATCTTTACCCTCCCACCCTACGAACCCCAGCCTACGAATTTTGAGTATATATATATAAAAAAAAAATACTGACAGACTTAGTTCAAATAGCACATCTCAAAAATATTAATTATTTAAGCTGCATGTAGTTTAGAAATAAAAAATAGTTAAAGATCGCTCACATTATAACGTCGATATTACTTCAAATAATTAGAATTAATTACTTTTTGCTATATAAAAAAACTGCACCTTGCTTGAATATAATTGCACCATGGTTAAAAATGTATAAAATGCAATATTAAGTGCAAAAAGTTAATAAAACCAAATTCGTTAAACGTCGTTTGCACCCCCCCTACCCAAGCCTACGAATTTACCTATTTATGTATAAAAAAAGTGACATACTTATTTCTAATAACACATGTCAAAAATATTAATTATTTGAACTGCGCCCTTTTAGTTTATAAATAAAAAAAGGTAAAATCGCTCACTTTATAATGTCGATATAACTAAATAATTAGATTTGGGTACTATGCTATATGAAAAAACTGCACCCTGCTTGAATATAACTGCACCGTTAAAAATGCAGAAAATGCAATATTAAGTGAAAAAAGTTAATATAAGATAATACAAAATATATAATTAAGATGCCGGGAGGGTGCCAAACACAAATAAGTAAATAAAATAATTATGGCCAACTATTGGACAAATTGATTAAAAAAAAAATGAATATAAAAGCAAATTCATGGAATTGGTGAATTCTGGAACGCAAAATATTTTAGTCAACTTGTCCTAATAATGGGATATTATTATTATTGTTTCATATTAATATGTGTATTATTAAATTTTAGTATCTCGATAAATGTTAAGGACTAGGGTAAGAGCGAAACACCCCAACACGACTATATTAAATTACTCTCTGGGGTTGTTTCACCACTAATTTATTAAAAGTTTATTGAGAAATAAATGTATTTTTATTTTATTTATTTATTCTATAAAGCTATATTTCTTTTTTTCAGGTCTTTATTTACCTTTGACGAAACTTAAATCCATATTAAAGCAGCTGTAGAAATGTAAAAATAATAAGTTGGCTTTTAAAAAAAAATATATTCTTGCATTTAAAATTGTGTCATCAAAATTGTCAGCTGCTACAAAAATATGCAAGCCTCTCAGAGTGGCAACAAAAACATGGTAGATGATTATGCTAGATGTTAAAATTTTGGCATTGCCATTGTATAAGCAACTTGTAGGTTTTACTGAGCAAAACGACACTGATAAATTTATTGCAGAATTAAATAATTTTATATACACAAATAAATAATTTTAAAAACGTCCCGTTCTGAGAAAAAAATAAATGGTCACATTATGTATACATCGAACTATTTTATGCAGTGCGCCCACAAGTGAGGAGAGTTTGTTGTGAATATATTGTAAGTGAGCTTTTCATGTAATAGCCTCGCACGGGTGATTTCTGGATCTCGATGACAGCGCTACCTACCTGGTTCAATTATAATTCTAAGCCATCCAGGGATCCACTCAAACACAAAAATTCATCATAATCAGTCGAGCCTTTTTCAAGTTTTAGGGAAACTAACGGGCAGCAATTGATTTTTATTTAAAAAGTTTTATGGTGGCACTATTTGTATTTGCGTATTTGCTGTATTTGACAAATAACTTCCATGTGTGGAGAGTATATTTGCTATACTTATTGCCGTATTTGCCTATTTGGCAAATATAGCCAATAACAAATACAGTCGAGACATCGAATCCAGGAAAGAAATTTTTTGTGGTATCTAACTTTCTCCTAAAGATGTAAATATAATATAGTTAAATATTATATTTGCGTTAGCACTTCATAATAGTTTGTGTTTGTTTTAGCTTGCTACATATTTATTTTATTTGTCTATGTATTTTTCTCTATTAAGCCGCGTTGACACGATAAAAGTCTGCTTTGACAAAGTAACTTTGACAATATAGCTTTGATCAAGGTTCACTTTGATACCGTATGGCACGTACATAGTTGACTTGAATCAGTTTGTTTATTTTTACCGTCCTTCGACAGTAACAACACCTATAAAAATATGTCTGACGAGACAGATTTGTTACTAGACAGTGTAGGAATTATCGCAGACTTATTAATACAAGAGTTAAAAGGAGCATCTAATATTGTTTTTTCAATTTTTCTTGGGTGTATGTCGTTCGAATATTGTTAATTTTGCTGTTAACCTCTTCTATTGTAACACAGTGTATCTTAAGATTTCTCGCCTTGCGTTTCTGGCATCCTTGTTCTTGTATTCTTTGTGCCTCACGTCCCAAAGAACTATTTCTGCCTCATATAATTTTACGAATTTGAGAGTATACCGCTCACTCCACTTTCTTTTATTGCGAGATGCCATTGTTTTTACATTTGACGCCATTTTGTTTCGTTTTTTGACATCAAAGTTGGCTTGAAAAGTAGAACACAGTCCAAGTCCACTTTGATTAACGCCCACATCAAAGTGCGCTTTGATTGCTCGTTTACACGATCAAAGTAGCGTCAAAGAAGTCATCAAAACCACTTTGTCAAAGCAGACTTTGATCGTGTCAGGCTTTAAGTAATAAGTAATGTACTATGAAACCACAGAGTACATTTATATATACTGAAATATGTAACCACTGACCTCTATATATACATAACCAAATGTGCAATTATTTTGTGGCACAGAGTACTTCTTATAAACCGGAAGTTTGTGGGCAACTGGGGAATGAATAAATAGTATATAGTATATAATAATAAGTTTGTTATGTTAGTATGATTACATATTTACCTATTGTATAATTGCCAATGTATATGGAGGGTAAAGGTACCTTTACTTACCTTCCATACATTGTATAAGTATCTTTTGTCTATAATAAATAATAAAATTGAGATTTCCGTATTACTCTTTGCTGGTTTTCTATTTTAATTTAATAAGTGAGACGTTTATAGGTTAACTTCTTACACATCTATCTATATAAATAAAATGATAGAGGTTTGCAGTTGTGCGGGCATCACGGAAAAACTACTGGATAGATTTTAATTAGTATTTCTAAGTTTTATTTCTTAGACACTTGACCCTTACCTAAAAAGAAATATTGCGATATCTTCATTTAATATAAAGTTATTAAAGTTTTAAAAACGCGAACGAAGTCATGGGTATCAGCTAGTTTTCCAATGAAAAAATGATCTGCATAAACTTGCTACTAATGAGGCCAATAAAGAAAACCTCGGAAGATATAAACCCTATACTATACATTTCTACGCCGCGCATGCGCCAATGCCCCGAGTGCATTCGACACTTATCATTTTATTAACTATTTGCACTTAATATTGCATTTTATGCATTTATAACAATGGTAGAGGTTACAGTTTTATGACTGTTTAAATGACTTCTTTATTTTTCGTATAACTATTACTTTTAATAATTAATAATTAAATACATTATAGAAGTTTATTTTAACATTCGACTTAAATATGAATTTAAACTTAATAATTTAAGTAAGAAAACTTGTAGGAATCATTTAAATAAGATTAATCTTTTTAAAGGTCAATATGTTTATGAGGCTACTCTCTCTTTCATTTATCTCTGAAAAATAATACACTTATTATCATTTTAGATGCATGAATTTAAAAACATAATGATCTTACACATACTAGTCAAATACGCAGGAGCTATTAAAGTGTACCAGGTTCCTGAGGATTCAGATACACTGTCTATTCTCTCAATCTCAGTATGTTAAGAAAATGGTCACTCATTCATGGACTGACCGCGGCAAGTGCAAATTAATCTCGCAGATCTATTGATCCGCGCAGTTGTTACTTAACCACGAGTTCCTCTTCTCTATGACTAACGTTGTAGGTAATGAATCACTCTATTTAAGCCCTCGCCGCAATATTGTCGGCCATCAAGCATGAATCGGGCATCGAGCGTTGTGAGTATCAAATACTATGGAATTTATACTATCGCGTCTCATGCGCGGGCGTCTAGCGGGCGTCTAGTCAGGAGCATAACTAAATATCTATACCTAACTACGCTAAAAGTTTTATCATTGCGATTTGGGAATATAATCCGAAGCTCGCAACCCCTTGGGGAAAATAGCGTGATGCTGTGAATTTTGCACAAGTGTGACCATGAGGTGCGGGTGGTGAAGTAAGGTTGTACAATTTTTTGGTTGACAAATAGATACTTAGTTGGGTTCATAATGGCTTAAATAGGATAATCTCAAGATTTTTTATCTTTAATGTACTACAGTTTTATAATGTATAAAAATCAGTCTCTATTTTTACTAAAGTTTTGAAAGTTAAATTTTTGACATCATTATAACAATATTGTTGCGCGCCACTATTAATGTCTTGTACATGGCAACACTAGCCACTAGTGCCCTCTGGTATCGAGTAGCAGAACTAGGAGAGTCAAGATCGTTCTAGAAATTTCGGGACCGGTATGTACTCGAACATTCTAGATGTTTCTACAGTAGAAGGTTCTGGAAACTATCTGAGGCCCTATATTGGCGATACAAACGAATACTTCGAAGCGATACAACTGCGAACAAAAATGATCAGTAGTGCAATTGTGTTTTGTTATAAGTGTGCTTTTAAGTTGTAATTAGTGTTCTGTAATTAAAGTGTCAATTTTGGTAATTCACTCGGCAGTTTTTAATTGTCTCGAACCCCAAGCTTGTAACAATTGGTGTCAGAAGTGGGATTAAATCATGCCGATTTTACCAAAGGACGACACGGAGGGTATCCGTACCCGAAGTCAACGCCAGCAGGAGACGAACCAGAGACGATTTGGTGGTGCAACGCCACAGACGTCGGAGGGCCAGCTGCTGACCACGGAGGCCAGCCCGTCAGCAGCTCCTGCATCTGCAGCACCTGACTTAGGTGCTCTGATGATGATGCTGCAGGACAGGCCTGCCGACAGGAGGAACAAGCCCGTCGGTTGGAAGAGCAGCTGCAGCGGGGACAGGAGGAACAGGCCCGTCGGTTGGAAGAGCAGCTGCAGCGGGGACAGGAGGAACAGTCCCGTCGTTTGAAAGAGCAGCTCAAACGCGATAAAGAAGAGCAGATCCTCCTCATGAAGGACCTTCACGCTACCTTCGGGAAAGAGATAAGGGGAGGTGAAGGATAGGGTTGCTCAACATGACAACCGCCTGTCGGAAGCTGAAACCCGAATCAACCAAGTGAACAATCGGGTGGACAACGTGATGGCTGACATGAAGAAAACGCTGGACGATCTAAAAAATTGGGGATGGAATTATAGCTCCCGTGGTAGCTACAACACCTTCGCTACGTGGATTCAAAGTGCCGCCGTTCGACGGGACTTCTTCCTGGTCGGCCTACAAAATCCAGTTCGAGGCTGTCATGAAGGCGAACGGCTGGAATAAAAGTCAGGCCATGACTGCTCTTACCCTAGGCCTGCGTGACCAGGCCTTAACTGTTCTGGAAGCTCTCGGTAAGGAAGTGACTTACGAGCAGCTCCTTGAGGCATTGGAGGCGAGATATGGTGACGCACACCTGGAACAATTCTTTCGTGCGCAGCTCAAAGATAGCGTGCAACACAGCAACGGAAACCTGCAGCAGTGGGCCCTTGAGGTGGAGAAGCTGGTTCGAAAAGCATACCAGTCTGTACCTGCGCTCATTCTAGGGAACCTGGTGCAGACATTCATCGATGGCATCCGCGACTTTGAAGTCAGAGCCGCTGTGAGGCTCGGGCACCACGAGACGCTTAAAGACGCCTTGGCCCATGCACTGGAGGTGGAAGCTGCGAGGCAGGATCATCGTGCCCATCGCGTCAGGGAGGTTGCAGCAGCTACAGTTCGCGACCGCAATAAAGGATACAGCCCTAGGTGCTACGGCTGTGGGGAAAGGGGCCATCTTCGATCCAGCTGCCCTAAGCGAACTGTAGAAAGGGAAGGTGAACTATCTCGAGAGGGCAGTGCGGCTTACAGCACCGCCCAACACAGCGGAAAATCTCATGGCAACGCAGATGCATTGTCAAGAAGAACTTATCCTGAAGATTGCAAGCATTGTACTAGGCAAGAGAGTAAGGAAGTGGTGTCTGTGAGGATGCTCAGGACAGAACAGCTCAGCAATGAGTGGAAGGACAGCCTACGATATGCACAGCAGGAAGATCCGGACATCAAGCCGATTCTGGAATGGATGAAGGCCAGTGCTCCTAAGCCCAAGTGGAGTGACGTCTCAGCAATGAGTTCGACTACGAAAAGCTATTGGGCCCAATGGGACAGCTTGCTGATTCAAGATGGAGTCCTGTGCCGAAAATGGGAAAATGTTCGGGGAGACAGTTGTCATTTGCAAATGGTTGTCCCCAAAGCTAAAGTACCAGATGTTCTACAGCTGTACCATTATGGTTGTTCAGGAGGTCATCTGGGAGTTAAACGAACTCTACTGAAGATCCGAGAACGGTTTTACTGGGTCCACTGTCGTGACGATGTCGAGGACTGGTGTCACAAATGTACAAGTTGTGCGGCTGTAAAGGGACCTCAAACTCGTAGTAGAGGTGCATTGAAATTGTACAATGTTGGTGCACCATGGGAGAGGATAGCCCTTGACATTGCGGGGCCGTTTCCGGAAAGTGAAAGTGGTAACAAGTATTTCATGGTTGTGATGGATTACTTCACTAAGTGGCCAGAAGTCTTCGCCATTCCAAATCAAGAAGCTTCAACAGTTGCAGATATACTTATTCTGTCGTTTTGGAGTACCTTTAGAGATTCACAGCGATGAAGGAAGGAATTTTGAGTCTCAAATATTCCAGGAAACTTGCCGAGTTATGGGTACTCATAAAACAAGAACAACTTCTTACCACCCACAATCTGATGGAATGGTAGAACGATTTAATCAGACATTGGAGAGGTAGTACCTAGCAAAAGTTGTGGAAAAACGGTAACGAGACTGGGACACATACAACCGTTTTTGTTGTCATATCAAAGCGCTGTTCACGAAAGTACATCAGTGACACCAGCTTTCGCAAACTTTGGAAGAGAATTACGGCTGCCTACAGACCTGATTACCGGAATACCACCTGATGCCCCACGCAGTATCACCGATTATGCAAATGACTTGCGGAACAAAATGAATGACATTTATGACCACGTCAGACAATCGGGCCAGCAAACGTCTAAAAAGATGAAAACACGGTATGACCGCAAAATGAACAACAAAGGGTCGAAGTGACGAAGGTTCAATAGTGTGGTTACATAATCCAGTTCGCAGCAAAGGGAAATCTCCTAAGCTTCAAGCTAAATGGGACGGACCGTACCGGATTGTGACAAGGATCAATGACGTAACCTACCGGATACAGAAAGGTGCAAGAGGTACTCCTAAGATCGTCCATGTGGATCGACTGGCGCGTTATTATGGGGCCAATAATGCTCGAGACAAGCATGTCTTAGGAGGGGCAGTGTTGCGCGCCACTATTAATGTCTTGTACATGGCAACACTAGCCACTAGCGTCCTCTGGTATCGAGTAGCAGAACTAGGAGAGTCAAGATCGTTCTAGAATTTTCGGGACCGATATGTACTCGAACATTCTAGATGTTTCTACAGTAGAAGGTTCTGGAAACTATCTGAGGCCCTATATAAGGCCGGTATAGACCGCGACCGAGTCAGTATTGAATTGGCAATACAAGCGAATACTTCGACGCGATACAACTGCGAACAAAAATGATCTGTAGTGCAATTGTGTTTTGTTATAAGTGTGCTTTTAAGCTGTAATTAGTATTCTGTAATTAAAGTGTCAATTTTGGTAATTCACTCGGCAGTTTTTAATTGTCTCGAATCCCAAGCTTGTAACAATATTATACTTACTGTTACAAATAATGTAGAAATGGCTCCTTTCAATAAAATTGTTTTTATTCTACTTTTTCTTTTATACTTCTCAAGTAAATGTTTGCTGCAAATTGTTGAGTTTCTCTTTGGATTCCAACCAACCCATCCAATTAACCTTAACCGTTTTATCTAATTATAGAATCTGGAGGGAATCTGTTTGACAAACGGCAAAATAAAATTACATTTTGGAACGCAAACCGAGGATTTATTTTCTTGTTGTGTGGGCAAGTCTATCGATTCATTATAAACATTCAGGATAAATATCGACTTTAATTTTGATATTGTTGAGTCAATCCCTAGCGTACATGTAAAATATTTTGTTTAAAAATGAATTCACCAAAATCATACAAATTATCAACAACGTGACTTTTTTCTTTGCAAAATATCAAAATTAATAAAATAATTGAAAATATTCTATAATTTAAGCAGTTTAAAACATAAATTTTAACCAAAAATAGACGCGTCATAACAGTAACAACGTCTTGCGAATTTACCTGTGAAATGTGCAACCATCAGGATTATTTCTATTATTGACACCACAGTCACTCACGGAACATGTAACCATTTTGGAAAACTATGAATTATAAACATAAACCCTATTATAATCTAAAAAAATACAAAATATCTAGGAGCTTATTTCTTGCGTGCTGACTTGTGTCATTCAGAATCGGTTACAGAGTCATGAGATTTCGTATCCTTTTCTATCTTGCATTTTTATTATTATTTTGTGGGTTATCTATATAGTTTTCTCATCTGGTTGGGCTGCATAACTATATAAAAGAAATATAGTAAATAAATATGCGTAGTAATATGTATATATATAAAAAATAAATAATACATAAATAAATAAAAGCCCAACCAGATGGAAGCCCTCGGCAGGGGAGACCAAACGGCCGAGGGTTAGGGAGAAAGGGAAAGAAACCGGCGGACGATGCGGGCGGTGTCGAGGAACACCGCCTTCTGCATTTGAGCATGGTAGTTTGTAATACCATTCCCTCCATAGAATATTTCTTAAAAAAAATTCTTCGTCTGCGTCGGCGTTTAGCATGAAACTACAAAACTGGAGTCTACTCGCTGAATCGCCCTCGTACAGCGATTGTAACGGTTGGTAATGGTACGGATGTCGGCCTGACTGGTGCACCAACGACCATAACTTCCGCTGGGACATACCGAGTCGGCGTGCTACAATGTTCGTTGAGACGTTAGGGTCAGTAACGGTCAGTAACAGATAACGGTAACAGCAATAATAACAATAACGATAATGACTGAAAACAATAACAAATGAATTAACGCGATGAGAGTTTATTAGAAGGATGTTTAAGCACGTGCTTGCGCAGCGATAGTAGAAACTAACTAACGAGCGTCGCTACGACTTAATTGAAAATGGCCGTCTGTTTTCTGAATAGTTGTCAACAACCAATTAGACGCCAAGTGACTAAAAGTGTGCAAGTTCGTTCCTAAGAGCAATCATTCTTTGCCGTTCTCTACCTGCGTTAAGTAAAAGACCCTTTTATTATTATTATTCATTGATTTCACCGGGATATTATTACCTTTTGGATTTTACTTTTTTACTTTTCATATTTTTTTAAATATTTTATGTTTCATGTCATAGTAATTTTTTGAAGTACGTCACATTTTATGATACATAGTGTAAAAATAGAAAAATGTATTTTATTAAAACCCATATTTTTTTTATTGTGAATACTTTTTGTACTTTTTATGATTGTATTCGCTTGGTTGAATCTTCAAGAAAATAAATAAACTTAAAAGAAAGCATACAAAAAAGGGTTTTATTTTTATTTAGAATTTAATACGAAATTCTTGGTGATTATTTAAAAACCTTTAAAATCCGTATATCTCAAGACCCATCATTTTCGGCCATAGATATGGTGGGTCAAATTTGTAACATTTTGACTCCCCTATCAGGAAGTTGTCGAGTTCCCAGTAACCCTGTATAATATGGTTTTTAAGGGGGAGTAAATTAATTGGATTTTTGTGTTTGATTAATAAACATCGTTTCATAAATTCGTACTTATGTTTTATTTAGCTAAAACATACCTTATAATTATCGCTTACCAAATATTTACAAATACTTATTCAAATTAATAACTTAAGTACAATAACGCATAAGTGTCAATCTTGGCGCATCATTATTCAACCACTCTCAACTATGTATCAGTATCTATAGAACAACTGGTTACGCTCGGCATAATGGGCATTGAGCGATACGCGCGCTCTATACCTTGCTTAATTGTACTCTAATTTCTGAACACTCTTATCTATTGTTCCAGGGGTCCCTTCTAATTATTACATACTCTTTGGCGGGGTTTATAACTTTGACAAGTAGTTCGCCATTTGGACATAGAGATATACCTATAACTACCTATATACTTCTAAGTCAGTGCATTTCATGAGATATACCTATGGAGGCGGCATATTCTACTATAGAAATAATAGTTATACAAATATCTATAATATCGACACACACTTGTCAAAAACAGTTTTGTCTCTTTTAACAAAGCAGTAGCTGCTATAGAAAAGAGAGACAACTACACTTTGTCAATTGCTTATTTTCGTAACACTTTCGTGTGACGTCATTAGCTCATCCATGCGTGACTGCGCCGCCATGTTAAGCGCCAAGTTTTGTGGTAGATCTGCTGTCAAACTGTCAAAAAGCAGTGACAAAGTGTTGTACTAGAAATTATTTTAATAGATTAATTTTGTTCAGAAATGAATAAATAATATTAATAGTTTATAATTCCCGGATATCATGTTTCATGATCATGCCAGATTTTCGAATTTCAAATAAACAAAATTAATGTACCTACCTGTGAAAAATAATATTTTCATTTAAAATCTGAATATATATATATATATATATAATATAATATATTATTTTATATTAAATAATATATTATATTATATATAATAATATTATAATATATATATATATATATATATATATATATATATATATATATATATATATATATATATATATATATATATATATATTATTTTATATTAAAAATACTATAATATGGGATTATAATATGGGATCAGGGATCTCCATCCCAGTAATATTGTACAGTAAACAAATTTGGTATACAAGCAAAAATCTTCTCAAGAATCTTCCCACTACTCTGTCAATATTCATTTTATTGTGAGCGTTATAACTTTTAACTTTGTTCACAATTATATAAATGATGTAAAACTTGAGTAAGTACTTAGCACACTCAGAACATTGTTTAAAACAAGTTGCAAGTTAACTGCCTGCATACTTAACTCTTTGTTTGACTGTAGCTAATACAAGAAATCTGTAGCAGATTATGCACTGCGTAAGTGTACATATGCGGTGAAGCCTGGTGAAGCAGCTCAAGCGAAACTTAAGGATAGCAATCCAAATCTAATTTGACAACCAATCAACAATATCCATTGCTTCATGTGATTGAAAATTCGTTTGCTCGACAACAAAACAACGCAATGGATATTGGTAAACTGTCAAATTGGTATGGTTTGTCATTTTGGTGTGTTACACAATTAGGCTACGGATTTAATTTCTATCTACACAAAAGCCATAAAACTGCCAGACACATTATTTATTCCTCAGATAAGTTATTTGACGATTGAAAATATAGCCCTGTACCTATATAAATACCTACGGAATAAAATAAATAAAGCAACAAATTCAATTATATGAAATGAGAACAAATTCATATTAGTAAAAATATCGATGTCAGCTGCCCATATTGCTGAGTTACAACCCTATAAAAGGCGGTCATTTTATGCGCCAGTGTATTGTAGGTAGTCACGCTAATTCTGTAGGTATGCCCAGTCCATATACTTCTAAGTCAGTGCATTTGGATACGGCCGACCATAGATTACTATATATATAGGTACTAGAGATAGATGCGCAACTCAAATTTAATTTTCATTATTGCGCTGTGTCTTGCCTAACAGATGGCGCTAAATTAAAAGTGCTTTAAGCTCGCCTTTTTTTTTGCACTTAACAAATTTTATTTTATATACAACCATTAATTATATTGCAGGTTGCAGCACTTGTGGTTGTGCACGAACAGGAAGTCATTGTATTGTTTTGTAATTTTGTATTGTTTGTAAGTATTAATTATAATATTTACAATACAAAATTATAGCTTGCTTGCTACATAATTATTATTTATTGATCTATGACTATGATATATATTTCAGTGAGGACGGTGAGGACTGAGGATGAGTGAATAGATGAGGAGCAGTGAGGAGCTGAGGAGTAAAAGTGTTCTGTGCGCGCGCTATATAGCTTGCATATTGAAACTCTAAGGTCTAAGATTTTATCAAAGAATTACTTTTGAGTTTACAAAAGAATACAGTAGTAGTACGTGAGTTTTTTGTTTTGTGTGATTTACATGATCACTTGTGCTGCTTGTGTAGTACTCGGTTATTATTCACGGTTAAGGCAAGGATGAGATAAAACTTCCCAAATATTTCTTGTCCTAGGTATGTAATATGAAAGAGATGACTAAATAATTGTTCAATTTCACAGATTAATAGATCTGTAGCAAGCTATGCCATTGTGCCATTTGCTATAGAGACCATCGGCCCCGTAGGGTCCACGGAGAAGTTTCAAAAGAAACTGTATCCCGACTTGTCGCTGCTGGTGTTATTTATCGTATATCCGTATTTGTCAAACATTACAATTATATACTTATACTTATTTCCAAATCATACCTCAAAAACCATGTTATTCCACAATATAATAGTTTAGGATCTATCCCTGATAAAAGCTTGAACCTTCATATGTATTGTATGTTTTGTACAGTTTATCACACAGTTTTATATTTCACATTATAGGTTTTATTACAAAACATGTGTTTTAATAGCCTCGGGCTTAAACTATGGTTTAAGAAGAGTCCTTCTAACTAAAGAAGGCACTTAGCAGCGGAGCATTTGCTGTCACATTTATTAATAAAAAGATGTTGAGTTACTGGAGAAGGTTAATGCAGATTTTCAAAAGAGAACATTGAAAAACATATGAAAGGCTGAAGACACTTAAACTTGTAACTCTGAAAGATTGCAGAGAATAGGAGACTTGATCAAAACATTTCAAATAATACCTGGACAATATGACCGAGAAAATTATGACAAACTATTATTCCAGTACTGAAACAACACACATCTTACGAGGGCATCTCCTCAAATCCTCAAATTGACTAAAGCCCTGTTACATTAATAACCCACAAAAGCACTTTTTAGCCAAAGAGTAGCTGAAGCATGGAACAAGCTGCCACTAGAAGGGATGTCACCACAAACCATTAACTGATTTAAGAACAGATTGGATAAACAACTAAAATAGGACAATTGCAGATTTGAAACCAGGATACAGGCTTATCAGTTGTTTCAAGTGCTGGCCTGCTAAATAATAATAATAAACATAAAATCCCAAACATTACATTGTAGTGTGCATATTTTTGTGAAACAGATTTTAATCTAAACTTAAAGAGAAAATATAAATTACTTTTAGTAATATTGTCGTAAATATAAGTTGTCATGTATTTTAATATTTAAACAATCTAAATTTACAGATTTCATCCATATGCAGGAAACACTTTGAACATAAGTGATTTTATATAAAAACAAGAAAGTTTTGCTGCGTTTGGGAGTTGTGTTCACATTATTCTTACAGGTACATAAGTTTTTATTTAAAGACATTATGCAAATAGACGTAAGTGATGGATAATAATAATTAAATAAAGTTGGTTAAAACAAGCTTACTTTAAACATTCAATGAATTTTCTTTAAAATAAGGGTGAAAAAAATGAGCCCAGTCTGCCAGCAGGGCTAGCATAGGCAGGAGACAATATTATCCCCGGGAAAAGGAGAAAATATTTATCCCCTCGCTTAGTTTTATCCACCCTTAGAGCATGGGCACACCGGTAGATATAATATCCACAGTAGATAAAATGGGAGATAGACTTAGACTTCGATAGGTTTTTTTGTATGAATATAAACTTCAACCCACGTCCAGTGAACTAGGATAAAATCATCCCTTTCAAACGTCAAAAAAGCATAATTTTTTATCTTTCATTTGGCTCCATGTTAAGGACGGAGATATATGTTCATTGTTATGTCAAATGGGGATATACTTCTCCCCGTTTGACATAACAAGATAATTTTATCTCTTGTCAGTGGATATAATCGGGGATAAAATTTTTGTCCCCCGCCCATGCTAGCCGGGCTGATTGTAAGAGGCTGCTGTGGCCCATTCACATTGTATCTTTGATTAAGGATCAAAATGCAGATGTGTTTTCTTTTCACCCCTGAACAAGATGTAATGTCTTTTTTCCAGAAGAAAGGGTCTCCAGTTTATATAGCTGCATTGTGGATCTACCATTTAAGGGGGTGTCCATTAATTACGTGAGGAGTTTATTGAAGTCTTGGCACATATCACATGTTTTTTTTTTTAATTTCTGGAAGAAACTAAAATTGCGAGAAGACTGGTTTTAGTTTAAAAACATGTTACTTAACTAAAATAGGGCTAAATATTGCAATTTCCATTAAAAGTTATAACAAACAACATACTACCTAAATAAAAAAAGATAAATATTTATTTTAAGGCCTTCTGTGATTTCTCGTTTACAAATTATAAATTAATCTAAACTACAGTTTAAAGTCAGTCTAAGTTGGGAAACAAATGTATAGTACTTGTCAGGCGATGCCGCCGCCCGCGTAGGTATTGGTATTGTAGGTTGTCACGAAAATGGAAATAAAATAATTTTGGATATTATAATAGTCATTATTATTTATTAACATTATGTACATACTTATAAGTTAAAAACATTTATTGAACAAGATCATTTTTAGGGTTCCGTACCCAAAGGGTAACCAACGGGACCCTATTACTAAGCCTCTGCTGTCCGCGGGTCCGTCCGTCTGTCTGTCAGCGGGCTGTATCTCATGATCCGTAGTAGATAGACAGTTGAAATTTTCACAGAATATAACAACAAATAAAAAAAATAAAAAAAAAATAAAAAATTAAAGGGGGCTCTCCTACTAGAAACGTCTTTTACGAAGGTACGGAACCCTTCATGTGCGAGTCCGACTCGCACTTGGCCGGTTATTTATTACTACAAGAAAAACAAGTGTTGCTGCTAAATATTTTCGTGACACTTTCTTTTTATAGGTTTTCAGTTTTCGATTGTTAAATTTAATGATGTAGTATATTCGGAAAATTTTATAAAAAAAATATGAGGGAAACATAAGCATGGCCGTCATTTGAATTCAATTTTACTTAGTAACTCATATAATTATATCAGTAATTCAACATTATAGATATTATATTTTTCGAAAACTGCACTTAAAATTAGTTAAATAAGTACTATAAAACACGCTCGCGCCAACCGCATGTATTGTCTATCAGACTGCGTGAAGTGCGCTAGCACAAGGTCGGCCCGCCCCCTGGTAGTGCCCCCACCGTTAGCTTAGCCAAATCTCACAAAATCGTCCCACGTAATTAATGAACGCCTCCTAAAAATACCAATTATTAGTTTGTGATTAATTTAACATACATATTATTCTAACACTATTTTAAATGGTTAGTTAAGGGTTAGTGATTAGCCGCGTCCACACCGGGCGCACGGGCTCGTGAGCCAAATGCTCGGTCTGTGTGGACATGCCTTGAGGTCGAGCAGTCGGCTGTCGGTAAACGGGACACGCTCAAAGGTGTCTCATGTGCGCTGTTCGTTTGATGTGGACGGTGGTTTCGGCTCGCGTGGCTATTCTACAGATGTGTTGTTGTTTGTTATGTAACTGTTACGAAAAAGTTTCATCATCATGAACACTCAAAAGCAGTTGATTCGTCTAATTCAATTACACAGTGCATACAAGATGTTGTGGGATCCCAAAGATCCTAAATATTTGAAAAACTCAGCGAGAAGACAATTGGAGGCAAATTTTTGCAGAAATGCAACGTCGAATCCTTTAGTAATTTATTTCCGTATTGATTGTGATGTTCATAAAGTTTTTTAATCCACAAGCGTACTGTTCTTTTTTAAAAGTGACGGTTTCCTTTTCCCTAAAAAGTAGCTGCAGCAGAAATTACAAAACTCTCCATTTTGAATGCTCGGGGGCTTCTGATGGCTTGGCCTGCTTCTGTGTTTTCGGGCAAACTACTGAGGCTGCCATGTGAGGTTGTGAGGCCAAGCTCGCGAGTAGCACATCGAGGCTACCGCGCGATCTTGTCCGCCCGGTGTGGACCCGGCTATTAGTGTGACCGCTAAATTAGCTACCTTATATTTTCTACCGACTTCAAGAAGGAGACGGTACTCTATTCAACTGTATGTTTTTTTTTTATGTGTGTTACCTCATAACTTTTTTCTGGGTGAACCGATTTCGATGATTCTTTTTTTATTTGAAAGCTGGTGCTTCTCATGTGGGCCCATATAAATACAAGGTGTGACCAATAGTTTTTGACTTATTCTTAATAATATATATTGAAGTCGGTTGTACAAATTTTTTAATTATTATAATTTAATTTGGTGGCAAAGAAAAATATCGATATCGTCTAGAGATGGGCCGAATATTCGTTTCATATTCGGTATTTGGCATATTCGGCAGCTTAACCGAATATTAGTATTCGGCTGAATATTCGGCTAAATCACCGAACATTCGTTAAAGTGGTACTCAAAGTGTCCACTGTATTGAAATGTACGAACATGTTTGTCCACATGTCAGATGTAACCTATAGACATTTGGCCTTAGATAGCTCACCTTGAATAGTGCTTTTCAATTTTTCATATTTTGGAATCACTTTCACCTATATATTTTCGGCTCGGTATTTGGGCTTTACCAACTACATGAGCCAATTAAAGCCTTTATCTTCGACTATAGGAATTGGCTGGTTATCTATTGCTATCATTTCAGCAATTGAATTCGTAATTGGAAGTGATCTGGGGTCGTCGATTCGCCATTTGGAAATAAATGAATCTTCTAGTGTAGTTTGAGTGGTTGGACAGGTTTTAGTATTTGTAGATTGAGAACCTCTGGTAGAGGGTTGGGTGACCTGTGCAACTTCAGATTCTGTGTCGTTTCAATATTTTGTATATTTGAGCCTACCTGATGCACCGGTTTTTCCAGACCAGAAAACTCCGTAGTGTGTTTCAATTTTAAATGATTGCTCAAAGCTGAGGATGAAGCTTTCCTGCCGCTGCCATCCCGCGAAAGTATTTTTTCGCTAATCGTACATTTCACTTTACTTTGGTCATTAGTTTCTCTAAAATAAGTCCAAATAATAGATCTCCTCCTGCCACTCATTTTTATCATATAATTAGCAATTTTCACTAAGAATACGAAACACTTTTTTTTCTCACAAAAACAGTCAAAACATAAGCACGTGGCAGCAATTTGCTCAGTACCAGATGATGCAATAACATGTCTGGTGTGGCGGGGGAGCGAGGGGCAGGATCTGGCGCTAATCCCGCGTGCTTTACGTAAACAAATTTCGACATGAATTGGTTAGGTACCGAGGTGATTCTGCCGAATAATGTTCGGCCGAATATTCGGTTCGGTAAAAGTTTTACCGAACTTTCGGCCGAATATTCGAATTCGGTGAAATCCGTATTCGGCCCATCTCTAATATCGTCCATTGGTCTATCGATAGAAATTTCAAAACATAATTCGAGCATTGATAACAACTGTGTTTTTTTCCCTTAAGATAATATTATTGATTTTTTCAGTTATTATTTGTTAATGTGTACAAATTAGCGCAACAAGATCTAAAACGAAATATAATTTCGTTATGGTTCTTGTTGCTCTCTGAATAATTCAATTGGGCTTAACTTCAGATATTTGTTTCATGTGTAATTTTCGTCATACCACGATAAATACATGTGTGATTCGTATGTAATTTGTGTCATACCACGGTATCAAGAATATGAAACGAAAATAGGAAATTCTAGATAGTTCTTATGGCTTCCAGTAGATGGCGGTATTTATAACATCATCCTTTATTTTCATATCAGTTAAACAAATATGGTAAATCCATGCTGCAGCTATATTAATTGTATAGTTGTAGCACAAATGAGTCGACTCGACTGGGGAAGGACCACATTCTCACAGAATACCAGCGTAAATAGCAGCTGAATGCTGCTGTGTTTCGTATGGTGAGTGTAGAGAACCGGAGACCCTTTTTACTAGAAAAGAGGCATTCTATCTTAGTCCTCACGGCTGACAACGCATCTGGATTTTGATTCGCAAACGAGGATAGATGTAGATGTCTATGGGCCACAGCAACCACTTACCATCAGGTGGACTGTGTGCTCGTTTGTCACCTTATCCTATAAAAAAATACTATTAACTTCATTATGAAGTCTGTATAAAATACCCGGTAAATACATATAAAAAGTTTGGCTTGCCCTGAGTCAAGGTCCTGGGCACGCCACTGCTTGATGTTAAGAGTAGCGTGACTGATCTTGTTCTACTTTATTTCAGACCGAGGAACAAAAAATTGCTATTTCACCCCGGTATCTCATCCCACCCCAACACCTTCTATATTATGGAGGAGGAAGAATTTCAGGGTGATTTTGCGATTCGAAAAAGAAAAAGTGCCAACATATTTGGTAAGGGAAGAAAAGATTATGATTTATTTAAACCCAGGGATATTTTTTTTTTTTATAGGAGAGTGGGCAAACGAGCATGCGGTTCACCTGATGGTAAGTGACTACCGCCGCCCATGAACAACCGCAACACCAGGGGAACCAGAGGAATTGCAGATGCGTTGCCGGCCTTTTAAAAAGGAGTAGGCTCTTTTCTTGAAGGTCCCTAAGTCGTATCGGTCCGGAAAAATCGCTGGTGGTAAAGTATTCCACAAGGAAGTTGTGCGAGGAAGAAAACATCTTCTAAATCGCACAGTGGTGGACCGCCAATCATCCAGATGGTGTGGATGGTATCGGGAGTTCTGCTGCGATGTGCGTTCGTGAAATGTGGCGGCTGGGATTAATCCGAACAATTCCTCAGAGCACTCCCCGTGGTAAATGCGAAAGAAAATGCAAAGAGATGCAACATCTCTTCGCAGCGCCAATGAATCGAGCCGATCGGAAAGGACTCGGTCGTCGACGATTCGAGCCGCTCTGCGCTGGATGCGGTCAAGTGGAAGGAGCTGGCACTGGGGAGCTCCAACCAAGAGATGGGAACAGTATTCCATGTGAGGCCGAACCTGCGCCTTGTAAAGTTGCAGTCGGTGTGCCGGCATGAAATACTGTCCCGCTCTGCTGAGCACGCCAAGCTTTTTAGAGGCCAATTTGGCCTTCTCTTCCAAGTGACCACGAAACTGCACGTCACTCGATATGTCGACGCCGAGGATTCCGATACTGGCTGAGGCAACAAGGGGAGTGCCTTGAAACTGAGGAGATACGACAAAGGGTTCTTTTAGCGGTAAACGCGCAAACTTGTGTCTTCTGAGGATTAAACTGACTAGATTTAGTCGCCCCAATCCGAGACTTTGTTCAGCAAAGACTCGACTTCAGACACAAGTTTGTTCCGGTACTCGGCGACGTTTTCCCGAGAAATATTCGCACGGCCGGCGTATAGAGCATCACCAGTGCTATCATCCGCATAGCAATGAATGCTACCGGTTTGCAACATATCATTGATATGCAGAAGAAACAGCGTTGGTGATAGCACGCAGCCTTGTGGAACACCAGCGTTAATAGGCTTGTAGTCGGAGCATGCACCGTCTACAACGACCTTGATGCTCCGATCTGCAAGAAAGCTGGTGATCCAATTGCACAATTTCTCGGGAAGCCCATAGGAAGGGAAAAATTATTATAAAATATTAAATATTAGGGATATTGATACAGGTATCTTTATTTAATTTATATGTAGGACATTGAGATGGGACGGTATGAAGAAAATCTAAAATATTGTCTTTATTGCCAAAGAGAAGCCTTTTTCTATAAAATTGGAGTGACAAAGTTACAGTTAATAATATAGTGCGGTAGTCACTTACCTGATGGTAAGTGACTATTGCAGCCCATATACACCTGTAACCAACTAGAGAAGGCTACAGATGCGTTGTCTCCTTTGAGGACTAAGATGGAATATATGTGATAGAGCCACGCTCCAACTATATTATCAATCAATCAATTTATTCCTTTTCACAGGTAACAAGGTTGACAATGTTATTCATAGTACCTCCGTGAAATGCTTTTACAGGCATACAAATCAAAATAACAGTTAAATCAAGTAAACAGAGTCAAAACAAAATTATTAAATTACATATTTAAATCATTAGTAAATATTATGGTTGTAGCATGAATTGGTCGGCTCGACTGGAGTAGAACCACGCTCTCACAGAATACCAGCTTAATGCTGCCGTATTCCGTATAGTAAGTGTAGAGAACCGGAGACCCTTTTTACTGGAAAAGAGGCATTCCATCTTAGTCCTCACGGGTGACAACGCATCTGCATTTTGAGTCTTTATTGAGGATAGATGTAGATATCTATGGGTCACAGCAACCACTTACCATCAGGTGGACCGTGTGCTCGTTTGTCACCTCATATATCACATAGGATACTATAAAAAAAAATATTCCTATGTTTATGGCAATATTACGAGGAAATATATACAAGTGGTTCTATCCCACCTGATGGTAAGGAGTGATGCAGCCAAAGATGGCAAAGCGCCCTGACTTAGCTTTACAGAAGCCTATTCCACCCTTCGCTTGAAGACAAACACACCGTTACTTTTTCAGAAGAAAAACAATATTTCATAAGAAATATTTTACGACCAAGTTCACAGGACGTCAGTAATGGAATTGTACCTGTACAACAGTTTACTTTAACAAGAAGTTCTATACTAAAAGCTATAGAGGAGCAAGCAAAACGGAACACGGGCCTGGCAGACAAATACTTAGATGTGGCTATTCGGAATTTTCTTGGTGAATATAATGAAGTTGCAACATCATATCATGAAAAACTTATCAACAGTGTACTTGAAAGATGGGAAGATTGGTATGTTAAATCTCCGAATTTCAGAGATTCGCCTTTGTTGTACATGTGTTATATTTGCGATATGGGCTATTGGAGACTGCATCCATTTCGAGAACATATTAAGGAACATGACGTTGAATCACTTGACATCAAACCGGAACTGATATATAATGAGTTTTGCATAATAGCGTGTACTGACCAGATAATACATAAAAAACCCAAATTAACTCGGAACCTTAAAGTTTGTTCTAATTGCTGGAGATGTGGCAAGTCGGCCGCATTTCATAATTTCAAAAGTCGAAATGCAACGTATAAATGTGAGGGTTGCAATAGCGAAATCATTTCGTGCACCAGATTGTCACAGCATGAGAGTGTATGCAAACAATATCTGGAAATGAAATGTAAAAAATTAGGAATTGAGATGAGTGAATTCAAAATATGTCCAGTGTGTTTCCAATGCTGTCTAACTCAAAAACACTTTGATGTTCACATGATTGAACGGCATTCAGTTCGTTCAGATGATCCGATTTCAAACGAAACAAAGATATGCACTCGTTGCAAAAGAAAGTATTTTATTTATAAATACCACGACTGCCCAGCAAGATACAAAAACACAAAGTGTGAATTCTGTTTTAGAAAATTCATAACAAGGTTCACCCAGTTAATGCATATGAAATTGACGAGGGACGCTAACTGTATAGTTTGTGGCGAGTCTATGCGTGAATGTAAGCTTTTGGAGCATATGCTGCATCACTCGAAGAATTATATGCTTTTACACTGGTGTCGTAAATGTAGAAAAAGTGTATTACATGTTAATGAAGTTTATTCTAACAGTCATATGAAGTATCATGGAAAATACGTGAATTTGAAAATATGGAGTGCAAGGGTAAGTTGCATCACTTATTCCTCCTTACTACTAATAATAGTAGTGTGTGAGAGAGGGAATAATAATAGAGTGTGAGAGAGGGAATAATAGTAGAGTGTGAGAGAGGGGACTCAGAGGTATATGCAAAAAAAAACATGCGTGAGTGTCGTGGATGGAACACTCGGTTGGAGCGAAGTTCCTTTCGTAGTATATTATTATTGATAAACATATTATATTATTGATTAACAAATACAAATAAATGAATTACTAGCGTCTATTAAAATGAAGCGTCATTTAAAATAAAATAATATTTATTTCATGGCAAGATAAGAAAAAGTGCCAGAGAGATGGATATTATTCCATCTCGCTTCCTTATAGCCGGCAAAGTTGTCTACACTACGCCAGAAGGGGTCGTGACGGAAAAATCTTACACTTTTTCTCGCCTAGCCCCCATCCGCCAAATTCGTACCGTCCGATAAGGAACTTCGTTCCAAAAAACTGTGGTTGCAAAACCGCATGTTAAGCGTAGCTATTAAGGCAAATAACCCCACAATGAGGTAATCCATGAAAAAGGCTTTATTTTAGACTAGCGACCCGCCCCGGCTTATTTTGATTTAAGTAATCACCATAGACCATTTTTCGATTATTCAAAAAATATATATCGTAGTTTTTTGGATAAAATATAGCCTAGATCACTCCTGGCATTGCTCTCCATATGTTCATCAAGTTTCATTACAATCGGTTCTGCCATTCCGAATATTAATCTGAACAGACGGACAGACAAAATTTTTATAAATGGTTTTTCATGTCCTAATGGCATGCGAATAACCACCTCAACTCAATAAAAGGCAGTTATTGCGATATTACAGACACTACAGTTATTGCAGTTTTTGAAAATACGAGTAAATAAGGCTTCTACTTTCTTTTTTATTTTATTTGAAATTATCCCAAATTGAATGTGATTTATGGGCAACAACGTTTTTTCGTCTACCGATCGACCCTTATATTTTTTTTATAGGATAAGAGTGACAAGCGAGCACAGAGTCCACCTGATGCTAAGTGGTTGCTATGGCCAATAGACGTCCACATCTATCTTCGTTTGCGAATCAAAATGCAGATGCGTTGTCAGCCGTGAGGACTAACATGAAATGCCTCTTTTCCAGTAAAAAGGGTCTTCGGTTCTCTACACTCAGCATACGAAACACAGCAGCATTAAGCTGCTATTTTACGCTGATATTCTGTGAGAGCGTGGTCCTTCCCCGGTCGAGCCGACCCATTCGTGCAACAACTATACCGGTAATATAGCTGCAGCATGGCTCTACCACGTTTTGCACGTTGGCACGAATATGTACGTGCGCAGTAAAATCAGTTAAAATAATGCATTACCATCCATTTTGAATTTAAAAGAAAAAAGGACAGAATGTTTGAGATATTTTTTAATTAATTTTTCTTCACCATTTGCCTATATTACTTATTTTGAACCTTCTCTGCAAATTTGGCCGGTTAATGCAAAATAACTCTGTGTGTATGCTACACTATAATCCTGTTCTGCGCCGATGTCTAATCTGCGTTGAGACAGGCAACCGTGACCGAAATTCTGACGAGGATTCGGTTGAGGACATAATTAATAGAATATAGCTATAATTCTTCAAAATATGGTTCTTAATAAAAATAGAAATGACCGGTAAACATGTTCTGTCGTAAAAAAAAACTCTCCAACCGTTTTTCTAATATAAGTACGGTTTGCGGCCCCTAAACCATTGGACTTTAGCTTGCCTGACACTTGCAGTACAACTTGGCCAAAACAATAAGGCGCATGACAGGAATGCGGTTTCGGCGCCCGCAACCCGCCTCTATCCCCGCCCTTTCCCTACTGACCAATCATCGTTCCGGTTTTCCCTCCCTAGTTCTAATGACGTCTTAGCTGTCATGTGCCTAATTAATTTGGTCACGTTGTAGATTCTTTCCTTTTAAACAGTTTTTTTTAAATGCATATGTATTTCTTTGCAGATGTTGCTACCGTTAAAATGTGTTACTGGTGAAATTGTGGACTCCGCAACAATCATTAATGTACCAAGTGAGTTTAAAATCAATAGATGCCATTATCAACCTTATTGACTCAATTATAAAGCATATTTAACGATGACAGAACCATAGTGATCCAAATCACATTTGCATATTTGTGAGAAAATAAGGGAAACGCGTTTAGACTTATTGTAGAAAAACGAATGAGTTTTTAACGGTTAATCTTTAACGAAAGGAAGCCTGATGTATTGGAATTAAGTTAAAAATAAGTTTTATTTAACTGTTTACATTAAAAGTATCAAAATGTTGGATTTACACACAAAAAACAACACTTGGATCACTCTAGCAGAAACAAAAACTAAAAATAATGTTTCTGCATAAATCTGCGAACTGTAACATAATGACCAAATGTAGAAAAACTGATAAAAAGCCGCCTAATCATCCCCTAAAACGGCAGGTAGTATGTCTTGATTTTCCTGTGCTTCCTCGCCTCCTCTTCTTGGAATATATGGAATT
Source organism: Parnassius orleans (assembly GCA_029286625.1). Classification (NCBI taxonomy): domain Eukaryota; kingdom Metazoa; phylum Arthropoda; class Insecta; order Lepidoptera; family Papilionidae; genus Parnassius; species Parnassius orleans. Next base: position 2,222,788 of record JAGSMP010000039.1, on the reverse strand, counting down.
GATAGGTAAAAAGGATGATGAATTGGAGGTACAAATTTCAGAATTTTTTTTGATGTCTTGCATCTTTTTGAATGGTATAAGCTTTGGTCCTGTAGTGTCTTCCGGTACGTAATTTCCGAGATTTAAAAAAAATACCTCCAAATCTATATCATTTGGTTTGAGGTCAATCACTTCATAATTTTCAGAGTAGTTATTATAAAAATTCAATAAGCTTGACCCTTTAGAAAATTTAATTTTACGCATTTTTGATATTTTTGCGCCTTCTCGCAAAACAGTTTGGTAATCTTTAAAGTGACATGTTAGGCTTTCAAAATTGAGAAACTTGTCACTTATATTTCGAACTACGAATGGTTTATGTTTCTGACAGCTACGCACGAGATCCATCCATGCCTGTGGCGTGAAGATGTCAGTCCTCTTTTTTTGTTCTTGACTTACAAAAGAAAAGTCAGTATCATTGGGCAGGTATGTATGACCACTCACGAGATAATGTATGAAAATATTGTCAAGGTGAGGTAATTTGTTGATCTGGTTAAAACAGAAACTGGAATATTTTACATCATGAAATGTAAAATATTCCAGTTTCTGTTTTGACCAGAGCAGCAATAACTAAAGAAACATAGTGGCGGTATCCGGCACACAATCTTTGGTAAAATAATAAAGACATATCATTATTTCCCGAGAACCTCTCGCCCCACAGTGCTCTGGCCACATATTCATAATATTTTTTTGCTCCTTCTTTTAAATACGCATGATTCCCGAAATTGAACATCTGAAGTTGCCTTAAATAATAAACTTCTCCCGTGTTTAAGTACGGAAGAGGAAAATTGCGCTCCAAGTCGAAAGTTACAGCTATTACTGATTCATCATTTTGAACTTTAGTTTTGTAATCATTCAATATATCTCGCACTTTAGTTGCTAATTCGATATGCTCATCTTTTTGGTTTCTTATAGCTAAGCACTTTGCCAGGTCTTCTTCTGCCTTTATTGATATTTCAAGCATATCGCACGTTTTACATGTGTCTGCTTTAGGAACGTAAAAGTGTAAATTAAACTCCGTTGTGAATACTTTGCTATAGATGTTCTTTTTTAGGATTGTTTTTCCCTCTGATTGGCACTTTTCTTTGAATAAGTCATACATTTTATTGATAGAGAGCCCCGGGGGTAAATATTGGCGCATAGATCTCCTTTCCCCATAGTGAGTTTTGTACCTTGGAAAACTGTTAATATGGTCTCTGATCCATGTCAGTTTGTCAGCAGAGATTTTGTTTGGAGGAGTCCTTCGTTCCAGTTTGTCCCTTTCTGCAATACCCGAAACAGAAACTTTCTTTCGTAAGGCATAATCAATTCTTTTGTTGCTTATTTGTATCACTTTAAGGAAAAATTGTTTACATACTCTCTTATCATATAAAATGAATTGTCTAGAATGATTTTTATAACTATGAGCTTGATCAGAACGCCTCTCCGCTCTTCAGTTTTACAATTCTTACCGTACTACATAACCAAGTCGTTTGTGCATCCTTAAATTGTAATACATGTCGTGTATCGCTTTTTGATTTTCTGTAGTAATGTGCTCACTGCATTTAAAGCGGCAATTGCAAACAACTGGCGTGAACTGCCTTGCCGGGACAATGTTCCCCTTTACATTAATATATTCTTGCCCAGCTGTTCTTCTTTGTTTTCTTACATTTTTCTTCCATATATCGATATTTCTAGCCCGTTTTCTTCCTCTAACATAATCGTCAGGCTCTGCATTTTCCACTTCTCTCAGATTACCAACAACGCCCACTGAATACGTCCCACACTATCGAAGAACATCTTTATTATCTGTAAATAATATTAGGAGCAGCTTTAATGCATGATCTTCTGGTTCTCTCCCGAATCCAGAACCAGAAGATCATGCAACCAAGCGATCAAAGTTTTAAATGTTAAGTATATGCAAAATAAATGAAATCTTGAAACTTTATATGTAAGTAATTATAAGACAGAAAGAATGCTGTCATGCACCAACCTGAAGCCAGCATTTTTTTTATGTTTGAATTAGCTCAATGTATACATTTTAATAAAATTTCCTAATTTAGCTAATTAGTTCAATATTTTACTTGGAAACTGAACTGCGTTTAATAAAATATTAGAAGTATTTTACCAACGGAATGTTAGACCGCGTAAAATGTATTGTATTACGCGTAAGGTAATGTAATTTTAATAAACATGAAATAGTTATAATTTGAAACAACGCTGCACGGAAATTCAAATATTATAGATTTTTGATGAATGTGAAAGAAAAAGTAAACTACTTTGTACTATTAGAAAATACTAATTATTAGGTAGGTTTTCACGGCACAGTTCTTTGAACGATGTCATTCGAAGGGCTCTTGTCTCTATAAATGTTCCCTCGGTTTTAGAGCCTTGTGGAATATTTAGAGACGATGGCAGGAGACTCGACGGTATGACATTGGTCCCTTGGGAGAGAGGTAAAGCCTGGTAAAGTGTGGAATGCTCCTTGCGTAGGCACTTTGGCGGCCTCTCATCTCATGGGTACCTCGTTTAGAGCCGGGGCGGCATCTCATAGGCAGCTGAACTGAGTAAGTCGCGCAAATATGAGTCTCTGAGAGATGACTACATATTTGTGCCATTTGCTGTAGAGACTATCGGTCCGTGGGGTCCACGTGCGGTGAAGTTCCTAAAGGAACTCTACCCGCGACTGATCGTTGTTGCTGGTGATAAGTGGGTTGGTTCTTTTCTCGCTCAAAGGCTAAGTATAGGCATTCAGCGAGGAAACGCAGCCAGCGTTCTTGGAACGATACCACGGGGAGTAGGACTGTATGATAATTAAGTTATAAGTTTTAGTTTTTTTTATTATAGTTTTTTAATATTGTATATATTAATAAATTAAGACTGTAAATAAAATAATTGAAAAAAAATTTTTTTTCAACGTGAAAGACAGGATGAAATTAAAATGATTGGCATTCTTTTAAACTAACAATAATATACCCATGATACGTACATACTACGTTGGGACTAAAATGAAGCAATTATAAAGTTTTTTTTTATAGAGTAAGGGTGACCGGAGTAACAGTCCACCTGATGGTAAATGAATACTGTAACCTATTGAAATCAACGTCTATCCTTAATTACGATTTAAAATACAGATGTTTTGTCACTCCTGAGGACTAAAATGGAATGCTTTATTTTCACAAGAAAATATTGCCGGTACATTAGCATTAATCTGCTATTTTGTAAGAGCGTGGTCCAATTCATGCTACAACCACAATATAGTTCCAGCGTGGCTCAATCACGTATATAAGTTTTAAAGTTGTAAAGAAAACTTTAAAAATGATATAACAAAATAAATAATACTCCCCAAAAATAGTGAACTCTCACAATATTGCAAACACTGCTTATTAGTAAAAAAAAAGGTCAAGGCAAAGGCAAATGATTTGTTGTTACGTTTTTCTGTGTCGTTACTTATTTACTTTTAAATATTCCTAAATATAAGTAATAGGTTCAATGGATGCCAATGACTTAAATTTAACCCTGCAGGTTATAAATAATTCGTATTGATAAGCATTTTTGAAGTTATACTTCTTTTGGAGCGTTTGGGAAAAATGATGAGAGTGAAAATTTATGATGCGCGTGCACACCGACACCTAAAAACGACACCATGAAGTTGTTACGATGCGCGCGTACGCTGACACCTAAAAGCGACAACTTCAGTGGGTAATTATCTCTCAAGTTTTTTTGTTTTGTTACGCTAAAGAAGTATAACTTCCTACGTGCGTACATAAGTACACACTTTTCTTTCTTTTTTTTTTATATTGCCAATAACAAAATAAATTTAATTTCTTGTGTATAGGTGCCTTCTTCTTCATGAGCTAGTAAAATTCCACTGCTGAATGTAGGCCTCTCCCATTTTAGGGAGAATGTGACTTAATCGCCAATCCTGGCGGTTATCATGTAAAAGTAGTGTTATTTGTGACTTTGGCATTGTGTGACGCATTAGTATAATGTCAATTATTTTGGAACAAAATATACGCAGACTAGGCTGTATGGGTATCCTCTTATCTTTAAATAAAAATAAAATAATTTAGTCTTTCGCGGCAATTTTAAATTACCTAAATATTATGCTTTGGAGGCAGTTTTAAAATATAATAACAAAATTTTTAATAAATATTACAAAAAGAATTATTCTATCGGAATTTTCAATAATTGATTTGGTATTATTTTGACACTATTTTACATCGCAAGATCTTTGTATTTTTCCATATAGATGGAAAAAGTATAGACTTGCTATAAAATATAACAATCGCAACACAGTGAAGAGCAATGAGCATGATTTTAGGTGTTTTCTGGTTTAGTTGCGTGTTTTTAACTAATAATTTGTGCATGGCATGGTTTCGTCGTCACTTGCAATGTACTAGCATTCTATCTTTCTTTCTTGGTCTGAGTATTCAGAAAATAAGTTTATGTTACATAATATGAATAAACACTTGAATAATGTTTTCTAACATACGTCTATAGTCTCTTAATTCGCAGAGATTTTCATTATTTCGGCACGTATGGAGGGAGGAATGTTCATTTGAAAAATCCAGCATAATTTCGGATGCGCTAGATATAGGACGTTGTAATGAAATATTGACTAAACATGCCGCTGTTCTTCTGTTGTCCATTTTACTTATAGATAAATATGTAGCAAGCTAATTTTACTTATATACATATTTACACAAAGACTAAAGGTCGAACCAGATAAACACTATCGTACGAGCCGATACCATAGACACCGAGACATAGACAACAACACACAGCTTCCTTTACAAGGTTTATATTACAGTGTACATAGATCATTTTTTTTAATGCAGTTGTACGTAATGATCCAAGTGCACTTTTGTCGCTTAGATCTGTATGGCATGATAAGATTTTCTGAATTTCAATAATTCTAAAGTAATAGATTAAGATTTCTTAAGGAAAATGGTACAAAAAATAACTCGGATCAGTGTGGCATGGAAGAATTATTTGGTCTTCGTAACTACATACCAAAATCACTATTTTGAGAAAAATGACACTTAGATCACTATGGTTCTACCATCGTCATTTAATGTTATATAAGGGCCATTGACCGTGTAGTGGCAGTGTAAGAAGACCCACTACCCCATATCATCTCGTGGGTGTCGTGAGTTGAAATTTTATCATATTTTACTAAACAAGAAGGCAGCAAATTACTATTTCACGACGATATATCCCAGTAATATAGTTAAAGCCGTGATATAGTTATATCCCTAGGGTTATAGCTATAAACCGTAATATAGTTATATGAAAGCGGTTCATAACTATCTTACTAAACTAATCTAGTGAAATAATTATAATTGTAGTTTGTTTGTGATTTGTTAGTCAAAAATACTTATTTTTTTTTTAATTAAAACGTTAAATTCTTTCAATATTATATTTTATATCATTATAATGTACGCGGCTTTAGAGTGGGCCTACTGTCAAGAAAAGGAACATGAACAACAACACAACAGGAACTTAACCCTTTCATTGTCCCGTGCATTACGTATAATGCATTGCTATTGTCGCTGCATGTTAAGATTCAATATCAATGTCGCGAAATTTGTTCCTCCTATACATTCAGTTTACAATTATAACTATTTCACTAGATTAGTCTAGTAAGATAGTTATGAAACACTTTCATATAACTATAATACGGTTTATAGCTATAACCCTAGGGATATAAGTATAACTATATCACGGCTTTAACTATCTTACTGCGACATGTGTATTCTTAATATAAAGTATGCCTGATGGTATGGGGAATAAAGAATTAATGCAGATGCGTTGTCACCTCTGAAAACTACCATTGGACATCGGGGCAAGCAGTCCATTCAAACTTAGTCCCTTGTTTTCTAGAAATTCGTAAATTTCTTAACATTCAATTTATTAATTATTCTTGAATCTTGATTAACAAGAAATATCAGTAACATGTACTAATGATATTGCCAATAAGTTAGAAGTTCGATTCTCGCCGGCACCAATGAAATTGTTACATGCAATTTTAAGTAATTTTTTTTATGTTTAAGCGAACACTACACATTTAAATTAACTAGTTTTATTTAAATGTAATTTTAAGTGCTGATTTTCCACGTGCTCTGGGGTGAAGGAAAACATTGTGAGGTAAACTTCACCGCTGAGCATATCATAATTATGCCTGGAATAAAAGTATTTCGAAGACATGTGAAATACACCAAGCATTGAAGTAGCGCGGCGGCGTAATGCTCCATTGCTCTCATAACTGACATTTTACAAGAAATCTAGAAAATATGAGGCGTAAATAGGCGTCGTCCTAATGAGGGTTAATAAATAATCTTTCGCTCACCAGATGTCGGTAGTTGACTCTGAGGTGAAGTTTTTGTTACACAATATCATTTAATTGAGAAGTTAGTTTTAAATAAAAGTTTATCAGTTTCTAGACTATTATATTAATTCACAAAACAATGCCCCAGTGGTTTGCTCTTTATTATTTGCACATTTTAACCCTTTTTTAAATTTTTCTTCTTTTATGAATTACATTAAAAATAAATAAACCGAAGTTCACATATGTGAACTTTGGTTTATTTATTTTTAATGTAATTAATATAATATATAACAAATAGTACAGAAAGAAACATTAACATTTAATTACACCAGTGGCGCCGCCCTGGTGCCAGAAAAAGTCGTGGATGCCCTCATTGGCTATCGATCGTACGATTAAACGATGCAATTTTATCGCACGACGAAAGGGATCGTGCGATGCTCCAACAGGTGTCCTAATAGCTAAGTATTAGGCCGCCGCGCCGTCACCGTAACGGCGCCATTTCAACAATAGCTGTTTACTGAGATGCACAGTTTTTTTACTCTCTTATGTTTAGTTTTTCTACTCGTCTCTAACTCGATTTACCGGTGCCTTTGTGTTGCTGCGCTCGCGCGATGACGCGTGATCAATTAGGACACTCAAAAGAGATTTGTACCGAATTTGTACTGAAACCGGCGCGGATCGCTAGTAGTTATAAACTTTAACTAACTTTATATTTTCAGGGAAAAATTTAGCAATATTTATGAATGGACTAGAAGATGAGAAAATTGTTCACACTACTACAGACGACAGTGTTAACGACATTATAAACCTTGATGAAGATTCTGAACCTGAGCCAGATACTTCGGATGTTAAAAATAATGAAGCAGATGAATGCGACCTGATTACACTGCAAAAACAATTAGACGCGGATATAGAGAAGGATATTGAAATGGAAGCAGCTATATCGAATGTTTTTAAATCATCGAAATACTACCAGAGGTTTTTGGTAAAGGAAAATGAAGAGCCTATCGAGGATTATCAGTTCAGTGCTGATCGTCGTATTATAAGAAAACCTGATGTAACAACAGTTACGTTGAACTCTGATTCAGATGACGACAATGTAAATGGCGAATCGGCATAATTTGCAGAAGACAATTTGGAAATTGTCACTTCTAATGAAAGAGAAGAATTTGATTTAGATTACGAAGCGAAAAAAGAAAGAAAATTGTATTTCATCCTTGTGTAATAATATGTTGTAATTACACTATTGCATTGTAGGTATTTATAACACAATAAACCAAAACAAATAATATTAAAAAATGTGCAAATAAGATAGTTATTTCACTATCTTATTTGCTCATTTACACACTACACACTATCTTTACGTGATAGAGCCTTGCTGCAGCTATATCACTGGTATAGTTGTAGCACGAATGGGTCGGCTCGACCGGGGAAGGACCACGCTCTCACAGAATACCAGCGTAAAATAGCAGCTTAACACTGCTGTGTTTCGTATGGTGAGTGTAGAGAACCGGAGACCCTTTTTACTGGAAAAGAGGCATTCCATCTTAGTCCTCACGGGTGACAACGCATCTGCATTTTGATTCTTTATTGAAGATAGATGTAGATGTCTATGGGTCACAGCAACCACTTACCATCAGGTGGACTGTGTGCTAGTTTGTCACCCGATCCTATAAAAAAAAGAAAACTATGATTTAGAAGTCCGTCTGGGTAGGTAGTCATACCTACCCAGACGGACTTCCAGGGCCTGAAATTGAGTATCCGGTTGCACTAAGTTAGAAGTCTTGATTTTTGTTAAAAAGTCCGGTCTTCCGCCGGCATCCCAGCAGTACAACTCAATAGATTGCAATTACGCTTTATTTCTTCTTGAATGGCCTTTCCAGCTATTGCATACGATTATCTGACGCTGGTGACACTAAACACAGATTTCATCTTATAGCAACTACTTTCAAAAAGTTACTTTCTTCACATTTTTTTTTCGTTAGAAATTGTGATCTATAGATTCTCTTCTCGTATAGCCGTATGCGGATTACGATCTTCGCTCTTAAAATCCGGTCAAGACCAAATGGCATTTCTAGGTATGTTTACTCTTAAACGCAGTACTCTTAAAGTCCGTGCATTCCGTTATGCCCGGGCAGAAGTAAGTCGCGAGTGACTGCGGATATCGTTTTTAAAAACAAAATGGTGGGACGAAATGGCTGGGAGGGTGGGCTTTAACTAAAACTAGAGATTCGAATACGCATATTGCGTGGTTACAATTACGTAAATATTCGATTATCGTTATTATCGATTATGATTCGTTTTTATTTTATATTTCTTATGGTTAATTGTATTGTTCCTTTTACAGTGATTATGATGATGTTCATTGAAGATATTATTTAAAAAAAAATAGTTTTTTTTAAATTATTATTTTCGTAAATATTTGGCAACTTTATCTGAAATAATTATCCCGTACCACATACCCAATCAAGAAATAACTGGAAAACTATATTATTGTGAAACAACAAAGTCTATTGCTCACTTTTAATTTTTTTCTTCTTGGAGAGTCGTCTTTAGTCTGGCCAAGATAGAACGCGCTGAGTTAACATATTTCTGCCGCCATACATCAGTGCATGCACCTCGGTGTTCCAGTCTGAAGTGTATAGAGGACGACTAAGTTAGTAGTGCCTGCCCTTGACCGACGAGCATATATGCGTAAATATATTATGGACGTGAAAAAGCGAGGTGTGTCTGGATCGTACCGAATAGAAGTTCGTAGACTCTGCCTACCCGGCGAGGTTTTATACGTGGTAGAGCCACGCTGCAGCTATATTATGGTTGTAGCACGAATGGGTCGGCTCGACCGAGGAAGGACACACCACAGAATACAAGCTTGATGCTTCTTTGTTCCCTAGGTCGAGTGTAGATACCCGGAGACCCTTTTTACATGAAACTACCATTCCATCTTAGTACTCAGGGGCGACAACGCATCTGCATTTTGATTCGAGGGTAAATTTAGATGTCTATGGGCCACAACGTCCACTCACCATCAGGTGCACTGTGTGAACGTTTGTCACCCTTTTTCTATAAAAAAAAGCTAGGTAACAGGCGGGAGAGTTTTTGTTATGTTATGTTTTTATACATTTTACAGCTATGCTAATGTTAAACTCTCTGTCGCACTTACGATTCTTACCGTAGACATGCCGTAAGTGCGACAAAGAGCGCAACAAGTGGCGTACTGTTACCTTATTTTATTGCACTTAAGTGTTTTCGATATATTTATGGTAAACACTATACATACCATGATGCCAGATTAACCCATTCGCTGCCGCGTGTACTACATGAAGTTAATTGCTAGTGTCTTACTATTGTGTCTGAAAAATCGGACAGTGAAAGTGTTGATAAAAATGCCTTACAATTATATTTTTAGATCTTACGGCGGCTCTACACGTTTGCCAACATAATGGCGAATGTGTTGGCAAAGATATTGGCCAAGAATTTGTGATCGCGTCCACACGTTGGAAGGTCGTTCAGTTTGCTTCGGTTCAGGCCAATGTGCGGACGAATTTATTAAAATGGATATTGAGGCGCTAACAGCTGCTGCGGTTTATTTATTCACAGCATACCGCTACTACGTGAATGTGTATAAGAAAAGGGCGATCAAAAAGAAATGGAAAAAAAGAAGTTTTATTTCTTGTGTTCCACAAATAATTTTCGGCTTGGTAGAGCTCTATAAAGCGAAAAGTTTCTTTATTGATCATTGTTACTGCCATTTTGTAGACACTGGTTACGATGCGCGAATATAAAATTTAAATCAGGTGCGTGCGATCACTCTGGGAGCTCGTAGCAAACTAAACGTGCGCCCAACGTGTGGACGCGGCGGCCAATACTCTGCCACAACCCTTTGATCTTTTGTAAAAAACCGGCACCACACGGATCTCGCGCCAACTTGTGGGCCATCATTCCAATACATACCAACGTAAGCACAAACACCCGCTCTACACGATGGCCATTTGGTATTGGCCAACACATTCGCCACTATGTTGGCCAACGTGAAGAGCCGCCTTTAGACAATTGTATTTATGAATTTTCTGAATAACCCTATATCACTAGAAAAAGGGATTAAGATCCACTCTTAATAAATTTATATGTATTTACTAGCTGGACAGGTAGATGTTGTTCTGCTCTTTGCGACGACTCGTCTTATAAAAAATCCTTAAATTCGCAATAAAAAAAATATCGAGGGTCACTTATCGGGATAAAAACTATCCTATCTCTCAAGTTGGATCAAACTGCACGCAGTGTTCCAATTTCATTGAAATCAGTTCAGTAGTTTAAGAGTAATGTGACACGTAATTTTTATATATAAAGATTTTTGGGTTTGACCTAATATTTATGGTCTGCTACTATGGCATCTGTTGGAAACAACACCTTGACCTTTTCTCCTTATGTCTTCTCTACGATAAGACACGAGATGAAAGAAATAATCAAACGCATGGAAATTAATTTTTACGGATAGAGAAAAACAAATCGAGGTTGAAACATTTTTATTCATAAAATGAAGATATTTCTTCTGGTAGTTTCTCTTTCTCGCACACTTCTTTGAGATGCCTGTTGAGTTTGCTGTTGCCCTGGAAAATGCAGGATGAAGTGAACTTGTAGTTATTAGTTTTTTACAAATGTTACTTGGCACTAGGATTTTCACAAGTATCGTGGAGGTGTTTTAAATATGTAAATTGCACGTGGATAAAACTTAATAGGATATCCGAGCTGCAATAAATTTGCAGCATCCTCACTCTCCAGGCCAGCTTGCCAAGTGTGAACAAATCTCAGTACAGCTGTGAACTGAACAGTGACTTAGCATTTGGCTGCGGTACTGCGCGACAAGCGAGCATACAATCCACCTGATGGTAAGTGGATGCTATGACCCATAGTATATACATCTATCCTCAATTAAGAATTAAAATGCAGATGCGTTGTCACCCCTGAGGACTAAGATGAAATGCCTCGTTTCCAGTAAAAAGGGTCACCGGTTCTCTACACTAACCATACGAAATACAACAGCTTTAAGCTGTTATTTCATGCTGGTATTCTGCGAGAGCGTGGTCCTTCCCCGGTGGAGCCGACCCATTCGTGCGGCAACCATAATATTATTTTATTTATAGCCTTTATTGCCAACATATTTTTTTACAAACATTTTTAAATTATTACTATAAAATTATAAATCATCGAGTGTCAGCGTGTCTTTACGACACAAAGGCCTCTTTCAGTATATTCCACTCTTTTCTTATTTTAGCTATTCGATGCCAGAATGGACCTGCTGTTTTTATTGATGTCATCAGACCATCGTTTCCTCTGCCTTCCTCTTTTTCTTTTAGTTTCGAATCTAGGGGTCCATTCTGTTATGTCTTTTGTCCATTTGTTTTTATTATCTCTGAGCATATGTCCTGCCCACCTCCACTTAAAAAATTTTGTTTTGGTCACAACATCTTCTATTTTGGTTATTTGTCTTATATCTGTGGCTCTTTTTCTATCTCTTTTTGTGTAGACCAGTTTCTGGTCTTGTTTTTGTGTGTTTGCCCAGGTCTGGCATCCGTAAGTTAGTATGGGTAATATACAGGTGTTGTATATTTTTCTTTTCATTGTGACGTTATATTGTTTGCTTTCATTATTTCTTTAAGTGTTCAAAATCTCTTCCACGAGTTGGAAACCCGTTTTTATTTAATTATTTTATTTTATTTCTAATTCCATTTGGCCACTGAATGCAATTTGTTGACCCAAGTTAATATAGGTATTTATATATTCTATTTCATTCTCTTCTACTTTGATGTTTTTGTGGGATATGTTTGTCATAATTTTGTTCATCGTTAGGCCCACCTTTTTGCTTTCTTGTGCCAGATCTTGAAGCATGGTTTGAAGGGTTTCTGAGTTATCTGCTATGAGTATTATGTCATCAGCGACTCTTAGATGGTTTAGGTTAGTGCTATTAATGTTGATTCCGAGATAATCCCATTCCATTTTTCTGAAGACTTCCTCAAGTACTGATAAAAAAAGTTTTGGTGAGAGTGGGCCTGCCTCACACTTCTACGTATAGGGAAAATTTCCCCTTCCGTTTCTAGCTTTATTCGTCCTGTACTGTTTTTGTATACATTTTTTATTATCCTTATATATTTCTTTTCGATTCCTTGATTTTTTAGGGCTTCCCAAATGTATTGATATTCTAAGGAGTCAAATGCCTTATTATAGTCCACAAAGGCCATGTGTAGTGGTTAGTTATATTCTTGACTTTTTTCAATGAGCTGTTTGATTACATGGATGTGGTCTATTGTGGAATATCCTGACCTAAAGCCAGCTTGTTCTCTAGGTTGTTCGTCAAGTTTCTTTGTGATACGGTTGAGTACTATTTTTGAGAACACTTTATATTTATTAGACATGAGGCTTATTGGACGATAGTTGCCTATTCTTATGGATATCCTTTCTTATGGATGAGAATTATAGAGCTTATTGCCCATTGTATGGGTATGGTTTCTGTGTTTAGGATAACATTAAATAAATTGTTCAGTTTTGTTGTTGTTTCTGGCAATCCTGCTTTCATCATTTAATTGGTTATGTGATCAGTTCCGGGAGCTTTGTCAGTTTTCAGCGTTTTTATTGCATGCTCAACTTTACTTTCTAGAGTTTCAGGGATTTATTCTGTGTTGTCTTCGAGGTCTATATTGCTTTCTTGAGTGTTTTCGGTAGAGTACAGTTTGCGGTAATAGTCTGTTGCTATCTTTAAGATTGGCTGTCTCTTTGTTTCTTGTTTTTTTTTTTGGTTTTCATTTTTGGGATCCTTAACTTTTCCTCTTTTAGTTCTTTTAAGGCCTTGTTTATACCTCCTGTTTTGGTTATGTGGTATTTGATACGTTCGATTCTTCTACTTGATTTATCTTGTTTTATGCTACAATTAATTTCTTTACTTAGATTAATTATTTCTTGTAATTTTGATTTAGCTCTTCTGTTTTTAAGTAATTCTTTCCTTTTCTGTTTCATATTTTGTTTGTTAATTAGGGTTGCTCTGACCATGCGGTGGTTACTATTAAAGTTGAGATTATTTATTATATTGACATTTTGGAATGATCTCGGTTGATTACTCGGTTGAGGACTTACCGAAATGAAATAGACTTTCTATTTCATTTCGGTAAGTCCCGTCAGGTGCTATCCAAGTCCATTTTTTGGCCAGCTTTTTCTTAAAAAGACTGTTTATGATGGTTAAGTTGTTCTCAAGGGCCAAGTTTACGATTCTCTTACCATTCTCACTTCTCTTTCCTGAGCCATACTTTCCCACTACATACTCTTCACCTTGATTCTGTTTACCTATTTTGCCATTAAAATCTCTCATGACAATTAAGTTTTTATGGGCAGTCTCCATTGTGGCTGAAAGTTGATCATAAAACGTTTCTTTTATTGTTCCTTCTGCTGCTTCAGTCGGTGCGTAGATTTTGCACTATGGTCCACTTATATTTGTAATCTTGTATATGTATATTTAGTACAGCGATTCTTTCGGATATGCCCTTGAACTCTATGATTTGTTTCTTTAGATGTTTTGTCACCATAAATCTTACTCCGTTTTGCCCATTTGTTTCACCTATATAGTACAGGATGTAATCGTCATGTTCTTCAATTTGGTTTCCTATTTGTCTCACTTCGCTTAGACCAAGGATGCCCCATTTAATATTTTTTAAAGCTATTTCTAGTTCAAGAAGTTTTTCTGGTGTTCTTAGTGAAAGTGTATTTAAAGTGGCTATGTAAATATTAGTTGGTTTTTCTTTGGTTGTTGTGTTCTCTGGAAGGTAGTTGTCGTCTTCCCCCACGGTGACCAACCGGCTTGGGGTGTATTTTTTCGAAGTTGGTTTGGATAAAGTTGTGGTTTGTGTTGTGGTTTGATTCCGGGTACCGGTGGTCGTTGCATGTTTTTTGGGATTTCGGATAGTGAAGTTGATCTACCTCGTTCAACATAGTTGAGGATATTGGGTTTTACAGTTTCTTTTGTTGTTCCTCTGCTAGTTGGGGGTGTTGGAATGTCTTTTGTGTTTACTTTCTTCTGAATTGACGAGGTTGGTGAGCCTGATTCCTCTCTCTTCCTTTTGTCTCTGGATTTGTTTGTTGGTTTCTTTACAATTATTTTAACATATTTTAGAAAGGATACATTTCCTTTCTTCTTTTCTTCTATCACTTGGGTTTGTAACTGCTTCCGCTTTTCAAGTACTTCTTTAGGAAATCTTCTTTCACGTATATTCCTGGCGGGAATCTGCTCTTGTTTTTCAATATATTGTGTTTTTCCATATAGATGCGATAGACACTACAACGGGCCGATTTTTGTTGTTGTTATTCTTGCCAATTATAATATATATATATGTTACAGATTTCGTTGCTATCAATTTGTGTTCCTGTTTCTATTATTGTTTCCTTTACTTATGTGGTCCACCAACTCTGCTTCTGATTTTCCCGTCCCTTCTATTCCAAAATACACTAAATTATATTTCCGTTTCTCCTTATCCAATATATTGATTTTCTGCTAAGTGTAGATATTTTGGCTTTAAGTTGAGTATTTTCTTCCGTTATTGTTTTTAGTTTTTATTCTTATGCTTCCATAACGCATTTTGTCACTGACGCAGTAATTAGTTTAGTTTGTTCGTTCGTTTAATTTCTCGTCTATTTTTAACAACAACAACTCCATACATTTTTCCATTTTTTTTGGGGTAAATTTTTTGTTGTGGAAACACTAGTTTGTTTATGGTAGTACTGTAGTGTTCACTGTCAAAGGGGCGTTCGTTAACTGTCTCCTGGCACTTGACACTTTGTCGGTTAGGTTGGTGTTCTGCTAATTGATGAGAATTCAACTATTAGGTTATTTGTAAGCTAGTAGTTGGATGGAAATGATTGCAGTTTTTACAAGCAAATGTGTTTTGCTTTAATCACTTTCTAGTTATGTTTTTTATTGATTTATCTTGAAGGTTTTGCGTTGAGACACGTTTAAATACACTGTTTGCACAAGTATTAATTATTATTTGCGGAGGACGTTAACGTATTTATTCACTGTAAGATCGCCGGAACTTGACATTTAACAATAATATTATAGCTGCAACATAATTAAAATTCAAATACCTTAAAACTTTTCCCGCACAAATGACAGATGGCGTGTTCAGTTGGTCTCCTGTGAATTTTCGGCCGCTGTAGTTTAGAGATAGCCCGCTGGGTCCCATCTCCGTGCACTCTACGTTCATGCGCCTCCAACGCGCGACGGTGTGGCAACACTCGAGAGCATTTGTTACACTCGAAACTGATAAGGGCAATTGTTATTTAATTTTAAGGAAATCAAGAACTTTGTAACATAATAGCGAGGTTAGCCAAGAAGACAATTGTTAACGCTAGAAAGCGATAAAATTAAACTTTAAAAAAGTAAAAACTGACTTAAGAAATAAAAAGAAAAAAATAATTGCACGCCTCACAACGTGAGGGAGTGCTCTACTCTCATATGTATATGTGGCCATACATCAATTTCGTTACATAAAATCGTTCTTATACTTTTAGCTAGACATCAAATCCATATCTAATACCTTAAAACGAGCAATTCTTGTATATATATATATATATATATATATATATATATATATATATATATATATATATATATATATATATATATAAGAATCACTCGTCTAATATCTCGAAAACGGCTCCAACGAATTTCATGAAATTTAGTATGCGGGAGTTTCGGGGGCGATAAATCGATCTAGCTAGGATTCATTTTTAGAAAATGTCGTTTTATCCGTGTTTTCAGGCAATGAAAAACTGCTACAATATCATTAGAATACGAAGGTAAATTTCGTCACTATCTAAAAGGTTATAATAGCTCAGTTGGGAATTTGAGCGATTCCGAAACCAGAAGACCCCGATTCGAGTCCAGATGTCTCCAGTCCGATTATTTTTTCCCTTTTTTTTTTTCAAGTTCCTTCTTTTGTGAGAAAAACTATTATTGTGAGCCCTTTATCAATGCATCTAATTCGTATGTAAGTATATTTTTTTAAAACACGAAAAAAATGACCGAGCTTTAACAAAATAATACTGTAGGGTAAGATCGAAAAATATTATTCATATTTCATCAGTATGTAATTCGTATCTAAATATAATTTCCAAAACACACGATTTACAAACAGATTATTAACGTTACAATAACTACAGACATTGAATTAAAAAAGTAGTTTATTTTTTAATTGATTTACTTAAGATGACATAACAAAAAATGTAATTGAAAAAATATATGGACTGCCGTCCGTTGGTCTGTGCGTCGGTGAGTCTTCTCGCTTAATAGAAATGTAAGCAATAGATTGAGATATATAGTATTAAATAAGATTCCATATATTCTAAGGAGGATCCCTATTGATTTTTATTATTGAACTCAACACCGCTTAAAAGTTATTAATGAAAGTCGATCAGATTCTGTTTTTTTTTTCTTATAAAAATTATCGTCACTATTTTTATTTTTTTCGTGCACTTTTGGGTTTTCCAATTTTTTTATATATTCCGATGATGATAAGAGGCGAAACCGATCATCAAAAGTCCACTGTTGATTATAGGCCTCCCCTATATATTACCTCATAGAGGAATGGGGGGAGGTTTGCCACAGTTTTTCATTATTTCTAGTTGTTATCACGAAGACTCAGCTGCCTACCTCCCGTTCTGTTGCCTCTTACGACACGGGAAGATACGGGGTAGTGGATGCTCTCCATTTTTTTTATAAAACTGCAATGCCAATTGAATTTACACTCTAACGTAGGTAACTACTGCAGTTTATCGGTACCTGCAGTCAAATTTTTCAAATGTTTACCTATTTTAGCCGCTAAATAGCTGTTCTGCACTGCTGTGTTCCGGTCTGGAGTCTATAGGGGACTAGTATAATTACGGACTGTGAGACATTCCATTTTAGTCCTCAGGGGTGACAACGTACAGCCTTCTAGTACTTTACGTCTCGCGTAAATAATATAGAAATTTATTTCTATGCTTGGCGTTTCTCTGCGTGATAGACTTAAAAACGAGGATATCCGCAGCAGAACCAGGGTGACCGACATAGCCCGACGGATTAGTAAGCTGAAGTGGCAATGGGCCGGCCATATAGTTCGAGAAACCGACAACTGATGGGGAAGAAAGGTTCTCGAGTGGCAGCCTCGTACCGGCAGGCGAAGTGTAGGGCGCCCCCCACCAGATGGAGTGACGACCTGGTAAGACATGCAGGAAGTCAATGGATGCAGGTGGCTCGGGACCATGCTTTGTGGCATTCCTTGGGGGAAGCCTATGTTCAGCAGTGGACTTGTGAAGGGCTGTAATGATGATGATTAACTTATGTATTCTTATATTTAAATACCGCCACCTTACAAAAATCATTTGCCCTAGTAGCCTCTTACGACACGGGATAAAATGTAGCAATTCTCTTATGCCGCCACCACACATTTGTATACTTGTGCTTGGTCAACTAACACAGTTTGCTGATGATTGAGGCTGTTCCTTCTGTGAGCCAGCAGCCCCTTACGGCTGCTGTAGCTGGTGCCACAGGATGTGCAGAAATGCCTCTCCTCGCCTTTCTCGTGACGCTTCTTATGCTGCATCAGACTATACGGGCTGCTGTAGAACGCTGGACACCGGTCGCATGAGAATTTTCTCTTCAAATGTTTTCTGTAAGCGTTTTAAAATGCTGTTGGTATTTCGTAGAGGAGAGACACGTGTAGAAAAGAAGGGAGTTGAAAAAACAAAGGATAAAGGGAGAAAAGATACTAGATAGGAAATGAGGGCAAATAATAGCCGTTTCTTATGCGGCTCGAAGGACCATATACGCAGATATATTATTTTCATTTATGAAACTTTAAGTGACAGCCAAGCCTAAAGATCACCTGATGGTAAGTGGTTACTGCCCTCCAGGGACATCTGCAGGCAACTTTACACATATAAAGATGGCCACAAGAGTGTTGTCACCCTGAAGACATGGAGGGATTGCTCCGTTACCAGTTAAAATCTAGTAACATCCCACATATCAGTCAAAAATTAGCATGTAAATGATAAAAAAAATAAAGGCCAATGTATTTTAATGGACCATTTATAAATTAATGACGATAAAATGGGAAATCATTGGAAATTTCTGAAGTTCTGCTGGGTTTCTCGCTGGATCTTCCTAAGAAAAGATTTTTTCAAAAATAGTGGTATAAGTAAAAAAAAGACAATAAGTACTATTCTGAGCCGTGGTAGCGAAGCGCGCAAAATTTTACGATCCCGGCGGCACCAACGTCTACAAGGTCAACGTGTCAAGCTGCAGCTATATTTTTATGGTTGTAGCACGAATGGGTCTGCTCGACCGGGGTAGGACCACGCTTTCATTGAATACCAGCGTAAAATAGCAGCTTAATGCTGGTGTGTTTCGTATGGTGAGTGTAGAGAACCGGAAACCCTTTTTATTGGAAACAACGCATTTCATCTTGTTCCTCAGGGGTGACAACGCATCTGCATTTTGATTCTTAATCGAGGATAAATGTCAGGTGGACTGTGTGCTCGCTTGTCACCCATATTCTATAAAAAAACAATGAAATTGTCAATTGCAATTTTAAGTGCTGATTTACTAGGAAAACATCGTGAGGAAACCGGCATGTCTAAAAATAAGAAAAAAATATTTTCAAGACATTTCCATGCCCTAAAACACTCTCAAAAGAAGTGAGAAGAGGCATGTGCTGCAGTGTGACGTATATAGGCTGTTACTTTAACCTTTTTTAACGTAAGTACTATTTTAATCTGTTGAATGAGATTTATTATATTCTAATTAATATGGCTCAGGACCGTGCTTAGTTGCATTTTATGGGGACGCCTATGCTCAGGAGTGGACTTTAATGTAATGATGATGACTCTAATAGGGGAACAAAAGAAATGAGGGCACTCTCACAGCATATGGGTCCGTACCGCAGGCTGATTCCGGAACGTCTCCCCACAGATGCCGCAAGGATACACCCTGCCAGTCTTCGAACTGTGGACACGCCTCAAGTGTTGCTGGAGACCGCTGGTGTCCCTATAAAATAATAATTTCTTATATTTAGGTGAATTGCACATTTAACAACGTAGCAGAGCCATACTGCAGCTATATTATGGTTGCAGCACGAATGTGCCGGCTCGGCCGTTAACAGCTTAATGCTGCTGTGTTTCGTATGGTAAGTGTAGAGAACCGGAGACCTTTTTTACTGAATACGAGGCATTCCATCTTAGTCCTCAGGGCAACGCATTTTTAACTACACAATTAAAGTGACAATTAAAGTGAAGCTAGAAGATATTTCTGGCATGTCCAAGTCACTTCTTTCGACACCCACGGGACGAAATTGGGTGATGCATTCTCTTAAAACGTCACCACACGGCGGTTTAATTTAACTTATTAAATTCTCAACGTTCCGCGTGCTTTCGGTACCCATGGTCATGGAGCCCCGTGCTTGATTATTTAAGGGGACTTGACGTCACACTTAGCTACACTTATCTTATGCCCAAATACTTAAACGCTGCTCAATTTTAAGACGCCGTTAAGACTCGTGCTGTCTCCATCACATTAAGTCAAAGTGACTGTGACACCACGTGACTTAACGACATTTTAACATTAAGTAGTGTTTGAGTATGGGCCATAAGTTTTTTTTGTAGAATAGGGTGACAAACGAGCACACAGTCCACCTGATGGTAACATTAACATCTACAGTTATCTTCGATTAAGAATCAAAATGCAGATGCGTTCTCACCCCCGAGAAATGTTTTATTAAAGAAAAATTGTACAAAAAGGGTTATTATAATATCAAAGAATACATAAATGAAAAAACCCCTGGGAATGAGGTGATCGCCACCATGCTGGTTCTATTACAATTCATTTAAAATTTGTACAAACAAAATTATTGTAAAGTGAAATATGTTTAAAAAAAGTCCCGCTGGGTTTCTTGCTGGTTCCTCCCAGGACAGAGGTATTTTCCAAACCGGTGGTAAATAAAAATGACTTTCAATAAGTATTATGTAATAATCTATATTGAAAAAAAATTATTCTATTCTATTATATTCTACTATGATATGATATATATACTACTATAATCTGAGTGCTGGGTTGATACAGGCATTGAAGTCTCTGTATAGGGACTCCAGTGCTTGTGTCCAGGATCAACAGGGCCTACTCGGACTGGTTTGGCATCCATAAAGGGGTCAGACAGGGCTGTGTAGCTTCCCGTGGCTGTTCAACCTATTTATGGACAGTTGTTTGGAAAATCTGAAAGTTGAAGAATGCGGGTTAAGAATGGGTGAGTTAACCGTCAAATGCCTTTTGTACGCCGATGATCAAGTCATACTCGCGTCGTCGGCGGCCGAGTTGCAAATGATGGTTACATTAATGAACATTTCATTAAAGAAAGGGAATGAAAGTGAACGCAAGTAAGACGAAAGTTATGGTCTTTGAAAGAGAAGAAAGTAAAACAATATGTGAAATAAGAATAGAAGGGGAATTGGTCGAGCAAGTAGATGAGTTTGTGTATTTGGGATGTGTATTTAGCAGGGATGGTAGGTATGATAAGGATATAGAACGACGAGTGAACGCAGGAAATAAAGTAAATGGGGCTCTACACTCTTGTGAAAAGTCAGAATGTGTCCAAAAGGCACGTACGGCAATTCATAATGCTGTGTTAGTCCCTACTTTAATGTATGGTAGTAAAAGTTGGGTGTGACAGAAGAAACACGAGAGTAGAATGAGTGCTGTAGAAATGCGGTCATTAAGGAGTATGTTAGGGCTGAATCTGAATGACAGAGTGAGAAATTGTGTGATAAGAGAAGAGTGTGGTTTGCAAGATGATGTTGTGACCAGGATTAAGAAAGGAATGCTTCGGTGGTTTGGTCATGTAGAAAGAATGAATGAGGAAAGAGTGACAAAACAAATTTATGTGGCAGAGGTGAACGGCAGAGTCGGAAGGGACGCCCTAGACGAAGGTTTATCGACCAAATTGGCGATATACTGAAAATGGGCCAAATTAAGAGTACCCTTAACCGATGAGCGTGTATGAGTAGGTATATGGATGTGGAGGAGGCGAGAGGTGTGTCAGGATCGTGCCAAATGGAAGTCCATAATCTCTGCCTACCCTCTGGGTGATAGGCGTGAGTGTTTATGTTATGTTATTATGTTATATTCTACTAAGATGGAATGCCTCGTTTCCAGTAAAAAAGGGTGTATATTCTTCTTACACCGCCACTGCACGTTCAAACTACTTACTTGAACAATTTAGCGCACAAGTGACAAGCGACATTATCAACGGTGTCCCTCCGTAGACATTCCATGGAATGCTTCACGTGCCCGCGGCCGAAGTAACGCTTCGCAGACAACGCAGCGGTAGCGCTCGAGTGAAGCGAAACGTGCGAGCGAAGCACCGACGGACTTGCGAAGCGAAGGGTGCATAGCGTACATCGGTACTCGCCGTTTGACTGTCACAAAATATCACCATCGTCATCAATAAATCCTTTCGCAAGTTCATTGCTTATTCACTGTGAGATGAATACTTCGATAGGAGATCAAAAGAAAAAAGAATTTGGTACAGGACGACCTAGCCACTCCCAAAATAATTGTGTTTTTAGTATTTATTTATTTATTTCCACCAACAATGTACATTCAGAAAACAACAAAATATATGTGCTTACATCTGAAACAATACTATTTTTAGGTGAAAAACTGGTGCCTAAACTAGGTAAAACCTGTATCTTAGGTCACCAGGTTCCCACCTGTAATATTCCGTGGACAAAAAAGATAGATGAAGCTACAATAAATGATTTCCTTCGCAATTAAACAATACAACGAGATTCACTTATATTCCGTTTTTAATAGGGTGATACCTACTCAGATGGACCCCTAGACAGAAAAAGAGCCTTACACTTTTTCTCGCCTAGCCCCCATCCGCCAAATTCGTACCGTCCCATAAGGAAGTTCGTTCCAAAAATCCGAGCACTTGTGAAAAATGATATAAGATTTGTTAAAAATAAAATGTAATATGGGAATTTATTTACATGGACATAGACAAAGAAACATTCATTTATAGTCCAAACCTACCTGACAAATTATTAGTATATGACTGTACCGACCGTGGTGTAAGAATATCCACTACCCCATATCATCCCGTTGATGTCGTATGAGGCGACAGAGGGAAACAAATCAGAACGTTGGCAGCAGTCTTCCTAATAACAACTAAAATAAAAAAACTGCGGTTGCCAACCCGCCAAGCCAAGCGTGGCAACTATGGTAAATTTTTCCCTTATGAGGCAACATTTGGGGAGGCCTATGTTCAGCAGTGGACTTTAATAGGCTGTAATGGTAACGGAAACCTTGTATGACGTAACGTAGATGTAAACGACCCAGGCGGAAACGGTCAGCAGCGTTAAAGGTACTGATGTCTGATACTGCAATTGTCCATTCACCTGCCAAACGTGACGGTTAAGGCAAGCCCCTCCTACAATTTTTACGACCCAAAAAAATAGACGTAGAAAAAGAAAATATATTAATAATAAATATTTAATAAAGATTTGTTAAATTCTAATGACTGGATTAATCAAATTATCTGATTAATTATTCTTAGAAGCACATACAACTAGTTGAAATAATACAATTATTATCATTACTCACCTCTTCATGTCTCATCATATGAGCTTGGTAGGTGTCTTTGAACAAGAACCCCAATGCACAATTGTAGCATTTGAATTCAGATTCTATATATTTCTTATACCTTCTATTTGCTTCTAGCTCTGCTTTCTGCTGTTCTAAAGTTAATTTTATCTTTTCGAAGCTTTTCTTTTTCGATTTTTTTGATTTTCGCTTTCTAATACGATCAGTTTTATTACAGTCCTTTTGTGAATTTGGATCATTGTTAATTGCATCAGCAGTTTCAGTATTTGCTTCATCATTATTAGAATTATATGCATCAATCATTTTGTCGTCATGGCCATTGTCCTCATTATAATCATTAATCTCGTAATTATCTTCACCATCACACTCATTTTGTAATCTATCAGGCTCATTGTTAGTATTTTCTAATACATCTTCATTAACTATAGAATCAAATTCGTTAAAATCGTTTGATGTTGGCGCAATCGACAAAACATTTGGGTGAATGTAATCATTATCTTCTTCAAATTTTACAAATTCATGTATTTTATCAGAATAACTATCATTAACATTATTTGTATCACATTCATAGCTTATTTCATATGATTTACTGTTTCCAACTTGCTGGCATGCTTCGTCTGGACACTGTGCGTGCAATTCAATATCCTTCTCTGTAAATATAATGCGCCTTTTTCGCTACAAAGATTAAAGAATAGGTTCAAATTAGCAAGTTTTATAGAAAATAATCTATTTTGAGTAGTGGTTCAGGGATGCACAGATAAGTGCTAGATGAATTTAATATTCCATCTGCTCATTCATTACACTTTATAAAAGTCAACTACGGAACATAGGCCTCCTAGATAGATCGCCTCATCTCATAGAGGATTTTGCCATCATTGCCATGCTTGGCAGGCGGGTGAGCAACCACGGTTTTTATAATTTTGAGTTGTTGTCAGGATGATGCTGTTGCCAATCTCCTGTTTCAGTTTTCCTTGCGTCTCTTACGTCATGCACGACACCTGATGGGGTGGTGGGTATTCTTACACCGCCACTACACATTCAAACTACTTACTTGAACAATTTAGCGCACAAGTGACAAGCGACATTATCAACGGTGTCCCTCCGTAGACATTCCATGGAATGCTTCACACGTGCCCGCGGCCGAAGTAACGCTTCGCAGACAACGCAGCGGTAGCGCTCCGAGTGAAGCGAAACGTGCGAGCGAAGCACCGACGGACTTGCGAAGCGAAGGGTGCACAGCGTACATCGGTACTCGCCGTTTGACTGTGACCAAAATATCACCATCATCATCAATAAATCCTTTCGCAAGTTCATTGCTTATTCACTGTGAGATGAATACTTCGATAGGAGATCAAAAGAAAAAAGAATTTGGTACAGGACGACCCAGCCACTCCCAAAATAATTGGGTTTTTAGTATTTATTTATTTATTTATTTCCACCAACAATGTACATTCAGAAAACAACAAAAAATATGTGCTTACATCTGAAACAATACTATTGTTAGGTGAAAAACTGGTGCCTAAACTAGGTAAAACCTGTATCTTAGGTCACCAGGTTCCCACCTGTAATATTCCGTGGACAAAAAAGATAGATGAAGCTACAATAAATGATTTCCTTCGCAATTAAACAATACAACGAGATTCACTTATATTCCGTTTTAATAGGGTGATACCTACTCAGATGGACCCTAGACAGAAAAGAGCCTTACACTTTTCTCGCCTAGCCCCCATCCGCCAAATTCGTACCGTCCCATAAGGAAGTTCGTTCCAAAAATCCGAGCACTTGTGAAAAATGATATAAGATTTGTTAAAAATAAAATGTAATATGGGAATTTATTTACATGGACATAGACAAAGAAACATTCATTTATAGTCCAAACCCACCTGACAAATTATTAGTATATGACCGTACCGACCGTGGTGTAAGAATATCCACTACCCCATATCATCCCGTTGATGTCGTATGAGGCGACAGAGGGAAACAAATCAGAATGTTGGCAGCAGTCTTCCTAATAACATCTAAAATAAAAAATTGCGGTTGCCAACCCGCCAAGCCAAGCGTGGCAACTATGTTAAATATTTTCCTTATGAGGCAACATTTGGAGAGGGCTATGTTCAGCAGTGGACTTTAATAGGCTGTAATGGTAACGGTAACCTTGTATATGACGTAACGTAGATGTAAACGACCCAGAGCGGAAACGGTCAGCAGCGTTAAAGGTACTGATGTCTGATACTGCAATTGTCCATTCACCTGCCAAGCGTGACGGTTAAGGCAAGCCCTTTTTACAATTTTTACGACCCAAAATAATAGATGTAGAAAAAGAAAATATATTAATAATAAATATTTAATAAAGATTTGTTAAATTCGAATGACTGGATTAATCAAATTATCTGATTAATTATTCTTAGCAGCACATAACTAGTTGAAATAATACAATTATTATCATTACTCACCTCTTCATGTCTCATCATATGAGCTTGGTAGGTGTCTTTGAACAAGAACCCCAATGCACAATTGTAGCATTTGAATTCAGATTCTATATATTTCTTATCCCTTCTATTTGCTTCTAGCTCTGCCTTCTGCTGTTCTAAAGTTAATTTCATCTTTTCGAAGCTTTTCTTTTTCGATTTTTTTGATTTTCGCTTTCTAATACGATCAGTTTTATTACAGTCCTTTTGCGAATTTGGATCATTGTTAATTGCATCAGCAGTTTCAGTATTTGCTTCATCATTATTAGAATTATATGCATCAATCATTTCGTCGTCATGGCCATTGCCCTCATTATAATCATTAATCTCGTAATTATCTTCACCATCACACTCATTTTGTAATCTATCAGGCTCATTGTTAGTATTTTCTAATACATCTTCATTAACTATAGAATCAAATTCGTTAAAATCGTTTGATGTTGGCGCAATCGACAAAACATTTGGGTGAATGTAATCATTATCTTCTTCAAATTTTACAAATTCATGTATTTTATCAGAATAACTATCATTAACATTATTTGTATCACATTCATAGCTTTTTCATATGATTTACTGTTTCCAACTTGCTGGCATGCTTCGTCTGGACACTGTACGTGCAATTCAATATCGCTTCTCTGTAAATATAATGCGCCTTTTTCGCTACAAAGAGTAAAGAATAGGTTCAAATTAGCAAGTTTTATAGAAAAATAATCTATTTTGAGTAGTGGTTCAGGGGATGCACAGATAAGTGCTAGATGAATTTAATATTCCATCTGCTCATTCATTACACTTTATAAAAGTCAACTACGGAACATAGGCCTCCTAGATAGATCGCCTCATCTCATAGAGGGGATTTTGCCATCATTGCCATGCTTGGCAGGCGGGTGGGCAACCACGGTTTTTTATAATTTTGAGTTGTTGTCAGGATGATGCTGTTGCCAATCTCCTGTTTCAGTTTTCCTTTGACGTCTCTTACGTCATGCACGACACCTAATGGGGTGGTGGGTATTCTTACACCGCCACCACATGGTTAGAATTTTTTATATTATTCAATACATATGCAGGTAAAATGAAAGATTTAGATTGATTAACTAATAGTCTTCATACAATCATTAAATTTTCAAAGTATATGTACTAATAAAATGTGTGAGTAGTGGTGAATGTTAATTTTTATACTATGTTCACAATTCTTTTATTTTAAATTAGTAATGTTGTGGTCATTTATCTTGCCCTGCCATTGTTAGTTAAAAGATCCATACTTCTAAGGACACCTGCGTGGTTTTGTGGTATGAGTACTCAAGGACTACCAAGTAGCTGGGTTTGGGTTCCAATCCCATTGGGAAACAGTTTTTAAAAATGTAAATTATTGCTTTTAAAGCCTATAGATATGTCAGACTATTACAGTATTGGTATTACACATAATCTAATTTTTTCCACATAGTGTAAAGGTATTTTTTATTTAATAATATTAGAATGACAAACAAGCTAACACACAGCTCACCTGATGGTATGTGGCTATTGCGGTCCCTGACACCTGTAACCCAATTCATTCAAAGGCCACAGATACTGTCGTTCCTGAGCCTGAATAATTGTGCTCTCACCCTTCAAACTGGAACACAACAGTGAGTGCACTGCTCAATGATACCGTTAGTACGGTGGCGGTTCTACGGCAATAGGGCAAATATTTCAAAAAATCTACGGTATACAATAACATCTCCATTGCCACCAGCAGAATCTATGGCAATTTTCTTGCATAATGTTAATAGTGTAGTGTTTATTCCTAGTAGTAATAAAAGTATAAACTGAAAATAAATAAAAAGTAATTTCTTCAATTATAAGACATTTATTCCATTGGTTCGTTTAAGGAATATTGATAGTTGATTTTTTTATAATAAATTAGATAAAAAAAATAAGAAATAACAATTTTCCTAATTGAAAACATTAATAGAAAATTTTACTCTGGCAACATTAGTGCTGCTACATAGTGCCTGAAATAAGTAAGGCGATACCTGCCCTCCTTGATACAATAGGAATTTGGTACACAACATAAACAACATACCTAAATAGCACTGGGTATTCCAAACTTCGTTTCAGGCATATTGATCTGAATAATGTAAGTTTATTTAAGACATGGCAACAGATGTAACAGAGATGGTAATCTGGACACAACTGAAATAGCACATTACAAATACAAAAGTAGTGATTAAATAAAACATATGCAAGTAATGTTCATTATAAAAAATGTATATTTAATTAATCGAAGTGGATGCCTTTCTTGTTGGTGCATTTTTTTCATTATAATGAAAGATATCATGTGGGTGTCGTAAGAGGTGACAGAGGTAATCGGAAACAGGAGGTAGGCAATAGCACATCCTGATACCGGTATAGTCTATCAAAAGCTACTGAACATAGGAATTTCAACTCTCTTCGCACAAATCCCTTCGGGGCAATCTATGGGGCTAGGCCTATATTCAGCAGTGGACAATTGATGGGCTGTAATGAACGAAATTAAAGTTCATTGATGTCTCTTCTGGAGATGGAAATTGAGGAATTCTTTGAATTGTTTTTCACTGTTTCAATACATTCACTCAAGTTGATACGGTCAGTAACAAAATTACGATGCAAAAGGTTTAACATAATGCTTGGTGGCGAGTGGCAACATTTGAGGAAGATATTCCCTTTATTTATAGATTATTATATATCAGATCAGCAATAGGCAGTGATGAAAGATGTTCAATTTATGTAAATTTAAAGAGTATTAAAATAGGCTGTTACTAATTTCAGTGTATGCCTTTCTTTTTTGTATAGGATAATAAACAAAATAAAAATGTTTCAAGTTATGATTATTTGCTTTACCAACATTCATCCCAACGACTTCCCTGTATCTCTCTCTTGTTTCTTCATTTGTTTCACAATTTACCGTACTGTGACATATGAAGCAAAGAAATGACGACATTTTAGTTTATTGGAAAAAATATACACAGTCAATTTAATATTGAATTCGTTAATATATGACTATGTTTATTGATGTTTGACTTTTGTTGTTGTTATCATATCACCCCATGTCTTCTTCTTCTTCTTCTTTCTTTTTATGGCGGTTTTGATCATACGCCAATGTCAGCGTGTAAGTGTTTATTGAGTAGAAGCTCAGTAGTTACAAATACTATGCCCATGTATAAAAGATGATTGTGATAATACAAGTATCTTATTTTCTTTAAACCAAATTTTTTTTTCCTCTTTAATCTTGTGATACTAATGGTTGTACTGTTGTGTTACCTAGAACAAATGACAAACACAATTGCTACTATGTACTCTAACTACATTAGTATGTTAGTATTGACAAACATTAAACTTTTATACTATTAGTGTTAATAAAATCACACAGAATATATACATAAGGTGTTTGAGTAGGTTAAAGTGAATTGAAATTTATAGGACGAGGGATGTCAGGAGGAGAAGATCATAGAGTGACAAGATAATTTAGGACAGTTAAAAAATATGGTGAGGTTTCCTCATCTAACCCACATTCGCAGAGGAGCTATCCCTAATCCTCAGTTTGGCTAAATGTGCTGGAGTACAAGCATGGCCAACTCTAAGTCTACAAATAGTTGATGTTGCATGTTTGTTAGCTTTATTAAATTTGAAAAACCATGGTTTTGGAGGATGGCACATTGTATAGCAACATAGTATTTACCTTTTATATTTTGGTGGCTTTCCATAATGTAATCCAATTATTTAGCTTCTTCTTTGCAATAACACTATGTCTGGTGAGTAAGTTAAATTACATGGTGAACCATTTCCGCACATTTTTAGCCATCAGATCAGCTGTTTCATTGCCCTTGATGCCACTATGACCTGGAATCCAAGCTAAGGAAACCTGAATGCCCTTGAGATGACATCTATACAATGTGTGTTTAATTTTGAGGATCAATGGTATCTTATATTTACTTTGGAACTGGTTTGACAAAATTGCTATAAACAACTCTTGGGTCGGTAAGGATAACTGACTTATTTAAGTTGTGTGCTTCTGTATATAATAAAGCCTCATAAATTGCCGTGGCCTCGCCAGTAAAAGTGGAAGAAATAGAAGGAATTTAAAATTAAAATTATTTTGTATCTGGGGATCCAAACTGCTGCTCCAGTGCAACTTTCATCTGACTTTTGGAGCATCCGTGTATATAATAAGCCAGCCTTTCCATAAATTATCTATGACTCTACTAGCTTACTATTTGCTGTAGGGCAATCTTTCTCAATACCAAGGTCGAGGTGGATATTTGGTTGGTAAATAATTGCATCATATGGGATATCAAAGATGGGACAGGACTTGCATTGTGATACTGGAGTGCGGTAGATGGAGTAATGTTACTAAACTGTTGGATAAGCAGGAGATTCTTTATGAGTCCAGTAATGCTTAGATGAAATATATTCAAAAGAAGTGTAATTTAGAAATGAGAGGGTGGGAAGAGAGTTGGTAGATTTTAAAAAGAATCGGTCTGAAAGATATTGTCTTCTTAGGTAAAGGGGTCTACACATTCTACTTGTAGAGCATTTATTGGGGAAGATTTCATTGCCCCAATGATTATGCGAAGCTTTTGGACTGAATCCGTCTAGGATCTTTAGGAGGACTTATTACATGGTTCAGGAGAAAACACCCATAATCCAAATGACTACGAATAAGGGCGTTGTACAATATTTTTGGGAGAATGGGTGAGCCCACAGACTCCCGATAAAGCGCGAAGAATGTTTATATTTTTTCACATTTTTGAGACATAGATGATATGATGAGAAAAGGATAGTTTGAGTCAAGCATAACTCCCAAAATTTTACATTCTCCTAATTGGGATAGGTTCATTATTATAGAGAATGTTGATTTCAGGGACCTGCCTATGAGAGAAGATCACAACACTGCTTTTGGGAACAGACAAAGACAAACCATGATCAGTTAACCAATCCTGTAAATACGACATTGATAAATTCAAGCGGGAACAAGCTGAAGGTTATCCAGGAAGTATATATAGCTATATCGTCTGCATATTGAAGGATGTTACAGAAAGAGTTATCAGAAAGTTCTAAATCATAAGTATATATAGAGTAGAGCAAAGGACTAAGTACTGAGCCTTGTGGGAGACAATTCTTGGCGGGAGTAGAGAATTTTGACTATCAATATAAATGGATCTAGAAGAGAGATAGTTAGAGACAAAATTTACTATCCTCACTGGAATACTCAGATTAAGCATTTTTGCCTGAGCACAGGAAGAAGAACATTGTCATATGCAGGCGAGATGTCTAGAAAGACTCAACAAAGAATTCATGTTTAGAGTAAGCTATACGAATATCAGTAACTAGTACTAAGGCTATCCATGGTGCTAAACCTTTTCGGAATCAAATTGGCTTTTTGCTAAAAGGTTTTGCTTTCAAAAACCATTCTAAACGATTTTTATTAAGTGTTCAAGAATTTTGGCCATGGTACAAGAAAGAGCAATAGGGCGGTAGCTTGAGGGATCAGTGTAAGGCTTACCTGCTTTGTGAATAGGTAAGATAACTTAGGATTTCCATTCTTCAGGAGAATACGGATATGTAAATATGATTCAAAATAGAAAGAAGATGGGCTTTAGTAGATTGACTGCTATTAGTAATAAAGAATAAGGAATTCCATCGATTCCTGGTGAAGAGTCTTTAAGGACACTAAAACGGCATATAACTCCTCATAAGAGAAAGGGAGTCAAAACTGTGTTGATACTGTAAGGACTGTGATTGAGAACTGCATTCATTTTAAGATGGTACTGAAGGAGGAGCAAGTTTACTAGCAAAGTTTTCTAGCCAAAAGACTGATCATTAGATGTTGAGTTTTCAGAGGTCAAAACTGAACATCGAATTTTTATATTTTTCCAGACTAATGATGGATGAGTCCTAGGCGACAGTGACTCACAAATTTAAACCATCCAGCCTTTTCTTCTGAGATAGTAATTTTAATGTTTCAGCAGAGTTTTTATAGAAAATATAGTTACCTAAATTCATAGGTGGAATATCTTACTTCAGCTTCCTTTCTCTTCTTACATGCTACAGAACAATCTTGATCCCACCAAGGCGGTGAAGGACATTATTTTTATAAGGTTTTTGATGGGAATGTCTCATTAGCAGCAGATAAAATAGCTTTTTTTTAAAGAAGACACCTGAAGAACATTCTCTTTCTGACCAGGAAGAAGAGCTAAAAGTTCTTCCTCTAGAACTGTGGAATACAGATGCCAATTTGCTTTTGATGCGTTATATTTAAACCTAGGTTTGAATGGAACATTGACTGTATAGGAGCTAGAGGATTGATAACAATGAGGAAATGATCACTGCCATGGGAAAAGGGTAATATTCTCCAAGAAAGAAGGGATGACAGGGAAGGAGAACAGAGTGACAGATCTACTGCACTTTTAGGATTTTGGAGGGGGGATACTCTACGTGTAGGTGAACCATCGTTAAGGAAGCAGAGATCTAAATCATCAATGATGTCTAAAAAATTAGAAGACAAGGGATCACAAAAATGGGAGCCCCATAAGGTATGGTGTATATTAAAATCACCAAGGATTACCATAGGAGGAGGGATGGAGGATATAATCCTCGTAAGTTCTGATAAGATATTTGAACTAGGCTCGGGAATGTAAATAGAAAGAAAAGAAATGTTATGAGTTCTAACTGCTACAGCATTAATTGAAGGACTATGAGAAGGAAGGGAAATTAAAGTATAAGTAATTGATTTTGAGATAAGAATGAAAGAGCCAGCATGACCATCATTCCTATCATCCCTGAGGCATGAATAACCTGAGACCCTAAAATGGGACCCAGGCTTTAGCCATGTCTCTTGAATGGCTAGAATAAGAGGATGGTATTTATTAATAAGATAAGTTAATTCGTTTTTCTTATTCTTAATGCTCCGGCAGTTCCACTGAAGTATTGGAGGGAAGGTTATTCGTTAATGAAATAAGCTCAGTGAGTTTTTGACGGAGGGCAAGTGGGAGATCCATATCGCTGAAACGGGAAAGCATACTTATAAGCATGGAGATCATTAATTCACAGAGATTGTCATTAGGAGAAATACTCCGCCCTATTAAAGCACAACCATTAGTGGTTGAAGAAGAAGGTGTATCTATTATTGCCTCATGGGCAGATTTATCATATCCATGACTTGATGCTGGATTTGGTGAAGTCTTGGAGTGAATGTAGTCTTTCTGTAAGAATGAGATTGTGAGGACAACTGAAGGTAAGAATTTGAATTAGGAAAGGGACTCTGATGATCATCGAAGGAAGGATTCTAGCAGTATCTGCATAAGATCTCGAACTTGAGAGCGGGATGCTTCTACATAGGAAATATTTTCCTGTGACATTGTAAGTTTGATAGATCTCTGCCTAGAGTGTTCAGGGCAGGAAGGATCTTTGGCTGTGTGAGGTCCTGAACAGAAAAGGCAAGTGGGAGACTGTCTTGTGCATGATATTCCTTCATGATTTTGAGCACACACAAAACAACGGGAAGATGACCTACACTGTGAGGTTACATGTCCAAACGACAACATTTGTGACATTGAATAAGTGGTAAAATATAGGGCTCAACAGGCATTGAGGTGAAAAAACAATAAATGTTAGAAGGAAGTTTCTGGCGGGAAAGTTAAAACAACTGTTTGAGAGGGAATCCACACAGTGCTTTGGTTTTCATTAACTGATTTTCTATTAAATCGGCGAGCTTTAATGATTGGGCCAAAACCCTGGGACCTCGATTGATGAGATGAGTTCCTCTAATGTCCATTCTACAGGGACCTGCCTCACTATTCCCATGCGAGTGATATATTATAAGAAGGATTATAGTATCATATTTAGCACCTGCAAGGCAGGGTTCTCAATAAAACAATTTGCATCAGCTGCACTTTTAAATTCGACTGAAATTCTATTGCGTCCTACTACGCTTAACACCGTCACTAACAACATTTTAATATTATTATGGTAGAAAATGACCAAACTTTATCGGTTTTAAAACTACTCCAGATGATAAATCATCTACGATCTTACCCACATGTACAATAAAGGGCGCATTGTCGTTACTAGAGTATTTATGTTTTTTCTATGTAGTCAGGATGGGTATAGGAGGTCTGAATAGATGGTACAGGTTGAGAAGGATCTGTAATTAATCTTTTCTGAGGATGAACTGAGTTATTGGATGCTTGCGATCTTTTGATTCGACTGTTCAATTTCGATAGGCATATTTTTCCTTTTATAATAGTATGGGGTCACATGGTACCCCGTCAGGATCAGGAGGATCCTCCTCCATTTATTTTAACTAATTATATAAAACAACACAATTACTAAATACTTACGGGTTTATAACTACTAAAACTAACACTAACAGAAATAATAAACAAAAAAGTAAAACAACAGCTCTCAGAAATACGGAATAGCCAAAACAGATCGACACTTGTACACCTCACGCCGTCTTTTCAACTATCATCACCCATGTGCCTCTGCCCTCTTATCATAAATGTCAATTGTCAATCAATGTCAAAAAGCTGTTGTTGTTGGTACGATTTAGGCATGCAAAGGTCTTGACTATACAGCCTTGTCTGATTTGTATTTTGTTTAAAACTCTTCACATTATGCTGATGCGTCATCGACAAGTTTTGGAGATTTTAACGACAGCTTAATATAACGGATAGTTGATGACGATAATATCTTTCTAAACGGATAAAAATAACGGAGTTATACATATATCACCATCAAACACTTGTTACATCGCTTCCCTTATAGGGTACACGATGAGAAGTTTAAAACACAAAATAGCACCACTTTTACTTATCAAAATCCGCTTCAAACTATTATTGAGCGATAAAGCAAACAGTAATCCACCGGCGATCAAGTTCCCGTTACAACTTATAGTCTAAATTGCTTGTTGGTATTGCTGTTGTTGTTATTGCTGTTAAACAGGCTAACGATTGTATAATCGTCATATTATCATCATCATCATATACAGCCCTTCACAAGTCCACCACCTCCCCAAGGAATGCCACAAAATACGGTCCTGAACCACCTGTATCCTTCAACTTCCTGCATGCCTTTCCAGGTCATCACTCCATCTAGTGGGGGCCGCCCACACTTTGCTTACCGGTAGCAGGCGCAGGAACATTAACGAACGATTATGAATTGAACTCGATAACGATAACGAAGTCACGTAGAAACATGGAACATGGAATCTGCGTACACACAATCGTCTGTCATTACAAAACTCACACAACAATTAAAACAATAAAATAACAATTTCACACACACACACATACATTATAAAAGTTTTTAACAGTGGCAGAGCCACCCTGCAGCATCTGCTGTAGTATGGATGGGCCGGCTCGAACCGGGGCAGTACCACGACCTCACAGAATACAAACGTAAAGTACAAGCTTTGCTTCTGCGTTTCGCTTGGTTAGTGCAGGTGGCCGGAGGCTAACCCCTATAACATGGTAGCGGAATTTAAAAAGAAAGAACTACCCCAGGAGGGTACCAGCACCCCTGGTAATGGAGAATCCCTCACTAAGCATCCACGGTCAACCTACCCTCTTCTTCCTAAGCGTGGGTGCTCAGGCTGCCCCGCGTATTCTGGGGAGCAAAATCCACTCTATACTAACACTGCACGGGTAAACCGAGCAATAAAACCATGGCGACCCTGCCACGCTATCAGTGGTTTCTGCAACATCAGGGACTTCACTCGAACCTTAACGCCGTCCACTACCATCTAGAGACGGCGAAGCCGGCCTTGCTCTTTTTAACCGAGACGCAGGTGTCCTCTCCGGCTGATACTTCGTACCAGTCCTGCCGGGGTACAAATTAGAACACTTCTTTGTGCCCCGGGCTGGATTACGTGTACGTCAGAGGACATCTGTTTTCGACGCCTCGGCAGTCTTGAAGGTACAGGACCTTTCCATTCTATGGCTGCGCGTAGACAGCGACGACCATCCCCGCGTCTACGGGTGCCTGTATGGTCCCATAGCGGTAATGCCGACACAGACTGACTCATCGACCAGTAATTAATAATTATTGTGAAATATTATTAATTACTTAAATAACCTATTACTGTGTAATAATAGTGAAAAATCACCTGTTACAGTGTAGGTAATAGATAATCTCACTTTTACTTATTCTACAATAACTCGGTTCCTAGATTGACAAATCTTGCCAGATTGTCAGCTGTGAATTGTTTATATATACGCTTTCAAGTGGTCCTACTTTCATCTTGTCAACACTTAGGCCCAAGAATGTATGGAGACGTCTCCTTCTCCTTAATACCATGATTGAAAGTAATAAAATGACTCACCTGTTGCAGTCAGAGGCACACCATGAGATATTTCATTGTCAGTAAGTAAGGACGGGTAAGAGTATCGAAGTCTTCTGCCTTCATTATCGAACTGAAATATATCAAAATGTTTTCTGAACACGTTTGTTAAGTAATTGTTCTTTGAAAGTCCAATGAGCTGGGAATTTGTCGGCACTATGAAAGACATCCACAAATTTCTTAAATTATCGTTCCTAGGGAATCTGAAGAGCCGGTGCGTTTCATGATGTATTGCAACCACCAACAGCACTTTCGTATACCATTATGATGGTATATGCAATATGCACACGAGCAGCACAAAACAGAATATTGTCACAATTAACGGAGAAAAATTAGCGTCCAAGATCTCAACGCAACATAAATGCGAGGAAATACACTTGCGTTATACTCAGTTAATTAGCGACAATTGGATAAATAATGGCGGCAATCAATATCGATAATTTTGATTTTTGACAATTTGATTTGACATTAACACAATATGGCGTCTCAAAATGGCGTGCGTAGACAGAGAACAAATTGCGACGGTAGCGCCAAGTTGCGTAGAATGGAACTAAGCTGTCACGGGCCTGGTTGTTGTTATCACACCCCCTGATAAATGTCAATTGTCAATCAATGTCAAAAAAGCTGTTGTTGTTGTTACGATTTAGGCATGCAAAGGTCTTAGACTATACAGGCTTGTCTGATTTGTATTTTGTTTACAAAACTCTTCACATTATGCTGATGCGTCACATCGACAAGTTTTTGGGAGATTTTAACGACAGCTTAATATAACGGATAGTTGATGACGATAATATCTTTCTAAACGGATAAAAATAACGGAGTTATACATATATCACCATCGAAGCACTTGTTACATCGCTGCCCTTATAGGGTACACGATGAGACGTTTAAAACACAAAATAGCACCACTTTTACTTATCAAAATCCGCTTCAAACTATTATTGAAGCGATAAAGCAGAAGCAGTAATCCACCGGCGATCAAGTTCCCGTTACAACTTATAGTCTAAATTGCTTGTTGGTATTGCCGTTGTTGTTATTGCTGTTAAACAGGCTAACGATTGTATAATCGTCATATTATTATCATCATCATCATATACAGCTCTTCACAAGTCCACCACCTCCCCAAAGGAATGCCACAAAATACGGTCCTGAACCACCTGCATCCTTCAACTTCCTGCATGCCTTTCCAGGTCATCACTCCATCTAGTGGGGGGCCGCCCTACACTTTGCTTACCGGTAGCAGGCTGCCACTTGTGAACATTAACGAACGATTATGAATTCGAACTCGATAACGATAACGAAGTCACGTAGAGAAACATGGAACATGGAATCTGCGTACACACAATCGTCTGTCATTACAAAACTCACACAACAATTAAAACAATAAAATAACAATTTCACACACACACACATACATTATAAAAGTTTTTAACAGTGGCAGAGCCACCCTGCAGCATCTGCTGTAGTATGGATGGGCCGGCTCGAACCGGGGCAGTACCACGACCTCACAGAATACAAACGTAAAGTACAAGCTTTGCTTCCGTTTCGCTTGGTGCAGGTGGCCGGGCTAACCCATAACATGGTAGCGGAATTTAAAAGAAAGAACTACCCCAGGAGGGTACCAGCACCCCTGGTAATGGAGAATCCCTCACTAAGCATCCACGGTCAACCTACCCTCTTCTTCCTAAGCGTGGGTGCTCAGGCTGCCCCGCGTATTCTGGGGGGGCAAAATCCCTCTCTATACTAACACTGCACGGGGTAAACCGAGCAATAAAACCATGGCGACCCCTGCCACGCTATCAGTGGATTTCTGCAACATCAGGGGACTTCACTCGAACCTTAACGCCGTCCACTACCATCTAGAGACGGCGAAGCCGGCCTTGCTCTTTTTAACCGAGACGCAGGTGCCCTCTCCGGCTGATACTTCGTACCAGTCCTGCCCGGGGTACAAATTAGAACACTTCTTTGTGCCCCGGGCTGGAATTTGCGTGTACGTCAGAGAGGACATCTGTTTTCGACGCCTCGGCAGTCTTGAAGGTACGGGACCTTTCCATTCTATGGCTGCGCGTAGACAGCGACGACCATCCCCGCGTTCTACGGGTGCCTGTATAGGTCCCATAGCGGTAATGCCGACACAGACTGACTCATCGACCATGTCCAAATGGCTACAGATTTCTTGCTACAACAGATCCCTTCCGTAGAGATCGTGATACGTGGCGATTTTAACGCCCACCACGCCGAATAGCTCGGTTCACGTTTAACCGATCATTAGGGCAGATCTGTTGATGACTTTGCCTTGGCATATGGTCTGACACAACTGGTTACTTCGCCTACGCGGATACCAGATGTGGAGGATCATACACCTTCCCTGTTGGACCTTCTGCTGACCTCTCATCCGGACGGATATCAGGTTTCCGTCGATGCCCCTCTGGGCTCTTCGGACCATTGTCTGATCCGGCGTGTGGTGCCACTTACGCTCCCCTCGTGGTTGCGTTCTGCAGGTTGCATTGTTACAAGGGGGAGGTATTGGCCGTTAGTTTGGACATAGCGAAGGCCTTCTATCGGGTCTGGCGTATCTCCTCAGTTTCAAGGCACTCCCCTTGTTGCCTCAGCCAGTATCGGAATCCTCGGCGTCGACATATCGAGTGACGTGCAGTTTCGCGGTCACTTGGAAGAGAAGGCCAAATTGGCCTCTAAAAAGCTTGGCGTGCTCAGCAGAGCGGGACAGTATTTCATGCCGGCACAACGCCTGCAACTTTACAAGGCGCAGGTTCGGCCTCACATGGAATACTGTTCCCATCTCTGGGCTGGGGCTCCCAGAAATAGCAATAATGTGATTGTGCTATTTACTTCTTTTAACTGGTCCTTTCTTCTGTACCCGCGACTTCGCCCATGTGTAATTTGGTTTAATTTTTTGCGCGGAACTCTAAATCTTTTGTAAAATAAAAGTAGCCTAAGTTACTCCTTATAACGTCAAAATCGGTCCAGCCGTTTCGGAAATTAGCCGGAACAAACAGACAGACAGACACAAAAATTTTAAAATTGTGTTTTTGTTATAAGTACTGTATATACTTTCATATACATTTAGTAAAAAGCTGTTATTTTGACATTACAAACAGACACTTCAATTTTATTTATTTGTAATAGATAATAGATTACTTATATATGAAAGGTAACGCCGTTTTTTTATAAATTTGACGTGGCAGATCTCTTCTTGCAGCAATAAACTCAACAATTCGTCGTTTCAGCCTCGCAACTAGATTTAGTCTAGTGAACAGTGCGGCTGCAACTAGTTTTATACGCAGTGGACCGCGTGGACTTATACTTTGACAGAGAGGAACGCCTGCGTATGGCTCTTTACTCATGTGGTATGGCTACTCCCCTCCGACCCGCCAGTGGCCCGTGCTATTCTATGAGTAATATAGACCACATACATACTCTCCGTTCTGGGGATAGGGGGATAGTTACCAAAGTTGCCATGCTAGGCAATTGTGGTTTTTTATTGAGTTATCAAGAAAATGCTAATGCCCATTCTCTGATTAATTTACCTCTGTCGCCTCTAACGACACCTACAGATTTAATGGGGTAGATGATTCTTTTTCATTCTACTAATAGATTTTAAAACAGCAAACGTTGTTTAGTGTCCTCTTTTTGCTTCTGACGCTGTTGCTTTAATGCGTTAGGTTATTTTGTACATATTGTGTTTAGTAGTAAACATTTAAGTCGTATTTAGAAATACCTACACAACAGTTTTAACAATTTAAGGCTTTCTTAAGAAGAAAACAACTTTATGCCGTGAAATATGATGATAATATTCTAAATTACTGTCAATGTTACGTAATCCTTCACGAGAGTAAGCCCTCAAGTCACAGATCTTTGTAACTGAGATACTTTTTTTTGTGTTTATTAATTAGCGACGATATTAGGATGCTGATATCGTAATGAGGGCGTATCAAATGATTACGCATTTGAGTTAGTCCTTGAGGAACGTTTATTAATAAGGACCTTAGTTCCGGTTGAAATTAGTGACACAAAAACCCAATTTTTTTTATAAACATTTATTGATTTAAGATTGCAACAAATTAAAACATTGTAACGCCGCGTACGATATAAGGCTATAACCGTCCATCGCTTGTACAATTATTTTGTTTAATATTTCACTGCATTTCACTTCCACACACTTTTTATCGACACTGACTTGTGGGACATCAGGTTTATAATTGGGATTCCATTTTTTCCGCCATATATCAGTTATAGAGCTTCTTTTTAAGAACTTTTCATCATTCTGTGAAGTCTGCGTACTTGTTTGACTCAACAGTTCCTTAGTCACAGAATGTCTTTTTAATAAATTTTCAAGTATATAAAATATGTAATTGAAATGTTCAATTTCCGCTGTATTATTTATTTCAAATAACGAATCATCTTTGATTTGCGAATAGAACTTTTCTAATATAATCGTTATTTTTTCGATTGTAAATTTTATTATGTGGTAGGATCGATTTAGAAGAAATAGTCGGTGGATTTTATCGTCTTTTTCGAAAATCTGAAATAGGAATTTATTTATTATATGAAATTCATCATTGTTTTTTTTAATACTTTCCCATAAAGAAAATGCTAAAAAAATGTTTATGTGACTGATCTGCGCCTAAGCGGTAATGTAGTAGTGCGGTCGTAGCACATAATATAAAACGGATAAATAAGCCCTGTTCGCTCCTTTAGGGGCATATAGGTATACTTTTAAGTATACAGAATAATTGAAAACAGTTAAATCGTGAATATAAAAAAGTTATTTCAATTTGAAATGTACTTATTTTAAATACAATTACCCCTAAAATAAGCAAACTTGTAAAACCTGACAACACTATGTGTAGGTTAATGAGCTAGCACCATTGCTTTTCGCGGTTATTTAGCTGTTCTGTTCACTTGCTTGCCATCATCGCTTCTCCATTTAGTTCAATTTTCTTTTACAGGATTATTTGTTATTCGCTTATTGTAAATGTTTCACGTAATGATTTTTTCACATGGTTGAGTCATGCTGCAGCTATATCACAGTGGTAGCACGAATGGGTCCGTTCGACCGGAGAAGGACCACGCTCTCATAGAATACCAGCGTAAAATAACAGCTTGCTGCTGTGTTTCGTATGGTGAGTGTAGAGAACCGGAGACCCTTTTAACTGGATACGAGGCATTCCATCTTAGTCCTCGTGGGTAGTAGTCGCGCATCTGCATATTGCTTTTTAATCGAGGATAGATGTAGATGTCTATGGGCCACAGTACCCACTTACCATCAGGTGGACTGTGAGCTCGTTTTCACCTTTATATTATAAAAAAATAATAGGATTGCATATATAGCCATATTCTCCGCGGTACAGTACCAAACACGCTGGCTGTGTTTCCTCACTGAATAAAAAGAAAAGAACCAGCCGTAACGTCACCAGCGCAGCGGCGATACAGTGCCGTTAGAAACTTCACCAGCCGTGTTTCTCACAGACTAATAATTTCTACAGTAGATGGCATAAATATAGTCTTCTCGTTAGTCTTGTC
Organism: Parnassius orleans; assembly: GCA_029286625.1. Taxonomy (NCBI): domain Eukaryota; kingdom Metazoa; phylum Arthropoda; class Insecta; order Lepidoptera; family Papilionidae; genus Parnassius; species Parnassius orleans. The sequence goes on along the minus strand of JAGSMP010000039.1, from coordinate 2,181,401 downwards.
TCAGATAGATCAGCTGCCTCTGATACCACGGACGGGCTTTACCTCTCTCTTACGGGTCCTAAATTATACCGTAGAGTTTTCTACCATCATCTCTAAATAAAAGTAAAGTTACAGCCTATATACGTCCCACTACTGGGCACAGACCTCCTGTCACTTCTGAGAGGGTTTTAGGGCAAGGAAGTGTCCGCCGCGCTGCCCCAATACGTTGGCGGACTTCACATGCCTTCGAAATTTTTTTTTTCCAGACATGCAGGATTCCTCACGATGTTTTCCTTCACCGCCGAGCACGTGGTAAATCAGTTGCAATTAGCAATTTCATTGGTGCCGGCGGGCTTCGAACCCGGGTTGCTCGCGTACTGTGAAATTTTATTTTACTACTCACCACGTCTTCTACGTAGTTATTTTCTTCGTAAACCTCACGGAGTAAGGTCTCCACTGTTTCTAAAACGTCTTCTAGAAACGATGGGTATTTCTCGTCCTCGTGCAACTTGTCTATGAGACGACCTAACACCTATAATATAATATAAAAGGTAAGCGTGTCCTTATTACTATTTTTTTTATAGAATAAGGGTGACAAGCGAGCACACAGTCCACCTGATGGTAAGTGGATGGTTTGGCCCATAGACATTTACATTTATCCTCAATTAAGAATCAAAATGCAGATGCATTGTCACACTTGATGACTGAGATGGAATGCCTCGTTTCCAGTAAAAAGGGTCTCCGGTTCTCTACACCCAACATACGAAACACAGCATTAAGCTGCTATTTTACGTTGGTATTCTGTGAGAGCTGGTTCTACCCCGGTCGAGCCGACCCATTCGTGCTGCAACCACAATATAGCTGCAGCATGGCATTAAATTTGATTGTTATTGATGGCTTGTGGTAATATTTTGTGTTATTTTATAAACTAAAACTCCGCGAAATGTAAAAGGAGTGATAGTGATAGGTAAAACAAGGTGTTATTTTTACAGATGTGTGTAAAATTTGTTGCGATATTTTGAGTTAACGCAATGAGCCGGCGCAGTAAAATGCGCCTGAGTTACAGAGTTAACGCAAGGAATTTCGCTGAGTTACCCATGTATGTTTATGTGTGGCGAAAGCCTTATAGCTATACCGCAATCTATCTGAAGCCGTAAGAATTTTCTGGCGGTTTCCATAGTCGTTTCCTACGATGGAATGAAATGAGGTGATATATTTCTTCTTTGGTAGAGGAAAAGTTCCTCATTGTTAGGAGAAATTTTCTTTTGTCTGGTTCTTGTAACATGAGGGTAGAGCCACGCTGCAGCTATATTATGGGTTGTATGAATTTGGTTGCAGGTATCCATGGGCAGTTCAACACTTACCATCTAGTAGACTGTAAGTTCGCTTGTCACATAGAACCATCAGGTTTTTTACGTGGTAGAGCCACACTGCAGCTATATTTGTAGTATAGATGTAGCACGATGGGGCGGCTCGACCGAGGAAGGACCACGCTGTCACAGAATACCAGCGTAAAATAGCAACTTAATGCTGCTGTGTTTCGTATGGTGAGTGTCGAGAACCGGAGACCCTTTTTACTGGAATCTAGACATTCCATCTTTGTCCTCACGGGTGAAAACTTACATATCTGTATTTGATTCTTAATCGAACATAGATGTATGTCACAAAGCATTTAGTTATGAGTCTAAAACATTCCCGGGTTGGGTATAGAACTGACTGCTTGCATACTGTGAAATTTTCAGGTAAAGCCCCGGAACCTCCGGAATACTCATATTAACTTATTAAAGAAGGGGGTAGTTCGCTAAATACTCACGCACGATATTTCATTGGTGATTTCTCTTGTTCTTAAAACCATGGGACAACTTTTAACGAAATTCAGGAGGCAGTGCGCCGATTGGTTGACCCACGTGTCAGGTATATGCATAGCTAAAATATTATACATGTGGAAATTAATTTTAGCTTAGGTCCGATCCGGGTGAAAATAAAAAGAATTACCTAGTAGTAGAGCCATACTGCAGCTATATTAGTAGTATAGTAGTAGCACGAATGTGTCCGGGGAAGGACCACGCTCTCACAGAATACTAGCGTAAAATAGCAGCTTAACGCTGCTGTGTTTAGTATGGTGAGTGTAGAGAACCGGAGACCCTTTTTACTGAGAACGAGGCGTTCCATCTTAGTCCTCACGGGTGACAACGCATCTGCAATTTGATTCGTAATCGAAGATAGATGTCAACCTATCTTCGATTACGAATCAAAATAGATGTAACCACTTACCATCAGGTGGACTGCGTGCTCGTTTGTCACCCTTATCCTATAAAAAAAACATAAGTGAGTGTCATGGAACACTCGGTTAGAACGAAGTTCCTTTCGTAGTATATTATTATTGATAAACGTATTATATTATTGATTAACAAATACAAATAAATGAATTACTAGCGTCTATTAAAATGAAGCGTCATTTAAAAAAAATATTTCTTTCATGGCAAGATAAGAAAAAGTGCGAGAGAGACGGATATTAATCCATCTCGCTTCCTTATAGTCATGAAGACCGTCTGCACTACGTCAGAAGGGGTCGTGACGGAAAAATCTTACACTTTTTGTCGCCTAGCCCCTATCCGCCAAACCCGTACCGTCCGATAAAGAACTTCGTTTCAAAAATGACGCCTTGGAAAGAAACTTTACGGATTTCATCAGGTCTAATAATCAGAAACCATTACTTTTAATTACGGCTGTCAACTCGACTGCAAATCGTGGCAACTATGGCAGATATACTGTCCATAAAAAATAGCCTTCTCTTGGGGAGGCCTATGTTCAGTTGTGACTTGTGAAGAGATGTAATGACGATGATAATGATATTTAATTGGTATATCAAAGTGGGAGGTGTAAGGAAGATGTACTAACTTCAACAAGTACACTGCTGAACATGGGCCTCACCGAAGAAATACTGCAATGCACGGACCTCAGCCAATTGAATCCATCGACTTCCTGCATCTTTTACTAGGTCATCACTCCATCTAGTGGGAAACCCACCTACACTTCGCTTACCAGTACGAGGCTGCCTCGAGAACCTTTCTTCCCCATCAGGTGTCGGTTCTTTGAGCTACATGGCCGGCCCATTGCCACTTCCGATTACTAATCCGTTGGACTATGCCGTTTACTGTTCTACTGCGGATATTATAAATTCTAAGTCTATCACGCAGAGAAACTCCGAGCATAGGCCTCCCCATCGCATTCGCTTACGTTATATTTTTAATATTCACAATGCTCTCGGAATAAATATTACGGACTTACATACTTTAAAAGAACTCCTACTTTGCGAGTCGCTCTTATATCCAGAATCTGTGCCATAACCATCAATTGAAGCTTTGTCTTTTTTATTTAAAAACATTTTTATCCTGTTCAACTCCTCTATCACTTTGAAAGAAACTATTTCTGTTTGAGAATTATCTACGTTGTCCACTTCATCATCGTCCATTACGACTACCTCTTGAATATTATCAGTTACTTTTTGTTTAACGTTTTGATTGAAGTCATTCATTAGATTTAAATTATCAGAATAATTTACATTATTGTTATTATTAATTGTACGTTTGTTAGTTAAAATAGTACTTTGACAATTATTAGTTAAATGAAATAGTTCATCGCTATTTACTTCTGTTTCAGTAGCATTTTTAAATTGTTTTTCCTGTGTTTCGTTCCCATTTTCTGATATAGTGTCTTTTAAATTTACGTTAAACAAATGATTTTTTGGTATGTTCATTTGTTCAGATTGACTTTGACTGACATGGGTGTAGTTATCGGTGAATCCATGGAAACTATATAACTGAGTTTGCTGAGAGTCATACATATTTTTATTAGGAACGCTATCCGTTAGGTTTTGATGCAAATTATATTCTGTAATATCACTTTGCTTATAATTTGTAGTGCTCGGATTGATAAATTCGCGTACATTGTTTTGTACGTCGTTCTGGCAGAATGTAACTTTCTGAAGAAATTCAAGGAGACTTTGACTTTGTGAACCTTCACAGTAAGTTGACTGTGAGTGTAATTTATGTTGATCATTGTCGACCTTTGAAAAAATACGGTTACTTTAATAAATAGAAATACACCTTGTAATTAATTAGTAATTCTTTTGTATTATCTATACGTGGTAGAGCCACGCTGCAGCTATATTACGGTTGTGGCACTAATGGTTCGGCGCGACCGGGGTAGGACCACGCTCTCACGGAATACCAGCGTAAAATAGCAGCTTAATGCTGCTGTGTTTTGTATGGTGAGTGTAGAGAATCGTAAAATATTCGTAAAGGTAACGGGAAGCACCGGTAAAAGTGCTAGACTGGTACTGCATCCATCGATGTGATCTAACAAGCCCGACGATTAAGAAATATCCTCTCTACAACATGAGAACCCTACGTCCAGCAGTGGACTTTAGATGCTGATAAAGAACTGGTGGTAGGTACTTGGTTCACCACCCTCTTAATTATTTCTGCCGCCAATCGGCAGTGCACGCTCTATAGTGGTTTGAATAGTAAAAGAGTCAATACGAATGTGTCAATAATGACTTCTAGATCGAATTTCGGTCACAGCGGCCAGTCATAACGAAGTCTAGCCACCTGCACACGACAGGATTACAGTGCACGAGTGTGGGCGCAAGCACAGGTGCACTCTCTATTCTATCACATCGATAGCATTGGAAATCCGATACGATCGGAGAGAGTTCAGCGATCAGGACCAACGGCTTTACTAGCTTTTCGAGGCCTGGGGGTGAAACACCGTCAAAAAGCTAATGTAATAAGATTTTCTTTCTTTTTCGTGTTATTTTAACACTTATTATTTTAACAGATTAACAGTTTGTGAGGCATTACATCTTAGTACTAAGTACCCACTTACCCTGGATCAGTGGCCTTATTTGGTTGAAGTTGGTCGCAGAAGTTCTGCGCTGTGGTAGCCACAAACCATCAGGTGAACTATCGGCTCATTTGTCTGCCTAATGTCATATAAAGAATATAATAAAAATATTTCATAGAGGGTTTTGGTGTAGGAAAGAGTCGTACACTTAGCCATATGTGTGTTGACGGATATCACGTGTTTTACGTTTTTTTTTTAATTTCATAGACATTCAGGTTTAATCTTGGATGCTTTCCTTTAACGCTCGTGGTAAATCGGCATTTATTGCAATTACAAATTTCATTGGTGACAGTAAAGGTGAAACTCGGTTGCCCCTTTTGAGTGGACTGAGCTATATCACAACCTCAAGGTAACAAACTCAACCTAGAATGACTAAATAATCACTTTAATATTCCGTCCACTAATTATCCTTGGGGTGGATTTTTTTTCTTAAAATTTAAATGGACACACCCTAGAGCCTATTAAATAAAAAACCAATCATTTAAATTGGTTAATAATTAGCAAAGATATCTCGCAACATACTAGTACATACAAATATATGCGCGGTACATATTTATTTATACGTGGTAGACCCACGCTGCAGCTATGCAATGGTTGTAGCACGAATGGGTCGGCCCGACCGGGGATGAACCACGCTGCACAGAACACCAGCGACAAATATAAGCGTAATGCTGCTGTGTTTCGTAGGGTGAGTGAGGAAAACTGGAGACCCTTTTTAACTGGTAACGAGGCATTCATTTTAGACCTCAGGGATGACAACGCATCTGTATTTTTATTCTTAATCGAGAATAGATGTAGATGTCTATGGCCCAACATCCATTTACCACCAAGCGGACTGTGTGCTCGTTTGTCACCCTCATTCTTTTTAAAAAAAAACAATAAATATATTTGATTTGATAACCTCCTCCTTTTTGAAGCCTTTTACATACCTTATGATTAGGTAACTCCACTTCTTTGAACAGATTTAAAATTTGTGAAACAGGATTAATATTTCTAGAATCACCGTCATTTTCTTGCACAAATTTATCTAATTCAAAACCTTCTAGAATATTATTGCTAATGTTCGTTTCCTGAGTCACATCTAATATGTTGTCTCGAACATCATTAACGTTTAAACTTTGTTCATCAATAAAATTGTCTTTATTTTCGTGATTGTCATTATCATCGTCGAATCGAAAATCATCACTGCATATAGTCATATCCGAATCGTATTCCATATCTATTTCATCGATTTGATTTCTTAATCTATTTATGTATTGATCTAATAATATATTATCGGGTTTGTTTTTTATTATTGCAATTGCGAGGGCTACGCGATATTTTAAAATTATTTGGCGCGCTGAAAAAGAGATTATATTACATTATAATTTTATTTAATAATTTAATATTAAATATTGGAAAATTTGTATTTTCACTGTATCACAATCACGCAACGAAATTATTGATTATTTAATTACTTTTCTCAATTGTTATTTACAGTGGGTTTCTCTTCCCTAAATAACTAATATTTATAAAACCCTTTACTTTAAATACTGATACTTTAATGGATTTTATGAATATTAAGTAGTTATTTATTTAATAAAATATTCAAGTATTTTATTTTTACTTACCGTAATCGTCAAAATTCATTTCGTGGCGATTGTTTATGAATTTATAATATTATGAACATTTTATTGCATTTTTGCAAAATTTCCGATACACAGTTTACAGATAAAGTTTCGCGCCATTTAACAAAAGGTATTTTATAATCTCATCAAATGTCATGTGCGTAGAAATTTAAATCGCGAAGTTTGTTAACGCGTCAGGTTTGTATTTTTTTAATTATTATTGTGTACAATACAAAGGTCAACAGTGGGTCAGACAAGCTAATTGCCCCTCCTCCTCTCCCCCAACATAACTAAAAAATATTTAATAATAACGTAATATTGTTATTAAATAGTTGTAGATTTCGTTCCGTTTGTTAGTACCGTTAGTGCCATGGAACTAATTTGTTACGATCCTAGTGAAACGGTACGAATTATCGTTACTGGAACTACGCGTAACGTTATTTTGAGAAACGTTTCAAGTTCCTACTGAAAAATGCCAATATAGGTATCACTCACCGATTCAGTGATTCATTGATAGTAAGCGGGATTGTTAAACATGTGGTCTCAGTATCAAATCGTGTATCGGGCCAAAATCTGTCATTGGAGGTTTTCTGTCAACAATTCTCAGTTTTAATTTCAATTTATTAAGACAATTTACGTATATTATTATTATCAAAAACATATACACTACTTCTAAGCGACTTAGAAACTTAGTATTTGTTTGAAATTTATAAATATTACACATATTATTCGATGAAGGTAAATATTCGGCGTCGAAAAGTTATTGTCTCGGTTAGTTTCAAGTTTCAACAACTGTCACAGATTAAAAAATGTTTATTCTTATAAGTAGTTTAAATTAAAAAAGAAGACAGAGAAGTGTAAACGCAAGAAAATACGTCGAACATCATGGTTTTCTTTGCGTTTACGCTTCATAAAGTGGTCATAAATTTAGATTAATAAGGATCAAACTTTCCAAAAAATAATGTTATTCTACCAAAAACATTAATATGAAATGGAAGCAATGTGCGATACCAATGGCGGGTGCCTCACTCCATAGCATAATCTTCCAAGTTCATATAATATCTTCTGACTGATAGAAATCAATTAAAGAACGTTGTCCCTTTTTTACTTTTATTTTAGTAGGATATTAAGCCTAGCTTTTAATGCCCTAGCGCGGAAGACACGACAACATAGGCAGCCGGTCGGCTCCTCTTATTGTCTTACGGCGGCTCTACACGTTGGCCAACACAGTGGCGAATGTGTTGGCCAATACCGATGGCCATCGTGTAGAGCGGGTGTTTGTGCTTACGTTGGTATGTATTGGAATGATGGCCCACAAGTTGGCGCGAGATCCGTGTGGTGTCGGTTTTTTACAAAAGATCAAAGGGTTGTGGCAGAGTATTGGCCGCCGCGTCCACACGTTGGACGCACGTTTAGTTTACTACGAGCTCCCAGAGTGATCGCACGCACCTGGTTTAAATTTTGTATTTACGCGTCGTAACTAGTGTCTACAAAATGGCAGTAACAATGACCAATAAGGAAACTTTTCGCTTTATAGAGTCTAGCTAGAGGCAACAGCAGTTAGCACCTCAATATCCATCACTAAACGCGTTAGTTCGGTTCTCAAGCATTCTCATAATAAAAAAAGAAGTGAAATGTAAAATAAATCTTTTTTCAATAATCTAAAGCTCTATTTTAATCGCGATCAAAATTTGCGCTCCTTTCCGAGCCGGTCTGTGTGAACGGACTGTCTAATCATATTGCATAATACTGTACTTGAAGATCATTATGCAGCTATTTCTTTAAGTTGTATAATCATCATTGCAACATTTTTTAGTTATGCAAAAATATTAAAAACATACAAATACATTTTTTTTTATATTAGTAGTATAGTTGTAGCACGAATGGGTCGGCTCGACCGGGGAAGGAGCACGCCCTCACAGAATACCAGCGTAAAATAGCAGCTCAACACTGCTGTGTTTCGTATGGTGAGTGTAGAAAACCGGAGACCCATTTTACTGGAAAAGAGGCATTCCATCTTAGTCCTCACGGGTGACAACGCATCTGCATTTTGATTCGTAATCGAGGATAGATGTAGATGTCTATGGGTCACAGCAACCACTTACCATCAGTTGGACTGTGTGCTCGTTTTCACCCTTATCCTATAAAAAAAAGACTGTACATCATTTAGTCGTAATTTGTAATTAGAATTTTATGTTGAAATTTGTTGTGAACGTCGAATTTATTAATTGATAATTTACTTCTTTAGATTTTTTTAATTTTTCGCAATAATTTATCTATCTATAATTGTACTTCATAGACTTAGAATATACTTCCTAAGTCTATGTTGTACTTACTCTAAGCTATAGGCTATCCATTAAAATTTTTAATCTGTTTTCAAATTAATTAAAAAAATAATTACAGTCTTATTTTTATTTTTTTAACGTCATATTATCACGTAGGTATGTCATTACAATTACTGTTTGATGCTTACTTTTTATTATTTCATTTCTACGAGTAAACAAAATGTTTTTATATACAATACTTTATTTATATAAATGGCGCTATATACTATATTATTTGGAATCAGTATTTTCATGATAGCTTTAGTCATAGCAATAATAAAAAAGATGTTTTTCCATTGGAAACATGAGCATATAATCGAAAGGACCACATCATTTGCTATTGAACGACCAGGTAAGTTACTGCTTTTTGTTGCCACTCGCTATTTATATGTACTTTTACATAATATAGCCTCAAAATAAATAATGTCCCTGCAGAACGAATTCCGGTCACGGCGTCTAGTTTTAACGGAGACTAGCCATCCGTGCAGGACAGGATTATAGTGCACGAGTGTATGCACAAACACAGGTGCACTCTCTATTCCCTCACTTCGCATAGACCGATAGAACGACAATCCGACACGACCGGAGAGAGATCGGGCGCAGGACCAGCGACTATGTGTTTTCCGAGGCACGGGGGTGCAACACCGTCAACTTGCAGACTCGAAGCATATTATACTATATTTAAGTAATTCATAGATAGTTTATTTCTCAAATATTTATTAGAAAAACAATTTAGGTAGATTACGGTTTTTTTATAAAATAAAAAAAATATTGAATTAAGGGTGACGAACGATCGCATAGTCCACTTGATGTTAAGTGGATAGTGTGGCGAATAGACACCTACATCTATTGTCGATTAAGAATCGGAATACAGATGCGTTGTCATCACTAAAGACTAAAAAGGAACGTGTTTTTTTTATATAGGATAAGGGTTACAAACGAGCACACAATCCACCTGATGGTAAGTGGTTGCTGTGGCCCATAGACATCTACATCTATCCTCAATTGAGAATTAAAATGCAGATGCGTTATCACCCTTGAGGACTAAGATGGAATGCCTCAGTAAAAAGGGTCTCCGGTGCTCTTCATTCACAATACGATACACAGCAGCGTTACGCTGCTATTTTACGCTGGTATTATGTGAGAGCGTGGTCCTTCCCCGGTCCAGCCGACCCATTCGTGCTACAACTATACCACTAATATAGCTGCAGCATTGCTCTACTACGTAAAAAATGTCTCGTTTTTTTCATATTTTGTACCTAACTATTGTCAAAAAGCATTCGCGGTAAGGTATATGAGATCCGACACCTCTGGTTTCTTGCTGTGGTGCTATCATATATATACATTGAAGTATCAATATGTAGTACGTAAGAACATTATACTACAATGATCATATGCGGTTATGACAACGGTCAGACTAGGGTTAGACGCCCAACCCCAATTTAAATTTAGAATACAGTCGGTCACAAAAAAAATTAGGTACCTACATTTGTTTTTTTTGTTTATTCGTTATCCGCCGCCCGCATAGATTGCCTCATAGGACGATATTTGCCATAGTTGCCACGCTTAACGGCATGTGGGTTGGCAGCCGCGGTTTTTTTTATTTTTAGTCGTTATTAAGAAGTCGCTGCTGCCCATCCCTTGATTTGTTTCCCTCTGTCGCCTATTACGACACCCACGGGACGATATGGGGTAGTGGATATTCTTACACCGCCACTACATGGAGTTTACTATATGCAATGATTTTATTAACGTTGTCTAAGATACAGTACACTTTATGCTAGATTAAGACAAATATACGACACGGTACACAAAGACATGTACCCATAGATATGAGAAAGAAGTTTGTTGTTTTTTATATTTCTATGCATGTACCGCTTTGAATGGGTTATTCCGTTTATCCACCCTAAAACAGCCACCCTAAAGTAAAATAAGTTAAATATATTCTTTATTATCAGTGCAATCAAGGAGGGTACATTTCAGGGTGAATTTTTTAGAGTAGATAAACGAAATATTTCCTTTGAATAACTACGCCTCATTACAAAAAGTAGGTAGTTTATAATTCATCTCAGGTTAAAACTAAGTCTATTTCAAGAGAGAAGTCCCGTGGAAAATGTGCGAACTAAAATGTAAAGTATGTATTGAATTTGACAGCAAATGACGAATTTCGTGAAGATCGTAGTGCCGCGGCTAAGGACTAGGAACTTCATTCATGAGGAAGACTCTTAAACCATAGTTTAAGCCCGGGGCTATCAAATAGACGAGGCTAAAAAAACAAAAACATGTCTATCCAAACCGTTATCCGTAAAGGTTCTACCCCATTTAGAAAGATGGCGCGGAAAAAAAAGTCTAAACTAAATGTATCATTGGTGATACCGGGGGTCTCGGGAGATTCTATTCTATTCTATTCTATAATATATATTATTATAGAAAAATAATATAGTACGAAAAATACTAATTTTTTTATCCTTAATTCAACTGTCGCACTTTTTTATATTAACTGTGACTGGAAGTCAAAGATAAGTAAGTTGGGTTTTGCCGGGAACTTGACCGGCGGCGGTTTGCTGCTCCTGTATTATTGTTTAAATAATGGTTTGAGGTTGATTTTGATATGTAAAAGTGGTGCGATTTTGTGTATTAAGTGTCTGCGCATGTGAAGTATTAGTGGAAACGGTGAAACAAGTGCTCTGATGGTGATGTGATTCTCAAGATAAGGTGTCTGTCTGCTTAGGCACCTTGAGATACCATCGCCAACTGTCAGCTGTCTGCTGGCTCAAGTTGCCGTCAAAATCTCCCAAGGGCTGCACAATGTGACGCATCAACATATTGTGAAGCAGTGTACTATGAAGGATAATTATACATTGTAACTTCAGGCTCAGAAGGGCTAGAACACAGAGCCGTAAAACCAGTTTAAAAAAAAAATAAGTAAGTTTTACGGAAAGATTTTTTCCGTCATGAATGTGAAATGGAAAGAAGAAAGAAATAGAGCATGTATTAATTTAATTAAAAAATAATTGTTAAGTTATTTTTATATAAATCTAAATTGCTCAGATTCCTAATAATTATTTTAAAGGTAGAACTTTCCTATAACTATTGTAAATCATTGACGGCCAAAGCGAAGAGCAATAACAAATATATATGGAAAAATACATAAAGATTAAAAATTGTGTACTTTTTGTCCTAAATTTCCCAAAAGTACTATATTTTTGCATCTTTTTTTCGAAAAATACTATATTTCTTTAAAAAAGGTGGCAACCCTAGTCTAAGCTAAACTATGAATAGACTGCTTTTTGTAATGCTCGGGCCACACCAACGAGAAATGTCGTTAATTATCGCGTTGATGGGCGTTGAATGTAGGTGTGGCCACCACTTAACGCGATAATTTTACAACGGCATTAACAATGCCGTTTGCCGTTGGGCGATAACTCGAGTGGCGGTACATCAAAGAGATTAACGCACGAATTAACGCGTTGAAGCGGCCACACTACGTTTGTCTCATTGTGCACGGTGAGCGCAATGGGGTCGCACGTATGGCTGTGATGGAGTGGAATAATGAAAAAGTTATTACGTTTCTTGAGATTCTGCAAACAGAGCCATGCTTAGGCAATGACAAAATATATTCATATAATAAACATTTACACTCATCAAATATAGAGTATTAGCGTCAACGTTCATCTTGCTTGAAATTCAAGGAATATGAACGTAAAGTGACCATACGTCCCGTTTTGAACGGGACTGTCCCTTTTCTCGGTCACCTGTCCCATTGTCCCCAAACAAAGCTCCGGGACGCAAAATAGTCCTATTTTCCTGAACCGCGCGAAAATAAACTATGAAGTTCGTCAGACACGAACGGTGCGAGAGCGGGACCGACCAAAAAATAACCGAATAGGATAATTTAAAAGTTTTCCCAGAAACTCGTTTGGTTAAAAAGCTTTCAAACACTTTCGCACATACAATCTTCCACATAAATTCTTTTGCATTTTAATCGAATATATTTTATGTCTACCTGGTACAAATGCTCCAGTAGAAAAACTATTTTTCTATTATGAATAAATTGTGGACGTCTGAAAAAAATCACTTACAGGTTCCAGTTCTAAAGGCGATGTTGATAACAAAGGTCAATGTAAAAAAACTTGCCCAGAATTTTATTCTTCTACCTATCATCACTAACTTTATAAAAGCAAATTTCTTCCACTGACAAATATAATATAAATAATTAAAAAATATGTTGCATTTAATAATTACTGTCTGAGGAACTTGTCTTTAATGAAGATGGTGAACTGGTGATTAATTTTTATTATTCACAATTTGTTATAATAAAAATAATTACAATTAATGTGATTATAATTATAGTGAACACTAATTGTATAAAGTTACAGTTTTTAAATAAATAACATAATATTTTTTTTATTGTTAACCTGCTAACTGGGGAGTATAAATAAACCCATGTCCCGTTTTGAGTTAAAAAATAAATAGTCAGTTTACATTAACGCCAACTTTAACGCCGTTCAACGGCATTGAAATTGAAATGACGTTGACCGTTCAAGTGTAGCCACTCACTTTATCGCGTTAAAATTAAAGCAATAATTGTTGCGTTTATGGGCATTGACGTTTCTCGTTACTGTGGCCCCGGCATAATAAGACGAACTGTGTCCCCGTGTCTAAGTAAATCAGTTGTACCGGTCAGTGAATTATAGATAGTGGTAGTACCTATTGTTCAGGACCGGATTAACCTAAAAGCAAAATAAGGAAACCTGCCTATGTGCTCCCGTTTAAGGGTCCCGCTGTGTTATAAAAAAACAATTTTACGTGATATAGGAAGATGGAAACAGGGACCACAGAATAATAATACTCCCTACCGAGATGACTCAACACTCGCCTTGCCAATAGGGGACATTTTTTTGTAATCCGCCCGAATTATTATTTGAAAAAGCTATTATGCAGTTGGCGCGCTATGTTAAAGCCTAAATTATTTTAATATTATAATTTTATATTTCAATATTATATCTGTATAATAATACAGGGTTATTTTTCAAAGAGTAGCCAAGAAACTTAAGTTCAAATATATAAATAATGATATGCCGTTATTGCAGTTTTGAAAATACGAGTAAATAAGGCTATTACTTTTATTTGAAATTGTCCCAAATTGAATGTAATTTATGAGCAACAATGTTTTTACCTACCGATCGACCCTTATGAATAATGTTTGCGTGCGCAGTAAAATCAGTTAAAATAATGCATTACCACGCATTTTGAATTTAAAAGATAAAAAGGAAAACCTTCTGTGAAAATTTGGCCGGTTAAAATAACCCTGTATAAATAAAAATGTACATACACTATATATTTTATATCTCAAAATCTATTTTTAATTTCGTTGACGAAAACTGCGATTTACCGCCATTTACCACCAGGTGGGATTGTAGTCGAGCACTAGCTTGTAATAAGTTTAGTTAGTATAATTCAATTTTTTTTTTAATTTTTGAGTTTTTTTAAATATGCCACGTTTTCTTATAATATTCACATTGTCATACGAATTTGAGCTGTACTTATAAAATTTCAAACTTCCAGCTGATCGGGAAGTTAGTTTAAAATCAATTACTAAATTCCACCCTGAACGACAGACAGACAGACAAACAAACAAGAAAGTGTCTTAATAACAACGTGGTAAAATGGTATCCATTTTAATACCAAGTTTCCACTTCTGAACTATGTTTTAAGTTTCTAGCTCGTCGCGAAGATAGTTTTAATTGATTGCGATATTTGTACTGAACGGGCAAACAGAAGAGAGTTAAATAAAAAATAATTCAACATTGAGTCCAGGGTTAAGGTAGCCGCAAGAAAACTAGGAGTCCTTGCAAGGATGTGGCGGTATTCCACGTCGGGGCTGCTTCCTACCTTATATAAAGCGCAAGTTCGGTCGTGTATGGAGTACTGCTGCCGCATATGCAGCGTATAGCAGCGTTAGACTCAGTGGATTGAAACCAATCTTTACAGCCTTGAGCACAAACGTAGAGTAGCCATCCTCTCGGTATTCTGTAGGATGCATTTCGAAGTGTGTGCGCAGGAATTACATGCTTTATTTCCTCCCTCTCCTTTCCACCGTCAGACAACCAGATGGTCGGCGTGTCTTAACCCCTTTGTTGTCGATATTCTACGCATTTGAACCAAATTGTTTGCTTCGTCTTTCGTGATGCGTACAGCAAAGGAGTGAAATAATCTTTTGGGCGTTTTCAAGGCAAGAGTGAATGGTTTATGTTACGCTAATTCAGTGCGTTTCATCATCTACCTTCATCACCGCTTACCACCAGGAGGGATTGTGGTCAAGCACTGCACTGCCTTATAATAGAAAAAGGATAAAGCTATTTAATAATAACCGGCCAAGTGCAAGTCGGACTCGCGCATGAAGGGTTCCGTACCATCGTAATACACGTTTCTAGTAGGAGAGCCCCCTTTTAATTTATTTTTATTCTTATTATTTTATGTTACAGCGGCAACAGAAATACACATTCTGTGAAAATGTCAACTGTCTACCTATTACAGATCATGATATACAGCCCGCTGACAAGCAAACGTTTTACGTGGAAGAGCCAAGCTGCAGCTATATTTATAGTATAGTTGTAGCACGAATGGGTCGGCTCGACCGGGGAAGGACCACGCTCTCACAGAATAGCAGCTTAATGCTGCTGTGTTTCGTATGGTGAGTGTAGAGAACCGGAGACCCTTTTTACTGGAAAAGAGGCATTCCATCTTAGTCCTCAAGGCTGACAACATATCTACATTTTGATTCTTAATTGAGGATAAATGTAGATGTCTATGGGCCACAGCAACCACTTACCATCAGGTGGACTGTGTGCTCGTTTGTCACCCCATTTCTTTTAAAAAACGGACGGACGGACGGACAGCGGAGGCTTAGTAATAGGGTCCCATTAGTTACCCTTCGGGTATGGAACCCTAAAAATGATGTAATGAAAACAGATTTATATGTGGTAGCGCCACGCTGCAGCTATATTATGGTTGTAGCACGAATGAGTCGGCTCGACTGGGAAGGACCACGCTCTCACAGAATACTAACGTGAAATAGCAGCTGTGTTTCGTATGGTGAGTGTACAGAACCAGAGATCCCTTATACTGCAAACGAGACAGTCCTCAAGCGAGACAACGCATCTACATTTTGTTTCTTAATTGCAGATAGATGTAGATGTCTATGGGTTACAGCTTCCACTTACCGTGAGGTGGACTGTGTGCTCGTTTGTCACCCTTATTCTATAAATTAAAAAATATTTACCACCATGATATGAAAAGGTATCGCCATCATAATGTAAATCTGTAAATGTGAAAAAAAAATTATTACCTTACAGCGGTCAGTGTGATGATCCACACATCAAGGTGTCTGTTCCAATGTCGTCACTACTCTGATGACGTCACCGTATATGATATAATAAGTAAGAACGAATACGACGAATGATTTTTTTATCTGTGTATGTTCCTTTTTTTCTAAGACTAAACAATAAACGAAATTGTTATATATACTTTGAGTTTTCATTTGTTTTTCTTTACCCGACTGCCCCAGAAGGAGGGTAATGTTTTCGAGAGTACGTATGCCTATTTTTGGAACGCTCTGTAGCCTAATCGGCTTGCTTGATCTTAATTATGGGAGTGATATAGGGTATAAAATTATTGAACTGAAAACTTATGTAGCATCGTTGTGATTTGAAATTCAATGAAACGAAAAAGCGACAAAAAAAGAGAAAATTATAAATCTATAGGATAAGCCTACAAGAGAATGAGCTAGAATCTATTATACTAATAAACTAATATAATATAATAAAGCGGAAGAGCTTTTTTGTTTGTTTAAGCACGCTAATCTCTGGAACTACCAGTTCGATTTGAAAAATTATTTTTGTATGTGATAGCCAGATTCACGAGTAATACTATACTAGCCTAGACTACTAATACTAGACTAGACTAGCATTAGGCTATACCTTTCAGCTAGCCTAGATTTTTGTTGACAAAGCCGGAAGAAAAAGCGCCCGTCTGCAGTATCCGCGTGCGCTGGCATAATGATTAGTGATTCGTAAATACTATGTTCTACAAAAATATTGATCTTTACTCCACCTAAAAAAAAATCCGGGATACCATAGGCCTATTTCTTATACATAAGCTACAATAAGGTATTTTGTGACAAATAAGTATTGAAAATTAAAAAGTCATTTATAAGCGTTATTATTAGTATGGCATATTAATCCTTGCGAACGAAAGTTACTTCATCATCAAGACAATTTTATGAAGATATACTTTGCTCTTTATAGCATATTATTTGGACGCATAACTTAAGAGATAATGAAAAATTAAAATAATTAAGTATTCGGCTCCGAGCGCGAACGACGGCTAGCCACCCGATGAGAACCGAGTGAAACCAGCAGTGAATGCCTCTATAGAGGACGCGGGTGATACCGCGGGTAACAGCTAGTTCAGTATAAAGTGTGTCCTATTATCTCGGTCTCCTTTGTTTGCGGTGCTTTAAAGATGGTATGGTTCTAACAGTGGTAGAGCCACGCGGCAGCTTTTGCTGTCGCATGGATGGGCCGGCTCAAACCAGGGTGGTACCACGACCTCACAGAATACCAGCGTGAAGTAGAGGTTTACTTCTGCATGTCGCCTGGTGAGTGCAGGTGGCCGGCGGCCCAATCCCCCCCCCCCCCCAATCAACATGGTAGTGGAATTAAACAGAAGACTACCCCAGGAGGGTACCAGCATCCCTGGAGAATCCCTCGCTGAGCATCCACGCCCATGCTACCCTACTTTTTGAGCGTGGTGCTCAGGCTGCCCCGCGTATTCTGGGGGGAAATCGCTCAAGACGAAACGGGCAAGCGGAGCAAAAGACAAAGGCAACCCTGCTACGCTTTCCGTGGATTTCTGCAATATCAGGGGACTTCATTCAAACCTTAACGCCGTCCACTACCATCTGGAGACGGCAAAGCCGGCCTGCTCTTTCTAACCGAGACACAGGTGTCCTCCGGCTGATACTAGTCTTCCTGCCTGGGTACAAATTGGAACACTCCTTTGTGCCCCGGGCTGGAGTTTGCGTGTACGTCAGAGAGGACATCTGTTATCGACGCCTCGGCAGTCTTGAAGGTACGGACCTGTCCATCCTATGGCTGCGCGTAGACAGCGACGACCATCCTCGCGTCTACGGGTGCCTCTATAGGTCCCATAGCGGTAATGCCGACACAGACCGACTCATCGACCACGTCCAAATGGCTGCAGACTCCGTGCTACAACAGGTCCTTCCGCAGAGATCGTGATGCTCGGTGATTTTAACGCCCACCACGCTGAATGGCTTGGTTCCCGTTTAACCGATCATGCGGGTAGATCTGTTTATGACTTTGTTTTGCATATGGTCTGACACAACTGGTTACCGCCTACGCGGATCCCAGATGTGGAAGACCATGTACCTTCCTGTTGGACCTTCTGCTGACCTCTCATCCGGACGGATATCAGGTCTCCGTCGATGCCTCTTGGCTCTTCGGACCATTGTCTGATCCGGAGCACGGTGCCACCACGCTCCCATCGCAGTTGCGATCTGCAGCTCGCCGCTGTGTTTGGCACTATAGGTCAGCCGATTGGGATGGGATGCGGTCTTTTTGCATCCTATCCTTGGGGACGGGTTTGCTTCTCGCCGGATGATCCCAACGTTGTTGCTGATTCTGTCACTGATGTGGTACTTCAGGAATGGAATTATTTATTCCATCATCTGTGGTGCCTATCGGAGGCAGAACTCAGCCATGGTTTGGTCGCTCCTGTAAAGTTGCATCACGCTATAAGCAGGAGTGTTACCGGGCCTGGGCTGACGCATCAACGTCCGGGATGTAAACACTAGCGCTCTTAAAGAAGTATAATTCCGCCTCCAGGTCCTTCAAAGTAGCATTGCCAAGGCAAAGTCAGAGCACATCGGCAGAATTGGCGAGAAACTAGTTCGCCTCCCTACGGGAACACGTGCATTCTGGTCTCGCCAAGGCTGTCCAAGGAACTTCTGTCAGCCATCTCTGCCATCTCTGCACAGGGTGGACGACTCACTGGCCCATGACGCAAAGGAGAAAGCCGATCTGCTAGGTCTCTTTTGCTTCCAACTCGACTCTTGATGACGGGGAACATACCGCCTACCATCCCGCGGTGTGAGTGCTCCATGCGGGAAGTGCTGTTTACACAGCGCTCGGTGCGTAAGGCACTTCTCTCCTGGACGTCAACAAGTCGAGTGGGCCTGATGGAGTCCCTCCTGTTCTCCAAAGTCTAACACGAAACACAGCAGCTGCTATTTTACGCTGGTATTCTGTGAGTCATTTGTCATTTCATTTGAAGATTTCACTTCTTCTAAGTGTGAACTACACACAGTCGGTTTTTTTAAATTATTGTTTTAACTCTTGTTATATAATATATAGCTTGTTTATATCTTTTTGTTCTGTTCTACATCAGCAGCATTTTTGTTGCGATTGCTTAGAGACTAAACGCTCGTCGTGAATACTGTATGCAAGCAACCCAGGTTCGAAACTGCCACGTGCTCGGTGGGGAAGGAAAATATCGTGAAGACATGCAGGTTATGTCTAAGGAATAAAATATGTCGAGGACATGTCAAGTCTGCCAACACTTACTGAAGCCAGCGCGGCCGACTAACTCCATTTATCCCTCTTAGAAATGACAGAAGAGGGAGAGAGAACTCGATTGAAAATTAAACAATTATTTTTATTAAAATATTTGTAATTACTTAAATCAGGTCAATTATAATTTTTTGTGTAAGTTGGTTCTTATCAGAGTTGCTCCTTGAAGATTCTCTAAAGAAAGCACTCGACACCGTAAACGCTGTTGATCTTTATGATGTCGAGATCTGACAGTAACTCGGAGTTATGTCCCAAGGACTTCATCAGGGAACCGTCAGGGTCCTGTGAACAATTAAAAGTAACGATATAGGTTTTTGCCAGAAAGTTTACCGGAAACAGAGTTTTAGCGGGAACTACAGCCGGCGGATTGCTGCTCTAGTATTATCATGGTCAGAAGTTATTAAATGATGCTGTATCATATTGGTCAAATTTATAATAATCTTGGGTAAGGGCGTTATCACACTAGCGATTTGCAAGCGAGTTCAAAGCGAGACGAGTTTGGTGCAGCGAGCTCGCCGCGAAGGCACCGCGCCACAGAATAAATAGTAGACTGTGTGAATAGGGCCGTCGGCGCCATTTTGTAAGCTCCGTTCAACAGCCCCCCCCACCTCACTTCACAAGTGTCTCCTCGTCAGAATCCATTGTGTTACTCTACATCCATTGTATCAGCGACGATGGAATATCTGCTACGCCCGCTCACACTCGTCTCTTTGATACGACTGAAATGGGGCGGAGCGGGCTGTTGAAAGGCAGTTTACAAAATGGCGTCGATGGTGCTATTCGCGCGGTCTATTGTTTATTCTGTGGCGCGGTGTCTTCACGACGGGAACGCCGCGCACTAGCTGCAAACTCGCGGCGAGCTCGCTTGCAAATCGCCAGAGTGATAACGCCCTTACCGTGGTAAAATACTGGTGATTTTTTTTATAGAATAATGGTGACAACTATCACACAATCCACCTGATGGTAAGTGAATGCTGTATGTGCGAGTCCGATATAACCCGTCCTTGCCCCCGCGAGGCGGGTATGCGTAGGCATTTCTCCATGTAAAAAAAAGGTATAGACTATAAATATCTACGTCAGTCCTTGATTAAGAATAAAAATGCAGATGCGTTATCGCCTCTGAGAACTTACATGGAACGCCACGTTTCCAGTAAAAAGGGTCTCTGGTTCTCTACAGTCCATTGAGTTATATGTACTACGTACTAGAGAAGCTATTCCAAACAAAAAATGTGCGCTACTCTATGTCTTCGCGCATGCGCGGTAGATAGTAAAATATTACTATATTATTACCTATTTATTCACTTGAACAACAAAAAATTTTACTTACTTGACTACTGAATTGTTATTTACGTAAGGTTTAAACTTTAATTTGAAATCTCGTATTATTATCGCCGCTCAACACTGCATGAATATTGAAGCTACAGTAAATGACACTAAAGTAAGGTGTACGGATTGCAGTACAGTTCAGTTGAACATAGTGAATGTTCGGAATGCGAAATCTACTGCGTAGTACATATAGATCAATGCTACAGTCACTATAAGAATAGAAGCGCTGTTATTTTTTTTAATTTAATATACGCGATAAAATCCGTAAAACTAATTTTATTTAAATGTGTAGTGTTTGCGTAAATATAAGATATTATTATAGTTTTATTTTACTCACTGGGATTATTAAATAAACACAATTATGGTATACTAGCGACCCGCCCTGACCTCGCTGTTTAAGATAATCAGAGACTATTTTCATTTTATCAGTTTTTCGTTTTTCTGATAAAATATAGTCTAGATCCCCCCTGGTCTTGCTCTCTATTTATTCGTAAAGTTTCATCACAATCGGTATAGCTGTTCCAAAGATTAGCCCGGACAGATGGACAGGCAGACAAAAATTAAAAAAATGGTTATTTATGTCTTAATACCATGCAAATAACTGTTGAGCTTGATAGAAGCTATAGTTATTTCAATATTACAAACAGATATTTCAATTTTACTTATATGTATAGATTAGATTTTTTTATAGAAGAGGGAGCAAACAAGCATGCGGCTCCGCTGATGGTAAGTGTCGACCGCCACCCATGAACATCTGCAACACCGGGGAATTGCAGGTGCGTTGCCGGCCTTTTAGAAAGGAGTAAGCTCGTTTCTTGAAGATTCTAGTCGTATTGGTCCGGAAAAATCACCGGCGGTTAACGATTCTACAAAGAAGTCGTGCGAGGAAGAAAACTGGATAATGAAGATGTGACATGTTAAGATACCTGATCCTTGTATGTGGCTATAGCCGAAATTCCAGTCCTGCCAAGCTGCCTCCAGAACTGCCAGGCGGGATGCGTCGCGCTCCGGTAGTCGTATGGCAGTGGCAAAGTCGCGTCGGGGCGCAGTTTCTCGAAGTGGTGCAGTTTGTCTGTTGGGAAATTGTTTTAAATGGAAGCAGGCACTAATTTTCTGAAAGACATTTTCATTCATTCAGTCAGTACGGCCTATTAAAAGCCCATTGCTGAACATAGACCTGGTTCGGTACTGCAAACTAGGCGCGTGTCTAGGGGCGCGAGATCACAAAGGGGCTCACTCGCCTCGCCTACTTACTTACATAAAATAAAGAAATCATACTTTCTATAGAGATGTAGAGCTTCCGAAGTGCACCGGGTCTATTTAATTACTCCTACATCGCACTGACTCCCTCGTCACATTTTTCACACGCACTTGCTAACGGTACACGTGGCCTGGCCTTCCCAATAATTTTGCAATATACAGATTATAATCTCAATATAATAAAACTCAATTGCTGTCCGTTAGTCTCGCTTAAACTCGGAAATGGCTCGACCGATTTTGGTTAATCTTTTGTGTGTATTTGAGTGGGTCCCTGGATTGTTTAAAAACTCAATTGGACCCGGTAGGTGGCACTGTTGTCGAGATTCA
The DNA here is from genome assembly GCA_029286625.1 of Parnassius orleans. NCBI lineage: Eukaryota > Metazoa > Arthropoda > Insecta > Lepidoptera > Papilionidae > Parnassius > Parnassius orleans. The sequence goes on along the minus strand of JAGSMP010000039.1, from coordinate 2,159,015 downwards.
AAAATCACCCGTGCAAATCAGCCGGGGCGGTTCGCTAGTTTATACTAACTTGCTAGCCAGTGGGGCGCCGATGAGATAATAGCCTAAAGTGCTGTCGCCATTTAACCCCCGCCCCTCCCCCTTGGTAGTAGGACTCTTTTTCTGCCTCGGGAACCGTCAGGTCTCTTACCTATTTTTGCCACCAACCTCTTGCCTGTCTTTTCTAACACCAAGAAGCCGTGCGTGAACTGTTAAAGGTATAGAGAGTCAGTATAAACTTTACAGACTGTGAGTCATTCCACTCAGAGGTGATAACGCATCTGTAACCCTTTTTGTTTGAAATTGGTTAGAGGTGTCCACGGGCTGTAGCCAGTTACCATTAGATGGATTGTAAGTTTGTTCATAAAACTGAAGGTTCACTTCACAAAATCGCTAGTCCACTTTCCAAGCGTGATTATGGCCATAAAACGGGAAAGGTCCAGCAATGGACATTCACGGGCCTGACGAAGTATAAGATGATATGACAATACTGAACCCCGCGCTTATAAATAATCTCTTATAGAAGTAATGAAAAAAGGAAAGCTTTATTACAGTACAATTTCCCATAAAGTTTGTCAAAGTTTGTCCTGCTCGAAGGACCAACTGACCTGGTCGTATATGACGCGGGTGGACTCTCACGTATCTGTCCCTATCGTGACGAGATGGCTCAAAGTAGAAGCCCAGCATCGCCATCACCATCATTGCCGTATGCTGCCTGTGTTGCCCGCCCTCGAACAACTCCACAACGCCGAAGTTCTTAAAAAACATAAATACAAAACACTGTTTTATAAATCATTATTTTATGTTTTAATTTTATTATTAATTTATATAACATTAGAGTAAATGATGTTCTGCCAATACGAGGGGTGATCCAAAAGTAATGATAATCGGTTACTTCAGGTCCGCATAAAAATCCAAAAAAAATATTTTTTGCTTGCTTATATACTCACTACGTCAGCCTAAAAAAATCATATAAATAGATCACGATTTCCGGGAGATACATTCATTTGAATACGAACTGTCAAAGAGATAACATCAACATGGAGAAAAACGAAATTAGAGCTGTCATCCTGTTTGAAAAAAATGTCTTCAAAAGACATACACAGTGACTTAGTGGAAACATTGGGGGACTCTGCTCCTCCATATTCTACAGTTGCACGCTGGGCCAAGGAGTTTAAACTGGGCAGAACATCCACTGGAGATGAACATCGCGAAGGACGCCCATCCACGTCCCTCACTGAAGACAACGTGAAAAAAGTCGAAGATGTTGTGTTGGCAGATCGAAGTGTGACCATCAGGCATGTAGCTGAGGTCACAAGGATCTCATATGGCAGCGTTCAAAGAATCCTTGCGAACGAGTTGCATATGAAAAAGGTCTCTGCGCGTTGGGTACCCAGAATGTTAACCGACGAGCAAAAGAAAAATCGAGTTGACATTTCGAGGGTCAATCTCGAAAAGTTCCAAGCAGATCAAGAAAACTTTTTATTCCGTTTTGTGACTATGGACGAGACCTGGATCCACCATTTTGATCCTGAAACGAAACAACAATCGATGACTTGAAAGCGAGCCTCCTCACCGACGCCAAAGAAATTCAAAGTTTCAAGTTCGGCGGGAAAGGTTATCGCATCTGTTTTTTGGGACGCTCAAGGCATAATTATGGTGGAATATTTGGAAAAGGGAGCCACTATTACGGGCTCTTACTACGCAGACCAAATAAGAAGATTACGGGAGGCCATTAAGGAAAAAGACGCGGCAAACTGCGAGCTGGAGTGCTGTTTCACCAAGACAACGCACCGGCTCACAAAGCCGCAGTTGCGATGGCTGCCATTCAAGAAACGGGATTCGAACTGCTCGAACACCCTCCCTATTCGCCAAATCTAGCTCTTAGTGATTTCTACCTCTTTCCTCGGCTCAAGGAACGCCTCCGAGGCAAGAAATTCAAAGACGATAGCGAAGTAATGGCCGCTGTTGAAACGTTTTGGGAGGGTCAAGACAAAGAATTTTTTTCAAAGGGAATCCTGGGTTTAGAAAAAAGATGGACTAAATTTATTGATTTTTTAGGAGACTATGTAGAAAAATAAATTATTATTTTAACTTTAATTACCGTGTTTTATTTTCATTATCATTACTTTTGGATCACCCCTCGTATATTCATCGAGCCAAATTTTATACATGGTAGTTATGCTTCAACGTTGGTTGCGGTACCAATGATGAGGTGTTCGCTACCAAGCTATTTCTAATTTGTTTTGTGTAGTTAATTGTGTAACATACATGATTGTAAGCTGTTATTTTAAAAAAAAAGTCCCGCTGGGGTTCTTGCTGGTTCTTCCCAGGACAGAGGTTTTTTTTCGAACCAGTGGTAATTAAACAAAAGATTGACTTTCAATAAGTATTATTTATAATCTATATTGAATAAAAAAGTTTCTGTTTCTGTTTCTGTTTCAATGGGTAGGCCTCACTGGGGGAGATCACGTTCCCCCAGGACACCAGAGTAGCATAGCAGTATAATGCTGCTTAGTTTTGTGTGGTGAGTGACAAGAACCGCAGACCTTTTTATTGCTAATTCTAAAGGCATTCCATTTAGGTCCTCAGGGGTAACAACCAAATTATGTGTGTTAACTGAGGATAGATATAGACCTACGCGGTACGCGTGTAGTCTGTGAGATATTCTATCTTAGTCTTCAGAGCCAAAAACGCATCTTTTACTGGTGCCATGGTGAACTGTTAAGTTCGTTGGTCACTTTAGTTTAAAAAAAATTGTTCGGAACGCAACCGGGCCCCTCCATCGCTTTGCTCTACTAGAAGCACATCCCGGCATCATAGTAGTGCTATCACGGTGTCTGGAGACCACTGATTGGTTTGTCCATATTTACCACACAAAGTACGTGGGTTAGAAACTTTTTCTATATATTAAAACTAGATTTTTTTTTAAATAATATCAAGTCATCCTAGTAAGTACAAATTCTATAATTTTCTAATCTTTACCCCACACAAGGTTTTTGTTGAATTTTTGAGGCTTTTACATATGTAAATTGAATACGGACAAATACGTGAAACAACTTTTTGTTGGTTATAGAAACAGTTGTTCTGCGCGGGATTCGAAGCCGCTGCAATTTTGGTGCGGGCCGTCTAAGCTATAATGATTGCAAATGCATAAAACCCTGCTGTTTATTCAATGTCATTATAATATTTCAAATTCTGAAACTCATAGTTTATTACGCACAGGCGAATGCCTTAATGAAGGGCAAGTGAACGCATTCAACTTTTAAACAGACATCAAAAAAAGGAGAATGTTTACAATTAGACTGCTTTTTAAAAAAGGAGGAGGTTCTCAATTCGATTGTATGTTTTTTTTTGTATGTATGTTACGCGATATCTTCGCAGATTGTGAACCAATTTTGATGATTCTTTTTTAATTAAACAGCAACAACAATTCTTTTTTAATTAAATCTATACTTCCCATATAGATTTGGAGAAAAAATTTCACCCCAAAGGTTAGCAAATAAATAACTTCTTTTTTAGCAATTTGAAGTCGGTTTTTACTTTTTATTATCCGTTTCGTTGCGACACCAATTTTCGAAAACTTATAAACAACTATTTCGAACTATTGCGAACAAATATTTTGTGACACGCCTGTCGTGTCAAGTGCCATAGAAGTTGATGACACGCAGTTTGTGCCATCTGCTATGTGTAAAAAAATGTCCATTTTATGCTTTTGTTACTTGTTAGATCTGATTAAGTTTATTTGACATCAAACATCAGTTGCAAACGGTACTATACTTGGTGGCTAACTACATGTTTTCCTTGAAATCGACTTTTTTATGCAGATGTTATAAACCTTTTGTACTATTTTTTGTTTTAATTCTTTTTTTCATTTATACAAGTAGGTACAGCTAAATCACCTTGAAAAACCTTGGTTTTTATTAAATTAAATTTTCACTGAATAAAAACGTTTTTAAATATCAAAGAATCAAGGACCTTACTTTGGAAAAAATAAAGTTTATGATTCATTAATATTTACAAATGTTATTATTTGGCGAAAATGTGACGAAACGGAAGTTACAGCGGAGAATTCTCATTATGGTTTAGCTGTGCTGCGTGTTCTATGAGAAATGTTCCAGTGTTAAATTAATAATGTTATTGTATGTAACCAAAGAGATTTAAATATATACTACTTAAATGTCTTTGTATGTAACATAGCAAAGATTTTTCATTTTTTTTTAGAATTAAATCGAAACCGCAAGTATATTCCTGAGACAGAGATTGATGACGACAAAACTTAATGTCAGGACGTCTGATTAGTAAGGATAGCAAAACAAGTGTTTACAAAAAAAAAAAAAACAATAGCTAGTTGCGCCTGCGCTGTGCCGGCCGGCCGGCGGACGAACAAGACTCCTTTTTTTTTGCGAACATTTTAATTCGTTCGAACTGTTTCAAGCAAAAATAATCCTTATACCATACCACAAGAGCACATGGTACTTCGTAGGCCCATTCGGCCACATGATAACTGTTAATAATAAGACGGCAGTTTAACCATTTTAAGCAAAATTAAACCTTAAGACAAACGCATTATGTTTTTTTTAACAGGAGACGTTCCAGAAACTTGTTTACAACTTGAGTTCGTGGGCGATCGCGACGAGTGCTATTCGTGCTATTAGGCTCAATTTACACTGCCGCGGAATGGAAGCGAATTTCAAACTAGATATGATAAAATAAGTCGCGCGACTTTTTTTTGGCTCATATCTAGTTTGAACTTTACACAATTAACATAAAACTCATTTTACTATGTACAATTTCGTTACAAATATTTTAATAAAATATGTAATCAATTTACACTACTTATTTGTTATTTAGTAGTGAGTATTTTTCCACATGATTTAAAAACCCACACAGTAAAAAGGAGTGCCATCCACAAGTTAATGTTAACAATCTTACTTTAGTAAATAACGAGTTGAAATTTAAAAAAAAAATTAGCCGAAAACGAAGTTATACTATTAAGGTTCATAATTGAAGTTTTTGTAGCATTGTAAATAAACAAGACTAGAAATTAAAAAAATGAAAATAAGAGAGGGAAAGGAAATTAAAACAAAGAAAAACACAAATTATTTACTTGTTCATATCTATAAGGTGGATAAATAAAACAACACACCAAAAATACATTTATTTAATTCAATACAAGTCTAATTTATCTATAAATCTAAAATAAATCTATATATAATATAAATTTAACTTTATAAAATATAATTTTAAAAAACAAATGCAACAATATGCTAGCATTAAACACAGCATCGATCACAGATTAAAAATCAGAAAAAGCTAAAAATATTCTGTAGTATTCTTCTACTTCCATTGTACGCCTAAAGATTTCTTCTTCGCTAAAAGCATATACCTAATCACTACGTTTACTTTTTCGTGTTGATTCTATTTTTTTTTCAAGTTTTATTTTAATTTAAAACAACGTATAAACGACTCATCCTATGACGACTTAAAATCACATTCTAATAATTTTCTAATTCTTAATTTAAATTCGAAGTTCACTGAACCAATTGATTCAATAATGCCAGTCGCTCGATAAAGTTTACAGTATGTCTTTGAGTATATCTTTGGCCAGTAGTAATCAGTATCTTGTATTCCATTTCTTCTTCTTAAGTTTCCTCATGTTTCCTCAGTAGGTTCTTTAAAAAATATCCTGCTGAAAACTAAAACGTAACTGTTATCTGTATGTATCTGAATTTCAATTACGGCGGTGCGTTTGATGAAAATGAAAAATATACAATGCAGTCTGAACGCCTAGTTTTGTAAAATTACATTAGTCATTAGATCTCAAAAATTAAAAATAATATTTAGTTGTATAGCATGGCACTTAAATAATATGGCACATGCCAGCTTCGTGTTTCTTTTAGTCACAAAAGCGGCCATTTCCTGTTATTTTCTGCGGCCCATAAACTATTTCTAATTTATATATTTTTTTATTTTATACACGACTGTATGTGCTGCTAGTCTGAAAGGTAAATAAAACACCAGGCAGCTGTATTTTATATAGTTATTATTGTTGAATTTGCTTCAGACTGCGTTGTCAGGGCGGTGTTAATGCGACACTTACAAACACTCAAGTGTGTATTTTCTTGAAAAGACGGAACATATGAAATAATAATACTCACTTACCGGAGACATCTATACGTAGATTAATACTAGAAACTTCTGTATCACTGAATAAAATTCAAACTCTGCTAGACCCTCACAAGTTTTGGGTTTCCATCACTCGCCGTTATCCATTTCTTCGATAGTCGTTGGACTATGTCCTTCAAATTCACTTTGAGTTTCGCTTTTGTGTCTTTTCGCCCTATGTCTCAGAAAATCGCAAAATTTACTCATCATGCAAGTCCAACGTATGAGTAACTCTGACATCTTCTTCTCATATTCCTCTCTCAAGCAATCCGGGTTCTTTTCCATCCATTCTATGGCTTCGTCACATTCTTTAGTAAACTTAGAGACTTCGTTTGCCGACAACTTCTCGATGTTGTCCGCCACAGACTGCTTCACGCTGTACACGTAGCCTTCCAACTGGTTGCGGACTTCTAAACGTCGTTTATTCTCAGTATCCTCCTCCTTGAATGTCTCAGCATCTGCTATCATCTTTTTGATTTCCTGTTGCTTGAGGCGATGGTCTTTTGTCACCACTAGGCAATTGTTGATTCCAGTGCTTCGTTCTTGCGCAAATACCGACAGACTCCCATTAGCATCAACATCGAACGTGATATCCACTGTAGCGACTCCTCTTGGCAATGGTGGTATATCGTTTAATTCAAATACGCCTAACAGATTGTTGTCTTTGGTCAACGATCTTTCGCCTTCAAAGATTTCAATCGTCATGCTTCTTTGGTAATCTTCCAAAGTAGTTAAATCTTTGGTTTTTTGACAAGGGAAAGGAGTGTTCCGGTCAATGATCTTATACATCATCCCTCTCGCAGTTTCCACGCCTAAAGACAATGGCACCACATCGACTAGCAGCAAATCCTGGATCTTCTCATGCCGTTCACCGGACAAAATGGCCGCTTGTATTGCAGCACCGCACGCTACCGTCTCCTCGGGGTTAATCGTTGACGATAAGGTATGTCCTTTGAAAAATTCTTGAACCAAGCTTCGTATTTTCGGTATTCTTGTGCTACCGCCAATTAGGATAACATCATTTATATTATTTTTCTTCATCCGGGCGTCCCTCAAAGCTTGTTCCAACGGTTTCAAAGTATCTGTAAATAAGTCGGAGCAGAGATCTTCGAATAACGACCTTGTAACTTTCCCGTAATAATCAATGTCGTCGTATAACGATTCTATATGCACAGTAGCTTCGATAGCGGAAGATAGAAGCCGTTTCACTCTCTCGGCGGCAGTTTTGAGTCTGCGAAATGCCTTAGCGTTCCCCAATATCTCTTTTCCGTAGCGCTTGCGGAAGTCCTCGGCGAAGTACGCCGCCAGGCGGTTGTCAAAATCATCGCCCCCCAAGCGCGTGTTTCCAGTCGTCGATTTCACTTCGTACACCGGTCCTTCGGAGATCGTCATAACTGAAACGTCAAAAGTGCCTCCACCCAAGTCGTAAATTACAACATTTCGCTTGCCTTTGAAATTCCTGTCTAGCCAGTAAGCGAGCGCCGCCGCAGTCGGTTCGTTAACAATCCTTAAGACTTTAAAACCCGCAATTGCCCCCGCTGCCCTAGTCGCTTGCCTCTGACCATCATTAAAATACGCGGGAACCGTAATAACAACATCGTTCACCTTTTCTCCTAAATACGCCTCGGCCGCCTGCTTCATCCTGAAAAGTATCATAGCACTTATTTCCTCAGGCGCGAACGCTCTGCTTTGGTTTTTATAACAGACTTTAACTTTTGGCTTACCGTTGTCGTTGGCAACTTGAAAAGGCCAATGGCGTAAATTCATTTGCACTGATACATCGTCATAACGTCGTCCGATTAAGCGTTTCGCGCCAAAAATTGTATTAGCCGCATTCGCCATTGCTTGATTCTTCGCCGGTTCACCAATAAGACGTTCACTATTCGTAAAAGCAACGTAAGATGGTGTTGTTCTGTTACCTTGTTCATTTGTTATCACTTTCACAGTACCTTTTCTCCACACAGCCACACACGAACTCGTCGTACCTAAATCGACACCAATCCCGACCATTGCGATTGTTTATTTCCCGCACCGCACTGCACGTCACTATTGACCACTTTAAAACTGCCGCTTCGCTGCGCTCGTTTCGTATTTATACTCTCGGCCAATAGCAGCCCGGAACTTTCTTGAGTATTCCATTACGCGACCAACCAATAGGGCAGAGTTATCAGTAGAATGTTCTAGAATTGGGTTGCTAGCTGCTAAAAATATATTTTCTACTACATAGACTTTTTTTTGGTATAAAATTAAACGTTATTTAATAATATTTATGAATTTTTAAAGTTAATTAATTGCAAAAAATTAGTGTACATGTCTTAAGTGTGTTAAGATGATATTGGCGTCTTTTAAATTATTTCAAAACTCTTTTTTTTAATTAAAACATAAATTGTCAAACTTGAAAGTGTAATACTTCCAGTTGAACCCATCTAACCATCCATTACAGCCTATAAAAGTCCACTGCTTAACATAAGGCCTCTCATTTCGCTTGCGCCGTCGCCCCCGTGCGGTCGTGCGCTAGCGGAGTCCGCCGCTGACCGAGCACCCGTCCCCGTACGGGTCTTCTCCCTCAGTCAGCACAGTTTCTTGGAATAGAACGTCAGTCCCGTCCCGTCCCCCTCAGCTAGCGCCGCCGCCCCCGTGCGGTTGTGTTAGCTGACCACTCTTCCGTCCCCGCACGGTCGAGTTTTGCCCTCCCGCTCAGCTCCGCTTGCTGCCCCCGTGCGGTCGTGCTTAGCTGTGTCGCCGTGTTTCCGTGCCCACTAACGTGGGAGCCTTCCCGTTGTGTTGAGCGCCGGCTGCGTGGTATGCTAGGAGCATTCACTACCTCCCTCCTCCGCTTCCGCAGGGTGCCCTTGCATTGGGCGCAAAAAAAAAATAAGGCCTCTCCAAGCAACCGTAGTGTGTTATTTATTTTGATTTGTAATCAAGAAAATGTTGCTACCCATTTCCCGTTTCAGTTTCTCTCTGTTGCCTCTTACGACACCCACAGGACGATATGGAGTAGTGGATATTCTTACACCCACTATACGGTTTATGTACCATAATATGAACCCAAACCCTATAATTTTTAACTACAATAAAAAGTTACCAAAATGTAACTTTGTGTATTACATGATCTCCCCATTATTACTGCGCGTGCCCTTTGACGTCATTGATCAATAATAATAAGGTTTACTGCTATCTCTATCTTTTTCATTCAAGCTTTACCGTAGTACCACGGAATAAATAATAGTACTAGTACTACGTAGTAGTACTACTTATTATTTATTCTGTGGTACGCTCAACAATGCAACTGCATTATGCAGTTATGCATCAGTAATTTGCAACATATCAGAGTGAACGAATATAAACGATATTGCTACAAATGTATTTGTAATTCAGTGTAAGGATGAACCACAGTAATACCACAGAATAAATAATAGCAAGGTAATACGTACTGCTATTATTTATTCTGTGGTAGTAATTTAAATACTCTTCTGTGAGGGATACGATTTGAAATATATAATGTTGTTTATTCAATAATTCAATAACATAATACCTACAAATTAATAAAACAAAATTAAAAGGGTGGATGCCCCTAATACCAGCCCCACCCCTTATAACAGCCTTTTGGTGCTTTTACTCCAAAAAAATAAGGTTTCTAGTGGTGTTAACTACAAATAATATCATTTAAAAAATTCTTCGTAATTAGAGGAAAGTATATTCCAAATATCACCACGCAGTTATCAATCTATCGATATTAAATTTATAATCAAAAACGTACTGATACGTTACACACGCTACGGACAACGCTCATTTTCCTAATTTTTTTACAAGGGCTCTGATAAAATAAGGTTTATTTTAAAATATCTCATCATAAGGCTTTGTGATTTGCATGAATATGGCTATAGACATAGTAATGCAATTATTTTTGAATAAATTTACAAGTTTTTATTTTCTTTTAGTGGGAATTAATGGCGATCTAATGAGATATACGAAACTTATGGAGGGAGTGCATAATATCAGCAGTTAAACTGTTATTTGGTTTGCCTTAAAGAAAGTACCTATAAACTTAAATTAACATACAGTCCTACTACCCGCGGTATGGTGCCGAGAACGCTGGCTGCGTTTCCTAGCTGAATACTTAGTACATATAAAATACTTAGTCTTTGAGGGAGAAAAGAACCCGCCCTCTTTTTATCAGCAGCGACGACAAGTCGTGGATACAGTTCTTTACTTACTTTACTACAGTACTTTAGGAACTTCAACGCACGTGGACCCCACGGACCGATAGTCTCTACAGCAAATGGCACAAATATGTAGTCATCTCTCAGAGATTTGTATTTGCGCCACTTAATCCAGCTATCTCTGATGCCGCCCCGGCTCTAAACGAAGTACCCTTGAGATGAGAGGTTGCCAAAGTGTCTACGCACGTAGCATCCTACATTAGGCCTTTACCTCTCTCCCAAGGGACCAAAGTCATACCGTCGTGTCTCCTGCCATCGTCTCTAAATATTCCAACAAGGCTCTGAAACCGAGGGAGCATTTATTGAGATAAGAGCTCTTCGGATAACATCGTTTAGAGTGACGGGACAACCTACCAACATTGTTCATACATGATAGTCCGTGGAGCTTAAACTCACTCAAACAGATAGCCGCTCCTAGCCGCATTCCTATGGCTATATGCAATCTTTCCCCATCAAGTAATGTTTCAAGATTACTCGATTACCATCAAGCGTGTAACCAGTGACTAGATTCCTTAGTCAGCTTGAAGGCGGGCCTGGTCTTGGTCACTATGGAAATTGTGAAACAAATATTTTTGCACACTCCGTGCCAACGGAATATTCCAATGTTTTTGTTGATTAACTTCCAGTGGAATATTTTCGCTGGCACAGAGCGTTTGTTTGTCTGCCTTGCCACCGCAGCAAAAATAAATCTTATTTCTCTTTTCTGCCACTGCACTGGATCATCATCAGTCTTCACAAGATGGCGCTAGCAGCTAAGGTAATTTCGTTTTGTGTATGGCCCTCGGAGAACTAGCAAGACTCAATAATCATGGCAACGATCATCTCATTCCCGGGGCTAATAACTATATCCATAAGAATTTACATCACTATTTTCAATAAAACTATTTTTGTTCTGGTGTACATTAAATTTTCGTAAATTAAATATTCAGAGACCAAAGTTAATAAGGAACTCCTCCGGTCTTAGGTTATAAATTGCTCTTATGGCCCTCCTCTGCAACCCTATCGCATCGCATCGATTTGCGGTCAACCGCATCGCAGTGTGAAAAGATTTAAGTTTTATGTACATACTAGTCGATCCGGCCCGACTTTCACTGATGATTTCTGGATCTCGACAACAGCGCCACCTACCGTGCCCAAATATGAATGTAAACCATTCTCGAATCAACTTAATCACACGCATAAAATTTCATTAAAATCGGTCCAGACGTTTATGTGGAGTTCAGTCATATACACACGGACAGAAGAATTATAATATGTACTTATAAAGGGTTATTTTTCAAAGACTAGCCAAATTTTAGACTTAAGTTGAAATATATAAATAATGATAAGAATACCGTTATTGCAGTTTTTGAAAATACGAGTAAGTAAGGCTTCTACTTTTATTTGAAATTATGCCAAATTTAATGTGATTTATGGGCAACAACGTTTTTGCTTACCAACCGACCCTTACGAATGTGTGCGTGCGCAGTAAAATCAGTTAAAATAATGCATTACCACGCATTTAGAATTTAAAAGATAAAAAGGACAGAATGTTTGAGACATTTTTTAATTAATTTTTCTTCACCATTTTAACTATTTACCTTTTTCCCACCACTTTAACTACTTACCTTTTTCTTTACCATTTGCCTATACCTTAACCTTTTTCCTTTTCTGAACCTTATGTACAAATTTGGCTGGTAATTGCAAAATAACCCTGTATAAAGATTATTTGCTTGTGGCACAGAATAAATAATAGTACAAGAACTTGTGGTAAACCGGACATTTGACCGCAACGCTGGTAGCTGTATATTGTGTATGGGCGTTAAATTCAATAGATTGGGTCCATGACTTACCTGCCGCCCGCCAACTCTTCCGGTGACATAATCCGGGCTGTTATCCAGCACCAGGTAATCTTCATATAAGTTCGTCTCGTCTGATGTTATTTCCTCAAGGCGTACACAGGTCTTTTCCCTCAAAATTCTGTTCACTTCCTTAAGACGCGAGCGCATGTCTTTCAGATCATCTAAAGCAAGTGAATTTTAAAAAAATTATGTAAGGTAATTGAGGGTAATATTATGGTCAACTTAAGTTTTGTCGCCCTATAAAACCAAAACTAGGAGGAAGACAGAGACAAAAACGCAAAGTCGTATACTATCGTACTAATATTATAAACGTGAAAGTTTGTGAGGATGTATGGATGTTTGTTACTCTTCTTCGCAAAAACTACTGAATGTATTTTAATGAAACTACAATAATATAGCTCATACATCAGAATAACACATAGGCCATAGGCTATAATTAATAAAGACATTGTGTAAATTGGTCAAAATATAACGATAAGTATAAAATCTACGCGGACGAAGTCGCGGGCAAAAGCTAGTAATTAATATTTTAAGAAAAAATAGCAAACAAATCTTTGCAATAATTAGAAACACTTCGAAAAATCAACTTAAATAAAACTTACTACACTACACGATACTAAAATCGATGAAAATATTTACAATAATGTCAACTTTCAAAAATATTTTTTAATATACCACGTTTTTGTTTCATATTCTTATATTGGCATTTTATTCTAAACGATGTTCAAAATTTCAAGTCTCTAGCTGATCGGGAAGTTAGTTTAAAATCAATTACTAAATTCGACCCGAACAGACATACATGAAAGCGAGCTAATAATAATTTAAAATTAAAAATTTTGTACAACCGACTTCAATATAATATTAGGTTTAGCGTTTTGTCGTACTGACCACTTTGATCTGAAATATCTCCTCTTTGGATAAGAATTCCAAATTCAAATTTATAAATTCATTTAGCTGGTACATTTGAGTTTTGAAAACAGTCATTCATTTGTTTTTTCCTCATTATTTTTTTCTTAGGCGTCGCTTATTACCGCACAATGGAAAACATGAAATATCGGTATATTTACGAGTACGAGTTCTACCGTGGCACCAGTGCTGCAGAAACAGCTCGAAGGATTAATAATGTGTACGGCGCTGGTGTCGCAAAAGAAAGCACGGTACGTTTTAGGTTTCAACGTTTTCGTTTTGGAAATTTCGACCTTCAGAACCAACCCCGTGGACGGCCGGAGATCAAAGTGGAAAATGAAGAATTAAAGGCTATTGTGGAAGCGGATCCATCACAAAGCACTTCAGAGATAGCTGCAGGCTTCGGGGTAAGTGATAAAACTATATTAATCCACTTGAAGCAAATCGGGAAAGTAAAAAAACTTGAACGAGATACCTCATGAATTGAGTGAATCGAACTTGCAAACACGCGTCGACTGCTGTGTTACTTTGCTCAACCGACACAATAATGAAGGGATTTTAAATCGAATCATTACTTGTGATGAAAAGTGGATACTGTACGATAATCGGAAGCGCTCGTCGCAATGGCTGAACCCTGGAGACCCAGCCAAATCCTGCCCTAAACGAAAATTGACTCAGAAAAAGTAACTTGTGAGTGTTTGGTGGACTAGCGCCGGTGTCGTTCACTACAGCTTTCTAAAATCTGGCCAAACGATTACGGCAGATATCTATTGTGGGCAACTGCAAACCATGAAGGAAGAACTAGCTGCTAAACAACCGAGATTGGTCAATCGCTCTAGACCACTGCTGCTTCACGACAACGCAAGACCACGCACTGCACAACAAACAACTACTAAGTTAGATGAGCTACAATTGGAATATTAGTAAAGGGATCAATGAAGTACCTATGAGATGGTAAAAGTGCATAGATAACAACTAATATATATATAACAATACATAGATAACAATTAAATATATTTTACAAAAAAAATTGACTTTATATTCCTCCCGTACAAAACGCCAATTTCATATGTAAGTCAAAAACTATTTGTCAGACCTCGATAAAATTTATATGGGACCACATGAGAAGCACCGGCTTTCAAATAAAAAAAAGTATCATCGAAATCGGTTCACAGAGAACAAAGTTATGAGGTAACACACATAGAAAAAAAAAACAAGAAAAAACATACAGTCGAATTCAGTACCACCTCCTTTTTGAAGTCGATAGAAAACGTGGTAAAATGTCTAAATGATATTTCCTTTCAACCTTTCCTTACTTCCTTTAGCCTTACTTTGGGCCCAAAACCGAGTTTAGACTCATAAATAATAATAAGCAATAGTTACCACGCTTAGCTGGCGTAATTACAACCGCAGTTTTATATTATTTACAGCTCTAAACAGAAAAATGCTACCTCCCATCTCCGGTTTCAGTTTCCCTCTGTCGCCTAATACGGCACCTACAGAATGATATTAGGTTTTGTATTCTCTGACGTTACCACTAGATGGTAAAGAAAAAAAACATTAACACGAAGCAAAACTTACATTTTGGTATTTCCTTAATAATATATCTGACAACCCCGTCAGGCCAGCGTCTGTCAGCGTAGAACTCCTCATTTGCTTTTGAGAGCTTCACAGTCTTCGGAACGGGTCCTTTCGGTTTTCTCGATGATCTCTCCGGTATCCTTCTGTTTACTTCCGGCCTTAACATGTAGTACGATACAAATTAGGAGAATACAGTCAGGTATATACCGTAGAAAATTACATTTAATACAATATGTTATAATGCAATATTAGTTTTATTGCTGTCGCCAAACAATTCTGTCCATCTTTGTTAGTTGTTTCTTTTGGCTAAACATGGTAGAGTAGCACGCTACTCTTTGGACGCTGCCTGCCCTCTCGAGGATTAATAAATAAAGAAATAATGCCGAAGTAGATTACAGTTAATAATATAGGCAAACAACATAAAAGTGGAAGAGCCACACGGCAGGTTTAGCTGTCGCACGGGTGGGCCAGACTAGATGGAGTGACGAGCTGGTAAGACATGAAATAAAGAGCTGTAATGAATGAATGTAATGAGTTGGTGGACCACGACCTTACAGATAACCAGCGTGAAGTAGAAGTTTACTTCGCCTGGTAAGTGCAGGTGGTCGGAGGCCTAACCCCTCTCCCCCTTAACATGGTAGTGTAATTAAATAAGAAACCATCCCAGGAGGGTACCAGCACCTCTGGTATTGGCGAATCCCTGGCTGAGCATCCACGCCCAAGCTACCCTACTCTTCCTTAGCGCAGGTGCTCAGGCTGCTTCGCG
Organism: Parnassius orleans; assembly: GCA_029286625.1. NCBI lineage: Eukaryota > Metazoa > Arthropoda > Insecta > Lepidoptera > Papilionidae > Parnassius > Parnassius orleans. The sequence continues at coordinate 2,143,509 of JAGSMP010000039.1, read as the reverse complement.
TATCCCGGGGAGGGGCGAGGCGAAATTCCGCTCAAGACTAATACTGCTCGCGGCAAGTAGAGCAATAAGACAAAGGTGATTGAAGGTGACCCCTGCCACGCTATCCGTTAAACAACATCAGGGGATTTCATTCGAACGTTAACAAAAAGTCCACTAGGTACCATCTGAAGACGGCGAAGCCGACCTTGCTCTTACTAACCGAGACGCAGGTGTCCTCTCCGGTTGATACTTCTCTCCTATCCGGGGTACAAATTAGAACACCTTTGTGCCTCGGGCTGGAGTTTGCGTATACGTCAGAGAGGACATCTGTACTCGACGCCTCGGCAGTCCTGAAGGTCAGCGACGAGCATCCTCGCGTCTACAGGTGACTCTATATAGGTAATGCCGACACATACCAACTCATCGACCACGTCCAAAACGCTGCAGACTCCGTGCTACAACAGGTCCCATCTGCAGAGATCATGATCCTTGGGGATTTTAACGGCCACCACGCTGAATGGCTTGGTTTTCGTTTAACCGATCATGCGGGAAGATCTGTTTATGACTTTGCCTTGGCATATGGTCCGACACAAATGATTACTTCGCCTACGCGGATTCTAGATGTGGAGGATCGTGCACCTTCCCTGTTGGACTTTCTGCTGACCTCTCATCCGGACAGATATCAGGTCTCCGTCGACGCCCCTCTTGGCTCATTGGACCATTGTCTGATCCGGACTATGGTGCCACTCACAATGCACACTGCACACTTACTGCAGTACGCGACCGTGTTAGGCACTATAGGTTGGCCGATTGGTACAGGATGCGGTCTTGTTTTTGCACCCTTTCCTTGAGGACAGGGGCGGGTATACTTCTCGCCGGATGATCCCAACGTGATTCTGTCGCTGATGTGGTACTTCAGGGAATGGAACTCTTTATTCTATCCTCTGTGGTGCCTGGTTTGGTTGCTCCTGTAAAATTGCATCGCGCTATAATAGGAGTGCTTCACCAGCGCTGTTAAAAAGAAGTATAATTTCGCCTTCAGGTCGGTACGATACGGTTTACACAGCGCTCGGTGCTCGTAGCACTACTCTCCCTAGACGTCGAGTGGGCCTGATGGAGTTTCTCCCATTGTGCTGAAGACGTGTGCTCCCTAGTTGGCACCAGTCGTAACGTGTCTTATCTAAAAGTCTTTCTCCCTAGGCGTAGTTCCGAACTCAAAGAAGACAGCTTTAGTGCACCAGATCCCTAAAAAATTACCGAAAAGTCGACGGTTCAGACCTATCCAACTTGTTCTCCAAAATAATGAAAACCATTGTGAACTGCCAGCTCATGAGGTTGAGGATCACCAACTGAAAAGTGACCGCCAGTACGAGTTCCGTCGAGTTTGCTCAGTTGGTGATCTTCTGGCTTACCTGACTCATAAATTGGCGGAGGCAGAGAGGGAGACCCTGGCCGTTAGTTTGGACATAGCGAAGGTCTTCGATCGGGTTTGACACAAAGCCCTTCTTTCGAAGTTCCCTTCCTATGGGCTTCCCAAGAATTTGTGCAACTGGATCGGCAGTTTTCTTGCAGATTGGAGCAACAAAGTCGTAGTAGAAGGTGCATCCAATTACAAGCCTATTTATGCTGGTGTTCCACAAGGCTACGTGCTATCACCTACGCTATTTCTTCTGCTTATCAATAATATGTTGCGAGACAGTAATGCGCACTAGTGATGCTTTGTACACTGGCTGTGCCTATATTTCTCGGGAAAACGTCGCCGAGTATCGGAACAAACTATTATCTGAAGTCGAGTCTTTGCCGGATAACGTCTTGGATTGGGGCGACTAAATCTAATTAATTTCAATGCCCAGAAGACACAAGTTTGCGCGTTTACCACTAAATAACCCCCTTGTCGTAACTCCTCATTTCAGGGCACTCCTCTTGTTACTTCAGCCAGTATGGGAGTCTTCGGCGTTGACATATCGAAAAACGTGCAGTTTCATGGTCACTTGGAAGAAAAGGCCAAATTGGCCTCTAAAAGGTTTGGCGTGCTCAGCAGAGCGGGACAGTATTTTATGCCGACACACTGCTTGCAACTTTACAAAGGGCAGTTTCGGCCTAACATGGAATACTGTTCTCATCCCTGGGCCGGCCGGGGCTTCCTAGCACCAGCTTCTTCCACTTGACCGCACCCAGCGCAGAGTTGCTCGAATCGTCGACGACCGACGAAGACGAAAGATGAGACGAAGAGATGTTGCATCCCTTTGCATTTTCTATCGCATTTACCACAGTGAGTGTTCAGAGGAATTGTTCGAATTAATTCCAGCCACAAAATTTCATCAACGCATTTCACAAATCGTCAAATTGTTTGGCTGTTCACAACTGTCCGATTTACTAGGAGTTTTCTTCCTCGCACGACTCCTTTGTGGAATCGTTTACCACCGGCGATTTTTCCAGACCGATACGACTTAGGGCCCTTCAAGAAACGGGCTTACTCCTTTTTAAAAAGCCGGAAACGCGCCTACAATTTCCCTGGTGTTGTATTTGTTAATAGGCGGTGGTCGAAAATTCTTTATACACCTAGGATAGTACATAAGTTTCCGAACGTCGTTCTTGGAGACCGAGGGGCTTTTAGCTTGGGGGCCCCGGGGCACTGCCCCGCCTAGCCCCTGGATAACTACGCCACTGAGAATAAGGATGACAAACCAGCTCACATTCTACCTGATGGTAAGTAAGTGCTGTGGTCCGTAGACATCTACATATAATGAAAATGCAGATGCGCGTTGTCACCCTTGAGGACTAAGATGGAATGCCTCGTTTCCAGTTATAACGGTCTCCGGTTCTACACTCACCATACGAAACACAGCAACAAAATATCTATCTATCAGTATCTCTATCTATCTATCAAAATTTAATTACTTCATCTTGTCCCGTGGGTGTCGTCATTGCCGGATCAAACAAAGGCAAACTAGGCAACTATTATTGCGGCCCGACTTTGTTTCAAAAGTACATGACATAGGAAGCTTTAAAAGGAAAACGGGCAGTACACTCGCATTACCTAGGAGTCTCTACATGCTACATGGATAAATCGGGTACTGTATGTCATGAAAGTCGACTAAAGAGAATCTCATAAAATGAGGATTTCTAAGTATACTCTGTTGGTAAATCCTTAACTCAGGCTACGGTTCTCTGTAACTTTGGAAGAAATATAATAGTGAAGTAGCATTTTTTTTTGCCACAGATTTATGTATAAATGAAGGAATATTCATTTAAAATATATTTAATTTTTTTTTATTTAGAATTCCATTTTTTTTGTTAATTATTAATTTTTGAATGAAAAATACGCCTTGTGATTGGTTGTGACGCCATTATATCCGTTGAGACTGTGAGCCAATCGCAATCATGCTATACTTTTGTATTTTTTATATTCGGATCACGCTATACTTTTGTATTTTCTATATTCGGATCACCATGTGTCCCAATGTGTCCTAATAAAACATATATGATCTGTATTACGCAATGACAATTTTTTTTTAATTTTAACAATGTAAACATGAGTGTTTTATCATTTCACCATGCGGTGGCGTTACTAAAGCGATATAATGACATCACTGGCATCATTTTTTTTTAATTTTTCTTAACAATGTTTAGTAAACTTAAAAAAAAATTAAAAACATGCAACTTCTCTATGGTACGGCCTATCATAGAAGTAAATCTTAGACAATTTAACCCAATGGTTGAATGGTCTAAGTAAGAAAATCTATTGCCCCAAAATTGGTGTGTCTAGTTACACAAAGTTTGGGGCACAGATTATATAGATTAACTTCATTCGACAAAAAAATTGCTGTCTAACAGTGATTCAAAAGTCTGTGCCTTTTTAGGCGCACACAGAAAAATTTCTCTTTGTCGCGTCTCACGACACCCACATTACGATATGGGATAATAAATATTCCTACACCGCCAAGATACGGTACTTTATTTCGCTATTCATATACAAAATATGTTATGTATATTGAAAAAACTTCATAAAGCGGAGACACAAAATAAAAAACATTATTTTGTGATGCAGATATTTTTTATTCGTAGTTCATTCATCAAAAGTTTCTATATGTGGTAGAGCCACGCTGCAGCTATATTATGGTTGTAGCACGAATGGGTCGGCCCGACCGGGGAAGGACCACGCTCTTACAGAATACCAGCGTAAAATAGCAGCTTCGCTGCTGTGTTTCGTATGGTGATGTAGAGAAACGAAGACCATTTTTACTGGAAACGAGGCATTCCATCTTAGTCCTCAGGGGTGACATTGCATCTGTATTTTGATTCCTAATCAGGTGGACTGTTTGCTTGTTTATTACCCTCATTCTTTTAAAAAAAAGTTCTTACAACTAAAGATATATAGAAACTAGAAACAAATAAATCGTAGGTACCTACGGACGTATTAAAATTCGTGATCCGTAAAAAGAAAAGCAATCGGGATGCATTAATTAACTGTTTGGTACGGATGCGCTTTTATTTAAGAAACCCTTTTAATTGCATTCTTTCCGTCTGCCTTAATATCTGACCAAATACTAAATTTAGGAGGTAGCAGTTCATACTCTTTGAACATTATTTATCTATGTTTATAGGTCACAATTTAAATTTAAAAATATTAAAAATCTTAGAGTATATACATAATAGCTAACTTGTATTGTATACCTACTCTAAGTTAAAAATCCATATTTCTCATATTATAAAACATAACCTTTTTTTAATCTGGAAGTATTTAAATCTTTTATGTAAAGGAAAGGTTTTTGTGAAAATAATTTATTTCAATTTTCCAATACAAAACGTTAATTTTACCTATGTAAAGACCTGATATCTACATACTTGTGTAGGGTTAGGGCCAATACCTTTAATCAATGAACTAACAATTTAGATTGCTCATTCGGTTTTATTTATATCATTGAAGTAATATGTACTTATACAAAATAGCGCAATGATTTTTATAGGATATCTTCTTCTTCAATAGCTTTTTAATCTCCTGCCTTACCAAGAATACGCCATCTGGACTTTGATGATTTGCTTATTCACCATGACAGATTGGAGAAAGCAGATCTTACAAATTGTCATTAGTAATTCTGATCCCCGACTTGGGGCTTCTACGGTCCCTACAGCGCCATAATTTGAATTCAGCATAGATCTCGACAAGATACGCCGAAAATTAAGAATAATTTTTTTTGATATCTCGTTTAGTTTCCGAGATATGGATACTCTAAAACCGAACCAGCACGCCCCGACTCCACGTAGTCTTGTCTGCCCTACCCCTAGAATGATTTTGTAAAGCCGTAGGCGCGGAGGGAAGCAGCCCCGCCCGCTGCGCTGTAGCAAATATCAGGCACCTGTGCGAGCCGTAGCGGCTGAGGCTGGTGGCGACCAACAAGCCAAAGTTGCGGAGGTGAGCATGGGTGCCTGCGATTTGCTACGCAAGGGCGAAGGGACTGCACTTCTCGCAGCGCCGAAGCCATTGCAGAAGTAACTTTGGGTCAATATTCCTGTGTGAATAAAGTAATTTTAAGTATCGATATCTCGGTAACTAAGCGAAAATTTTATTCCTACTTTTCGGCGTATCTCGTCTAGATCTACGCGAATACGCCTTCAAATCGTGGAGCCGTAAAAACCGTAGTCGTGTCCCCAACTTCATCGTCACCATCAGTCCGCAAAAGTCTCTCTCTCGTTACAGGGAAGATTTAACCGTCTTAGACTTAACCGTCACGTTTAGTAGGCGACCTTTTACCTTTGACGTCCCGTCACCGTACTAAATATTTTATATCTGGCGAAAAGAGAGGGTAAATCGCCATTTTTGATCAAAAGTCCACTGCTGAACATAGGCTTCCCTCATAAATTGCCTCATAGGGAGGATATTTGCCACAGTTGTCACGCTTGGCACACGGATTAGCAACCGCACCTTTTTCTTTTTTAGTTATTATTAGGAAAACGCTGCTGCCCAACTCCTGTTTCCCTCTGTCGCCTGTTACGGCACCCTCGGGATGATATGGGGTAGTGGAGATAGTTACATCGCCACTACACAGTAAAGAACTCCCATAAGTCTGTGCAAATTGCTTTCGGCGTTTCAGTCAAACCAAAGACATCTATGTACACTAATAGAACAGCAAATCAAAACAAAAATTTCTGGCACGGTAAATATGCCACGCAGTTGTAATTTCATTAACGATAGTTACTTTTTTTAGGGAAATACGAAATAAAATTACATAATTATCTGACAGAAACTTCAAATCACGTTGACAAAGTGTGCACATAAATAATGACAGCGTTTTCTTAGTCACATTAAACAAAATCAGTGTTATACTGTCGAAAACACCTTCGCAGTTTACAAAATAAAGAACTAGTCTTTCGCACGCAGTTGACCAAAGGAGTTATGGAGAATTGACCGAACTTAGTGCGCAATGTATTTAGGCCGAAGAGCCCATCTAGATGTATACTTAGAAGTCTTTGGTATCTGCATGGCTTTTTCACCATTTATCATCTCTAGTGCCTCCTCTATCAATCGGCAAAGTTAGGTTATTTAACTCTCATAATAACTGAACTTAGCTATATCAACATCAGAACATTTTTAACCAAAAAAAAAAAACAACAAATAACTGTAAAAATTGTAGGCACGTTTTAATGATTATATTGACAAAAAAGAAAAAATGCTATATGTAAAAGGCACAGATTAAATAAAAATGCACTGATATTGATTTAAATGTTTATTGATATATTATATTTGTAGTTTTACCAATTTTTGACGGGTTTCTTCTTATTCTGCGGTAGATAATTGTTCTTTATCTCTTTCACCTTCTTAGGGATCATTTCTTCTTGTTTAGTCTCCAGTGATAAGGCGGATTCGTCTTTGTCTTCTTCGTTCTTCTTTCGATGGTAGACTCTGAAATAGGAAGAGTATGACATGTATATAATTATTATCATCACCATCAACAACAACATCATTACACACACACACACACACACACACACACACACACACACACACACACACACACACACACACACACACACACACACGCACGCACGCACGCACGCACACGCACGCACGCACGCTCGCACGCACGCACGCACGCACGCACGCACGCACGCACGCACGCACGCATTAACGCACGCACGCACGCTCGCACGCACACACACACACACACGCGCGCGCGCACACACGCGCATACACGTGCACACACGCGCACACTTATTTCTTATTTTTGTATTTCTCTTGTAGTATATTTGGAAATATAAATATGTGCAATCCGTTAGGTGATCTATAACACAGGGATTACCCTAGTACGGACACCAGTCTCTCACAAAGGTCACAGATTGTCTACAACCGTATTATTTAAGTAGTAATGTGAAATTTTATACCTTTGTGAAGAGGAAATAAAATGATTATTATTAGTATTATCATTACAGCCCCTCATACATACGAGTATGCAAACATAAGCCTCCACCGAGGTACTGCTTGGTACGTAGCTTGTATGTACGCACAACGTATGAACTAAGCATTTGTGTACAGATTAAAGTCCTGAGCATTGATGCATCAACTTCTTGCATCTCTTACCAGGTCTTCACTCCATCCATCGGGCGTCCGCACTATACTTTTCTTACCGATATGAGGCTGTCACTCGAGAACCTTTCTTCCCCATAGGTTGTCAGTTCTTAGAACTACATGGTCTGCCCATTGCCTCTTTAGCTTACAGATCCGTTGGGATATGTCAGTTAGTCTGGTTCTACTGCGAATATACTCTGCATGATATACTTAGGAATGAGGCCATCCCTACGTGATGACATGTTATTCATTAATTCATTCAATTCTTTACAGCCTATCAAAAATTCAATTCCTAATTGCCTCATTGGGGAGATATTTTCCATAGTAGTCATGCTTGGCAGGCGGGTAGGCAATCTCAGGTTTTTTATTATTTTCAATTGTTGTCAGGAAGATGCCGCTGCCCATCTCCTGTTTCAGTATCCCTCTGTCACCTCTTATGACACGCACGGGAATCAAGACGCGCGCCTGTGAGAAAAACATCATAAGGATACTTAGGTTTTTGTATGTATAAGAATTAAGAATCCATAAAATTGAGTCTTTCCTGACACTGAATAACAACGTTTCAAGCGAAACATAATTTAAAATTAAAAATTTTGTACAACCGACATCAATACAAATTATTAAGAATAACTCAAAAACTATTGGTCAGTCCTTGATCAAATTTATATGGAACCACATGTGAAGCACCAGCTTTCAAATAAAAAAAGAATAATCGAAATCGGTTCACCCAGAAAGAAGTTATGAGGTAACATGCATAAAAAAAAAGAAAAACATACAGTTGAGTACCTCCTCCTGTTTGAAGTCGATAGAAAATTACGCCGTGAAGTGGAACGTATATTTTTTTTTTTCAAAATCTATGCTTAACATTACTTACCTAAAAGGACTATCCTGGAAACGCCTTCTGCCCAGAGATTTTATATTACTTTTACCGTCGTTTATTTTTGGACTTGTCTTTGGGGTGCTAGTTTTTCGTTCAAATTAGCTGTAGTCGTTAAATCTTTATTAATTAATTTAACGCCGTCTGTTGCTTTTTGTTCCTTATTTAAACTCTGATTTCCAGTGTTACCTTTTGGTTCGATTGCTTTTGTAACTGATTCTGTAACTGCAGATCTCTTTCTTCTCACTTTAGTGACTTTTGTATCTGTGTTGTTACCAGTTCTGTAAACGATACGGTCATATTGATTTTCAACTCCTTTGCCATGATGTTTTGTTGACTGAAAATGCGTTGGTCTGTGCTGAGTGGAATGTTGAACTCTGCCTGATTTGGTTGATCTATAACTGTTTCTACATGAATCATCATTATCGCTGTAGCTGCATCTTGATCGTTGGTATTGATCCAATGATTTGTACATTTCACAAAACACTGTTTTATTTCCTATAGCTTCGTCCACTATCGACTGAACGTATCCTGTTACAGTTTTGACTATCCCTAACACGTCGGCTACTTTTTCATTTGAATTTGTATTTGATCTTAGATTTAGTTCCGTATCATTGCAGTATTTTATTCTAGTATTTTTCAGAGCTATAGAAGAAACTTTATACACTCTCTCTATGATTTCCTGAACTTCTTTCCCTATTCCTAACTCGTGTAGAGTGTTAATTTCATCTTTTGAAAGGATTTTTTCAGGTGGGGCTGTTATTTCTCGGTTGACGCGTAAGCTGGAGACGGCTTTTGTAAGGTCTATCTCTCGTTTCTTTCTGGCCACTCCTGGGTAGTTCTGACAGAGTTTTATTTTCTCTTGCCGGTCCCGTTTCTGACATTCCGGCTCATAAACGATTTCTATTTTTCGTAAATCTATATTAGACATGCCGACCCGATTCTGACGAACTTTAGGGTCCTAAAATGTTAAATTAAAATCATAGTTTAGCATATTACAAAAATATTTTTTTTAATTAGGTACTATAAAGCTATGCCTTACTTTAATCTTATCCGATGATAAGTGATGCTGTAGCGATGGATAGTAAATAGCTTAGCTTTGTTTGAGCTTATCGCTTATCAGCCTCTTTGTTGTTCATAATGTATTTATCTTAGTAACGCGGATATATGATTGAAAAAAGGTCTGGACGAAGCCTTAGACATAACATAGAAAACTGAAACAGGAGATGGGCAGCAGCATCTTCCAGATAACATCTTAAAATAATAAGAAAACCCGGGAAGGCAATATAAGGTGAAGCCCATGTCTACCAGTGGACTTTTATAGGCAGTAATGGGTGGATGACTGGATCGTTGGTCTAGTAGCCGTAAACGCGGTTGCTGATCATGAGGTCCTGGGTTCGAATCCCGATTTAAATAAATCAGTTATTGCGGTTTTCTGTCAAGAAATTCACAGGTGTGCCTCGGAGAGTTAGTAAAGCCATTGATCCTGCGCCTGATTTCCCTCCGGTCGTGACAGATTGCCGTCCCATCAGACTATGAGAGTGAGGGAATAGAGAGTACACTTGCATATACTCGAGCAGGATAATCCTGTACTGCGCAGATGGCTAGTCTTCGTTGAGACTAGCCACCGTAACCGAATTTTGGTCTGGAGAGCATTATTAATGGGTGAATGGATGTATAATGTTATAATCATACATTGGATTCTGATACCAAAAAAATTAAAAGCACCTCCTCGCTTGCTGTAGCAACGACAATAATCGATCCTACACAGGCAACACAATACCACAATTTGAATCGTAAAGTTGTGGTTCTTGTCGAAACTGGTGAATAACTAGTGCGTGATCGCAGAGCAGGAAGAATTTCAAATTATTAACTAACTTTAATAACTTGACATTAAACTCGGTTTTCGAGTTGCAATAGAAGTAAAACTTTTTATGATGGGAATAAAGTTCAAAATGCAAAGCAATAAAAATTCCTGTTCCACGACCGTGCTTTAGTATCAAACTTACGAAAACTTACCTTAAATAATATAGTCCTGTGACCGTTTTTGCTATAATCTCTTTCACCAAAGTGCGTCACGCTATTGATGTCATAGGGCAGGGCCTCCAGTTCTGGAGGGAGCTTCGCGTCTTTAATGAATAGTTCCAAACCTTCTGTAAGCCAGCAAGCGAGAATATACATTCATAAACAGTTCATACACAATATTATACTAATACTGATTAACTGGAATTAACCGATGGTAAAAGATAAAGCTTGTGAGACAGTGAAGCAGAGTTAGTGATGGATGGGTTCAGTAACAGTTAAAACCAAAATTGATGAAATAAAATCAATTAATGAGTGGTTTTTTATGAATGTTACTTCTAGTCGTAATAAACCGAATTTAAAACAGCTCTATAATTGCGGCCTATTCACATCAGTCAGATGTCTGATCCAATTTTTAATTGAATTTCGGAACTGAGGAATCTCCACTCTCTTTGCGCGATGAAGTTTTCGAAAACAATAGATTTTATTTAATATACTTAGATCACAAGTAACACATATTGCAAGTCATTTATGCTTTTACCAGTAGTGTGGTAAAATCTCGGTCTTGGGAAGAACCAGAACGAAACTCAGTGGGAATCCTTAAAAAAAATGACAATGTACTCTAATTGAATTAATTAATACATAAGAAACAGCATATTAACGATTTCCTCACTTCCCGGGGGTTATTATGAGTCATGTATTCTTTAATATTTTAATTAACCCTCTATATAAAAAATTTGTTTCATAAAAGTCTTAAACTTTTTGATAAATAGAAATATTAATGTAGTACTTTTATCTATCGGTATATGTACGTTATAGAGCAAAGTTACATTTTATCCACTCCCCCTCCCCCTCCCGGGTGAACGTCACCCCCGAGCAGAGTTTTGGGGTGCCAAATCGCGGTTTTTTCCAGTTTTAAAGAAAACATTACACGATACATAAAAAGTGTGTAGGTACGAAATGATTCTTGATTAATAACAGGGGGAGGGGGGCGTGACGCTCACCCGGGAAGGTAAGGGAGAGTGGATAAAATTTAACTTCGCTCCACGGGCAGTAATCTTCAAAGAAAAAATTTTGGACATAGGAAACGTCATACTCGTAGCAAAATGATATATGACAGCTAACATCCCCTCGCCCCTCGATATCCCTTCTAAGCTCCATTGCAAGCCGTGGCAGCCATATTGTTTATTTTGTCTGTAATCATTGTGTCACTGAGTGATATTACTATTGATTTACTGATAAATTTCCGTTTGATTTCCGCCCTCTCTTTGCATTTTCTTTGCATTTACTTGTATCAACCTATTGCCTTTTACTTTAGTAAAGGATCAACATCTACTATTGATGTGAAAAATACTTTAAAAGAAATAGTTGCGGCTGTTGGTGATCAAGGGGCTACTTTCAGATCTGCTCTTTAACTACTGCAAGAGGAAACTAGAGCAGTTCAAATAAGAGAAAATAAAAATCCAGGTGCAATTAATTAAAACTTCACCGTTCATGTTTACTCTTAATAGAATTGCTTTATTATTAATATGTTTCATATTTTTAGATGACCTGATACATATACATAACATAAACACTCACGCCTATCACCCAGAGGGGTAGGCAGAGACTACGGACTTCCATTTTGCACGATCCTGGCACACCTCTCTCGCCTCCTTTACATCCATATATCTACGCAAACACGCTCGTCAGTTAAGGGTACTCCTAATCTGGCCCATTTTCAATATATCGCCAATTTGGTCGATAAACCTTCGTCTAGGGCGTCCCTTTCCTACTCTGCCGATCACTTCTGCAGCATAAATTTGCTTTGTTACTCTTTCTTCGTTCATTCTTTCTACATGACCAAACCACCGAAGCATTCCTTTCTTAATCCTGGTCACAACGTCATCTTGCAATCAATCTTGCTTGGGGGATGAGTCGCTCGCGTCCGTAGGCTTCGACCACCTAACCCTAGGCCCACCCTACACGTGTCCCTCGGGTGGTGCTAAACGAGCGACAAAGCCGAAAGGATAGACTCGGCTCCTCGCCGTATGGTAGCGGCGTAAAATCTACCACCCCTTAGTTCGCACCATGAGCCAACAAATCAAAGAAATGGCCCCGAGTTCCCAACGCCCCTTTAATGGGGCAGGGGTGCGAAGAATCTCCGGGTGAAAAACCGGCGACGAGGTTCGCCACCCGTCACGTTCTGTCTCCCGGAGGGGCGAAAAATGGATTGCGGAGGCCCGTCTGGCTACGCTGATACATATAAGTGGTTATAATATGCTTGTCATTTTTGATGCACCACATTTATCAAAGGAATGCGAAACAATTTTTTAACAAAAAAATGTACAATTTTTTACCAAGAAAATATTTCTACATGGACAGATATTGTAGATGCGTATAAGACAGACTGTGAACATGCAGAAACACGGTTATTACACAAACTTAATGACGAATATGTTATTCCTGATAATAAAAAATTAAGGTATAAAATAATTGTAATTTTATTTTAATTACATGTAATTTAATTTTTGTACATGTAATAAACTTATTCTTAATCAAATTCTTATGGATTATTTGCAGGTTAAGAATTATGTTCGTATATTTAGTAAAACCGTGAGGAGCCTTAATTTATACCTCTGCATTTTGTGAGGCATTATATTAATTATTTTATTAGATTTATAGCAACATAAAACTGTAGTATTTTATATGGTGAGTGGTGAGAAACAAAGACCCTGGTAACAAAGCATTCTTTTGTCTTCAAGGGAGACAATGCATTTCAATTTTGATACTTAATCGAGGATTAATGTAGGTGTCTGTGGGCCACATTCACTGACTATCAAGTGAAATGGGTGCTTGCCTGTCATGAAGTTTAATTCTATAAAAAACACAAACTTCTTCTGTAACTTAAATATATTGTACAGAGTACTTAATTATATTTTATTTTATAATATTTGAAATATTTATTACAGCTCATTATTCGGATGGGCGGCCAGTGAGCAAAATACTGCAGAAATAGCATCTTTTATGGATGACCTATTTGACAGTGTGAATGGAAGTGCGGTGATAAATAAAAAATAAGAAAGATTTAAGAATTGCTGTTACAGAAAAATGTAGACAACATGTATTTTGGTAGTAAGCTTTGTTAAAACTAGAAAATTTAAAATTTATTAATAAAAATGGTCATGAATGTACAGTGCCCAGTATAAAAAACTGGATAAGTACCATAAAAAGATTTATGAATTTGTGGCAGTTTTTGTCCAAGAAAAACATAAAGGTTATAAGACCGCGCTATACACCGGGTGTTTGTGAAACGCTCCCTAAAACGAAGACAAACGATAGTACTAAGGATACCTTTGATGATGGGTCACAAAGAAATTCGATCCCGAGGAAAAAGTCACCTTTTCACAACGTTTTATTAACTTTATTCACGCTGCATCATGTTGGTACAGCTAAATGAAACGATAATTTCATTAAAAAAAATCATGAAAATACTTAAACATAAAACCAGCAGTGGAATTACAATCAGCTGACTAGGAGTCAATGTACGCGTGGACGCTGAATTTGCGCGGCCCGCAGCTAGCGATGGTACCACAATACCTAATAATTTACTACACTTGTCTAAATACCTAACTTATCTACTTAACCTACTATTTTGCCACTGTGCTTGTCTCTACCACCACCTAGCCACTTTATTCACAGATTAAATAAACCAAATACCTGGTTCGATTCCTCGCTAATAAAAAAATTACTTAAATGAAATGTTAACAAGGTTAGAGTCATGCTTTTTTATCCATCGTGTAAGTATGTTTATTATTCTGATGTATTCAGTTATGTACCTATTCAGATGAGTTCAATACTAAGTTATTTAAAAAAAATTAGGTACGAAAAAGCTTACCGATCTAAATCCTAAGTGGCCTTATGAGATTCTCCAAGGCACATTAACATGTTGCTGTATTCACGAGCACTATAAACGTACCTACGCGTTAGGCATTATTAAAACAAAACAAGAAAAACAAAACGTAACAGCAATTAATAACAAGAATGTAATAAACAAAACGATTGAATTGCTCACGCGCACGTAATAGTCAACACGGAAATGTCTCAAAAACTAAAATTAATAATTAATCCCGCCAAAACAAATGCTTACGAGGCATTCGAAACGTCCTTGAAGCACTCAGCACTGCCACAGACCGTTAAACCGTTACAATGTCGTGCCAACGTTTATTTTATTTATAAGTTTAGTTATCCCTACGACTAGTCTTCATATGGAATTTAGAAGTTATGGTTGTCACTTTTAATACAATTACACAATCAATTGTACCCTGACGCAACAAGCAGTTCTTTACTACTGGATAATGTGCGGATCGAAGGTACCAAAAAAGATGGAGAAAATGCGGGGCGTGGTACCAACGAAATGTGGGACGCTTATATGGGCCAAAAATAATAATAATATTAAATGAATTAAGTTAACTGCGGACTCGAACCCCAGACCTTGTAAGAGCCTACGGCTCGAGATAACACCAAAAAAATGGTATGCGAGTGTGACCGGGAAACCCCAGTCTTGCGGAGGTATAGCCCACGCTTTGCACACGTGGTGGGGACTTCAGAATACTTCCTACGATAGCTCAAGCCCCTGGAGAGGCGCAGATTCAGGGTCAGGTGGGTTATAAACGAAGGACCAGCGGGGTAATTTGCGTGTGCATTATGGCGGCTCTTCACGTTGGCCAACATACTGGCGAATGTGTTGGCAAAGATATTGGCCAAGAATTTGTGATCGCGTCCACACGTTGGAAGGTCGTTCAGTTTGCTTCGGTTCAGGCCAATGTGCGGACGAATTTATTAAAATTGATGTTGAGGCGCTAACAGCTGCTGCGGTTTATTTATTCACAGCATACCGCTACTACGTGAATGTATATAAGAAAAGGGTTAAAAAGAAATGGGAAAAAAGAAGGTGGTGGATGTGCAAACAGACACTCCAATTTTATTTATTTGTATAGATTAGGAATGATAATACATAATACATTCATTGAAGTTGAATAATAGCCATGCTGCAGCTATATTAGTAGTATAGTTGTAGCACGAATGGGTCGGCTCGACCGGGGAAGGACCACGCTCTCACAGAATACCAGCGTAAAATAGCAGCTTAACATTGCTGTGTTTCGTATGGTGAGTGTAGACTCTATAAAGTGAAAAGTTTCCGTATTGGTCATTGTTACTGCCATTTTTTAGACACTAGTTACGACGCGTAAATACAAAATTTAAACCAGGTGCGTGCGATCACTCTGAGAGCTCGTAAGTCTAAGTCGAGTAAGTTTAGTTCGTGAGATGTCCGTTTGATTCGGGTAGAATCTAGAATCTACTAGTTACCTTGTTAGTCTGTGCTTCGCTCTATAACGTACATATGCCGATAGATAAAAGTACTCCATGAATTTTACCATTTTTTCCATACATTGCTATCTAAAATGCTTGAACTAGGTGTCCATGTCATGTCGCGCGGCTCAGACACGTGATATACGAGGATGAAAGCGCGGGGCACAGATATTAGCGTATAATTTGCCCGTGAAAGAATTACTGACTCTGTATTCTAGTACCTGGAACTTTAGCTTGTGCTTGTTTCTAGTATTTAAAGAATTAACATCACTATATTTAATTAAACTATTTTTGTTTTTGTGTACTAAAGTTTTCGTAAATGGTCTCAGAAGCCATAGTGAATATATTAATTTCTAAAGTTTTTGTCTAAGAGACTCCGAATTTAGGTTATAAATAGCTCGACTTTTCAGTGTTAAAAATTTAATACATTTCGTTTTATTGCCATTTAAAATCACATTGTTTACGCTAAACCAATGTGCCTACAAGTATATATAGACTTAGCATTATTAATTTCATAATATTTTATGAAATGTCGTTTTAACTAGAAAATAAATGAAGTATAACAGCAAATAATATTAGCACGTCAAAGGCAAAGAAAGTTATCAATATAAAAACAGGAGTGGCGCCCTGAGGAACACCCACTGATGCTACGGACCCGGTAGAACTGTTACTGCTGATTAAAACTTTTTAAATTTTACTACGTAAATATTTTATACACATCTGAATTAAATCCATTGACGCATTCACGAGCATACAAAATACCATGTCCCCAGTGAACTTTAAATCTAATCATGAATTTAGATAGAAAAACGTTTATCTAATTTAGCAGGTAATTAACTTATCATTTATAGGCGACTGCAAAACAAGAGGGGATTATCCATTGAGTTCTATGTACTACGTACTAGAGAAGCTATTCCAAACAAAAAATGTGCACTACTCTGTTTTCACGCATGCGCGGGAGATAGTAGATTTTAGTCTATGATTGTAGATAGCGTGGCATATAAATGAAGAACTTTATTTTTTCTATTATAATATTATTACCTATTTATTCATTTGACTACTGAATTATTATTTACGTTCAGGTTTAATTAAACTTTAATTTGAAATCTCGTATTATTAGCGCAGCTCCACACTCTATGAATATTGAAGCCACACTAAATGACACTAAAGGTGTACGGATTGCAGTACAGTTCATTTGAACATAGTGAATGTTCGGAATGCCAAATCTAGTACGTAGTACATATATATCGATGGGATTATCAGTTGGAATGTATGTTATTTCTTTGAATGTATGCAATATGTATGAGATTGCCTCTCGAGTACCTCTCTTCCCCATCGGTTGTCGGTTCTCCGAGCAATATTGCCTAGCTCGCTAAGCGACCTTGAGCTTCCTCATACGGCTGGCGAAGTGTAGTCCCCCCCCCTCTCACTAGATGGAGTGATGACCTGGTAATTCGATAGATGCAAGTAGCTCAGGACTTGTGAAGGGTTCTAATGATGACGATGATTATGATGATGCAATATGTATGTTACACGATGTTTTCGTCAATTGTAAACCGATCTTTATGATTATTTTTATTAAATAGTGTCTGGTTCAGGGGTGGTCCTATATGAATTAAAAAACAGCTAAGGGTGAAAAAATAGGGCATGAACTAAATAGTCACATTAACACGTTCTTATTAGCAGTCTACGTCTAAATAGACGTCATTATAGTTGTTATTTTGAACTTGTGATCTTCCTTAGTCCTTAAGCGCTCACTGTAAATTTCACAGTACGCAAGCAACCCGGCAAATTGCAATTTTAAGTGCTAATTTACCACGTGCTCGACGGTGACGGTGAAGGGAAACATCGAGAGGAAACCTGTATGTCTGAGAAATAAGAAAAAAATATTTCGAAAACATGTGAAGTTCGTCAACACGCATTGGGGCAGCGCGGCGGACATTTCCTTCCCCTAAAACCCTCTCAGAAATGAGAGGAGGCCTGTGCCCAACAGTGGGACGTATATAAGCTGTAACTTTTACTTTTTTCTCAAAAGGGTAATATAATTAAAGTTAAAGAAAAGTAAAACCGACTACAAAATAAAAAATAATATGATTTCCACATAACACCTTCTAAATTCAGGGCATTAATACTACGGTGCACTATTTCTTCTTAACACTGAATTCACGAACACGAAGCTTATTATGTAATTGCTTTTTTTGTTTTTGTAGTCGATTTTACTTTTATTAAAAAAAAAATTTTTTTTACTTATTAACCTATAAGTAATTGGTTGAAATCAAATTTGACAATAAGCAATATAAACGAATATAAAAGCAAATAGTTAATTTATTGTAATTTAGACAAGTTTAATATCAATTAAAATAAACATATTAGTTAAAAAGATGATTTAGATGTAATTTCATAGAAAACAAATCGAGTATTAAGGTAAAATCTAGAATCACAACAAAACTTTATGGGTGTAACATAATGTAAGAATTGGCACAGCGGAAGGCTCCTCTGGTGGCGCTCCAGCGGCTCCAGCGATGTCCAGATGCGTATACTTTATATTCTTCCCCTCCAGACCTCCAACCTTAATCAGAAATCCAGCTGCTAGCTGATGGTTGCGAGCTTTTGCGTCCGTGTCGTACTGGACTAAATCATCACCTTTACACTTGCCCAAATTCACTGCTAGATCCTCCGGCCTAATTGTGGATACTTCAATACCTTCGGCCATTCTGCCACCGTTGACCTGAAGTGTACTCGAGTGGTTGGTAGCTCGAGCGCTGTGATTGTCCATAGCAGCTACGTAATTTCCATAACAAGCCCTCGCATGACCCGTTAAAGTGGCCACCGTGTAGATGTGTGGATTCAACTCCTTGCCAGCGATTTCTGATAACTTGAAAAGTGAATCAGCCATCGCTAGACGACCCTCAGCATCTGTATTCGTCACTCTAACAGTTTTCCCACTTCTAGAAATCAGCAGCTCATCAGCTACATAAGAGTCCTCTCCAATGGAATTCCTACAAAGACAGAGCACCCCTATAACTTTTAAATGGGGCGGTTTGAGTAGAGAACAGGCTTTGAGGAACCCGGCCACAGCCGCGGCTCCACTTTTGTCTCTCGACATGCCGGCCATTTTGCCGGAAATTTTGACGTCAGCGCCACCAGTGTCGTAAGTGACACCCTTCCCGACCAACATAAGCGTCTTAGTGACTCTAGTTAAATCCGAAGGTTTGTATTCCAATTCTACAACTCTAGCTTTGTGTCTGTCCACGCGATTCGCAGCTCTGGATACTGCAGCTAAAAGAGGATATTCCTCTGCAATAACGGACTCATCGTCTATAACCTTGATTGTGATATTAGTGATTCCAGCGAATGAATTTTTAACGTATTCAACAATTTTTGCCGGTGACATTTTTTCGGGATCACCGCCAGCGATATCCCTAGCGAAGATTCTCGCCCTCTCCAATGCGATAGCATTTCTGATGATCCTTTCAAAATCCTCCGTCCTTTTCTCTTCTGAGTGCAAACCCAGACGTATGAAACTTCTAAAATTGTCGCGTTCCCTCATCTGCAAAGGCGCGTAAAGCGATTCTAAAGCACTAAGAATCGCAACCAGTTGTCCATCTGGGAAATGGACCACATCCTGCACGATTAGCAATGGTTTTTTAACTCCCGCATCCATTGCTCGTATCATGCCTTTCCTCACAGCATCCTTAATAACTTTCGCGTCGTGATATGGTGTGATTTCGCCAGTAGGCGCCAAAATTATTCTTCCACCCGAAACGTAGTCGCAATGCCAGACCGTAGCAACTTTGTGAATGTGCTTGTCGAGCTTGCATATTCCTTCTACAAAACTCCCGATATGTCTCGGAAGCTTCACGTTCATCTCGTCCGGGTAGAGTATAAGAACAACTCCATCGTAGTCCGGCGATAAAATATTAGTCTCTATAAAAATATTTTCGTACAATTTAAATTGCTGGTCGTTTAAAAGATACATGTTTTCAAGACAGGCAACTGAACTTGATAAACTGGTAATTAAGTGCATGATTTGCGAGTTATTGTTGAAGTTTGTAACATGTTTATCAACTTGTATTGTAATCTTCTTGATAATTTATTGATAAGACTTCGTGCACAAGTTGTCGCAATAAATAATAGTCATAGAATGGATTGTAAAACAAATAATGATATAATTTATTCAATTAGTTTTAATAAAAATATTATGTAAATTTATTTGTAACATTTATTGCATCAGATATTTCTCTGATTACATTATAATAATACTATTTTTAAATAGATAGTGTTAATATAATATTTAACGGGTTGAATTTGACCTTGGTTGACCTGGGTTGAATTTGGTGTAAAAAAACACCGATTAATATTTATGATTCTATTAAAATTAATAAAAAAACATTCAAATTTCAATAGAGAAACTGGCTGGGTGCAACCTTAGAGTATTTATAAGTATAGCTTGCTTATTTATACTCTAAGACTCTAAGGGTGAAACCATCTGCTTGGGATCCTATAATTAATAAACCTAAATTAAAAACTATGCATACCACTACAAGTCTCTAAGATAAGTAACTATTAAGCTTGTTCTGCATAGATCGGATCAAAAAGTTATATATATTCAAAAGTTGAAGGTAACCCGGTATTTAATATATAGTATTAAATACACCCGGTATATAACCCGATCGTGGGTGCCGCAAAATTGGGAATAAAAATAAAATAATTATACGTAAACGCTATAAAATCCGTTTAATTTGTTTAATTCATGTGTAATATTCGTTTTAGAAGTAACCTAAAGAGGCAATGGCGGGGCTATATAGCTCGCAGACAACAGATGGGAAAGAAAGGTTTTCTTAGGGTAAAAGATGCAGGAAGTCGATAGATGCAGGTGGCTCAAGACCGTGTTTTGTGGCATCCCTTGGGGGAGAGTGATGTTTTTATGAAAGACTAATAATTACTTTCAAAATATAATTTCATATCATCAATAAATCACGTTTTATAATAATAAGTGGTGCCAAATCAAGGCTGTAAAGATGGTGGCCCAAAGCCTGAAAGGGAGTGTTATGTGCCATGGAGTCCTTCATTTTGAATGCGTGTTCTTATAGTGAAGCATTAGCCTGAGAAGCCTCGTGTTTGGTTATTTGTTGTTCAAATCAATGAACACTTTAGGCAAGCATTTTGTAATACACCATTCACCATTGATATTACTTCGATTTCGTAACGGAATTGACACCAGATATCTCGTCAAAGTGAAAAAACAAGCGATCAAAATCTTCCCGGCGCTGCTCAATCGCTTCACTTTGGTAGGCGTTGGTTCATTTTGAAACAGACTGTCAACTGGCGCTGCCTATCAAGATCGTACTGATAGGCAAACCTAAGATTCATCACTTGCAATGATATCGTAAACACGCCGAGACATAAACAACATGTAACAAAAACCCTGTGGTTTCCGTTAAGTGCGTTATTAGAAGCATTATTCAAACTTATAGACATAACTTTATAAATAACTTTTTAATGAAATTAAATTTAAATAAATTTTTATTTGAAAATCGTATGTGGTTTTATTACCTGACAAGCTAAATGGCAGGCGCATTAGTAAAGCGGGGTCATTGTCTTTTTAGTGCATTACTTTTAAATTGTCTTTTTTGCAGTCGGGTTTTTGATTTTTTTAATTATTTATTTTATTTTAGACTTTTTAGTGTCCCGGCACACTCGTATGAACTAAATTTCACATGATAGCACGAGGTCCGATACAAACATGACCCATTTTTACGCGTTCAAAAACTTTTTAAACCAATTTATTATTCCTAATTAAATTTAAACATATAACTTATATATATTTTTGTAGTCCCATTTAATTTCCTTTATTTTGATACTCTACTCGATTGGTTTGGTTATTCTTTTTTATTAACGTACTACTATTTCGCGCCAAAAAACAGCCATTTTTTTTTCAAATAGCTATCTAAGAACACTTGGGTTTTAAGACGAATATAACGATACCTTAACTGTCGAAATCCATCCAGCCGTTTGGAAGATCGGGGTAATAAAGAAATTTACAAACATACATATTATACAAGATACGCGCGAAAAGCATAACCCTTACTTGGCAGTCGGGTAATAAAACCACATATAATTTGCAAATAAAACTTTAATTTAATTTTTTATAGTCGTGTTTTGTGAAGTAAAATTATTTCTATACGTTTGAATACTGATTCTGATAAATCACTTGATGAGATCCACAGGGTTTTTGTTACATGTTGTATATACATCTGATCAAGAAGTTGCTATGGCTTTTGAGAAACATTTTACTGATGTTCCTTTATTGACAACAAAATCATTAAATTCTTCTCCTACTGTCGCCGAATCATTGCTTAAACAAAATGTAAAGGCTTGTTCAAATACTTTTAAATTCCATAGAGTATTGCCAAAAGATATCGTAAAATTTTTTTTTATGGGGGATTTCCGTTAAAGTTATTTTATCTATAATAGATATAATAGCACCTTATCCAGCCACTATATTTAATACAAGCGTCGAATCTGGTGTGTTTCCTGATTTAATGAAACATAGTAAAGTCATACCTTTATTTAAATCTGGTAGTACATTAGACCCCGCCAATTTTAGACCAATTTCTATACTACCAACATTTAGTAAAATTTTAGAAAAAATAATTTTAATACAGATCTTAAGTTTCTTTAATATTAATAAATTGCTACATAAAAATCAATTCGGTTTTACAAGTGATCGCTCGACAACTGACGCTGGAGTTGAGCTTATTAAACATATTTTTTGTGCATGGGAGAATTCAGAGGATGCTTTGGGTATATTTTGTGACCTTTCCAAGGCCTTCGACTGTGTTCACCATAAGACATTAATCAGGAAGCTACAGTACTATGGTATCAAGAACACAGCGCTTAAACTTATTATTTCATATTTAAGTAATAGAATGCAGAAAGTTATTCTTAATGGTGAAAGTTCTTACGGGTCACCTGTACTAATGGGTGTCCCTCAGGGCTCGATTCTCGGCCCATTCCTATTTCTAGTGTATATTAATGACTTATCTTCCCTTGTAGGGGATAATCATGATATAGTATTATTTGCTGATGATACTTCCTTGATTTTTAAACTTAAACGTCAATCATTTAAATGTGACGAAGTGAATAATGCTATATCAAAATTAGTGAATTGGTTTAACGTTAATAATCTACATTTTAACGGAAATAAAACTAAATGTATTAAATTTACAACAACGAATGTAAACATCTGAGTACCAATGTGTTTTTAAATGGGGAAGAACTGATCACTGTTGAATCCACTGTTTTTCTTGGCATCATTCTCGACGCAAAGCTTCAGTGGGGCCCCTATATATCCAAACTAGCAAGCAGACTAAGTTCTGCAGCCTATGCTGTAAAAAAGATTAGAGGTCTCACTAGTGTCGATACAGCTAGATTAGTTTATTTCAGTTATTTCCATAGCATAATGTCTTATGGGATTTTGCTATGGGGAAATGCGGCTGATGCAGAAACTATTTATGTTTTACAGAAGAGGGCCATTAGAGCTATTTACAACCTAAAACCGAGAAAGTCTCTTAGAGATAAATTTAAAGAAATAAATACATATATTAACTTAGGCCTCTCAGTATATTTACGAAAATTTAATGTATGTTCACAAAAACAAAGGTAGTTTTAGTAAAAAAAAGTGGGACAAACACAAGCTAGTGATACCAGTTTCCCGACTCCACAGAGTCAGTATTCATTCTTGGGGCAATGTAAAGTGTACAGTTCCGGGACCTTGTTGTAATAGCAACAAGGTCCCGGAACTGTACACTTTCCGGGACCTTGTTATAGTAGCTCTCTCTATTACCAAGTTTAAATGTTTTGTTAAGCGGAAACTGTATAAAAAGGGTTATTATAGTATAAATGAATACATGGTTGATAATAACTCCTGGGAATGAAGTAGTTTCTAAAATAAATTTTGTACTTAAATAGTTTGTACAACCATTAATGTAAAATTTACTTTAAAAAAAAGTCCCGCTGGGTTTCTTGCTGGTTCTTCCCAGGACAGAGGTTTTTGTTCGAACCAGTGGTAAAGTAAAAAATGACTTTCAATAAGAATTACACATGTGATCTATATTGAATAAAAAAATTATTTTGTTCTATTCATAACTACGTAATGATTTTATCAAATATAAAACATCATATTTTTAATAAATTTTACGTGGTAGAGCCATGTTGCAGCTATATTAATAGTATAGTTTTAGCATGAATGGGTCGGCTCGACCGGGGAAGAACCACGCTCTCATCGAATACCAGCGTAAAATAGCAGCTTAATTCTACTGTGTTTCGTATGGTGAGTGTAGAGAACCGGAGACCCTTTTTACTGGAAAAGAGGCATTCTATCTTAGTCCTCACGGCTGACAACGCATCTGCATTTAAATTCGCAAACGAAGATAGATGTAGATGTCTATGGGCCAAAGCAACCACTTACCATCAGGTGGACTGTGTGCTCGTTTGTCACCCTTATTCTATAAAAAAAATGTTACTGTTTTTTATAATACACGTTTTTACTACGATTTGTTAATAAATTAGCAAATCTTTGAAATCTGGTAACACCGTCATCGGCGACGATTACTTTGAACTTTGAACATGTTGCTGGCTGAAACTATTCTATGGCTGACTAGGTGGCGGTGTTGTTACCCGATGGCTGCCCGCGCCATATGTATTGCCATGTAAGTTCCCCATTCAATTAAATTTTATTTTATTTATTGTGGCATAATTTTTTTATTATTTCTCTGAAAAGGATCATATTACTATACGTAAAATCACAAGGATTTTTTTACAAAATATGTACATACGTAAAATGATCACCATCAACATCATAAGCATAATTACAGTCCATCACAAGTCTACCGCGGAACATATGACTTCCCCAAGGAGTGCAACTTGAATAAAATCTTATGTGTTAATTTGCATTCTAAACAAACCTGATTCAATGTTCTGAACTTGCACGTCGATATGGAGGTCTCTGATGAAGCGGTTGTGTTCGAATGGGAATCCCAGCGCCCTCATCACCATCATATCAAGCTTCGGCGATTTCAGGCATTCGTATCCGAGAGTTATTTTCTGAAAAATCAGACGTATTAATAATAAATCACTGTGTAGTTTTTGGGGTGAAGTTCGTATCGAGAATCAGTAGAGGACATAGCTCAGCGGATTAGTAAGCTGAAGTGGCATTGGGCTAGCCATATAGCTCGAAGATTCGAAAGCCGAGGGAGAAAAATTTTTCTCTAGTAGCAGCCTCGTACTGGCAAGCTCAGTGTTAAGCGACCCCACTAGATGGAGTGACGACCTGATAAAACACGCAAGCAGTCGATGGATGTGGGTAGCTCAGGACTGTACTTTGTGGCAATCTATGGGGGAAGCCTATGTTCAGAAGTGAATTTGTGAAGGGCTGTAATGATGATGATGATGATGATGATGACGAAAACAGCTCTGCGCTTCATTTCACCAAAAGTACGCTGGCTAACTTAGATTTTTTAATTTGAGTCATTGATCTCATGACTATTACCGCGTTTACATAATATTATTACCGCAAAGGCAAGATGGTACAAATAGCCTGAGAAAGTTAGTTAAATCAGAAAAAATAACCCCCATATTTTTTAAAGTTGTTACAGCTGTTTCTCGAGGTGTCCTGATAATCATACTGAAAGTCCGCGAGTGTGAGGGGTGAGCCGCCGGTTGGAGATCTCTTTTTCAGCGAAATATAGGGATAGTGCCTGATTTTTCGAAATGCCGTTGAACCTTGAATTTCGTTAAAGTCTTCTTCTGGTATACGAAAATATATATAAAATATTTTTTTATCTTGGTTATGGGTATCAAAGTGTGAAACTCTCCAAATTAAGTAGCTAAATTTCTTATACTAAAAGGAGGGTTTTCGGCTTCTATTTTGAACCGGGTACCGTTGGGTTATCAACTTAGTAATAATGCAGATATCAGGAAAATAAAAGCTGACGACATTAAATTATTTTTAAGTAAATAAGTCGATGGGTGTGGCTATCAACATCCATTGACTTTGGAATAGGTTTCTATCTTTACCTAGTATAATTCACTCCTACTTAACACCAGGTGGGTTTGTAGTCAACCAATGGCTTAAAATAAAAAAAATAAGGTCAATGCTGGGAAGACCTTAGTTATGTCGGATGAATGTGTGAACAGATCATATCAGTATTTAGTAATTACTGCTAAACTGCAGGCAAATATTGTATTACATAATTTGAATAAATAATACTCGATTCGAGAGTGATTTTTTATCCTTTTGTAAAAAATAAAGCATGGCTTAGAATTTGTTTTGCTTTTATTTTACCGAAAATGTTTACAACCCCATCACGTAAATATATGCCGGTCTTACCTCAAATATGAGATAATTATTTATTTAAATGAATTGCAACCTTATAAGTATGAATCTAAAGCACATATTTCAAGGACATTCGTTACTTTATCGTAAGAAAATGTTTCCATGTGTGAGATCTATTAAATTTAGGAAGAATAGTAAGGAAAGTCCGTCTACACGCCGTTTTTAAAAAAAATACCTCCATTTAAGCGTTATTTGACATTAAAGCAATTAGAGTGTTTTTAAAATAGTCAAAACAATATCTTTCATCATTTGTAACTATATGAATCACCCTAGCATGTATAGTTCCATTAGTTTGGATCAATCAAAGTTAACTATCAAAAAAGTATGCTAGGATGGATCTTCCCCACATTGACCTTACTTTGAAATAATGTTAAATATTAATGTGACCTCGTTTATCCACAGCGCCCTTATATTCGCCACAGTAAGATCTTTGTGAGTATGTTTTCACGCTTTATCTAGCTTGTGCCCATATTAAGTATAGTTTCTTTAATTTAAAAAAAACTTACGTGCGGCTCTTCCGGTGAGTGTCCCTCGGTGTTGAACACACATTTTCTGACGCCCTTAGGATTTTCAAATAACAGCACATGCTGGGAACCCGTGGGTCGTTCGGTATTTGCCGAGAACTTGAGACAGGTTTTGAACGATAAAGGTTCAGAAACGTCGTAATGGCTTCAGATTGTTCATTATCTAGCAAATATAAGAAACATGATATGATATTTTGTAATGCAATACAGGTACAGTCTCCGACTAGAACAGTTATTTGGAATGGCTGCCGTATGGGCGAACACTATATCGCCATATCAACGCATTGTGTCCCATTGCAATTTTTACGTTTATTATATTTAAGATTCCTTGTTCCTGGAGAAACAGTTACTAATGAATATAATTAGAGCGACAAACAAGAACTTTTTTTTAACAAACTGTTAAAAAAATGGCTTCAGCTTTCCACGGACGCTTGCAAACAACTACACGCAAATACTTTGTATTTAATTAATGTTTTATTTTCTAGATATGTGCCATCTCTAATTTTTTTTTCCAACGTCTACCGGAGCTCGGTCGCCCAGGCACCACTTTTTATATTTATAATATTTGCGCTCGGGGTTGAAATTAAATGAAAATATTTTATTTTTCGACTGTTCGATGTTTTATTTTATTCTACTACCGTTTCAAAAGACAGTACATTTGAAGCCTGTCTGCAATGAGAAGAAACGGCGAAAGTATCTCCCCTTCGCAGGTAGGTCGATACCTATTTCGTCCTTTTTATCATTTGTAACACGGGCCGCGGACGTACCGGACTTTGTAAGTAAATAATGTTTTGCATTATTGATTGACTTATAGATTGACTTGGCAATCGCACTAAACAATCTAATTTAATATAATATGTATTACTTGAGAGATACATTGTGTTTTCATGCGATGGCCAAGTCAATCTATTTATTTAAAATATAAAAGATTTTTAGTATTGATGTGGTCACTATAAGATGTTATTAGGTTAGCTAATTACGTAATAACTAATAACTTAAGACAGAAGGACCCTTAAGTAGGGACTGAATAAATTAACCGACTTGGTATTACATGGATCTCACAACTTTTACGGTAGAAAAACTGAGTTGCGAGACTTGGTTTTTTTTACAAGTTATATTTTTGATGGCATTTACTTTCTTTCTTTTTTAAAGTCTTTTTATCGAACAAAATTCTCTCAAGGTTGTACGTACAATAGACGCTAGATGGCATGAATTTATGAAATCGTGGATTGGTATAAATGGATTGGTATATTATGATAATTTTATTCAATATGGTTAATTTCATTTATTTAATAAATTTGTTAATTTTTTTTAACTGTTTATTTTAACAGTTATAATTTATGTTAACCATCTTTAAAATACCGCACAAAGAGTAGATAGAAAATAGTAAATACTATTTTAAAAAAAATACTAGCAATGCTATTAGCATTACTAACATTCCCTTTAACCACTATTGGTAAGATTAAAAATAAAAAATGGCGGATTCGAACACACAACCTTTTGGGTTCGCGGTCCGTATCTTGCCATTACTACTACATTATTTACTACACTGTATTCTATCTCATTCTTTCGCAAGCTAAATCCTACACATGTACACCTACGTTTGTCTCTTTTTAGTGTTGCTTTTTCGTTTTATCCAGTTTCAAATCACCATAGACATAGAGAATGTACTGAGCTTTAGCCTCACAAAAGTGAGCATTCTATAGAAAGAGACAAAGCGACTGTGCAGCCAATGAGGGCATCCACGACTTTTTCTGCCACCAGGGCGGCGCCACTAGAAAGTGAGGTATAATATTTGACAGATTTCATAGCGGGGAAGTTAATTTGTTCGGAAAATGTAAGTTATTGTTTCATTTTGTACTATTAGCTATATTTTATATAAATAACATTAAAAATAAATAAACCAAACCACAGATATTCATAAAAGTAGAAAAATTAAAAAAAAGTTAAAAATGTGAAAAAAATGAAAGAGCAAACCACTGACGCATTGTTTTGTGTATTAATATAATACTCTAGAAACTGATAAACTTTTATTAAAAAACAACTTCTCAATTAAATTACATTGTGTTACAAAAAACTTTACCTCAGTGTCAACTAGCGACATCTGGTGAGCAAATTATTAGCCCTCATTGATCCACGTTCTGCAAGCCAGTGACGTGGACCAATCAGAATTCTAGAAAGAAACTACCACTAGCCGCACATTCGCTTTGTCTCTCGCGCACTTTTCGATCTGTATTCACTGCACAATTTAATACGGAACGCACAGTCCATTCTATCTATGTCTATGCAAATCACAACGACGGTAAAGAAGTTTTCACTTCAAAAACAGAAAAAAAAAATTACTTACCGAAGTGCTCTGGATCGATGTAGAAAGACACGACGGCGTCAGGCCAGAGTACGTAATGGTGCGTTTTGACAACTGCAAAAAATATTTAATAAAAAACTATTCACATTCTAACAATCTTGGCTAACCGTTACCTATCTGGTGATGTTAGCGTTTTAAAAATCATTTCTCTTTCTTTTTTTCATTTCTAAGGCCAGTTCATTCAAGCCCAGACCAGTAACAGTGAAATATTTCAGCAGTTTCCAGTTAGAAGAAAACAGAATTCGTGTTTCACTCCATATAGAGTTATCGTCAGTGTATTACTTCATTTATCAAGGAATCCTTGCTTGTTGACACAGTAAATAAATTATACCTACCATAGTCGCGAACAAAAATGTAAAATACAAGCCATGTCAATACAAATTACAATAAAAAACCCCAGGAAATAAAAACACAGCAGAATTAATGATTTCTTATATTTACGCGAACACTACACATTGAATAAAACTATTTTTTACGGATTTTATCACGTTTAATTTTACTATTTTGATTCCCGACGTTTCGGGTGCTTTACAGCAACGCATGGTCACGGGGGGGACTGAGATGTTTGACGTCCCGATGTCATAGTTAGCCCGGCTACCTTCATTTTTTTTCTTTTTCTAAATTTTTTGTCACTGATTGTGTATCTAGTTTTTCATTAGCGATCGATGACTATATGCAAAGAATATGTTGTTATTCTTGAGAATGAAAATGGAATAAAGGGGCATCGTTCCCAGTGTAATGGGTTTCTGATAATCGCATTATGCTGCCATTTTACGCTGGTATTCCGTGCGAGCGTGGTTCTCCGGTCGAACGTGGCTAACCGTTACCGTTACAGCCTATTAAAGTCCACTGCTGAACATAGGCCTCCCCCATAGATTGTTTCATAAGGGGCATATGTGCCATAATTGCTACGCTTGGAGAGCAGGTTGGCAACCGCAGTTTTTTATTTTCAGTCGTTATTAGGAAGACGCTGCTGCACATCTCCTGATTTGTTTCCCTCTATCGCCTCTTACGACACCCACGAGCTGATATGGCCGCCATTACATGGTAACATTGGCATGTATAATATCAAGGAGTTTGCTATTTTAAAATTATGGGTGCATTCAATCATAAAGGAAAGGTTTTCTCATGAAACTGTTTAATACTTAATAATTGAAGGGTGACGAACATAAGTTCCCTGCAATTAAGACAAGAGCCGGCGGTGGGCTTGTGTCCTTAAAAAATTACATAAATTAAATTATCAATGTAAGAACAATAGAGAATATTACCGTCCGTGTCAATATAATTATCCACATCAGCGTTGAAAATACTCGTATCTGTAAAGTAAAAAAAGCGTTAATCCTACCAACAACATTTCGACCACTCGAACACGGCTTAAAATATTATTTTTAGTGAATTATTTATTTTTAGGAAGACGCTGCTGCATATCTCCTGATTTGTTTCCCTCTGTCGCCTCTTACGACACCCACGGGATGATATGGCCGCTATTACAGGGTGATATTGGCTTTACCATGTATAATATCCAGGAGTTTGGTATATTAAAATTTAGGATAAGGGTGACAAACGAGCACACAGTCCACCTGATGGTAAGTGGTTGCTGTGGCAAATAGACATCTACATCTATCCTCGATTACGAATCAAAATGCAGATGCGTTGTCACCCGTGAAGACTAAGATGGAATGCCTCGTTTCCAGTAAAAAGGGTCTCCGGTTCTCTACACTCACCATACGAAACTCACGTTGGTATTCTGTGAGAGCGTGGTCCTTCCCCGGTCGAGCCGACCCATTCGTGCTATAACTATACCAGTAATATAGCTGCAGCATGGCCCTACCACCTAAAAAAACTGTTTAATACTTAATCGTTAAAGGGTGACGAACATAAGTTCCCTGCAATTAAGATAAGAGCCGGCGCGGCCGCGGGCTTGTGTCCTTATAAAGTTACATAAATTAAATTATCAAAGAACAATAGAGAATATTACCGTTAGAGTACACTAAATTTGTGAGGTAAAAAAACGTTAATCCTTTCATCAACATTTCGACTACAAACTTGAACACGGTTAAAAATATTATTTCAAGTGAATTATTTATTTATCGGCTGAAACATAAAAATTGCGAATTGGAAATTTTATTTTTATTGCGAAATTTTATTAAAGTTATATACTGAGTCTGAAAGAATTTTATAATGTGTAAAATACTAATATAAATAAATAATGTATGTACATAAATATTCTTAAACTCCCACGCCTGTTACCCAAAGGTAGGCAGAGACCACGGACTTCCATTTAGCACGATCCTGACACACCACTCTTTTCACATCCATATTATCATGTTCAATCACGTTTTTCACATCCATATATCTGCGCATAAATTCTAGTTGGTTAGGTGTACACCTAATTTTACCCATACAATATATCGTGACTGCCTCGTTGGTCTAGTGGTTGCAGTACTGTGACTGCTGATCACGACGTCCTGGGTTCGATTCCTGGGTCGGACCAAAAAATCAGTTATCGATTTTTCCATCAAGAAATTCTCAGTAGCTGCCCGGAATCAGGAAGTTGGCGGTGTCTCACCCCCGTGCCTCGGAAAGCACGTAAAGCCGTTGGTCCTCTATATCTCTCCGGTCGTGTCGGTTTACCGTCCCATCGCACTCTGAGAGTGAGGGAATAGAGAGTGCACCTGTGCTTGCGCATACACTTGGCACATAGAAGAGGAGTTGTTTGCACGCTATAATCCTGTCCTGCGCCGATGGCTAGTCTCCATTGAGGCTGGCCGCCGTGACCGAAATTCGGTCTGGCGGACATTATATCGCCAACATGGTCGATAAACTTCCAACTATTTAGTCCCTTGCCGACTGCGACTTACTTCTGCAGCTTAATTTTTATTTGTCACTCTTTCTTTATTCATTATTTTTATTTGTCCCAACCGAAGCACTCCTTTCTTAAACCAGGTCATAACATCATTTTGCAAAGTTGTGCAAGTTTGAACATAGCAAACCACAATCAGTGACCCTTTTCTCTTAATGACCGCATTCCTTCAGAATAATTCTACTCTCATGTTTCTTTTACCAAACCAAACTTTAAACTTTTTTTTTCTCCTTTTTTTTACAACCATGCATTAAGATACGGACTAACACAGGATTTTGAATTACCGTGCGTGCCTTTTTAATATATTTTGACTTTCCAATAAAAGAGTGAAGAACTCTATTTAGGTACTCCGTGTCATGCATTCACTCTTTGTTCCATATTCTTGGCATCTTAGCATGTCTGCCATCCCTGTTGAGCACACATCCTAAATACACAAACTCATCTACTTGCCCATCAACTTCCCTTCTATTCTTATTTCACATATCGTTTTACTTTCTATTCTTTCAAAAACCACAGATTTCGCCTTATTTCATTCCCCTTCATTTTAAAGAATTGTCCATTAAAGTAACCATGATTTGTATCTCGCCTGCTGACGACACAAATATGACATGATCATCGACGTACAAGAGGTATTTGAAGGCTTGCTAACTCATCTTCGTCTTCGACTTTCAGAGTTTGCGAACAATTGTCACAAACAGAGTCAACGGTCACAGGAAAGCTGCGCAACCCTATCTTAGACCTTTATGGACGCTTTGTTTTTATAAGGTACCTTACTTTTTGTCCAATAACTTCTCCGTAATTATGCGCATAGAAAATACCTAATGGTACGCATTAGCATAACCTTTCTAAATTCACCTTGCAAATCCTAAATTATTTCGTGAGTTTCTTTCATAACTCTTTCAAACTACACCTTATCATATAGTTTTCCAAAATGCTAAGCGCCTGATTCGACGGTAGTTGTTGCAGTTCATATTTTACATAGGGAAATGCCCATAATGCCGATTTAGATGACTCTTTAGCTTAAGTTCCCAGCATAAATAAAAGAAATATAGGAGCTATATTACGTTTGTAGCACGAATGGGACGGGGGACGGCTTGACCGGGGAACGACCACGCTCTCACAGAATATCAGCGTAAAATAACAGCTCAATGCTGCTGTGTTTCATATGGTTAGTGTAGTTAAGCTTATAATACAACTATTTTAGCTTACTTATTCATTGGGCAATGTCAGTTACTTTGGTTTTACTGCTAATATTCATGTTAAGGATTCTATGACTATGAGAATTCCCGAGCAAATCTTACTCAGCAGCTCCCATACGGCAAAATAACCAAGTCTTAATTCAATATTGGAGTGGTTTTACTTTCATTGTAAGGGTATTGGGAACGTTTGGTGATGAATGTATATGTGAGAATAGTGAAAAGCCTTCTTACAGCATGTTTGTATGTATACTTAGGAAAGAGGAAAAGATAGAAACGTGAGAGATTTCATAATTATGGATGGAAAAATGAGGAGTGCATTGTTAGATGGGTTACCGGAGTTTCAACGTAGGATCGGAACTTTACTTAGTCTTATGTCGAATACACGATCTGTTCAAAGGTTGGCTTCTGTGGCTTTTACGTTGTCACGGCTTGCAATAATAGACAGTTTATAAGATGATGGTATGACCTGGAATTATCAATGTAAGCTGAGTAAAAACTATTGTAATTTGGATGAATCGTACAAGATGAAAATTCGGTCTTGGAGACTGTGTGGGATAATGTTAAGAAAGGCTTGGTGGAAGCAGCCACTGAAGTATGTGGCATAAGTTAAAGAACGGCAGAAAGGAAAAATAATAGGTACGTTATGGTGGGATTATGAGATACGGATGGAAGTTGATGCAAAGAAGATGACTAGATTTACTAGCAACTAAGGCTGATAATTCTAGCGGGCTGGATGATAAGATTGAACGAAAAAAGGCAGTCTTTAGACGTCTAAATAAGAGAGTAAAAGAAGTAGTTGTTGTGATAAAGCAAGAAAGAACGGATAAGAATAATAGAAAAATATCTGATAATTTCCAGGCAAATATTGAAATGTTCTGGAAACTCGTAAGAACTACCAGGGAAATTCAAAACAGGCTAGAATGAATGCCATACGAGACGAAAATGGCTGTATGCTGAATGATGAAGTTTCGAGTTTAAAGAGATGGAAGGAATACTTTGAATTCGTGTTTATAAGTTAGGAGACGTTTGAATTAAATTAACTAGAAATTCCGAAAGAAGAGGAAATAGGTAGGGAGATAAGTATAGATGAAATAATAAAAGCAATGAAAAGCATGAAAGCTGGCAAGGTAGCCGGATATGATAGAGTATCACTCGAAATGCTAAGGGCTGGAGAGGGAGTGGTGGCAGGCCTACTGTACACCTTATTTAATTTATGTTGGGAACTGAAGCAGGTACCGGAAGACTGGTGCAAGGCCGTTATAGTCCTAATATATAAAGGAAAAGGTCACAGCGGGACTATAAAAACCACCATAGTATTAGCCTGCTTGGCATTGTGGGAAAATTGTAAGCTAAGGTGCTAATTGAAAGAGTAAAGAAAGAAACTCATGGAAATTTTTTGGATGTGCAAGCTGGATTTAGAAAGGGAATGGGGTGTACAGATCTAGTTTTTTTCCATGCGCATGATCGCGGAGAAATTTTTGGCCAAAAATCAAAAAATTTAATATATTGTCCTTTGTGGGTCTACTGCAAGATATTTCAGCAAATTATGGAATAAGTAGAACCTTTGTACAAACTCACTATAATACTGTTTCTGTATCTTGTTGTGTGTACATACCTTAAGCAAAAAAAATTTTTTACGTTAATGGACTTGGAAAAGGCTTAATGACAGAGTGGACAGGGATGTGTTATGGCCAACACTAAAAATGAACTGGCTGTTCAACCTATTTATGAACTGTTGTTTGGATATTTTGAATGTTCAAGAATGTGGGTTAAGAATGAGCGAGTTAACCATCAAATGCCTTTTGTACGCCGATGATCAAGTCATATTTGCGTCGTTGGCGGCCGTGTTGTAAATGATGAACAATGAACAGGTCATTAAAAGAAAGGGGAATGAAAGTGAACGCAAGTAAGACGGAACTGATGGTTTTTGTAAGAGAAGAAAGTAAAACGATATGTATGTGAAATAAAAATAGAAGGGGAGTTGTTTGAGCAAGTGGATGAGTTTGTTTATTTGGGATGTGTATTTAGCAGGGATGGTAGATATGATAAGGATGTAGAACGACGAGTGAACGGAGGAAATAGAGTAAAAGGGGCTCAACACTTTATTGTGGGAAGTCAGAATGTGTCAAAAAAGGCACGTATGTCAATTCACAATTCTGTGTTAGTCCCTACCTTAATGTATAGTAGTGAAAGTTGGGTGTGGCAGAAGAAGGACGAGAGTGGAATAAACGCTGTAGAAATGAGGTAATTAAGGATATGTTAGGGCTGAATCAGAATGACAGGGGGAGAAATTGTGTGATAAGAGAAAAGTGTGGTTTGTAAGATGATGTTGTGGCCAGGTTTAAGAAAGAAATGCTTCGGTGGTTTGGTCATGTAGAAATAATGAACGAGGAAAGCGTGACGAAGCAAATCTATGTTGCAGAAGTGAACCGCAGAGTCGGGAGGGGTCGGCTTAGACGAAAGTTTATCGACCAAATTTGAAGATGGACCAGATTAAGATTAAGTAAAAAAAAACATATATCCATACATAAACTTGCATATTAAAAATATTTTATTGATACAAAATATTATATATAAAATAAGTATATTTAAAAATAAATAAAATACATACATTATATGAATGAGCTGATTTTGATTCTGCCAGTTTATATAAATATGTTGATGAACTTTCTTTTTGAATACATAAAGATTGTTAGCCATTCTAATTTCAAGAGCACTCCGTTCCCAAGAAGGACAGACTGTACTGTGAAGGATGAATGCAGAAAGCCAGATCTATGAGACACTGAATTAAATGGTTATTCGAAGAACGCAGGTTTCTTTCATGGCTGGTACTGAAAGTGAAGAGTTAAGTTCTTACTTGGAGGGGTGAGTAGGAGACATCAGAATAGAGTATAGGATTATGAGTGCGAGCATACTTCGTCGCTGACGAATGAGTAGCTACTTTAGTTAGGAACGAAAATAGACACATGATCATAGTTGCGAAGGACGAAAATAAATCGGATGCAGTTATTAAGACGATCATATTTGGTAAAAAGATATGCATTCAGGTCACACACATCGCCGTAGTCGATCAGAAGAAGAACTATTGTTTTAGTCCAGGATGGAAGAAAGTTTTTGAGACGGTAGAAAGCCTACAGGGTACTGGTGACTTTATCGCTAACATTCATCACTTGCCAGCCAGTCCAAATTGGAGACAAGATCCTTGATAGAAACGCATAATCCCAAAAGAGAGCAATTGAAAATGATCATGGATAGAGCTGTAATATTTAATTTTCTTATTATGCTATGGCCATTCGCCTTTGAGTAAAATTGTAGGTCATGACTGATGGTATCGAAGGCGTTCGAAAAGTCAACCAAAGCTCATCACCAGTAACTTTAAGAAAAGCGAAAACAATGCTATGACCGCACCTGAGGTCGGACCGAAAAGTTAGATAGCTGCTTAAGTCACAAGCCTCGATTACTTTGGATAAGAAGGGAAGATTGGATACAGGTCGGAAGGGATTGTGTAAAGTGGGATTGGAAGTTTTAGCCAAGGCAATAATGTCAGCCTGCGCCACAGTGATGGAAAACTCCGGAATCCAGGGAAGAGTTTATATGAGATATAACTGGAAGGATAATTATAGTCAATGATATAAATAATCAGCTGATGTTATCGCAGCCCGCAGCATGTGATTTAATAGAAAGAATTATTTTTTTAATTTCATCCGAACTAACTGGAGAAAAATGGAAGGTATTTAAACAAGGTAGGTAAGCCATTTAAGTAAGCAACAGGTATGAGAGGAATATTGACAATAGGTAAATATCATCCAAACCAAGTTTTTTTTTTATAGGAGAGGGGCAAACGAGCATACGGCTCACCTGATGGTAAGTGACTATCGCAGCCCATGAACAACTGCAACACCAAGTGAATTGCAGATACGTTGCCGGCCTTTTAAAAAGGAGTAAGCTCTTTTCTTGAAGGTCCCTAAATCGTATCGGTCCGGAAAAATCGCCAGTGGTAAATCATTTCACAGAGAGGTCGTACGCGGAAGAAAACTCCTAGTGAAACGTACAGTGGTGGACCGCCAAGCATCTAGATGGTGTGGATGGTATCGGGAGTTTTGCCGCGATGTGCGTTTGTGAAATTTGGCGGCTGGGACTAATCCGAACAATTCCTCAGAGCACTCGCCGTGGTAAATGCGAAAGCAAATGCAAAGGGATGCAACATCTCTTCGCATCGCCAGTGAATCGAGCCGATCGGAAAGGATACGGTCGACGACCGTATCCTGTCCCATCGGCTTTTCGAGCGGCTCAATACGGTCTAGTCAAATACGGTCAAGTGGAAGGAGCTGACACCGGGGAGCCCCAGCCCAGAGATGGGAAAAGTATTCCATGTGAGGCCAAACCTGCGCCTTGTAAAGTTGCAGGCGGTGTGCAAGCATAAAATGCTGTCCCGCTCTGCTGAGCAAGCCAAGCCTTTTAGAGGCCAATTTGGCCTTTTCTTCAAGTGACCACGAAACTGCACGTCACTCGATATGTCAACGCCGAGCATTCCGATACTGGCTGAGGCCACAAGGAGAGTGCCTTGAAACTGAGGAGTTACGACAAAGGGGTTATTTTTAGCGCTAAACTCGCAAACTTGTGTCTTCTTAGGATTAAACTGGACTAGATTTAATCGCCCCCAATCCGAGACTTTGTTCAGCAAAGACTCGACTTCAGACACAAGTTTGTTCCGGTACTCGGCGACGTCTTCCCGAGAAATATTGGCACGGCCGGTGTATAGAGCATCTGGAATCCGCGTAGGCGTAGTAACCAGTTGTGTCAGACCATATGCCAAGGCTAAATCATGAACAATTGGGGGGAAAATTCCTAAAATTCCGAAAATTTCCCCGTGACCATGGGTGCTGCATAAAGCACCCGAAACGTCGGGAATTAATAAAAATAAGTTAATTAAACGCGATAAAATCCGTAAAAGTAGTTTTATTCAATGTGTAGTGTTCGCGTAAATATAAAAAATCATTATAAAACAAAGTTATTGACCGATTCGTAGGGTCCCAAGGAACTTCGAAACATCAGTAGAGGAAGAGGAAATTATGTTATTAATAATGAATCGGCGTTTAGTATTGCGTACCATCTGATTACACCACTTCCTGGCAGCTTTATAGAATTAAATTTCTCATCACTCCAATCTTTTCCAAAATTTTGAATAGTCCGATCTTTATGCCTCATGACTACGCAAATACCTCTCGACGACTATAAAGCCGGCGGGCGCTTGAGCTTCCTTTTTACAGGAACATGTTCATCAAATATCTTGAGAAAAGTGTCATTAAATGCAGCGACTTTCTTGTACACTATGGGGTGAGCACCACTTTGTCCCATTTTAACTTAGACGCTTTTATACACAATTATTCTAAATTCATAGGCCTAAACCAACGCATGTGGATTTAAGATATTTTAGGAAATATCAAAGGAAAATAAGGTCATGGTGGGAGGAATGACTGGCTACGCTCTATACATTGATATGGCTCACGAATTTATAGATTGTTTACTGTGTGGTGACAACGTAAGAAAATCCATCATCCTATTCCTTCCCTTGAGTATGTGCATGTGAACTATTAGTGGAAACCATGGACTTAGGATATTAGTATATTCTAAGTCTATGGTGGAAACGAAACGATGAGATACGTGCTCCCATAGACTTAGAATATATTGGCGTAAGTATATTCTAAGTCTATGGGTGCTCCAATGGCGATAAAAACCTCAAATTATTGTGCCTATATTGGCACCTTTCGATACTATGATTATCTCTGCTGAGTTAAGATAGATATGTCGTCAAAATTATTTAAAAATTTCCAATGTAACGCATCAATATGATGATAAATAATCAATTCGTCTCCATCTAGATTTTACGAAATCTGTCTATGGTTTTTTCAATGACATGGCTGTATGACTTTAAGGTCTTTGCCTATCCTTATGGATGAATTGAATAACAACAACAGATATATCTATGGTCTTAACCTAAAAAGATAAAATGGGTCGCCAAAACTAATTAACTCTATAAATAAAGTAATAATATTAGTGCAAACATGAGTGTTTTTATAAAGTATTCTAAGCCGGGCAGTCTCGGGGCAGTATTTAATGTACAAGTTTTATGGCGATTTAATTCCACTACAGCGGAATCAGTAAGGAAAGAGGAGGATGAGGAATTCCGCGTTCTTGATATATTGAAGAAAAAAGATAGACAACAAAAGAAACAGATTCGAAGAGCAGATATACAGCCAGATAGGGCTGATAGAATGGCCACTGATCAGGTGAGAAAAATACGCTGTTTTGCCATTTTGTTTTATCTTAAAGAAGAGTAGGATTTGAACCTCAATCCTCAAACTATACAAAGCCTACAATTGATTTTAAGAACAAACTTTTATGAGGATCTTACTTTTGATACTTTCATTCAACTTTTTTATTGTATTCTTAGTAGTAACTAATACTCGTTAGTAGTTTTGGGTCATTCTTTAACTACTGCAATTCTCTACACAATATTAAATCATACACATTCTTTTGGCAAAATAAAATTATTTTTAGTGATAATTTTGGAAGAAAAGGTGTTGCAATTGTCTGTAAGCAATGTTAGTCACTTATCATTTTAAGAGTGACAAACGAGCACACAGTCCACCTGATGGTAAGTGGTTGCTGTGGCCCATAGACATCTGCATCTATCCTCGATGACGAATCAAAATGCAGATGCATTGTCACCTGTGAGGACTAAGATGGAATGCCTTGTGGTTAAGGTTAAGAATCAAGTCGCCTCAATAGGCGAGTGTGGGGCGGTGGGAAAGGGGTGGGGGGTAGATTCGCCCCTTTTCCCCTGCCGGATGTGCCTATTTTTTTTCGGGGCTCCTATTTCTGGATGGTTTATAAAAAACTAACCACGAAGGGGATGGAGGGTCTGTTCGCTCGCTTCGCTCGCTCACTCGACATCGCCATCCCCTTCCAACCTAACCTGTCCGAGTCGGGGTGCCCCAAGTTCCGAGCTCACTTCGCTTGCTCTTGCACCAAATAAAACACAAAAATGTTAACTTTTATAATTACTTTAATAAGTAAACATATTTTATTACTGCCACCATTTCCAAAAACGTCGTAAAATAGTAAGCATTAGGTTTCCAGAGGGGTAGCGAAATCGTCGAAAAACAGGAGGCAGATAATAACAATAAGGAGCACATTCACATAAACTCGGAAGCAACGGAATGACTTAATAAGTTTTTTATTTTTTCATTTCAGAATTGGGGCAATGTGTGGCCTGGACCTAAAACCTTTCACCCTTCATCTGTGCCACTGCCAATACGACAAGGTTATGTTCCTAAAGGGCAAGCACCACCGGGGAAGAAAGCAAATGCCGAGCTTATGAAAATTCCCAACTTCCTTCATCTCACACCACCAGTTATTAAGACACAGTGCGAGGCTATAAAGAAGTACTGTACAGAATGGCCAAAGTTACTGAACTCCGAGGAAACTATAGAAAAGCACTATCCTTTAGAAATTATCTCATCAGATTATTGTCATGCCAGTCCTACCATCCGGAATCCCTTGGCTAGAGTAGTCAATTTAAGAATCAAGTTGTCGTCATTAAATTTGGACAAACATGCAAGGGATAAGTTCCTCAGATTGATTGGTGACCGTTATGATGAGAAAACTGATTTAGTGACCTTTATTGCTGACCGTTGTCCAATGAGAAAGCAAAATTTAGACTATGTAAACTATTTACTGACAGCTTGCTATCACGAATCATGGAGTGTTGAAGACTGGGAGATTGAAAAAACTGAAGAGGACATGGAATATTACGATTGGAATAATAACGCATCCAAGAGGAGTCTGGTTAACTGGTTTTTAAAGTGCAATAATGAAGAAAAAGAATTAACAGATGAGGAATTCAAGAGTTTTGATATTTCTAAGATTCCAAATGCAGAAGGTTATAAGGATGCAGTAACTAGCTTGATGAATGATGGTGAAAGCGATGCCACATTGAAAAACTATGGTTCATCCGTTAGAAAGCTATTGGGGTTGCCAGAAAAGAAAGTAATATAATGTTTTTAGTTTTAAATAAATGATAGTTTGTACACAGTTAACATATTTTATTACCAAAAATACTAAACTGATTATTGATAATTGCTAATAGATGGCGCTGATATTGCACACTCAATAGGAATTATTATAGTATTTGATGCCAGGTAGCCTTTGTAAATAAATGCTGCTCTTACTTCAGTCAGGGAACTTAAAGACATAGTGTTGAACTCTGTTAACAGTAAAATTTTACTAGTGCTATGAATGAGGGTAAAACTCAAAGCTGCCACTCATTTGGGCAGTATAAAGTATGTTGCAGGCAACTAGCTTGGATCAGTCATTTTACAAGTCTTACTCAGTTGTCATTCTGTCCGTTGTGGTAATTCTGTTGTGCAAGTACAGAATCATGTCAAGCTATGCTGCTGTTGGTTTGCATACGTCATCTAGTTTGGTGTTATCTTGTATTTACTTTTAACTGCTTACTGTGCTCCATGTATTTTATATTGTAATGCATCACCAGGAAATATACCTTTTATTTAAATAATTTTGAGAGTAATTTCTATCATATTTGGTTATAACTAATAACAGACTCTCATAAAACCCTATAACATGGCTTAATTAATAAAGCATGATGCTTGAATTGATTAAGCTAATTTGTTTTTACCTCCAACGAAAACAGAGGGGTGTATATCTTTCTAGTGTGTCTGTCTGTGGCATCCTAGCTCCTGAATGGATGAACTGATTTTGTTTAAGTTTTTTTTTTGGTTGAAAGGTTAGCTATGTTTCAAGAAAATCTGTTCAGCCGTTTGAAGATTATTAGCTCTTTGATTTTGGTTTTGAAATTTTTTAATTTTAGTTACCACACTCTAAGCGCGTAATTTGCGTGTGGGCAGAAATTTCATATTATTCAAGCCATCTGATTTTTTTTTAAATGTATGTTCACCGATTATTCGAAGACGCCTGAACCGATTTGGAAAATTCTTTTTTTGTTTCAAAGTTTATACTTCCCACGTGGTCCCATTTAAATTTTAACGAAATTGGTCGAGTAGTTTAAAAAAAATCAACAATAAATTATATTTATATTGAAGTCAGATGTACAAAATTTTTAATTTTACTACTTGTGTTATACAATATTTTGATAGTATTACAGACTTACCATACCTGTTTGTTCAATACTCGAGCTCAAATTTACAAAAAAAAACTCGATAAGTGTAATCAGGACTTGCGCCCTGAGGGTTCCATCGAAACTTAATTAGATATGTATTTATGTAGATAGTTCGTCAATCCCCTGAATTACATGAAGGAAAATTATTCAAAGTAAGTCGGATTGAAGGGCAAACTTAACTTTACATATAAAACATAAACACTCACGCCTGTCACCCAGAGGGGTAGGCAGAGACTATGGACTTCCATTTTGCACGATCCTGACACGCCTCCTCCATATCCATATACCTACGCATACACGCTCGTCGGTTAAGGGTACCCTTAATTTGGCGAATTTTCAATATATCGCCAATTTGGTCGATAAACTTCCTAGGGCGTCCCTTTCCGACTCTGCCGTTCACCTCTGCAACATAAATTTGCTTTGTCACTCTTTCCTCATTCATTCTTTCTACATGACTAAACCACCGAAGCATTCCTTTCTTAATCCTGGTCACAACATCATCGTGCAAACCACACTCTTCTCTTATCACATAATTTCTCACTCTGTCATTCAGATTCAGCCCTAACATACTCCTTAATGACCGCATTTCTACAGCATTTATTCTTCTTCTGCCACACCCAACTTTCACTACCATACATTAAAGTAGGGACTAACACAGCATTGTGAATTGCCATACGTACCTTTTTGGACACATTCCGACTTTCCACAATAGAGTGTAGAGCCCCATTTACTCTATTTCCTGCGTTCACTAGTCGTTCTATATCCTTATCATATCTACCATCCCTGCTAAATACACAAGACTCATCTACTTGCCCGACCTATTCCCCTAACTTTACAGTGAAATAAATGTTTTCTTATACATTATATAGTGGCGGTGTAAGAATATCCACTACTCCATATCGTTCCATAGGTGTTTTAAGAGGTGACAGAGAGAAACTGAAAAAGAAAGTGGACAGCACCATCCTCCCGATAACAACTCGGTCATAAAACCAACCATCTCGTCAGGCGTGGCGAATATGGCGTAATTCCACTTATGAGGCAAGAGGAGACCTATGTTCAGCAGTGGACTTTTATAGGCTGTAATGGATAAAATGGATAACTGCAAATGTAAGTTTGTAATCGTAAATAATATTTACATTATTTAACTATAAATTAAAATACACGATTATTTTGCAATAATCGGCCAAATTTTCAGAGAAGGTTCAGAAAAAGTAATATAGGCAAATGATGAAGAAAAATTAATTAAAAAATCAATAATTCTGTCCTTTTTATCTTTTAAATTCAAAATGCGTGGTAATGCATTATTTTAACTGATATTACTGCGCACGCACACATTCGTAAGGGTCGATCGGTAGGCAAAAACGTTGATAATTTCAAATAAAAGTAGAAGCCTTATTTACTCGTATTTTCAAAAACTGCAATAACGGAATATCATTATTTATATCTTTGAACTTATGTTTAAAATTTGGCTACTCTGAAAAATAACTCTGTATTTCGATTTTTTTCCTGTACTTATGCAATTTTCCAATGTGGTATAAGTAACCAGTAGGTAGACAATTAGTGAAGCCGTATTAAAAAACCCAATCCAGTAAATTTTGTAATATTGTAACTGAAATTAAGCTGAGAAATAACAATAGAAATGTTGAAAGGTTCCTTGTATGACGTGATTATTATGGTTAAACCCTAAAAATTCTAATACTGTTTAGCATTAGCATCAATGGGTAAGAAATAAAATGACTTAATGTTTTTATTATTAATTTATTTATCAATATAATATGTATATAATATAACTTACAGCCTTAAATGGCGTCAGTTGACTGCGTTCGACGATAAGTCAGGACTTAGCTGAACAGAAGCGCTCGACCATTGTGAAAATATACAAGAAAACATACAACTCACTATTCTCACGATAAATTAACACGAAACTTGCGAACGCATCCACCGACGCCGACAAGCTTAAAAAACATTCTTAATTTTAATTTATTCCAAAGAATATACCTAATTACTGACTACCATTATCATACTACTCGCTCTATTATACAACAACCAAATTTTATAATCATTTTTTTTTTCGCATATTTTCACCGAAAACTGACAAATGAACAACAAAAAAAATCGTATAGCATATACTAAACGATTGCTATAAGCTGCTAAAAAGGGATAGAAGCATTATCGAGTGTTTATTAGAGCAAGATAGCACGTTTCTTTCAATTTAATAATTTTAATATCCTCGTTGGCTTTTAGTATATGCTATAAGACTCGTCGGAAAAATACGAACTCGCGCATTCTCCATTTTTTATATCACTTATAAAATAATAGAAAGATATTTTTTTGTAATATTTTTTCAATTTATACAGTAATTCTACATTTTATGTTTCTTTTAGCACATTCATGTCTCCTTTGGCGTACTTTCGAAAAAAAAAATTGCAACAACTGACGTAG
This sequence comes from Parnassius orleans, assembly GCA_029286625.1. Taxonomy (NCBI): domain Eukaryota; kingdom Metazoa; phylum Arthropoda; class Insecta; order Lepidoptera; family Papilionidae; genus Parnassius; species Parnassius orleans. Next base: position 2,098,718 of record JAGSMP010000039.1, on the reverse strand, counting down.
TAACTTATGAAAACTTAACAATAATTCCTCATTAAACGTCAATGCACTGACACATCCTTACACGTGCGTATTTCATCAAGGTTTATAAAAAAAAACTGTTTCATCTATGAACAAGAAATTTTAGTTTCCCGTTAAAATTGCTGTAATTTTCTCCTAATTCATATGGGGTATATAATTTTCAAATTTATTAATGAATTTAGGGTTGATATTTTTTCAATGTTTAAAATTTCTATTTCACTTGATTCCATCGCATCCTAACTGCGTAATATACATTTTTTTAATTTAAAGTGAAGATTTTCCAATATGGTAGTAAATTATAATAATTTAACTTCTTTTTCAATTTTCATTATTAATTCGAAATTTAAAATCACCACAACAATTATCTACTAATTTACATTAAATCAATAACAAGCCAATTTTTTAAATCGTTTTTATTACAAGTACAATTCATATAAGTATAAAAATAGGTGCTTTATGTGATTCGTTCATTGCTTCCATCAAAAAATAAATTTCGAAACAACACGTGTGAGCACATGGCAGCGTATTCTAGTGCTCCCGATCGCTTCAGCGTCACAAAATATAAGAACTCTTAAATTATCTCGGCTTACAAATTAAATCTGTAACGGGACGGTCCAAATTACACGATATTTGAATGTTTTTGTGACACAGAAATCGTCAGTCGATATTTATGAACATCCGGTGTGAAGGACCAGATGTAATAAAAACAAAACAATACTCAGACGCTAATTTATGTACAATCACCAATTGTTTTACTACCATAGTTTGAATTAAGCTATCTACGAAAGGTGTTGGCTATACAGTTTCTCATTTGAGTGTCGTCCAATTCGTATTACAACTGAAAATTAATCAAACAAGTCAACACTAACGTGCTCAAAACTGCTCATAAAAAATACATCAAATTAGAAAACACATCTATAGACTATGGCTATATAAGCTTAAAATTACTTAAGCCACTTGACATTACTCTGTGTAGTTACAATGATTTTTCTATGCAAATACGATTCCTGTGTCAGTCTAAGTTAAAAGAAAACCTTTAATGTTTACTCATAACATAATAATAGGAACTATTTTACATACAAAGTGATAGAAGCGATCTAAGCGAAGTCAAGAGACGTTTAAACCTAGTAGTTACTAAATAAGGCGGCGTAGTGTGGCGTGCGTGCTTTTGCCACATGAAAATTACTAAAACGTACAAATTTGGTAGTTTTTTTTAAATATTTTTAGTCACTATTTTGACTTGTCAGGAGTGCCTTTTCTTTATACAAAACAAAAATCAAGGCACACGCGCCACACTCACGCTATTTTATTTAAAAAAAAAGCAATCTTACACACTAAGAAAATAAAAGAACCATATCAACACACACTTATCTTTCGTTTGTATTATTATTATTATTTAGTGCAATATACAGTTTATTATTATTATTATTATTACGTGGCATTGATTTTCCAAAGCGACTATACGGAAGCGCTGCTGCGTCCGCGTTTGTTTTAAATGTTTTACGCACATGTGTCGATTTGAACAATCAATATGTTGGCTCATGACAATATTTCTAATGTCGAGAACTTTAAAAAAAAAACTTGAGCAAGTTAAAGAGTCAAGTGATAGCAGCACAAGAATGCCGGCTCCACAAGTTGGTCCCAACACTGATTCCAACGTTGGCTGATTAATATGCTAGGCAAACACACGTTGGCTATTATACTAGTTAAATCCAGTCAGAGCTAACGTTTGATATAGAAATTGCTCTAGGTGCTTATACATTACTGAGTACATGTCATTATTATTTATCATTGGAAAAAAGAAAGAAACAGCTACGCTAAAAAAGATTGTGGAAGACGACACATCATAAAACTCAAACCAGTGAGTACCTTACCTATATACATTTATTTTTCATATTTTAGAACAGACCAACCAAAATTTGAGGACGACATCTTAACATACTAGACGCGCGTCGCAATATGATACGATCGAACAAGTAGCCAACGTGTGGACGAAACGCGAGCGTTGGCACAGATTTCCTTAGATGAAACCGACACGGGCCGGCCGACTGCGAACGCTCGCACCAACGTTCACGCGTTCAACGAGTGATGTTGGGCCAACGTTAAGACCAACGTGTAGAGCCTAGGGAATAGTGGCAGTGTGAATCGCATCCAGCGTACAGACATTTTTTGTTATTCTTACCCAAAAAAGAAATTTACTTTTTTATAAAACTGAAGTGACAAAATCTAAAAATTGCTGTTCATGGACATCCGCAACCAACATCAAACAATGAAGACTACAGATGCGTTGTCCTCCAAAAATTTTTTAGTCGTTCTTCCTTAATTTTATTTGTTGCAAGTACATTCACTTTTTCGATGAATTTAAAATGGCTTACACAATTATTTTACCATTCCTTCAAACATTATAATAAAAAGTTCAGTCCTATAAGGTAGTCCATTTTTAGATTATAATATTATATATTATATTATAATATACCGACACTACAGGTCGTCTTACAGAATTGACATGTTGTGTAAACACGTCTTTAAGACGGAAATTTACAGGAGCATTTATTTACAATCGAAGGTAAAGGGTAGTTTGTAACTAATTTTATATAACATTACACCATTTTGGATAAGTGAATCTTTTGAATTACATTGTTATTTTCAACAGATATCTCTATGTAGATTATAGTACAATACGCTAAAGGCGATACACAGAATATTAATAAATTTTCTTAAAATATCATCATTAAAACATAAGTGTTTAGATGCTATAGTCATCACGAATGGCGATCGTAGATAACTTACTTCAACTATTTATGCTGTAGGTGGTTATGAAAAAAAAGCGCTATTGAAAATTTAAAATTGGGTACAAAATTATATACTCGTGTGAGGAGTTTAGAAAAATACATTGAACAATCCCTCTTTATCGATAGAACTCCTAGAAAATTGACGGTAAGATCGACCATAGAGGATAAATTCGTCAAAATGCTAACACGAAATACGGTTTAGCATGAATTTCAGTTAATATTTTTTTGGACCAGATTCATGTCAATCAACTTTTGTTACAATTAAAAAAAGCCATCTACGTTCACCACGCACAACGACCGCAACCTATATGCTTTTCGTCATTTTTACAACAAATTGGCAGTTTATGTGAACAGATCCAAAATGCAATTCCAAGGAAAACTCTCACGGATCCGAAATTTAAAAGCTATGCGGTTCGAATGCTACATTAAATTAACAAAAGTCGTTTCTTTACAAATTCCCTCCTAAAGAACATGCGTTAACCAGTCTTCTGATAGTTTCAAGTCATCGTAATATCAATTTGTCTACTAGAAAATATCAACATTCTGTACAGTTATACAATTTTGAACCTAACCGTCATTCGAACACGGCTCGAATTAGCTCGCTAGAAGTACAATAACGAGAGGGACAACTATACAACGCTAGAGCGAGACGGCGTGCGTCCGCTTCGTAATTGTACTAGATTCTAGAAAGCTATTTTATTTAGTGCAAGTTTAACCACCTAAAAGTATAAAACACAAGAGATCCGATGACTTTTCAACGTAGCCGAAAGCATACGCGGCTAGGACCATTGACAATATTATCCGCAGCACCAGAGAAAAGAAACCCAGTGTTGCCACTGAAAAAATCCTTACACCCTACACAAGCGTCTTACTAACCGAAAAAAAAGAACCTATTTTTTTTTTAATCATTTCGAAATATATTAGGAATTAAATTACTACATAAAAAAGAAAAAACAAAATCATCACTAGTATTAATCAACGACTGCATGTTCGTATCGAATGTGGTATTTTTTTTACAATGTCAAAAATATATATAAATATATAAAGTAGGCATTATATACTTACACTAGAGGCTAATGTCAAAGATTAGGGTATTTCGTGGCGTCTAAAGAACGCGCGGCAATTCTTATTGTCGATGCGTACAAGCTGGAACAAATGAAATTTAAACATTTAAACGGGATAATTGATGACGATAATAATTTCACTTATAAAATAAGTAAAATTTATTTATTTTAAATCTAGCTACAGTATAATACAATATTAAGAGAGCAACAATGAATATATGCTTACATCTGAAACAATACTATTTTTAGGTGAAAAACTAGGACCTAAACTAGTTAAAATTTATCTTAGATATAACGTAATATAGATTTTTCTTACTCTAAAACCCTCTCAGAAATGAGAGGAGGCCTGTGCCCAGCAGTGAGACGTATATAGACTGTAACTTTAACTTTATAACGTATCTTAGTAAAAACAAACTCCAAAAACTTAACAAGTGGTAGAATTAAAAATTTTGTATAACCGACATCAATATAAATTATTAAGGATAACTCAAAAACTACTGGTCAGACCTTGATCAAATTTATATGGGACCACATGAAAAGCACCAACTTTCAAATAAAGAATCGTCAAAATCGGTTTACCTAGAAAAAAGTTATGATACACACATAAAAAATACAGTCGAATTGAGTACCTCCTCCTTTTTGAAGTCGGTTAAAAAGAATATGATCATCAAAATCAGTTGGTGTGGTAAATAATTATATATTTGGACATATCGCGTCGTTTAATGATTTCCTTATGGATCCTATTTTCAGATTTAGACCAAATTTATATGGAACCATCCTTGGGTACTCCTTTCTAGCAAAGAAAGAGTCTTTTGAAATCGGACAACATGGTAAATAATTATCACTAAACATACATAAAAAAAATCGACAAATTGAGAGCACCTCCTTTTTTAAAAGCTTGTCAACTATGTCAAATATCTCCCTTATGAGGCAATCTATGAGTAAGACCTATGTTCAGCAGTGCACTTTTGATAGGCTGTAATTATGATGATGCCAAACTTGGTGGTCGAGTTTGTAACTACAGTTTTTTTATTATTTCGATTTGTTATCAGGAAGATGCTGCTGTCTATCAGAACAGAAACAGAAACTTTTTTTATTCAATATAGATTATAAATAATACTTATTGAAAGTCACTCTTTTGTTTAATTATCACTGGTTCGAAAAAAAACCTCTGTCCTGGGAAGAACCAACAAGAAACCCAGCGGCTTTTAAAAAAAAATAACAGCTTACAATCATGTATGTTACACAATTAACCACACAAAACAAATTAGAAATAGCTTGGTAGCGAACACCTCATATCTGATTCAGATTCCCTCTGTCGCCTCTTACGACACCCACTGGATGATATGTGCAAGGTGCAAGATGCATCTACCACAATACTACACTACTAAGACTGTATAGTAAATCATCATCATCATCATTATCATTACTTCTCTTCACAAGTCCACTGCTGAACATAGGCCTCCCCCAAGGAATGTCACAAAGCACGGTCCTGAGCCATCTGCATCCATCGACTTCCTGCATCTCTGACAGCGGTATGTATGTATTATAATTCCCATCGTCTTCACTACAGGCCGTCACAAGTCCTCTGCTGAACATAGGCCTTCCCCAAGGAATGTCACAAAGCACAGTCCTGAGCCACCTGCATCCATCGACTTCCTGCATGCTTTACCAGCACGTCACTACTAGTGGGAGGCTGCCCCACATTTCCCCTACCGGTACGAAGCTGCCACTCTTGATTCATAGTACCTATAGTATAGTATATATTACAAACAAACGTAGGTATTAATCAACTCACCTAGGCTCCACGTATAAATCAGCCTGCATCCCCAGACACCGTTCCCGTCGAAACCGTCAGCGCAGACGAAGAAACAAACTAACACGACAAATAAAAACAACGCAGTGTCCCCCAGCACTATTAAAGTCACTTCATTTAGGTTTTTTTTTTAAATTTATTTATATATATATATAAAATGCAATATCGCTATATTAAGTAGCACAGTGCACTCGCTAGTCCGTCGGTATTTACAGCGTTTGTAGGGCGATATCACTGCGTTTTGGCTGCGACTGGCGCTTTCAGTTCGTTAGGTACGGTCTCCGGTTTGGACTTCTGTGTGGCTGAAATAGAATACATTTATCTTTATATTTGTAATTTAATATAGTTAATATATTATTATAACACAATCTCAGACCAGCACAGATTAAATACATTTCAAGTGACACAAAACCAAGCCAAGACCATGGTCAACTAATGTGCGTATGTGTGCGCCAAGCAGTGAATTTTACGGGTTGATAATGTGTATTAGTTAGTGGTACTGGTCCCTCCCCAAAAAAGTTCCCTCCTCCTATGAGGTAAATCTATGTGGAAAACCTATGTTCAAAAGTGAATTTTTATATTCCTTAAAAGTGGCTCAATTTCTTTAAAAAAAAAGACGTCAAAGAACTTACGTCTAGGTCTGGCCCCAGCGACGACGCTCTGCGATCCGCAGGAACCAGCCCGCCCACGGCTGGGAGCCGCACCGGAGGTACTGCCCCGGCTGCAATGTTGACTGTAATTTAGACATTTCGTTTTTTTATATACGAGGGGGCAAAAGAGCATGCGGCTTAGGGTTGCGGCTCCCGTTTTATGTTTTAGAGGATTTGATAAGATTAAATAAAGAACATAAGATAAAATAAATAATATCATATTGTTTTCAATAAAATACTGTTATGATATCAGTAGCAATATTTATTAATAAGAAAAACAATGTTAATACGCAATATAAACTTGTTTATCTCTCTAACATCGCGTGTCACCTCAACTTGATATTGCCTTGTCCTCTATTAAAAATTTCAAAGTAAGAGACAAGATCAGTTGGTTGTGTGGAATATTGTAGGTGCGTTGCCAGTATTTAAAAAAAATTAGGCTCTTTTCTTGAAGGTCCTTAAGTCGTATCAATCCGGGAATATCGCTGGTGGTGGTAGATTCCACAAAGAAGTTGTGCGAGGAAGAAAACTAGATTGGCTATTCATTGAGCATCAATGTATATTATCGTACTAGCTGTTCCCCGCGACTTCGCCCGCGTGGAATTTATCACGATTGAATTTCATGGGTTTTAATTTTATTGCGCAGAACCCTAATTCTTTTTCTAAAATAACAGTAGCCTTAGTTACACCTTATAACATTAGTTACCTGCCAGTAAAAGTGTCGTCAAAATCGGTGGAGCCATTTTGGGAATTAGTCAGAATAAACAGAGAGTGGGACAGTAGGCTTATAATGGTTAAGGAATAAAAATATAACGTATGAATCATTCAATTAAAACCTCACATTGGCATATCATAGAATTTAATACAATATTTATATTTACGTAAAATTTAAACAATAAATATAATATTATAGTTTAATAATAAATTTTGGACAGATTTTGGAAAGGTGGACTGTGTGCTCGTTCTTGTTTGCCACCCTTATTCAATAAAAAAAAAGTTGTCTGCAATAGAAATGTATTATTATAGTAAATATATATATATATAAACTCAGGGAGTTCTGGCGGGAACTTGACCGTCTGTGTATTGCTGCTCGTGTATTATATTATTGTTTAAATAATGTTTCGAAGTAAATTTTGATAGGTGTAAAAGTGGTGCGATTTTATATACTAAATATCTGCGCATATTAACTATTAGTGGAAGCGGTGAAACAAGTCGTGTTATGAATCTCAAGATAATGTGTGGCTTGGGCCCTTTGAGATAGTATCGTTATCTACTATCTCAAAGGGCCCAATATTTGAAAAAGTAACAAAACCTTTGATCAAAAACAATACTTAATTTAAAAAGTTTGTCATGGCTGACCTAGGAAAATATTTATGCTTCAATAAGATAATTTATATATCGCACCTTTAAAGACAAACCGTTAATAAACGAAACTTTTCAAGAATTGAGTTACCAATGCCATCTTTCTAAAATTACGTATACTATATGATGAATTTGACACTTTCATAAAAATTGCAATTTTAGAGGTAGATGGCACTAATTTTGACAGTTACAAAACGAAATAAAATTTGCTTGCTAAATGCAATATCGCGTGTTTAAACTAATGATGGTTAATATAGCGCATAGCGTCATATTATAGCGCGCTATCTTTCCATAGTGCACAGCACGTGCTATGTAAGTAGCCGCCATAGCGCTATGAATATCTAGCGGCAACTAGCTCTAGCAGGAGCGCTGGCATCTAGCTGTCGCGTGCGCGCTGTTGGGAGTGGACGTGTGACGCAAATTTGATCTAGCAGCACGCTATTCATCGCGCGCGACCGTAGTTTAGAATTAGACGTTGGTTAGTTAGTGTATACTGTATATTTATAAGTGATCGAAGGACACGGTTGTCTGCTACAAAAGAAGCCTAACTAATGTTTTAAATATAAATAAAATATAGATTCAAAAGTGTATTTAGTAGTGTATGTAAATAGCTGATTTTTGTGTATATAATCAATAAACTTTTAAATATACCTTCAATTGATTTATAATTTAAATTAATGTTAAAATAACGTTTACATTGATTATAGACAGTCCTAAGCCTGAAAAGTATGAAAGAGTGTTCATTGGGTTTTTTTACTGCTTTATTTCATTTTAGTCTGAAATGCGACTTATTACGAAATAATATTCTTGTATAGCACGCGGTCTATCCAACGAACGATATGTAATGTAACGTGCTACGAGATATAGCGTGCTGCAAAACTTTACGCGCTTGCCGGCCTCCCACACACTGGTGCAAAGCCGTGTTAGTCCCACTATATAAAGGAAAATGATCGCAGCAGGACTGTAAAAACTACCGTGGTATCAGCCTTCTTAGCATTGTGGGAAAACTGTATGCTAAAGATACTGATGGAAAAATTTGGGATGTGCAAGCGGGATTTAGAAAGGGAATGCGATGTACGGATCAGGTCTTTTCCATGCGCATGATCGCGGAGAAGTTTTTGGCCAAAAACAAAAGGTTTTTTGTGCGTTCGTGGACTTGGAAAAGGCTTATGACAGAGTGAACAGGGATGTGTTATGGCAAACACTGAAATCATTTGGTTTGAGCGCTGGTTTGATACAGGCATTAAGGTCTCTTTATAGGGACTCTAGTGCTTGTGTCAGGATCAACGGGGTCTACTCGGACTGGTTTGGCATCCAAAAAGGTGTCAGACAGGGCTGTGTAGCTTCCCCGTGGCTGTTTAACCCATTTATGGGCAGTTGTTTGCAAACTTTGTAAGTTGAAGAATGTGGGTTGCGAATGGATGAGTTAACCGTCAAATGCCTTTTGTACGCCGATGATCAAGTCATATTTGGATCGTCGGCGGCCGAGTTGCAAATGATGGTAACATTAATGAACAGTTCATTAAAAGAAAGGGGAATGAAAGTGAACGCAAGTAAGACGAAAGTTATGGTTTTTGAAAGAGAAGAAAGTAAAACGATATGTGAAATAAGAATAGAAGGGGAATTGGTCGAGCAAGTAGATGAGTTTGTGTATTTGGGATGTGTATTTAGCAGGGATGGTAGATATTATAAGGATATAGAACAAAGAGTGAACGCAGGAAATAAAGTAAATAGGGCTCTACAGTCTGTTGTGGAAAGTCAGAATGTGTCCAAAAAGGCACGTATTGCAATTCACAATGCTGTGTTAGTCCCTACTTTAATGTATGGTAGTGAAAAATGGGTGTGACAGAAGAAGCACGAGAGTAGAATAAATGCTGTAGAAATGCGATTATTAAGGAGTATGTTAGGGCTGAATATAAATAACAGAGTGAGAAATTGTGTGATAAGAGAAGAGTTTGGTTTGCAAGATGATGTTGTGACCAGGATTAAGAAAGGAATGCTTCGGTTGTTTGGTCATGTAGAAAGAATGAATGAAGAAAGAGTGACAAAGCAAATTTATATGGCAGAGGTGAACGGCAGAGTCGGGAAGGGACACCCTAGGAGAAAATTTATCGACCAAATTGGCGATATATTAAAAATGGGCCAAATTAAGAGTACCCTTAACCGACGAGCGTGTATGCGTAGGTATATGGATGTGGAGGAGGCGAGAGAGGTGAGTCAGGATCGTGCCAAATGGAAGTCCGTAGTCTCTGTCTACCCCTCTGGGTGACAGGCGTGAGTGTTTATGTTTATGAACAGGGCAATCAAGTTGACCGCGTAAAATATCACGGCGTTTTTCTAACGTAAGAAGATTAAATTTACGACAATTATTATATGAATGTGTGCGTGGTGATGTCGCACCCGAAATTTAGAGATTTAAAAAACTTTTTCTGAATATGCTCTAAGCGTGCCTTATAAACTTCATATGAAGGCGATCATACCGGACTAGCATACTCCAATATGCTTCTCACGTATGCAAAATATAACGTTTTAATGCCAAAGTACTTTTAAACGGTTGACAGGTTCTTGGAGTTCTTTTATACGTGGTAGAGCCATGCTGCAGCTATATTAGTAGTATAGTTGTAGCACGAATGGGTCGGCTCGACCGGGGAAGGACCACGTTCTCACAGAATACCTGCGTAAAATAGCAGCTTAACACTGCTGTGTTTCGTATGGTGAGTGTAGAGAACTGGAGACCCTTATTACTGGAAAAGAGGCATTCCATCTTAGTCCTCACGGGTGACAACGCGTCTGCATTATGATTCGCAAACGAGGATAGATGTAGATGTCTATGGGCCAAAGTAACCACTTACCATCAGGTGGACTGTGTGCTCGTTTGTCACCCTATCCTATAAAAAACAAAATAGAACAAAATCTGCGAAATGTGATGTATCGACATATTGTGTAGTGGTGCGAGTTACCTGAAGGGTTGCGGGTGGTGGTGCTGGTGCGTGCGGTCGCTCTCGGACACGGAGCGCGTGCGGTCGTACGCGCGTGCGTGCGGCCCGCGCCCCGCGGCCAGCGATAGTGGTGCGAGTTACCTGAAGGGTTGCGGGTGGTGGTGCTGGTGCGTGCGGTCGCTCTCGGACACGGAGCGCGTGCGGTCGTACGCGCGTGCGTGCGGCCCGCGCCCCGCGGCCAGCGATAGTGGTGCGAGTTACCTGAAGGGTTGCGGGTGGTGGTGCTGGTGCGTGCGGTCGCTCTCGGACACGGAGCGCGTGCGGTCGTACGCGCGTGCGTGCGGCCCGCGCCCCGCGGCCAGCGATAGTGGTGCGAGTTACCTGAAGGGTTGCGGGTGGTGGTGCTGGTGCGTGCGGTCGCTCTCGGACACGGAGCGCGTGCGGTCGTACGCGCGTGCGTGCGGCCCGCGCCCCGCGGCCAGCGATAGTGGTGCGAGTTACCTGAAGGGTTGCGGGTGGTGGTGCTGGTGCGTGCGGTCGCTCTCGGACACGGAGCGCGTGCGGTCGTACGCGCGTGCGTGCGGCCCGCGCCCCGCGGCCAGCGATAGTGGTGCGAGTTACCTGAAGGGTTGCGGGTGGTGGTGCTGGTGCGTGCGGTCGCTCTCGGACACGGAGCGCGTGCGGTCGTACGCGCGTGCGTGCGGCCCGCGCCCCGCGGCCAGCGATAGTGGTGCGAGTTACCTGAAGGGTTGCGGGTGGTGGTGCTGGTGCGTGCGGTCGCTCTCGGACACGGAGCGCGTGCGGTCGTACGCGCGCGTGCGTGCGGCCCGCGCCCCGCGGCCAGCGATAGTGGTGCGAGTTACCTGAAGGGTTGCGGGTGGTGGTGCTGGTGCGTGCGGTCGCTCTCGGACACGGAGCGCGTGCGGTCGTACGCGCGTGCGTGCGGCCCGCGCCCCGCGGCCAGCGATAGTGGTGCGAGTTACCTGAAGGGTTGCGGGTGGTGGTGCTGGTGCGTGCGGTCGCTCTCGGACACGGGCGCGTGCGGTCGTGCGCGTGCGTGCGGCCCGCGCCCCGCGGCCAGCGATAGTGGTGCGAGTTACCTGAAGGGTTGCGGGTGGTGGTGCTGGTGCGTGCGGTCGCTCTCGGACACGGAGCGCGTGCGGTCGTACGCGCGTGCGTGCGGCCCGCGCCCCGCCGCCAGCGGCCCGCGCCCGGCCAGCAACTCGTTCAGCTGCGGCTGCGGGACAACACGGCTCAATTATATTATGCGGGCGCTACCGGCGCACCACAAGCAAAACGGATCCAAACCTAAATCTAGGCTCGAGTAAGAAATATCGAAATATCGATATTTTTCACTCGATAATTATCGATACTGATTAAAAATATCGATACGATAAATAAGGATATTTTTTTTTCTTGCCCATCCCTACTTAAATCACGCTATCAAAGCACATGAGTAAAGAAACCGTACAAAGGCAAAGCTTCATTCCACCGCGCGAATCGGTTGCACAACTACAAGCACACGGGGCATGTGTGCGTGACCACCGGCCGCTTGTCGCGTACGCGGCGAGACTGGAAAAAACCGGTTCGCTGGCACAGCCAGTGGAGAACAATCTCAGGGTCAGTGCGACGCACGTTGTTTGTTTTGTTAGTTGCAGGTTTGAATATTTTAATGTAAAAACGTGGTATTATTAATAATGGTTGTTTATTGTACTGTGTGTATGAATAATACTATAAAAAATAAAAATATATCATACTTTAAATATCCCAAGGAGTAGTAGGTAAGTAAATATTTGATTATTTTAGTTAAATTTATTTTTAAGTAAATATTTAATTATTTTAGTTTTTTTTAATTTATAATTATAGTTTTTAATATTGTATATAATAAAATATTGTATATTATGTTATGTAAATTTGATTATTACTTTTTCAAATAAGTACCTTTATTTTATTGTATGATCCTATTTTTAATAAGAAGAGGGTACTACACGGTGTGTTTTTACCTTTTTATTGTTATTACAAGCTTTTACTAAACATTTGTAGGTATGTATTAAAAACTGAAGGTAGCCGGGCTAACTATGACATTGGGACGTCAAACACCTCAGTCCCCCGTGACCATGGGTGCTGTAAAGCACCCGAAACGTCAGGAATTAAAAGTAAAATTAAACGCGATGTAATCCGTAAAACTAGTATAATTTAATGTGTAGTCTTCGCGTAAATATAAGAAAACATTATATATGGGTGGGTTGGTAACCGTTGGTATGTAGTAGGTATGTGGGTTAAGTTCACATATTGCAAGTAAGATTTGAACCACTTCCCAGTGTCTGATTGAGTTGAAATTTTGTATACCGTAATTTCAGTGACAATGCAATAATATGATAGATATTGTTTCGTTTAATTTGTCTCCACCTATTGTGACAACCCTACCAAAATAGGTAACAATTTTGACAGCTCCTTAGAAGCTTTGCCTCTGTACGGTTTCTTTACTCATGTGATCAAAGTTTCCAGAGTATTCCGGTATTTATGGTATAACTCCATACCACCACATGGTACGATAAAAGCTACTCGAAGTAAACACCTACCCCGGTGAGAGATCTCCACTTTCCTCTCCAAACAAAATTTTTATATATTTGTGACAACTACAGTTTAAAGCCACGCAACAATCTATATGATTATTGAATTGTATGGTTCGGCTTAACCGGAGAAAAACCACGCTCTCACAAAATACGACCGTGAAATAGCAGCTTTTCTTAATTGGCATTAAGATACGTATTTGATATGGTAACTATAAAGAAACAAAATACATTCCATCGTAATCCTCAAAAATGACAATGTATATACATTTTAATTCTTAATCGAGTATAGAAGTAGATGTCTATGGGCCACAGCATTTAAACTATCAGATAAACTTATGTGCTCTTTTATCATCCGAACTGTATAAAAAACAGAATTTCACCCGTTCTAGCTAGTTATATGTATAGTGATGTTAAACAAACTTACTGTCAAGTCATTCACTATGTAACCGACATATTTATATATTCTACGTCATCATCATTACAATGCGTAACAAATCCACTGCTAAACATAGTCCTCTACCAGAGCATGCCACAAAACATGGTTCAGAGAAACCTATATCCATCAGCCTGCAATTCACTTACTAATACAACCCCCCCCCCCCCCCATAGGTTGCTTAGCAACTTTGAACTCATACGGCCATCAGTGTAGGACCACATTTCAAATCCTAATGTCAGCATTGTCAAAACAAAACGGTGGTGAACTCTACCATATACCGGGTGTTTGTGAAACGCTCCCGAAAACGAAGACAGATGATAGTACTAAGGATACCTATGATGATGCGTCACAAAGAAATTCGATCCCGAGGAAAACAAAATCATCTTTTCACAACGTTTTATTAACTTTATTCACGCTCCATCATGTTAGTACAGTTAAATTAAACGATATTTCATTTAAAAAATCATGAAAATACTTAAACATAAAACCAGCAGTGAAACTTAAAAAAGAAAATCAGCTGACAATAGGGTCAATATCCTCGCGGGCGCCGAACTCTTATCTAGATCGGTACGAAACAATGCATTAGGTTATACTACTCACTCTACCCTTCCCTTTGACACACACGCTGCCTCGTGTCGCCTCGCGCTGTGGAATTTACACATGCTTCAAGGACGTTACCTCGTGCGCATTTGTTTTGGCGGGATTGATTAATAATTTTAGTTTTTGAGACAGTTCCGTGTAGACTATCACGAGCGACAGTTCAATTGTTTTGTTTATTAAATTATTGTCGTAATTACTTGTTATTTATTACTTAATGATATTGATCTTGTTGTTACGTTTTGTGTTTTTTGTTTTGTTTTAATAATGCCTAACGTTAATGTGCCTTGGAGAATTTCATAAGGCCACGGAGGATCGGTAAGCTGTTTCATACCTAATTTTTTTTAAATAACTTAGTACTGAACTGATCTGAATAGGTACATAACTGAATACATCAGAATAATAAACATACCTACACAATGGATAAAAAAGCATGACTCTAACCTTGTTAACATTTTATTTAAGTATGTTTTTCATTAGCGGGGAATCGAACCAGTTATTTGGTTTATTTGACCTGTGAATTCGAATTAAAGTGGTTACGTGGAGACAAGCACAGTGGCAAAATAGTAGGTTAAGTAGATAAGTTAGGTATTTAGACAAGTGTTGTAAATTATTAGGTATTATGGTACCATCGCTAGTTGCGGGCCGCGTGAATTCGGCGTTCGCGCGTACATTGACCCCTAGTCAGCTGATTGTAATTCAGTAATTTCACTGCTGGTTTTATGTTTCAGTATTTTCATATTTTTTTTTAATGAAATTATCGTTTCATTAGCTTTACTAACATGATGGAGCATGAATAAATCTAATAAAACGTTGTGAAAAGATGATTTTTTTTCATCAGGATCTATTTTATATTTCACCCATCATCAAAGGTATAGTTAGTACTGTTGTCTGTCTTCGCTTTCGGGAGCGTTTCAAAAATACCCTGTATACTACATAGGTGTCGTAAAGAGCCGACAAAGGGATACAGGAGATGGTTAGCAGCAACTTCCTGATAATTGAAAATTTTAAAAACTGAGGTTGCCAAGCCACCTGCCAAGCATGGCAAATATCCAACATTTAAAACAATCTATGAGGCCTATGATCAGCAGTTGACTTTGATTGAACCTTTTGGAGAAATGGGTCAAATTTCGTTAATTATTTATTTCAGTACTAGCCACTAACGCAATAGAATCATTCGGAAAGGGGAGGATGATTAAAAACTACTTTTTAGCAAACTTCAAAAAAAGGAGGAGGTAATCAATTCGACTGTATTTTTTTAATGTGTGTTACCTCAGAACTTTCTTCTATAGTCTTTGCATTATAGCATGGTGCGGGTGACAGGTTGACAGGTCACTAGAACGTAACTCGCATGCGTTTGCAAGATTACGACAACATTTTTAACTATGAGAAAATGACACTGAATTTGTTTTATTAAACTAAATTAAACTTAAAAAATCTCATCTGGTATAGTTTTGTTTTTACTAATAAAATTATAAAAGTTTCATTTATGTCACTTGCGTGCGCTGCACATATTTATTATGCATACTAGAGATCTGCCTCATAAAAATTGTCAAGCCAATATAATCGCTTAAAATAAGTAAGATAATTATATTTTATATGTATGGTGCAACACCGTCATATTCATGTATAATAAATTTAAGTAACATACGATTCATGTACTACAGTAAACAAATAAATAGAAAAAGTGGTAAAATTAAGAAAAAGGAATTAGATCATTTTAAATTTATTCCGCCATTTTGTGGATCTCGCTTAAAAGTAATCTCGAAGGCTACTAACACCCCCGCTTGACTCGCCTTAACAATGTTTTTGTTCATTTTGGCATTTTAAATAAACAAACTCAACTGGAAATAACGAAACGGCCGATAGGTACTTCATATAAAGCGTTAGGCGCTAAGCACAGATTATACACATTAGTGTTGCCAGGTGTCCCGATTTGTGCGGGAGGTCAGGGGTTTGTAGACACGCCCCGATTCACCCTTGATCAGGACGCGAAATGTCCTGATTTTTTACGTTCCGATAATTATGACAGCAAAATGAATACATCTGTAAGCTGTTACTGTGGCTGTTATTATATTTAAATATTTTAGCTTTGATATTTCACATTTTCTCACGAAACTCGGACTAAATAGTTAAACATCAAAGTTTAAAATTTTACGCGTATTGTGTTGGCGAGATACAGATATCATTCATGCTGTTTCGTTTTTTTTTTCTTACCGTGTGATGCCACCCGCCCAGCCACGCTATGCATCGACGTCGACAATTCGACCATTTTCATTCTGCGTAGATCGGACTAAAAATTAATATTGAAAAACTGAAGGTAGCCGGGCTAACCATGACATCGGGACGTCAAACACCTCAGTCCCCCCCGTGACCATGGGTGCTGTAAAGCACCCGAAACGTCGAGAATTACAAAGTTAAAATAAACGCGATAGAATCCGTAAAAATTAGTTTCATATAATGTGTAGTCTTCGCGTTAATATAAGAAATCATTAACTCAACCATTATTTATTATTTAATTCTCTTAGTAGTAATTAGTACAGTACCTAACTTACATGCTGCGGTTTGGATATGTATATTTAGTAAAATGCAAAGGTCTTGTGGGTCAGTTCTTTCACTAGTCAATTTCTTCAAGCGGTTGTTGTAGGTATTGTTGTTTTGAATAAATGAAGTGACATTATGCGTGCGATGCAAGGATTTTATCTGTGCGTTTGAGGTTATAGTTTGATTATGAATGACTGTGTGCTTTTTTATTGTATGATGCCGTTTTTAAGGGTTTTTGAAGTGTGTTCTGAGTTCATAAGATTTGTTACTTTTTTCAGAATAACAATAAAATGAGTCATTCAGAAAATTCAGTCTGCAACGATAACTAAACGTTCAACAAGTTCTGATTTGCCAAAAGAAAAACACACATAGACGATTATGCAGTTGTGCCGACGTTTGGAGGATAAATTATTTGTTCATTAGCTCAGTGCCACAAAATAAATATAAAGCACATTGCGAATTGTGTCAAAAAGACTTTAGCATAACTCATGGCGGCCAAAATGGCTACAAAAACCTGTTTTTATATTTTTTATTTTATTAGATTTGTATACCAAATTCTCGATTATTTTACCTACCGTCCCGATATTTGACCTACTGGACCTGGCAACATACACGGTTATAGCGAAAGGCGCTAGCACCCGTATCTTGAAAAGCTGCAGGTGTAGATATAGTCAACGCCTTACTAGAAATCACAGGTGCTGGCAATCATTTCTTTTAATGTTAAGAAACATGTTGCAATTAACATAAAATATGATTTTTATTTTCAAATTAATACATAGTATAATATTTAACTATAATGTCATAATTTGTATTCAACTGTAACTAAAATTTACATGCATTGTAATTTACTTATAAAGAAATATATATTACGGTTATAGTTTTTTATCGATTGCCAATTTTGTTTTGCTTTGTGTATCATTAATCGCGTTTTTTAAATTGATTCAACATTGTTTCATCGCTAAACTGTAAGCTGTCACCGCACCATGCTATAACGCAAAGACTAGGTGAACCGATTTTGATGATTTTTTTTATGATCAAGGTCTGACCAGTAGTTTTAGAGTTATACTTAATAATGCGTATTTAATTAACTTCGACTACATTGATGATGTTCTCATTTTATTTATATTGAAGTCGGTTGTACAACATTTTTAATTTTACCACTTGTTTGTTCCCACTTTTGAAATTGTCTAAAATATCAGACGCTTTGTTTTAATAAAAAAATAAATGTTAATAAACATTAATATTTACTTGTTTTGTAATTATTTATAATGCAATAGATCTATTGTTTTTGAATTATTAAAAAAAAAACATTAATTTATCAATGAAATAAATTTTGTTATTTGTATTGAACTATATAAAAATAGAACAGAAATAAATTTAAATACGATTTATATCTGAAAATTGTATAATATACATATTTGTATATAAAGCTTGTCTAAGTTGAAATGACACACCCCACTACTTGATTAGTTGGTAGAGTGCAAATATTGATAACGACACTTTATCTGTGTGGACGCGTCGATTGCTCCGTGAACTTGGATCTGTATGGGTGGGTACATCACGGTCGACTAGTCGCGCGATAAATCCGTCAACGCTTACTATATATGGTCAACGCATGCACTGCGCCCCCTTTCCCTAACGGGGGTCGCTTCCGATTCGGCAGAAAAGCCATACAGGCCAAAGCCAGTCCTACAGATGGTGTTTAGGGGGTAGGCACTACATAGTGAGTCCCACATAACCACTACATGAACCAATAGGTCCGCTCTCAGGTCATTTAAAGTCATAAAGTTGAACAACGAGTCCAAGAATATAGCTTCAGTCCAAGCGGTAACTGAATGACCAATTACAATGGCATTTTTATGTGTATTGAGTCCGTATTTAAAATATGCCTGTATGCGTAAATGCGGTAGTGGGGGCGCGTCACTTCAGCTTAGACAAGCTGAAGTACTCTAATCAGTCAGCCCTTATAAATGATGACACTGACTAGATAAGACAACGGTTAGTTACTCTCATGTCTAGCCTAAAGAAGTTTTACATCGAAATCGTAAAAATAAAAATCTACCTCCAACACTCTGAAGTCCTCGATGCTTTTGAACTTTTCAAGGTATCCCTTTAGCTTCGGCTCCACTTGCAGTTCAGACGCGTGCTTGTAATATTTGAGGAAGGCCCAGAACTTCTCCAGCCCATACAGCTGACCTGAAACAAGCAAGATATTTTATGTTTTCAGTGATTTTTTTCTGTTATATCAGTATGTTGATAGAATAATAAAGATTTTTAATTTGATTAACTTTAACTTGTAATTGTTTTGCTGTAAACTAGTGGGGAGCCAATCTACACTTCGATTACCAGTTTACAAGCTATATATTGTGTAAATATGGCATTTGTACGTGGTAGATCCATACTGCAGCTATATTAATTGTATAATTGTAGCACGAATGGGTCGACTCGACCGGGGAAGGACCACGCTCTCACAGAATACCAGCGTAAAATAGCAGCTTACTGCTGCTGTGTTTCGTATGGTGAGTGTAGAGAACCGGAGACCCTTTTTACTGGAAACGAGTCACTCCATCTTAGTCCTAAGGGTGACAACACATCTGCATTTTGATTCGCAAACGAGGATAGATGTAGATGTCTATGGGCCACAGCAACCACTTACCATCAGGTGGACTGTGTGCTGGCTTGTCCTATATATATATATATATATATATAAAAATATATGGCCGGCCCACTTCACCTTTCTAATCCCCTGGCCTACGTCAGTTACTCTGTTTCTACTGCGGATATTCTCATTACGAATGCTATCGCGCAAACTTCACGCCCTCTCCATAGCTCACTGAGCGACATTAAGCTTCCCGATACGGCCAGCAGTCAAGGACCACATCTCAGATCCATACGTCAGCACTGGCAACACAGGTGGTCATCATATTCTGCGTATTGTGCATGGTATATGATGACTAATATCTTAGTCTTCGGAGGTGACAATGCATCTGTAACCTTCTTTGTTTGACATTGGATGCAGATGTCCAAGAGCTGCAGTAAGCAACTTACCATCAGGTGGACTTTGAGTTTGAGTGTCACTTCAGGTTTGCAAAAAAAAAACATAATTTGTGGTAGGTGTCTATGGACAACTTACAATCAAAATGAAGTGTTAATAAGAGGAGTATTACAAAAAAACGAAATTAAAAGGTTTCCTCGTTGAAATTGTATGTTTTTCGTTCGTTGCTTGAAATAACAATTACTTGGTAAAATAGTTCGTTTTCTACTACAATAAGCTCAAAGCAAATTTTAGATAACTTATTTATTTATTTAGTAATAATCATTCTCCCGATGCATGTTTAGGCAAAAACTCTCGGAGGAAAACTCTCATGATTTGGAAGCTCTAATTTGTAGATTCTATTGAATATCGACCTTCAAAAAAAATATTTTTATCTCCCAAATATCCTATACTTTAATAATCATAGAATACATTTTCGTTATATGTCCTTCACGTAAGGAAAAAAAATCGACATAATTCAATTAACGACCGAAAAAACTTCGATACAAGCCCCAATATCTCCGAAGTTCTACATCATTTTGACGTAAAATTTATACCAAAATAATCATCAACATTTGCTTAAACTATACTATTATTTTACTTTTAATTCGTTACTATTATTTTTAATTAATTAAATAAAAGTACCATATATTTCACTGCGCCGGTCATCTGCGATCACTATCGCGCAAGCGCTTGTCCACGCCAGGTAATGCCTAACAAAAACATGGTTCGTATAGAATGACATTGCAAGAATTGAATCTGACGTTCCGCGCCTCTCTTTAGCCTTCCTCACCCCCGCAAACTTAAGGCGCGCCATTTTGTGATGTCAATGTCACTCACCGTTATTGCTCATTGCTTATTTCGTGTTGATAAAGTGCTTTCTTCGATCGTCTTTAAATCCACAAATAAAGTAATATCAGGTGAAATTTCGCAAAATGTTTCGAAAGTGTTGTGTTTCAGAGTGCAATAGTTTACGACAGGACGTTAGATTGCATCAGTTACCGGCAAATAAGACATTAGAAACAGGTGGATACAGTGCATAGGTTATAGTAACCTCGTTGGCAAAAGTAGTGAAATCACTAAGAACATGTATGTTTGCCATAAACATTTTGAGCAAAGTTTATTAACCCGAAGACGAATCGTCTCAAGTGTGACGCCTATCCAAGTTTATTTACTGACTTGGAAATTTTTCAGAAACCCGTCAAAAGATTTCAAAGAAACAGGTTAGTCTTCAAAACCGGAATAAATATACCTACAGCTAACCAACCTTTTTAATTATTTATTCTCTTTTTTTAGATTCCAAGACGATGACTATTGATCATAAATATGCAAAGAAGCGCCATATTGATCATTCATATTCACAACTTGCAGAAAGCGCATCTAGTAAAGTGGCGCGCCTCACAGTCAGTGGTATGTTATGTAGTATTGAATATCTGTAGCCGCCCGGTCGTTGAGTTAGTCCAATAGTGGAATGCCTAGGCTGTTCTTGTTCTCCTGTTTTGTAACAATAGGTAAATTGGTTTTTTAATTTATTTTTCAGTTACTTCTACTCTGACTCCAGTAGAAAACGCTGTCGCGTCTTCCAGCAGTACAATCCAAGATGCACAAGGTAATAAATTAAAACTGCACTGTATAAACTAGTTAAGGAACACTACTTAGGTATCTATTTAAATTATTGTTACCATGTAGAAACTTGTTATGTACATACCTAAGTAGTTGTAAGTATCTATATACATTTAATATAATTATGTTTATAATTATATATATATATATATAAATGTATGTAATTGTATGCTATTTTGTGTATTATAAAATTAGTGCATTTGTTTTAATTGTTTAACCAATTCTTTTTTTTTGGCACGTTCTACCTTTTCTGATTTACATTTTTCTTACTACCCTAAGACTTTCTTGCAAAGATTGCTTGTTAGCAATAAGGTTGCCTTGTTGTTCATTCCTAACTGTTATTTAACATAGTTTAATATAACATTATTGTTTTCTTTTATATTTAAAAAGTGCCATATTGATCATTCATATTCACAACTTGCAGAAAGTGCATCTAATAAAGTAGCATGCTGATAGTATATATAGATAGTAGATGTACTGCCATAAAGCATATTGATTGATTGAACTTTTTGGTTTATTTTTTCTTCAGTTACCCTGACCACCATGGAACATCCTATTGCATCTTTTAGTACTCATGCTATTGCCTCTTCTTACACTACAAGCCAAGATACACAACAAGGTAATAATAATCAAAACTGTATCTATAATATTGAAAGTGCCGGATTATAATAAGTACAATAATTATTGTGTATTTCTTTCGGGTAGTATTTAAATGATTGAATTCATATTCAGGGTATGATGGTGTAATAAATACTGATTATGTATTATCGTACGGAAATACTAAATGGGCGAAACACTGAGAGCAAACATAAATATTGAAAATGGCAATTAAAATTACATATTTGAGATATGAGTACAAATTTATATTTGAATACCAATTTTTCAGCTTACATAATATGCTGTTGTTTTGACTTTTTATTTTAATTGTTGTTTTAAAGCAACTATTCTTTTGTACACAACAACAACAAATGAATAGGCACTAAAGTCTCATTAACAGTCATCCATTAATTATTTATACGCATCATTAATAATTTCCCATTTCTTTCTCAGTTACTTCGACCACTATGAAACACACTGTTGCATCTTCTAGTACTCATGTGGTTGCATCTTCGAGCACTGCAAGCCAAGATACACCACAAGGTAATATTATAAATCAAAACAGTACCCATAAAATTTAAAGTACCTGAGATTATTGCATTTAATATGTAAGATTATGACAAATACAATCTTTTTTTTTTAATTTAATATTCTTTATTACACACCATAC
Organism: Parnassius orleans; assembly: GCA_029286625.1. Taxonomy (NCBI): domain Eukaryota; kingdom Metazoa; phylum Arthropoda; class Insecta; order Lepidoptera; family Papilionidae; genus Parnassius; species Parnassius orleans. The sequence continues at coordinate 2,076,000 of JAGSMP010000039.1, read as the reverse complement.
AAAAATTACAAATCTATATAATATATTCCAGGTTCATCATGTAAAACACCAAGAAAGTTGGTGAAACGGAGATTATTAAAAAATTTCAACTCACTAACTCCCAGGTGCCAACTATTTTATAAAAAATATAAAAAGGCAAAACGTCAAATTGATTATAGATGTAGAACCAAAAAAGCATTGGCCTTTAGTAAAGAAAAATCTTTAGAAGAGCTGACTAAAAACATGAATCCCTTGACTACAAAAGTTTTGTGGATGCAAGTTAAACTCTGTACAAAAAATAAAAAGGCCCGCAGGTTTACAAGAGAGGAGAAGCTCATAGCTCTTTCCATTTATAAGCAAGGTCCTAAATCATACAAGTTCCTGCAAAAAATATTTATTTTGCCTTCTAAGACTACATTGAAGAAAATGATAAGCCAATTAAATATTGACACTGGAATAAATCCAGAAATTTTTAAACATATGAGCAAACAGGTAAAAACTTTTGAATTATCCTACTTCCTACTAATATTATAAATGCTAAAGTTTGTAAGTACCTATCTTTGTTACTCTTTCACGCAAAAACTACTGAACAGATTTTGATGAAAGGAGACAATTTATTTTTGTATGGAGAATGGGCCCACCACAAATGTTAAGGATTCTTAATGAAATGTATGTCGATTTATTCCTTATAATCTATAGATTACAATAGTATTATTAGTTTTACTGCATCTAAATGGAGTCCTGAGAAATCAACAATTAAAACATGAATGTAACAATAACCTAAAACAAACTGAAAGCGATTTTCTAGTAGTATTCACCGGTATTATAAGTTAAAATAGTGCACAGTTGAATAATAGTACATATAAAACAAAGTTGTAGGTATATTCAGCATTTATAGATACTTTAAGATCAATGTAAAATCTTTTCACTAGTTCCGGCAAAATATAGTGTCTGTCTGTGCATAAATGTCATATTGATTCTATTTTTGACATGTATTGATTGATTGTAAGTGTACATTCCAAATACCATTAAAGTAATATGATTAAAGATAAGATGACTAAGGGATAATAATATGTCCATTTATAAGAATAATATAACAAAAATAATATGTATATATAATTTGTGACAATTTGACACAGCTTTGTTCAGCTAATTTGAATTGCGTAACACAAGTTTAAAGTCGAGTTACCTGGATTTCAACTCAAGTCGATTTTTTTCCGAGTTGGCACATCTCTAAGACAATTTTTTTTTAAATATTACATTACCAGAATCAATGATCTGAACATGAATATCAAAACAACTCATTTTTTTCAGATTTCTTGATTCCATTAAGGTTTTCAAAAAATCTTTAGGCTATATATAATAAATTGTTATCTTTTTTTTGTGTGTGTGATACTATTGCGGGTCGTTAAAATTGCTAGTGGTCCAAAAATTATTGTTTCCTTTGTCATGCAGATTGATCGTATCGATAAACTTTTATTTTTAATTTTTTGATTTATATATTTTGGACTTTGTCCTTTATATATTATTATTTACTTTATAAGTACATTACGAAGATAATTATGATAACTAGTAAAAATATTGTATGTTTCAGATTGCAAAGTGGGATGACAGAAAAAAAATATGTAGTGTCATATTTGATGAAATGGCCATTGATACTGCACTAACTTATGCTGCTCACAAAGACAACATTGTAGGTTTTGTCGATTTAAATGGCAAAATCAATGAATTTGCAGATCATGCCCTCGTATTCATGCTACGAGGTGCTGTTTTTAAATGGCAGCAACCAATCGCCTTTTACTTTTGTGAAGGTGCAACATCAAGCCTGCAATTAAAAGAGATAATTAAAAATATCATATCTGCACTGACAGACATAGGGCTTAAACCAATTGCCCTTGTATCTGATCAAGGATCAAGTTTCCAATCTGCTGTAAACAGTTTATTAGATGATACGAAAAGAGAACAACTTCGTGCTGGAGAGACAGTTGGTAAGTTAACGACCTGGCAATCTATTAAGTAATAGGATGAAGTTGTAGTAAATACTTCTAAGTGCGGGAAATTGATTTTGTGCGTGAGTTCAACTTGCACAATCTTAACTGTTATTTTTTTTTTCTTCAGATGACACAATTTGTTTAGTGTTTTTTTTTTAAGTAAACTTACGAAGTGTCGGTTGAAGGTGCTTGATTTTTACTCATATCACGATAAACTTATTTTATTGTTAAGAACTATGATATTTTAGCTATTATTAATGACTGTTGTGTATACTCGGTATGTTTATTAGCAATTTATATAATCACTGGTTGTTTGAAACGGTATAATTTCACTTACACGTGGTGGTTAGAGTTCACTGTCACTATTGAAAGTATTTTAGCACTTGTAAAATTAATTTGTCATAGTTATACGAATATAATATACGCAGTTAACGTTTGCATGACACATCCGCCATGACCGCCGATTTATGATCAAGATCTGACCAGTAGTTTTTGAGTTATACTTAATAATGCGTATTTAATTAAATTCGACTACATTGATGATGTTCTCATTTTATTTATATTGAAGTCGGTTGTACAACATTTTTAATTTTACCACTTGTTTGTTCCCACTTTTGAAATTGTCTAAAATATCAGACGCTTTGTTTTAATAAAAAATAACTGTGAATAAACATTAATATTTACTTGTTTTGTAATTATTTATAATGCAATAGATCTATTGTTTTCAATTATTGAAAAAAAACATTAATTTATCAATGAAATAAATTGTGTTGTGCCAGTCCCACAGGTGGTGTTTAGTGGGTAGGCACTTCGTAGTGAGTCCCACATAACCACTACATGAACCAATAGGTCCGCTCTCAGGTCATTTAAAGTCATAAAGTTGAACAACAAGTCCGAGAACATAGCTTTAGTCCAAGCGGTAACTGAATGACCAATTACAATGGCATTTTTATGTCTATTGAGTCCGTATTTAAAATATGCCTGTATGCGTAAATGCGGTAGTGGGGGCGCGTCACTTCAGCTTAGACAAGCTCAAGTACTCTAATCAGTTAGCCCTTATAAATGATGACACTGACTAGATAAGACAACGGTTAGTTACTCTCATGTCTAGCCTAAAGAAGTTTTACATCGAAATCGTAGAAAAAAAAATCTACCTCCAGCACTCTGAAGTCCTCGATGCTTTTGAACTTTCAAGGTATCCTTTAGCTTCAGCTCCACTTGCAGTTCAGACGCGTGCTTGTAATATTTGAGGAAGGCCAGAACTTCTCCAGCCCATACAGCTGACCTGAAACAAGCACGATATTTTTATGTTTTCAGTGATTTTTTTTTTCTGTTGTATCAGTATGTTGATAGAATAATAAACATTTTAATTTGATTAACTTTAACATGTAATTGTTTTGCTGAAAATTAGTGGGAGCCAATCTACACTTCGATTACCAGTTTTACAAGCTATATATTGTGTAAATATGGCAGGCTTTTGGTAGAGCCATACTGCAGCTATATTAATTGTATAATTGCAGCACAAATGGGTCGACTCGACCGGGGAAGGACCACGCTCTTACAGAATACCAGCATAAAATAGCAGCTTAATGCTGCTGTGTTTCATATGGTGAGTGTAGAGAACCGGAGACCCTTTTTACTGGAAACGAGGCACTCCATCTTAGTCCTAAGGTTGACAACACATCTGCATTTTGATTCGCAAATGAGGATAGATGTAGATGTCAATGGGCCACAGCAACCACTTACCATCAGGTGGACTGTGTGCTCGCTTGTCACCCTTATCCTATAAATATGTATATGGCCGGCCCACTTCACCTTACTTATCCATCCCATGGGCTACGTCAGTTACTCTGTTTCTACTGCGGATATTCTCATTATGAATGCTATCGCGCAAACTTCAAGCCCTCTCCATAGCTCACTGAGCGACATTAAGCTTCCCGATACGGCCAGCAGTCAAGGACCACATCTCAGATCCATACGTCAGCACTGGCAACACACAGGTGGTCATCATATTCTGCGTATTGTGCATGGTATATGACGACTAATATCTTAGTCTTCAAAGATGGCACACTAAAAAGTGTACCTTCCTTAAAAAATTGGATCATCACTCTAAAAAGTTTAAAAAGGGTGTGGGAGTTATTGGCCTCAAAAAACATCAAAATTATGAGGCCTAGATACTTCAATTCTGACATAATAGAGAACTTTTTTGGCCAAGTTCGAGCATACAATTACCGGAGTAATGATCCAAGTGCTTATACATTTATAAATACATTCAAATCATTATTGCTAACAAGATTTATAAACTTTCATTCGGAGAGTTACAATTGCGAGGAAGATGTCAGCCAAGGTGTATTAGATATACAGTCCCTTTTTGAGAATGTAAACATTGCACCATCATCTGATTTAAAATCAAGCCACACCTGTCTGTAAAACTGTAGAATTTGATGTAGAAAATATTCAAGAACAGGCAAGACGAGAAAGAATTAATATACACTCAAGGACATATACGGCTGGATGGGTAACAGAAAATATTATCTAAAATCAATTGCGAAGAATGCAAACATAGTTTGCTGTCGGAAGATAGCAATATTCATGATTTTGTTAAACAAAAGAATATAAAACAAAAAAAATAGAAAATTAATATATCAGCCGAAAATGTTGTAAGAAGTTTTGAAATGTAATAAAAACAACAAATGAATATTTGGAACAACGTGGATATCAAAATAACATTAGTGAAAGAATAAAAAGGGAAATAAATTCCAAATATTCATTTTCGTTTCTCGATTGCCAGTTACACAAAGATATAGTTCTTGAAAATTTTTTGAAAATAGCTATTAAACTCTGCATTTTTAATTGGTGCACTGTAATCAATAAATTATTAAAAGGGTAGGTAGGGAGGTAATGGTAATGAGGGCCGAAAAATTTAATTTACTGCCAATGCAAAAAAAAGCTCTAAATAAGTACAAGAAAAAATTGAAAAATAAAAACTTAAATAAATAATTATATAGACAAACGCTGTTTTATTTATTATACCTGCAATACATTTTAAAATATTAAATTAATTGGAAATACTTCGCTACGCTGCTGTAATAATATTTGGCTGTATGGTTTTCGTTCCATTACCTAATGCTACTAGCATTTACAAGTAAAAAGTCATATTCAATTCTTGCATACGGTTCAAAGACGATATACGTGACATGGCGGTCTGAAACGTTAGTTTCTCTATCTAGTCTGTGCGCTTGTCGAGGTTGGACGTCAGTTGATTTCGCGCGCTGCGTCGTTTAGATACTATCGTAGCGTGCGTCGATTGCCGTATAGGCGCTGCTATTGTGTGCGTGCTAGAGCATCGTCAACTACGACCGCAGTTTTGATCGTTGTACGCGTATTTACTTTCGTACAGTATATTTCAATTAGTATAAAGTTCGCATTATTATTATACCAGATAGTTAACTCATTATAGTTATTTTGATTGTAGCTGAGCTTTAACAGTCGGAATGAGTAAAATAAATACAATTATCAATGCGTCACTAAACGTAAAAAGAAATATCCTATTTCTGGAGAAAGCAGTACTAAAAATCTACAAAGGCGAACAAATTTGAATTTTGAATATGTTACCCAAGTTACAAGCTTTTTATGAAAAGTGAGTACTGCCTGAAATTATCGACTCGAGAAGAGCTCGGTCAATGCCGTTAATGTAAATGCCGAAATGCCGAAATATTTTTCTAATAAAAAATATGGTAATTGACTGTATGTACCGATTAAAAAAAAATTAGTTATATTTGGTTGTTATATTAGTTATATTAGGTTGCAACCGTACTATTTATTTATTTATACCACTATGCTACCGGTAATGAGAATATCCGCAGTAGAACCAGAGTGACCGACATAGCCCAACGAATTAGTAAGCTGAAATGGCAATGGGCCGGCCATATAGCTCGAAGAACCGACAACCGATGGGGAAAAAAGGTTCTCGAGTGGCAGCCTCGTACCGGCGGACGAAGTGTAGGGCGTCCCCCCACTAAATGGAGTGACGACTGCCTGGTACGATATGCAGAAAGTCGATGGATGCAGGTGGCTCAGGACCGTGCTTTGTGGCGTTCCTTGGGGGAGGCCTATGTTCAGCAGTGGACTTATGAAGGGCTGTGATGATGATGATGATGACTATGCTACCGGTAGTAGATATAATGGATTATTAACCGACATCGGTTAACAATCTATTACTGCGTAACAATTAAAATATTTATGTGTATTTATTTCAACACTAAGGTTTATAGATAATGAAAACTATATCAAAAGAGATTGAAATAAATAAATTAGATAACATTAAAATGACACACCAAAAAAATTTCCATCCACTGAACTCCATTCTAAGAAAACTTGTATTACGGAAGATCAAGATCGTTTAGTCACCACACTCACAGTATCATAGAGTGAGCGAGTGAATAGATATGAAAGAAAGTATCGTTCGCGTAGCTCGCCGCCTGCTCGGTGCGTAAAATACCTAAATTTGCGTAACGCCGAAATGTAACAGGGCTCAAATTAGATCTGTTAAATGTAATAAAATAATAATAAACAAGTGGTCAAGAGTTTTGGCGGGAACATGACTTTTTGCGGATTGCTTCACATGTATTATTATTTAAATAATGGTTTGAAGTGGATTTTGATGTGTAAAAGTGGTGCGATTTTGTGTATTAAATGTCTGCTTATAAACTATCAGTCGAAACAATGAAACAAGTGCTCCGACGGTGATGTGAACCTCAAAATAATGTGTCTGCTTAGATGTCCTGATAACTTGAAATACTATCGTCATCAACTGTCTGCAGCCGTCAAAATTTCAAAAAAACATCGCAATATGACTCATCAACATATTGTGGAGAAATTTGGTAACATATTTATAATTTGATCAGTGTACTACTGAAGACCATATATCCAATGGCACAAAAAAAAAACAAGCAATCAATCATTTACCATTCTCGTAATCAGCGATAGTTTCCTGCTGGAAGTGCTGGTAGAGCTCCGGTCGGAACTTGCGCTCGAGCCCGTACGAGTAGAAGCGGAACAAGCACTCCAACCCGTAGCGGAACCCAGCGGCCGCGTCCTCGTTCGCCAGCGTCCTGGGAATAGTACATTTTCATATATAACTAGCTCCCGGCACACTTTGTTCTGCCCTTTCCGGCATGAGGCTCGATGAGTTTCACTCCAGATTCACACAGGGCTTTTTACAGTGTAAATATAATAAATGGTAGTAACTCGACTACAACCCAAAAGAATTAGGTCTCGAATGGGTCGACTCAACCGAGGTAGGACCACGCCCTCACCGAATACCAGCGTGAAATAGCAGCTTAATGTTGCTGTGTTTCGTATGGTGAGTGTAGAGAACCGGAGACCCTTTTTACTGGAAACGAGGCATTCCATCTCAGTCCTCAGGGGTGACAACGCATCTGCATTTTGATTCTTAATTGAGGATAAATGTACACGTCTATGGACCACAGGGATCCACTAACCATCAGGTGGACTGTGTGCTCGTTTGTCACCCTTATTCTATTTAAAAAAAAAACACCTATCGGAGCCAAATTTTAAAGATTTTCTTTTAACGTGAATACATCTTTAAATTTACTTCCATAATAGAAGGAAATCCTGAAAAGTGATGATAACAAAATCGGGGAATACAGTTTGGTATTGCAGCATATCTATCATTTATATCCTAAATTTAATCAGAAGCCACATAGGCACAAGGCCATATTGTACATAGCTGTTTTATTTCTAACATTATTATTAAAAAGAATATAGAATAGAATAGATATTTGGCGTGGCGAACCACAGCCGCTGTTTTTCAGTGTGGCCCGTTTCGTCTCCTTCGAGTAGATCGAGCAGTAGTCCATAAAAGTTACATCACTCGATAGCTAAAGGATTAAAGAATTCTTTACGTTGGGTGAGGACTGTGACGCATGGGGGGAGCGCAAAAAAATAACCATCCAACCCTGTAGTGGCGGTGTAAGAATATCCACTACCCCATATCGTAACGTGGGTGTCGTAAGAGACGACAGAAAGAAACAAATCAGGAGATGGGCATCAGCCGTCTTCCTAATAACGACCAAAAATAAAAATAAAACTGCGATTGTCAACACACTTGCCTGACGTGGCAACTATGGCAAGTATCCCCCCTATGAGGCAATATATGGGAGAGGCCTATGTTCAGCAGTGGATTTTAATACACTGTAACGGTAAAGAAACCATCGTCTCGACAAAACAAAATGAATGTTGTGTGAATATAGATCCCTTTCAGAATGTCTCGGCAAACAGTTCCATCTTATATATTACCATTCTAGACGTGTGTCATTCATTCATTTCTAGTGACCCGATCATTCGCGTATTGATTCGTCTTACGAACCGGGTCATTCGGGTCAATCATACAAATATCTGTGATCTGAGACCCGCTCGATAAAGTCGGTCGTCGGACATTACTATACTCTGGTCGTAGGTCCTGTCAATCGTTTGATCCGGAACGTTCAAAAAATGTAATTGCAATAATCAATACTTTGACGCGACCCGGGTCAAATGAACGAATCATTCGCGATTGACACGTAAACATAGTTATTATATTCTCTTTAGTCTATACCATTAATTTATTTTTTCACTAGCTGTTCCCCGCGACTTCGTCTGCGTGGAATTTATCACGATTAGATTTAATGAGTTTTAAATTTTCTGCGCGGAACCCTAATCATTATTCTTAAATAAAAGTAGCCTAAGTTACTCCTTATAACATCTGCTATCTGCCAGTGAAAGTCCCGTCAAAATCAGTCTAACCATTTTGGAGATTAGTCGGAACAAACAGACAGACAGACAGACAAAAATTTTAAAACTTGTGTTTTTGTTATAAAGTACCGTATATACTTTCATATGCATTTATATAGATTATAGAGCTGTTATTTTGACATTACAAACAGACACTTCAATTTTATTTGTTTGTATAGATTACAGCCAGTCAAAAGTCCACTGCTGGACCTAGGTCTCACCCAAAGATTACCTCATAGATATATTTGCCATAGTTGTGCTGTTGCCCATCTCATTAGACGGTCTTCCTCTGTTGCCTTTTACGATACCTACAGAATAATACGGGCATAATGTGTTCTCTTACGCCGCCATTACGCGGCGTAGATTACTATAAGAATTCAACGTTACTTTAAAACTCAATACATACCTAAATTCGTTATACATGGTCCTGTTGAAGTGGTCCCGGAGGAAGAACGACCAGAATCGGAACAGCGTGTTCATCTCCTGCGACTGGCCGATGCCAAGCTTCTTGCGTTCTGTTGGACAGTTGAAAATATATATTTTATGAAGGGAATAATATAATTTTATGATACAACCAGCTTGCCCGGCAGACGTTGGTACTGGCGTTTTGCGGTAGGTGGCGCGATAAGTTCCACTCCCCGAATTCACTTCGAACTTTTCCCAGTGTAAACATAAAATTAATTACTCGACCACACACCTATCGGGTCGCGATTTTGTGATTTTCTTTTCTGACACTAAGCCATCATAATATATTGTCAATACCAGTCACTTTGGTCAATAAATATAGAATTAGTTTTTATGTGTATAAGAGCTACGCTGCAGATTTATTATGGTCGCAGCACGAATGGGACGGCTCGACCGGGGAAGGACCACGCTCTCACAGAATACCAGCGTAAAATAGCAGAATAATGCAGTTGTGTTTCGTATGGTGAGTGTAGAGAACCGGAAACCCTTTTTACTGGATACAAGGCATTCCATTTTAGTTTCCGGGAGTGACAACGAATCTGCATTTTGATTCTTAATCGAGGATAAATGTAGATGTCTATGGGCCACAGCATCCACTTATCCTCAGGTGGACTGTGTGCTCTATTGTTAACCTTATTCTATAAATAAAAAATATATAAATAAATAAGCGCCACCTATCGGATGCTAGCATAACTGTGAACCATAGTTTCGACAAAACAAATATATTGTGTCAATATGGTTTCAATCATTCAAGTCATTTGGTAGTCACACGATCACTAACAGACACACCAACAATTATATATATAAAGATAAACAAGCAGAGAAGTTTATGTACTAACCTTTCAAGCAACGCGAGTGATATTTATGATAGGCCTGCTGGGTGAAATGATTCTCTCTCAGCAGACCGTGGCTCGGATGGTGAAATGCTGGCAAGGACTGTGGCACCGAGCCGCACGAAGAGCCCAGTGTTGGAGAAGTTCCCAAGGAGGACCTGGAATACAGTAAGAATAGTTTATTTATCTACCTGTGTAACCATTGAGCAAAACAAGTAAGGCTTCAACAAATTATGTTGTTTCTTATTTGGCGTGGCTTCACTTTTATCAAGGCTGTGGGTGTGTGGTGATAACCAATAATAATTATTCTAACGTAAACTATGCTGTTATGCTGAAAATTTTGAACAACTGTAGAACTGTAAAAAATTACAACTACAGTTAGGGTTGCCACCTTTTTGAATAAATATAGTATTTTTGCTAAAAAACGCAAAATATCGTACTTTTGGGAAATCCAGGAAAAAGTACACATTAATTCTTAATATTTATGCATTTTTCCATATAAATATGTTATTGCTCCTCGCTTTGGCCGTCAACCTTTCAAAATAATTATAGAAATCTGAGCAATTTAGATTCATATTAAAATAAATTAACAATTCATTTTAACTAAATTTATTATCTATTTCTTTCTTCTTCCCATTTAACATTCATGACGGAAAAATTATTTCCGTAAAACTTACTTGTTCCAGAAACGTGGCATTTGAATTAGGGAAAAATATAGTATTTTTCGTACTATATTATTTTTCTATAATATATAGTACAATTGCCTGAAATATAGTACGATACTATATATTATAGTACGAGTGGCAACCCTAACTACATATTTCCATACTTTAGGTTACTTTCCACCGACTTCAAAAAAGGAGGAGGTTCTCATTTCGTTGGAATCTTTTTTTTTATGTATTTTTACCGATTACTCGAAGACGCTTGAACCGATTTAGAAAATTCTTTTTTGTTTGAAAGAATATACTTCCGGTTTTAAAAGAAGAGCGGTTTAAAAAAAATCAACAATAAATTATTTATATTGAAGAATCAGTTGTACAAAATTTTTAATTTTACCACTTGTATTTAATCATTTTCTTTTATTATTTAAGTATATCCTGTTTTGCATATATGTGTGAGAATTTCGTATTTATTTTTAATTTGTTTTAAGTTACCATTACCGTTACAACCTAACAAAAGTCCACTGCTGAACATATGCCTTCCCCCAAGATTGCTGATAGCTGATTGCAGATGGTGGCTTTTGCCATATCTGCCACGCTTGGCAAGTGGGTTAGTAATCACAGTTTTTCTTTTTATATAATAGTTGTTTAACCTTTTAGAAGTAATTCAGTCACATACACAATGACAGAAGATTTATATATATAAAGATAACGAAAACATTTTTGTACGTGGTAGAGCCATGCTGCAGCTATATTAGTAGTATAGTTGTAGCACGAATGGGTCGGCTCGACTGGGGAAGGACCACGCTCTCACAGAATACCAGCGTAAAATAGCAGCTTAACACTGCTGTGTTTCGTACGGTGAGTGTAGAGAACCGGAGACCCTTTTTACTGAAAAAGAGGCATTCCATCTTAGACCTCACGGGTGACAACGCATTTGCATTTTATTCGTAATCAAGGATAGATGTAGATGTCTATGGGTCACAGCAACCACTTACCATCAGGTGGACTGTGTGCTCGTTTGTCACCCTATCCTATAAAAAAAAAAAAAAAACATGTTGTGTAATGCTTTCTTATTTTGTAATGACATTGTACGGTATCACATAATATATTATACCATCTTATATTTGTAATGTGGCCCATCAATAAATATTAAAATTAGAAATGAGTAAATATGAATGTATTTATGAGTGTATGTATGAGTGTATGTATGTGCGTGTGCGTACCCCGTGCTGTGGGTGCGGGCGCGGTGCTCGCGGATGTCCATGATCCAGCCCACGTGGTGCTCCACGGGCGGGTTGAGGCTGTGCCGCGTCTTGTGCTTGCGGCTGCTTCTGTTCAACACCAAACAATCATTTATGTATTCGCCAAAAACTAAATTAATTATGAAATCTGCATCTCACGTTCTGATCCATCTAACGAACCTACTTCATTTAATCTTTAAACAATTGAATTAATCTATACATTATATATAAGAGATTTCCACCTATGTACTGACTCATCACGATATCTCTGAAACCATAAGGCCTAGAGACTTGAAATTTGGTAGGAATATTCCTTTCGCCGAGTAGAGGTCAATTAAGAAGACGGATTTTACGAAATTTCACCCGCAAGGAGGGTTGCGGAGCGTTAATTAAAAAAGTCACATTTTCAAACTATACCTCTTATAGGCATACAATTTGGCCAGAATATTCGTTTTGTATATGTTTGAATGGGTCCATAAATGGTTTGGATTCACAATTGGAGCCGATAGTTGGCACTTGTCGATATCCAGAAATCACCCATGCGAAGCCGGGGCGGATCGCTAGTAAATAATATATTTAAAAGAATTAGAAAGACATAACTCGAATAATATTATTTAAATGAATAGTTTAAATAATATTACATTAATATACATTATACTAAACAAATTTAGTATATATGCATGGTACTATTTACTAGCAGGTATTATCTTTCTGAAACTTTATGACGAAACGTCAATAACGTTCAACATTTCTCTGTTTAAAGTTTAAAATGAATTCATTTATGACAGCCTATCAAAACTCCGCTTCCTCCATAGATTGCCTCATAGGTGGTTTATTTGCCATAGTTGCCACGCTTCGCAGACAAGTTAGTAACCGCAGTTTTATTTTCAATAGTTTTCAGGAAGATAGTGCTGTTCATCTCTTGTACAAGTTTCCTCTCTCGCCTCTCACGGCATCCACGGAATGACATAGGATAGTATTCGAAATTTATCACATGTTGGCAATGTGCTAGAATATCTACTTATTACATAAATTAGATTTTCTAATGGTTTTATAAAAACTTATAATCGTGTAGCGAAACTTAGGTGCACACAAATTTATTGATAAAACCTGCATGTGTTTTAGTAGAGCTTTTAATGTACCCACTGTTTGAAATGTAACGTCATCAAATAGACAGAGTGACGTCACTGCGTTGGATAGTGGGAATAAGTTTTTAATTAGCTTATTTATATTAAATCTACCACGTAGTGACGGTGTAAGAATATCTACTAAGCCATAGTGTCGTAATGTTATGAACTGATGTATAAGTTATTAATTTTTCATATAACTCTAACCTTTGTTCGGTACACAATTTTTCTAGCTTATAAAATTCTGATGTGTAATTAAATTAAATTAGTTTTGCAAAAAAAAAGGACCCAAGGCGAGCCATCCTAACAGTAAAGACGACAAGGGGAAACAAACTAGGAGATGGGCAGCAGCGTCTTCCTAATCACATTAAAAATAATAAACAAACTGCCAACTTGCAAGTCAATGTAAAGGAAGGCCTATTCAGCGGTGGACTTTTACAGGCTGTGATAATGGATGGAGCTTTTTTAAATGCTCAACGTAGACCTCCCCTTAGATTGCCTCATAAGGGTGATATTTGCCATAGTTGTCACACTTGTCAGTATTTTTATATTCTATTTGTTATTAGGAAGGCTGGATGCTGTTACCCATCTCCGGGTTTGTTTCCCTCTTGTCTCCGACATCCACGGGACGATATGGGGTTGTGGATATTCTTACACCGCCACTACAAGGTCAAGAACTAATATGTATAAAGACTTTATTATAATTTATTTACTCACATAACATCAGTGGCGTGTGGGTCCTTGCTGGCAGCGTAGAAGCGCGCCGTACGTCGGGACGTTTCTTCTCCGGCTGCTCTTGGGACTGTTCCACCTGGTGAAGGCACATTGCATGGTGAAGGTTTATAAAGTATTATTGTGTACTAGCTCTTCCCTTCGACTTCGCCCGCGTGAATTTCATTACGATTGGATTTCATGGATCTTAATTTTATTGCGCGGAACCCTAATTATTTTTCTAAAATGAAAGTAGCCTAAGTTACTCCTTATAAAATCAGCTATCTGTTAGTGAAAGTCCCGTCAAAATCGGTCCAGCCGTTTCGGAGATTAGCCGAAACAAACAGACAGACCAGATAGACAGACAGACAGGCAAAAATTTTAAAAATTGTTTTTTTGTTATAAGTGCCGTTTATACTTTCAAAAAAGCTGTTATTTTGACATTACAAACAGACACTTCAATTTTATTTATTTGTATAGATAGTGTAAAATTAATGTTATAAAAGTGCGATCATTAAGAAGTGTTAGGGGTGACTGACTGGGTGATAAATTGTGTGATCAAAAACTTTGTAACTAGGATTAAGAACATAATGCTTTTGTCATTTGGACATTAAGAAAAAATTAAAGAGAGTGGTCCAAGCAAATTTGTGTTGCGGTAGTGAGTGGCTGAGGCAAGGAACGCCCTAGCTGGAAGTTGATCGACCAAACTGACGATATATGACCGATGAGTATGAATAATGTGTGAAAGAAGCAAGAGAGGTGTGTCAGAAACGTGCCAAACGGAAGTCCATAGTTTCTGTTTTTTCTTCTGGGTCACAGGCGTAAGAGTTTATGTATGTATGATAGATAACTACTACTTGGATAACTATTGATTTTTCTAAAGTGAGTGAAGGTGGCGAACTGTGGTGAGTTAAGGTAGTTAATGGTGGGTAGTATTGGTTGGTGAGTGTTGATAGGTGGAGGACGATTTGAGGTGAGTGGATGGTGTGGTAGTGTGTGGATGGTGGGTGAGCGGTAGGTGAGTGTTGGTGAGTGTAGGGCGAGTGTTGTTGAGCGTATGGTGAGGGTATGGTGAATGTTGTTGAGTGTATGGTGAGAGGATGGTGAGTGTGTATGGTGAGTATTGGTAAGTGTATGGTATGATGAGTATATTGTCAATGTTGGAGTGTCGGCGAGTGTGTGATGAGTGTTGGTGAGCGTATGGTGAGTGTGTGGTGAGTGTTGGTGAGCGTAAGGCAAGTTAGTGGTGAGTGTTGGTGAGCGTATGGCGAGTTAGTGGTGAGTGTTGGTGAGCGTATGGCGAGTGTGTGGCGAGTGTTGGTGTTGGTGTTGGTGTTGGTACGGCGAGTGTTGGTGTTGGTACGGCGAGTGTTGGTGTTGGTACGGCGAGTGTTGGAGTTGGTACGGCGAGTGTTGGTGTTGGTGTTGGTACGGCGAGTGTTGGTGTTGGTGTTGGTGCGGCGAGTGTTGGTGTTGGTGCGGCGAGTGTTGGTGTTGGTGCGGCGAGTGTTGGTGTTGGTGCGGCGAGTGTTGGTGTTGGTGCGGCGAGTGTTGGTGTTGGTGCGGCGAGTGTTGGTGTTGGTGCGGCGAGTGTTGGTGTTGGTACGGCGAGTGTTGGTGTTGGTGTTGGTACGGCGAGTGTTGGTGTTGGTGTTGGTACGGCGAGTGTTGGTGTTGGTACGGCGAGTGTTGGTGTTGGTGTTGGTACGGCGAGTGTTGGTGTTGGTACGGCGAGTGTTGGTGTTGGTGTTGGTACGGCGAGTGTTGGTGTTGGTGTTGGTACGGCGAGTGTTGGTGTTGGTGCGGCGAGTGTTGGTGTTGGTGTTGGTACGGCGAGTGTTGGTGTTGGTGCGGCGAGTGTTGGTGTTGGTGTTGGTACGGCGAGTGTTGGTGTTGGTGCGGCGAGTGTTGGTGTTGGTGCGGCGAGTGTTGGTGTTGGTACGGCGAGTGTTGGTGTTGGTGTTGGCATGGCGGTACCTGGTGCGGGCGCGGCGGCGGGGGCGGCGGCTCGGCGGGGTTGGCGTGGCGCTCGCTGGGCAGCGCCGCCTCGAACTGCGACCGGCTGATCACCGACACCGTGCGGTACTGGCTGCCGCTGCCGCACGACTGCGCGCACACACACACAACACACACACACATCACTGGTTAACGTTATAGCTTCAATTACATAGACGGCTCCGTGGCGCAGTGGCTTAGCAACGAGTTGCAGCGCTGAGGCCGCGGGTCCGAATCCCGCACAGGACAAATATTTGTACGGCCTACAAATAATTACCTCCACGATACAGGAGATATTTCTAGTGTGGAGGTAACATATTAAAAAAATAAATTGCACTACGAAAAACCATGACAAACTCCACCCCGACACAAAACACACAATTCGTTCCGTGGGTGATGTAAGAAGCAACTACGAGACATACAGAAACACAATCATGACACAATAGATGGCCATAACCATCCAGTTTACGGACGTGAAATATCCAGACCTGCGACAAGCAGCAGCATCAATAGTGCTCACAACTGGTGGGTCTCGTGAGGGGCAACAGAAGAAAAAAAACAAGAAGATGGGCAGCATTCTTCATCTTCCTAATAACAACTAGAAAATAGTAAACTACGGTTGCCAACCCGCCTGTCAGGTACTATTATAAATATCTCCCTTATGAAAAAATCTAAGGAGGCCTATATTCGGCAGTGGACTGGCTGTAATTGTTGAATCTCAATAAAAAAATATACAAGAAAAAAAAAAGAACTTAAGTTACTAGTAAATCCCTAAAACATAGTTTACATTAAAATAATGAAATTACGAAACAGCAAATTTCAGAATCATAACACAATAATATCTTTCCCTGAATATTTATTTATAAATTTAAACTACCCTCAATCCTATTAATATCGATTATACTATAATGCTTATAGGTGACACTTACCGATGTGTATTCCGAATCATTCCATAAGTCTTCTTCATAGCGCTTCAATCCGTCCGTGATAACCTGTAAAAATAATTAAAATAAGTAATGCTCTCCTTACAATTACAACTAAATAAAAAGCATATATTACTGTGCCTATCGACCCTTATCCGATGTAAAGTGGGTGCGGTGAACAGAGATTAAAAAAATTCCAAAAACACCGGCAAGTATATGAAGCGATTTTGATACTGGCGGTGTAAGAACATCCACTACTGCATATCGTCCCGTGGCTGTCGTAAGAGGCGACGGAGGGAAGGAAACCGGGAGTTAAATGGCAGCGTCCTCCTAATGACTACTAGAAAATAAATACTGCGGTTGCCAACCCACCTGCCAAGCGTGGCAATTATGGCAAATGTCCCCATATGAGGCCTATGTTCAGCTTTAGAATTTGATAGGCTGTAATAAACTCAAACTCAAACTCAAACATTTTATTGCGTTCATGTGGTTACATAAATAGTTCTTATGTTGGATATAATAGAGTGAAACATGAGCCCTGATAGGGCTTAGCAACATTATATATCAATTTGATTTAATTGATTTAGAAAGAAGAATTACTTATTTTATTTACTTAAGCTAAACATTACTTTTAGGTTTAATAAACATTTGCAATAATTTTTAATACAATGTTAATAAAAAGTATAATATGTTTGTCTATATTCAATTAAACAATTATTATTTTTCTCCGAAAAACTCTGACAACGAATAGAAACTTTTTTCAATTAAATATTTTTTAAGCTCTCTTTGAAATTTATTTAATGATTCTTCTTTTTGTAAACATTTAGGAATTTTATTATAAATTTTTACACACATACCATAGGGTCCTGATTTGACTGTTTGTAATTTTGTAATCGGTGGAGCTAATTTATTATTAGGACGTAAAAAATGAGGCCGGGAGTATATTGAAAAAAGGTGCATATTCTTTTTAACAAATGTGCATACTTCTAGTATATATATAGATGTAAGTGTTAATATTTTAACGAAATGAAGTAAGGTTTACAGCTGTCAGTGTTATCTGTATTTGTAATTATGCGGATACATTTTTTTGTAGAATAAATAATTTATTTACGTCTGTGCTGTTTCACAGTATAATGCCATACTTGAGCCATGCATGGGCATAAGCATAGTATGCACACGTGGCCGTTTTGAATCTGTGACTTTTTTAAGTTCGTATAGAGCATACGAGAAACGGAAAGTTTAGATGATACTTTCTTTATGTGTTCTTTCCAATTTATACCCGAATCTATGTTTATACCTAATAACGTATATGAATCAACACATTCTAATTTAGTATCGTTGTAAGAATAATTTATAGATAGGGGGTATTTTTGATACGGCTTAAATTGCATTATCTTAGTTTTTGTGTTATTTAATACGAGATTGTGATTTATTAACCATTTAGAGATTTCTATTAGTACACTATCTAGACAGTTGTTAAGATTGTTATTATTATTATTGTCGAATGGGATGACTACAGAAAGATCATCGTGAACAAGGTACAGGGAGCTTTGATTATTTTGGCAAATCATTTATATAAATTAAAATAATAAACAACCGAGAACACTACCTTGTGGTATTGATTTAGTGACAGGTGCAAATTTAGATCTGACTTTAACCACGTTTCCACTGGTTAGGTCATGGTGTTCTATCTCTACGCACTGCTTTCGATTGGTAAGGTATGACTCGAACCAGTTGTAGGGTGGGCCTCTTACTCCTATTCCGTGTAATTTCCGTAAAAGTATGTCAAATCGAACTCGATCATAGGCTTTGGTCATGTCCAGTAAAATACCAATCGCATATTTCTTTTTATTGAATATATTTAGTATTTCATTGACATATTTGTATACTGCTATAGTTGTTGATCTGTTTTTGCGAAAGCCATATTGATTTTCATTTAATATATTGAACTTTTCGCAGTAAGAGTACAGTCGATTAGACATAGCAGATTCAAATATTTTGAAAACGTTGGAAGAATAGCAATTGGGCGATAGTTATACAGTCAGTTTTAGAGCCTTTATTAGCCTTAGAAAAATACTAGAACCAGAATAGAAACTGAAACCTGGAAGAGAACTGTTTGTCATTTTTATTCTACCGGAAAACGAACGAAAGAAGAACAATGGAGTTTTGGCGGAAACTTGACCGGTGTCGGATTGCTGCTCCTGCATTATTGTTTAAATAATAGTTTGAAGTGGATTTTGATATGTAAAAGTGGTGCAATTTTGTATATTAAATGTCTGCGCTTGTGAACTATTAGTGAAACGGTGAAACAAGTGTTCCGATTGTGATGTGAATCTCAAGATAAGGTGTCTGTCTGCTTAGGCGCCTTGAGACACTATAGCCAACTGTCTGCTGGCTCAAGTTGCCGTCAAAATCCCCTTATAAATTACGCAATGTGACGCATTAACATATTGTGAAGCAGTGTACTATAATGTTAGGATTATTATCACTTGATACTGAGATAAATGAAGACATGGCTTAAAGGACAAGCATCCAAGCCAAAAATCTTTAAAAAAAAGAAGTACTAACTTGCTTAATTTCATTGACAGAAAAAGAATTGGTTTTTCAATATTTAGCATTATTACCATTGATGAAAAATATCGAAACTGGTGATGGACGTGTGCTACTGTGTATGTCAATCCGACTGCCAATCGTGGCAACTATGGTAAATATTCACCCTATGAGACAATCTATCGGGGAGGCCTATGTTCAGCGGTGACAGTAACGGTCTAATTATGGCTGTCAACGCTTCAGTGCGAGCGGGAGACTGACTTTGAATATTTTGATGTAATTGATCTAATTGATGATACTAATTCCTATGTTGGTACATAGGAATTAGTAGTTAGTTTATTTAATATAGTATTGAAAAATCCTAGTTACGTTGTTGAAGAGCATTACCCTAGGCAACTTTCGGTAGAAACAATGACAAATAAATCTCCCTCTATGGGGTGTGGCTTTGTCCAGCTGTAATGAGTGAGTGAATGAATGAGTGAGTGTGGTAGTGAGCGAGTGAGTGTGTGAGTGAGTGAGTGAGTGTACCTGCTCGAGGTCCTGCGTGATCTTGGTGCGCGTGGTCCAGTCGCCCTGGCGGTCGTGTCCGTCGTGCTTGGGCGCGCGCACGCCCGTCTGCGTCACGATCAGCAGCCGCCCCACGTCGCGGTCCGTGAACTCGAAGTCAGACTCCTCGTCCGACCTGGAACCCACCACATGCTACGTCTTAACTACGATACAAATGGAAATCTTACACATTTAATATTAGACAATATAATGATGATAATAATATTAATAATGCGCTCCAGACTAAATCAGTCACGGCGGCCAGCCTCAACGAAAACTTATAGTCCCAGAGTTTGCCGCAGACAAAATTATAGTGCCAGAGTGTATGCGCAAGCAGAGGTGCACCCTCATAGTCCGAAGAGACGGTAAACCGACACGAACGGAGAGAGATCAGACGCAGGACCAACGGCTTTACGTGATTTCCGAGGCACGGGGCTAAAGCCATAATATTTTTCTGGCATTACCCATATCCCTCTTACGACACCCACGGGACAATATGAAGTGATGATTCTCTTACAACTCCATCACCCAACACTTTTGCCATCACTACACAAAAATGGAATGACTGTAGTATCAACATTGCACCCAGACAGAACTTGTAAAAGTTAAACCTGGAACGCCTAATCAATACATTTGCTATAGCACTCATTTCGCAGTAACTCCCTACAATAATTATGTATTGTTGAGAGTGGACATATTGTGCACTTCGCTAATTAATATTCTCTTAAATAAATAAAGATTTAACAATATTTCTACACCCTGTTCATTTTAGCATGAGATTTTATGTGAACAACTTCTATTGGCACTTAAATTATTTCTATTGTAATTTGACAGCCTATAACAATGAGATTTTCTGATTCTACATTAACATTCAGGATATATTTCAGTGTGCTCAGGAATTGTAATAGATAATTCCTCCTTCTTCCTTCCACCTTTAGAAAACCAGACGCTGGGCTGGACTCCAGACCGAATTCCGGTCACGGCGGCCAGCCTCAACGGAGACTATCCACCTGCGCAGGACAGGACTACAGTGTACAAGTGTATGCGCAACCACAGGTGCACTCTTATAGTCGGATGGGACGGTAAACCGACACGACCGGAGAGATCAGGCGCAGGAACAACTGCTTTACGTGCGTGAGGCACGGGGGTGAGACACCGCCAACTTCCTGACTTCGGGCAGCTACTCGGAATCTCTTGATGGAAAAATTCAATAAGGCCTGAATTCCTCCTACGCTGACGTCGGTCGCGTACGTCGGTCGCGCGTACTAATGTACATTGTGTTCTATATAGCCCCACACTACGTCGCTGACGACAGCGGCTCGTACGTCGGTCGACTGACGAGCGTGGAATAGTACGAGCGCCCTCACTCTGTTACCGACGATCCACGCGTGCAAGTACAGTTGCAATCAATATCGATACAGAACGTCTTATTTATCTAATGATATGTACAAAGATGCGAGAGCAAAATACTGGCTAGATATTTTCGAGGCTTTATTTCTGGATTACAATAATGAGGACGATAGTAAAAAAAGGAAATTGGTAAGTAAAAGACAATGTTAATAATCATAATTATTAACATAGTATTTTACTTACCGATCTCCTTTCCGAAATCCACTTAGCAGACGACTGTACCGTATAGAGCTCGGTACCGTAGTATGGTATTTTATTTCTCGCTGACGTACGTGACCGACCGTACGCAACCGACGTCAGCGTAGGAGGAGTTCAGGCCTAACTGATTTTTTTGGCCCGACCCGGGATTCGTACCCGGGACCTCATGATCAGCAGTCGCACTACTACAACCACTAGACCAATAAGGCATTCAATGTCAAGTCAATGTTGACATACCATATATTCGAACCAGAGTTTGCTTTGACGTTTGTAAAGCGTACAGCAAAGGAGTAGAATAATTTGTCAGTGTCTATCTCTCTTACTAGGTAGTAGTCGAGCACAAGCTTATAAAGTAAAAAATAAATTAAAAGTTAAAAATCTAATATTCAAGGTATACATATCAACAAGGTGTAAAGATGAAACAATTTACTCACCAAGCATCGGTAAAAGTGTTTTGCCTCGGAGGAGGTAAATCCAGCTCCTCATCCAGTTGAAAGTGTAGCTCTTCACGTGGTTCCTCTTCTGGAGGTTGTGTTGCGGTGGTGGTTGTTGTGGATGTCCTCTCACGGGAACCCGCTTTTGCGCGTCTTTTCACCTGAAAGATAACAATTTGCTAGTCAAGTGTTGTCATAAATTTAATAAAAAACAGTGAAGGAACAGCCTACAGGCCTCTTCTAATACCTGATAGGGTTAGCAAACTTCACATGGTAATGAATTTTTAAAGTGAAAACTTTAGAATCGTTGTGATTTGAAACTCGATGAAACGAAAAAGCGACACCAAAAAGAGACAAACATATACATCTATAGTATTTAGCCTGCGAGGTCTATTTTACGTATCACCTCTCAAGGTGTGACTCTCAAGTCAATCAGTTTTTGTTCGATAAAATGACTTTACCTATAGAATGAAGTAAATGACGCTATTATATTATATTATGTTATATTTTCTGAAGGTTTCACGTTTACCGCGTGTGAACTGCATACATGTTTTTTTTTAAATTAATATATGACCCATGTCTGATATGCAGGTTTTCCCACAATGTTATTTTTCACAGCAGGGCATATGGTAAATCAGCACTTAAAATTGCGATTAACAATTTCATTGGTGCCAGCGAAAATAATTTTATATACATATATACATACATACATACATACATACGTAAACTCTCACGCCTGTTACACAAAGGGGTAGGCAGAGACTGAAATTCTATATGGCACGATCCTGACACACCTCTCTCGCTTGTTTCACATCCATATATCTACGCTTATATGCTCGTCGTTTGAAGATACTCTTAATTTAGCGAATGTTCAATACATCGTCAATTTGATCGATTACGTCTAGGGCGTCCCTTGCGGACTCTGCTACTTACTTATTTAATTTTATATAATGACTTCTAAACGATCGAAACGAACGACAGAGTGAAAATGAAACAGGAGATGGGCAGCAGCATCTTCCTAATA
Organism: Parnassius orleans; assembly: GCA_029286625.1. NCBI lineage: Eukaryota > Metazoa > Arthropoda > Insecta > Lepidoptera > Papilionidae > Parnassius > Parnassius orleans. Next base: position 2,053,116 of record JAGSMP010000039.1, on the reverse strand, counting down.
AGAACTCGAAATAATAAAAAAACTGCGATTGCCAACCCGCTTGCAAAGCGTGGCAATTATGGCAAAATCCCCTCATGAGGCAATTTATGAGCCTGTGTTCAGCAGTGGACTGGGATGGACTTCTAAACGTAAATTAATAATATGAATGCAAATATTCACTCTCCTTGGTATCACACATTATACCCTCTATAAAAGTAAAATACGAAAATAGTAACGAATATGCTGACCATGAAAAAATTTGTCAGACTTTCTAAAAATATTCCCCTAAAACGTTAAAGTAATTAAAAAAAATTGCACTCCCCAATATAACTATTGCATGGTTTTGTATAGCATGTATATTTTTACAAATTGCTCATATATTTAATTTTAAAAACAATGGATTGATTTTGGAAGGCATGTAAAACCTTTTGTCAAATTTTGTCCCATATATATTGGAGAAAATTGTTTAGTTTCATTATAAATTAGTTTAGGGGATGAATTATGTTTCATCCTAAAGTTAAATAGTAAGACAAACCTACCTCTGTCCAAATATCTGAACTGCTTCTCTCTGATGATGGGCTCCCAGTGCCCGAGCCTTGCTTGCCTTCTTGCTGCTCTGAATGGTCATTTGTTAGGTCTTCTGTAAATATAAATTACAATATAAATGACAAAGACCTAACAAAATTTTATTTTACTATATTTTTATCCAGAAACAGAGAGGGTTTACGACTCGATCAAAGATCTGCTTCTATCCTACATGGACTAGAGATAAAAGAGGATAATAATTATTTCATTATCATCATCATCATTACAGCTCATCACAAGTCCTATCCATCTATTTACTATAAGATACCAAAATATTTTCCAGACATTTTTCTTAAAGCCATTATGACCCAAATGCAGAAAGCTTGCTTTAAATTTCCTAATACACAAACAACTGTTTAAGATGCCAATTTACATGTGGAAGAGTCATGCTGTAGCTATATTATGGCTGCAACACGAATGGGTCGGCTCGATTTCAGAAGGACCCGCTCTCACAGAATACCAGCGTAAAATAGCAGTTTAATGCTGCTGTGTTTCATATGGTAAGTGTAGAGAACCGGAGACCCTTTTTACTGGAAACGAGGATTCCATTTTAGTCCTCAGGGGGTGACAACGCATTTGCATTTTGATTCTTAATCAAGGATAGATGTAGATGTCTATAGGCTACAGTCAAGTTACCATCAGGTGGGTTGTGTGATCGTTTGTCACCCTTATTATATAAAAAAGGCGTGATGGTTATCTATTGGACGCCGTAATATTTTTTGACGTTTCTCACAATACTCTTATGACACCCACGGAACACAATGATGTGATTGATTCTCTTACAACTCCATCACCCAGCACTTTTGCCATCGCTACACAAAAAATGGAATGACTGTATTATCAACATTGCACCCAGACAGAACTTGTAAAAGTTAAACCTGGAACGCCTAATCAATACATTTGCTATAGCACTCATTTCGCAGTAACTCCCTACAATAATTATGTATTGTTAGGAGTGGACATATTGTGCACTTAACTAATTCATATTCTCTTAAACTTTTCTTTTTTATTGAATAAAGGTGACCAACGAGCACACAGTCCACCTGATGGTAAGTGGATGCAGTGGCACATAAACATCTACATTTATCCTCGATTAAAAATCAAAATGCAGAATGCGTTGTCACCTCTGGGGACTAAGATGGAATGCCTCGTTTCCAGTAAAAAGGGTCTCCGGTTTTCTACACTCACCATACGAAACACAGCAGCATTGAGCTGCTATTTTACGCTGGTATTCTGTGAGAACGTAATCCTTTCCCGGTCAAGCCGAAATTGCCGCAGCGTGGCTCTTACCATGTAAAGTGATGACAACATTGAGTTCTATGTACTACGTACTAGAGAAGCTATTCCAAACAAAAAATGTGCACTACTCTGTTTTCGCGCATGCGCGGGAGATAGTAGATTTTAGTCTATGTTTGTAGATAGCGTGGCATATAAATGAAGAAATTTAGTTTTTCTATTGTAATATTATTACCTATTTATTCACTTGAACAACAAATAATTTCAGTTATTTGACCACTGAATTATTAATTACGTTCAGGTTTAAACTTTAATTTGAAATCTCGTATTATTTAGCGCAGCTCCACACTCTATGAATATTGAAGCCACACTAAATGACACTAAAGGTGTACGGATTGCAGTACAGTTCATTAGAACATAGTGAATGTTCGGAATGCCAAATCTAGTACGTAGTACATATATATCGATGGATGACAATAATTATTTCCCGTGTAATTTTAACGTAAGATAATGCATCACCAAATACCGTTGGTGTTTTAAGAAGCAACAGGGAGAAATTGAAACAGGCAAACAGGAGATGGGCAGCATCTTTCCGATAACAATAATAAAAAAACTTCGGTAGTATTGTAACTGCTAGCAAGATGTGTATCTACTTCTCTCTCTTTCCCTGATGCTTACCAGAGCGTCTCGCTTGCGGCACGAACTCGGGCACGTCGGGGTTGAGCGGATCACGGGCCGCTGTCCGCGCAGTCCGGAACATTCTGGCAAAAAATTTATAAATTTTAATATGATCATTGTGCATTATTTTCTTAGTATATGGGATGTATTTTTGTATCTATGTATTTTTGCCTGTTCTTTTGTGATATTCTCCAGCCAAAATGCCTGACAGATTTTAAAGCACTTGGTGCAACTAGATTTGTCTTCTTATTCGGGGGCTTATGGCCAAGAATTTAAACATACTTCAATAAAGGAGGAGCTAAATATAAATATATTTTAGTATATTTATTTTTATAAATTATAATCCTAATAATTACGCTCTCTCTGGCCTACCAAGGCTACTTAGGAGGGCCACAGCCTAAGAAAAACATACATTCAGTCATTGTGTTTGATGTTGTCAGAATAGCCGTGTATGTGGAAACTGATGAAACTTTTAATTCCTTATTTTTAAATGAGGACGACCCACAGTTTTGTACTGCACATGTAGTGTGAACCATTTCAATTTATTTGCGTGACAACTTGGTAATAGATACCTTGTATATTTTCTGGGACTTTGTTGTAATAGCGTATACATTGCCCCAAGAATGAATTACTGACTCTGTGGAGTCGAGAGACTGGTATCACTAGCTTGTGTTTGTTCCTAGTGTTTACAGAGTGTATATCACTTTTTTACTAAAACTATCTTTGTTTTGTGAACATACATAAAATTTTCGTAAATATACTGAGAGGCCAAAGTTAATATATTTATTTCTTTAAATTTTTCTCTAAGAGACTCTCGGTTTAAGGTTGTAAATAGCTCTTATGGCCCTCTTCTGCAAAACAAAAATAGTTTCTAAATCAGCCGCATTTCCCCATAGCAAAATCCCATAAGACATTATGCTATGGAAATAACTGAAATAAACTAATCTAGCTGTCTCGACACTAGTGAGATCTCTAATCTTTTTTACAGCATAAGCTGCAGAGCTTAGTCTGCTTGCTAGTTTGGATATATGGGGGCCCCACTAAAGCTTTGCGTCGAGAGTGATGTCAAGAAAAAAAAACAGAGGATTCAACAGGGCTCAGTTAGGTCTTCAGTAATATTTAGTTTTCTGAATAATGTATGATAATATTTTATTAGAGATCTCTTTGACAATAAAATTTTATTGATAAAGATTAAATTTGAAGTAAGTAGCTATTTTCGTGAATATAAAAAGCTCTTGATTATTTTTTTACTCGGGCTTTTGTGTCATATAATGAGGATTTTAGTTATTTTTGTAATTGATTGTGAAATAATGTTTTGATTAATGGTATTGCGTTTGTAACTACCAAATAAACATATTTTTTAATTGTAAATCACTTTTTCTGCCTAAGAGTTTATCAGCGTCGGTATCACCTCTTACCTATTCCTGCTATGTTTAGTATGAAGGATAACAAAAGTTATAACTACAGGATGTGAGGCATTTTATCTGGGTCCTCTGAGACTATCTTAACCTGTGTATTTATTTATGAATATAATGCGATGTTTTAATTAACTTTTCACCCGCTTCCGATTATAGCTGTATGTTGAAATTTTGCACACAGTCATATTAAGAAGTTAAAAACTTATGATAATACAATAATTTCATGACTATGAGCTAGTTTTCTCATGAATATCATTACAGCTGATATTCAATGTGTATTGGGTAAGTTTTTTAAGGTTTCATATTATTTGTTAGAAGTTGGTTGCAGGTGTTCATAGGCTGCAGATGCCACTTATCGTTAGCTGACGTGTTAGGTGGTTTATATATATAAATTTTGTTTTACCTGGGTAATGGTGGAGGAGGAACAGCTCGCAGAAGGCCTGACACCGGGGCTACGAGCGGGCCCCCCATCGTAGCTAAAGGGAATATCCCCACCATTTGCTTCTTGCGCCTGTGGACAAACATCAGAATTAAACAAAATAGTACTTATAACATCCTTCGTAACTATGGACACTTGATGAGAATGATGTTCTGATAATTGCTTTCAGCCTCAGTGACAACTATGGAACATTGATGAAAGCTTCCAACTGCAAAATAGATATAAGAATACATGTCCACACGTAAATAGCGCTAAAATTAACCGAAATAAATTATCTGAAATGATCTGCAGTAGGTTTGGGCTAACGCCCACAAGGCTCAAGTCTAGGTTAGCAGAATTAAGAAGCATAATTTGAAGAGGATTGATAAGTAAATCTACATTAAAAAACTAGGATTTTTATAGGAGTCACACTGATAAGAAAACACACAGTCCGTCTGACGGTAAATTGACATATAATGTGACCTATAGGTCACAGTATACATCTCCCTCAATTAAGAATCAAAATGCAAATGCCTTGTCACCCCTGAGAGCTAAGATAAATGGAATAGCTCTTTGCCAGTAAAGAGGGTCACCAATTCTCTACACTCACCATATGAAACACAGCAGGATTATGCTGCTATTTCACACTGGTATTCTGTGAGAATGTGGTCCTTCCCTAGATAAACTGCTGCAGCGTGGCTCTATTATGTCTAAAATATATTATAAAATTCCTTGTAGCAACACGTATGAGCCGCATAATACATGAGTAAGTACTTGCGGTTCGGTTGAGTTGCGTCATTATCACCGCGTGGGATATGCAATCGCATAGTGTGTACACGACCGCTACGAAAAGCATCACGGTGAAGTATAGAAACAGCCTACATACATTCCGCTTTTGGGCACAGGCCTTAGACGATTTTCGAGAGGCTCTGCAGTGAATAATCAAGTCAATTCCACTTTGAGGTTAAAGAATCTAGAAAAGGGGATGACTTGATCGAACTACTTCATCTACTGCCCTATTTAAAATTAAGATTTTTAAAGAATGAATGAGTCAACTTACTAGAGGACTAAACTCTCAAAAAATACCATTATTAAATAGTTTGGAAAATCCAAAAGTGCACATCATCAGCGTTTCATTTATTTTGATGAAAAAATTACCACAATAAATCGATTACACGAAGTGTAAAATCGATATAAGCTGTAATGGTACATTTGTCCTTTGTTTATCGAGGGCTAAAAAAATATAACTGCGCCTTTAAATTTTTAATAGCAATAAAACTTATAAAAGTAGAAAATCGTTTTATTAACAAACTACGCGTACTAGGATATTGATATCAAATAGGGAATAAGTTGATGTAATTATGAAGCTAATAAAAAAACCCGGTCTCGATACGTCAATTTTTTTGGGGGTTATCATGACCACATACAAAATCAACATCCGGAAGTCCACGTAAAAATTTTTTCAAACCGATTTTTTTAAAAGTAGTAATATAAAATGATTTTTTAGAAAATATAAGATGGATTAATTAGAGTGTTTTCTTGATATACGGCTACTCATATTATCGTATAAGTGCAATATGGTTATAATATAGGCATTTTAAGAACACAAAATTGCTTGACCTTGACGTGTCGAGAGTAAAGCACTACCTAACAACGCTTCGCGTTATGAGGCGTCCAATAGCACGATAATACTGTTGTGTTTTGTAAAGTGACAAAAAACAGAATACCTTTTTATCGGTAATGCATCTTAGTCAGTCCTCGGGATAACGATTCTCCATTTTGATTCTCAATCGATGATCAGATGGACTTTGTGCTTATTTGTTACTTTTACTTGTACAAAAAGACTTAAATGTATGAGAGACATGGGGACAATCATGCTAAGTTCTAAACTGAACCCACTTATTTTGTACTACCCGCTAGTACAAAATAAGTGGGCCTAGGATATTAATGTGGAGTTATTTAGATTTAAGATATTTGAATACCTTTTAATTTTTTTGAATTTACAAGTTTTCCAGATAAAATATAGCATAGATGGCTCATGGCATTGCTCCCTATCTATTTGTGAAGTTTCATTACAATCGGTTCAGCCATTCCAAAGATTAGCCCAGACAGACAAGCTGACAAAATTTTTAAAAATATGTCTTAGTGGCATGCAAATAACCTGCTCAGCGCAACATAAGGCAGTAATTTCAATATTACAGATTGACACTTTAATTTTATTTATATAATATGTATAGATTAGGTCTGGAATCCCCAGAACTCGCTCTACAGTAGCCAGGAACCTTAACCACTCTATGCAATATTAATGAATTCCACAGACTGCTAAAAATATACTAGTTATTCATCATCATCATCATTATAATCATTATAGCCTTTCACAAATCCACTGCTTATCATAGGCCTACGCAAAGGAAAGCCGCATAGCAAAGTCCCGAGCCACCTGCATCCAGCAAGTTCCTGCATCTTCATACCAGGTCTTTACTCATCTAGTGGGGGATCGCCCTATACTTCACTAAAAGATACGAGGCTGCCACTCGGCAACCTCTCTCCCCATCGGTTGTCGGTTCTTTGAGCTATATGGCCAGCCCATATACATGCTTTTGACATTAAAAAATCAACTCACTTTTTCTCTCCTGGTTTCTCTTCTGTGTTCTCGGACTGTAGCGGAGGATCCTCATTGGACTCGGTCGGTCGCTTCTCTTTCTGTTCAGACTCTTGTGTTTTCACTTCTTTTTTCTCCTCTTCTTTCACCTCATTGGGCTTCTGTTCGCTATCGTTCGCAATCGGCGCCGTCTGTGATAGAAGCTTCAATATATTTCTAAATAAATATTAAACTTATTTTAAATATCCATACATTTAAAAATAATATTTTAGTTAGTAACACTAATGATTAAAAAATATCATATCATACCTCAGTCTTAACGGATGTTTCCTTAGGAATTTCATCCTCTTTCTTATCTTCAGTTTCTTTTTCATTCTCCTTCTTTTCTATACTTGGCGCTTCTTCTATCTTCTCTACTTTCTTTTTACTGATCTCTTCCTTCACTTCCTCTGTTTTGTCCTTCGCTACGTCTGTATCGTTTTTTGGCTCTTCCGGTTTTGATTTATCTGCTGTGTTTGCGGAAGGTTCTTTGCTTTTATCCGTGACTTCTTTATCTTCAGTCGGTTTGTCGGTTTTTCGTTTGTCTCAGGCTTATCTGTCTTTTCGGTTTTCTCGCCCTCATCGGAGTTGATCCCGGATGTGATATCCAATATTGGCCATTTCGTAGGTTCGAAAGCTGTTCGGACCTGTGCCGGAAACCAAATACATCATACAAAAAATTTGTTAATTAAAACACCTAAATTATTGTTGACATGTTGGTCTGGGACTTATAGATGTTTTTATAGAACTTAAAGAAAGAATGTGCTAACAAAATTACTTGCCTAGCTTGTAGTAAATGGGATATTGCATTGTATGTATGTCTAAATTATTGTCCTTATTGAATGTAATTCATTTAGATATGTATGTTAAGCAAAATCTTGGCTACTAGTATTTCGATTTTAATTATTTTTTTATTAAATAGGCTACAAACTAAAGGGTAAACTTTGTAAATTTAAATAGGATAAATTTATATTTGAAGAAACCTCTATTTTTCACACATAGAAATGAAGTTATTAATGTAGCTGTTTAGAAAACATTGAAGTTATACTGCCCTATTTGATTACATTCTAGTTATATGGGCAGTGAAGCATTTCATCTTAGTCCTTATAGTTGACAACGCATCTGTAGCCTTCTTTGTTTAAAGTTGGTTGCAGGTGTCCAGGAACTGCAGTAGCCACTTACCATAAGGTCGGCTGTGTTCGGTCGTTTCTCACTTTAATTAAAAAAAGGTTTAAATTTGTACGCGTGTGCGTGTGCGTGTGCGTGTACGTATACGTGTACGCACCTTGAAGCCGTTGATAAGCTGCAACTTGTCGGAGTCCCGAATGGCGTCGAGCACGAGCTGTACGTCCGCGGTGAGAGCTCGCACGCGGTGGAAGGACGCGATCAACGTCACCGGAATGGTACCGTCAGCCGCCATCTTGCGGCGCAGGAAGAAATCGCGCGCCAGGTTGTCCGCGCTGAAGTAGTACTCGCTGCAAGTATAAATACGCGTTAATAACACCCAGTACAGATTATTGTAGAAAATACTAACTTTTTCTCCAAGTTTCAACCTTATTTGCAATGGACCAAATAATAGCAGAACCTCAATATCACAGACTGATAAGATGGGTAACATTATTACCAGTGTGAAAGTAATGTCAAGTCACTTACACCAATGATCCCATAGTCGTGTATACACATTACATTGATACTTCAATTTTCACATTTCTCTTGTAACCTTTCTACTATTATACGGTGTAACGTAGTAGTAGCCTGTGATATCTCATGCCTCCAACCTTTGAATTTGAACACATCATTTTATCAGACATAAAACCAAGTAATGATCTGTCCCTATCTTGGAACACTGCTAAACCATTACCATCCTCTTTCGTCCATTCTCAATTATGAAATCGATCGTGCTTTGTGACTTTTCCTCTTTCCCATATATACAAATAGATTTTTTTTAATGACAAAAGAAAGTGTTTGCCACGGGAAGCTTACAAAAACATATTGTGAGTAGACTTTCCGCCAATATCATTCATACATCCATCAACAAACATACTCAATACCATTTCACAACAAGATCTCTTCACCCCAAGAATTGAAATCTCCTATCATAATAATATTTTCATTCTCCTTACATTCAATCAATGTTATTCTTACCATCTCCCATGCTTTGACATGTCTGAAGTGTACCAATTCTTCACACACTTACCCATTGCATATTAAAGGAGCCAATATCCTGACATGCTCGCTCGGCCTCGTCTACACTAGATCCGTAAGCGGTATCATGCCATGTGCTGTGGCACCTTTCTCTGCCGCTCTGTCTCTTTTACACATAAACATCCTCTGTCATACATCATTCATGTTTTAATTAATCGCACCACGCACATTCAGCGTAGCTAACCACTACGCACTTCTCGTCCCTCTGGGAGACAGATCGTAACGGGTGAGGAGCCTTGTCGCCGATTTTACTCTCTAGGATTCCTCGCACCCCTGCCCATTAATGGGGCACCGGAACTCGGTGTCTATTCTTTTGGTGTAGAATCCATTGTTTAAGGGGTTAATAACGACATATAATTGATTACTTTGCAATCGATAATCGACTATTTTCACAGCCGATAATAATCGATTAACAAAATCACGATTTTGTGATTGTCTGACACTGCATTGATTTGATTGCATAAACTTCACATCGGACATGGGTTGGTTAAAACATGTAAGACATAATTTCAGCAGGGTTAATCCATTAAAATTAATCGGAATGACATATCTTAACGTTAAGTCATGTGACAGTTGATGACTTATAGTTACGTTCATGCATTTTTATAGTTTTCTATTAGCTTTAACGATTGTAGAATGTCAACTAGACTAAGCCCGCTGTTCAGTTAATAAATTCCGCTTCCGAGAACAACAAAATAGAATAGAATAATTTTTATTCAATATAGTTTACAAGAATACTCATTTAAAGTCATTTAAGCTTTACCATTGATTCAAAAAAAAAACCTCTGACCTGGGAAGAAACAGCAAGAAACTCAGCGGGACTTTTAAACAATATTGTTATAGCTTACCAAAGGTCCACTGCTGAACATAGGTCTCCGCCATAGGCTGTCTAATATGGGGAATATTTGCCATAGTTGCTTGACAACCGCATTTTTTATTTTTAGTTGTTATAAGGAAGACGCTGCTGTCCACTTTCTGGTTTGTTTCCCTCTGTCGCCTCTTACGACACACACGAGACAATATGGGACAGTGGAGGACACTGCCACTATACGGTATAAACATTACATAATTATGTAGAACGTGACATTTGATACAATAATGTGGATGTGTGCGGGACTCACATCTGCTTCTTGATGAGGTCCTTGAGCGTGGCGTGGTCGAGGCCCAGGCCGTAGGGCGGCGCGCCGTAGTAGTAGGGCTGCGGCAGCGCGGCCACGTGCAGCGCGCCGTAGTGCAGCATGAGGCCCTGCACGCCCACGCCCACGCCCGCCTGAGCCACGCGCAGCTGGGGACGGGGACAAGTTGCGGCCTCCGGTGCCCACTGCCTACTGCCTACTGCCTACTGCCTAGCCTACCTACCCTGCTCTCGTCATCTATCCCCACGCTACCCGAATTGTAACGCGTCACTCGAATTTATTCGATATAGACTTATGGGTTTGAAAATTTAAACCCCTATATAGAAAAATCGATCTTATCTTACATTCAAATTTGATAATGGAATGAGCACAAAAAATAATCATATAATATATTCAACCAGCTGATGACTTGTTCAACTGAGTTGAATGTTTCGAAGTCATAGACTAAATGTCCACAGTCAATTCTCAATACGAGTTTAAACGTCAAAATAATTTTATAATTTTAAATGATTTAATAATTGAGTTTAATTTTTAGAACAGTTTTTAACTCTAATTTAAATTCATTAAATTACTAGCTTCTTCATTTAATCACAACGCTTTCAAATATTGAATTTATTGAAATAGTTTACGAATAACTGCTATTTATAAACATGTTATTCCTCACTCTCATTAAACGCTATTTATTCAATATAGACTTTAACCATTACAAAATTGTTGTTTACTTTTATAGATCGATTTCATTTTCGATAAAAATTAATAACCGTAACTTTTTAAGCTTATCAACGGTTTCTTATTTTTATTTCATAAAGTAAATAGAACAGAGTAAGAAAAACAATCAAAACTTTTCTAAACTTGTAGCTGATCATTTTACCACCGGAGGCTCGCGATTGCATGGAAATGTATGCATGATAGTGAAACTATAATATATTGAATATAAACCCTTATTTGAATATTCCTAAATGTTAAGTATAATACTAAATTATAGAGTATAATTTACCATATTAAAAGACCAATATGTGATCTATGAACCGAATGAGATAATGTAATTTTGAATTATTTTGAGCACCATAATATAAATAAATAAAAACCGTTAAAATTAAATGGATGATGAACTACATATTGCAAGTGCAAAATAATTTATATATTACATTTACAAATGATACATAAATACCGATAAACATTAGTATGAAATGAAATAAGATATACCCCGAAACTATTAAAATAAGCTATTATACCGGGTGACTTTTTTCAGCGAAGATAAAATAGGATGTATAGGTGAACGAAGTAGAAGATATTTTACAAATTTATTGTTTATTCATAATCATTTTATCAAATTGATCTCTCAATTAATACTACTAATTGGAATTAAAACTTTTACCTAGCAGCCGGTTAAGGCCGTTACAAATTCATTGATACTGGCCACAAGTAGTTTTTTGATTAAAAAGTAAAATTTGATTAAAAAGATTTTGAATTTCATTATTATAATCGCATTTTTGTTTTTAAAAATTAAAGTTTACTTTGAGAAAAAAAAATTGTAAATTATCTATACCATAGGCTTCTACATCGGTCACCTATGACTCCTTTCTTTTCCTTTCAGAATAAAATCAACCAGAATATTTATCTATGTAGCACATTAAAAGCATATTATCCCATACAACCATGGCACTCAAAATGTATGATCCAAATGATGTCCGATAAAGCGGAAATAGGAGTTTTGGGAGCAAGGACCCTAGCTTCGGTATAGAAAATCCTTCTTAAGTTTTTAAGAAAAATTTGTATACCACGAGCAAAACACGCTCAGGCTATGTGCTTGCCCGTTAAAAAAAAACAACATTAATATTGAGGCTTGATTCACAGGTAACACCAAATTGATTGAAAGGTTATATTTAGAGTTTAAATTGCTAACGATGTGCTTATATTCAAAATTAGGATTGTATGGTAAACGTGAATCAAACCTGAAACACAAGCAAAGTAAGAAAGTAGGCCAAATAAAAATTATATAAAAACTCTGGTCCTCTACAAGCCGGATAACGCTAGCCAAAGTTGTAATAAATTAATACATCATACAGTTTTAATTTGCAACTGATCGTAGTGTCCCAAAACTTGGATAGTTTTCGATTTTGAGCTGGCGGTATGCTATTTTATCTTTCAGAAAAAAGAATATTTAGAATGGCAATGTGTAGCGTAGTGTCAAAGGTGCAAGTCATCTTGTATTACGGTCGCCAATAGAGTAAGTTGATATTTATAATAATTGAAATAAACTTACGTCTTATTAAAACAGAGCATTTGTATATTATTTAACGAAAATAATCTAAATTAACTTAAAACCGAAAAACCGATTAAGTTTTGAGACACTATTAAAAGTAGCAAATACAGGTTATATGATGTAGTAATTTTGACAACTTGTTAGCACAGTGGTTGAGATTTTTAGTGTGGGAGTAGGACAAGGTCTATCACCTCCCGTGGGAGATGATGAGACCATCATCCTTCCAACTAGCAGATTATGCGTGAGTGTGTAGGCTATCAGAAACACGCGTGACTGAGGTGAAGCAAGAGGGGATCACTTTGCGTGCATGAATGATATTGAGTGGTTAATTTTATTGGTCGCTATTTCCGGTGCTTTTTACGTGGTAGAGTCACGTTGCAGCTATATAATGGTTGTAGCACAAATGGATTTACTTGACTGGGCAAGAACCAAGCTCTTGTGAGAGCGTAAAACAGCAGCTTAACGCTGTTATATTTCTTATAGTGAGTGTAGAGAACTGGAAACCCTTTTCACTGGGAACGGGGCATTCCATCTTAGTCCTCAGATGTGGTAACATAATATAAATGTATACACGCTACAGCATAATTTTACCACCAGTTGGGCCGTGTGTTCGTTTGATCGAGCCAGCAATGAAAATGAATTAATGTGTGTCCTCATGTGTGACATTTAGATTCTCAACCGAGGATAGATGTGGATGTCTATGTTGGATTGATCGAGCGAGCAATGTAAATAAGTTATGGCCAATTATTCAAACGCTACTCAATTTTAAGATGTTGTCGTGGTGTCACACTAACATTGACTATAAGTGATAGAGACAGCACGAGACTTAACGGCGTGTTAAAATGAAGCATCATTTGAGTATTGGGGTATAAGGCCCGTATTAATAAACGGTACTCAACGACGAACTCAAGTGCGTAATCATTTGATACGCCCTCATTACGAAATCAGCATCTCAAGATCGTTGCTAATTAATAAACACATAAAACTATACACACTTGAGAGTAGAGTTTCGTTTATTAATCACTGTGGCACTCAGCTGATATCGCAAACCTAAACCGCATCTTGAGATGTGTTTATTAATAAGATCATAACCTCAAGATTGTACTCAAGTGCGTGTACTTGAGGTGAGTAACGTTTATTAATACGGGCCTAAGTGTGTGGGTAGTTGTGTGTGGGTAGTTGTGTGTGCGGCGGGTACCTGCGGCAGGTCGTGGTGCGCGAAGTCGTGGTGGTAGAGCGCGTGGTGGTGGTGCGGCGGCAGCGCGGACGCGGGGCGCGGCGCGGGCCGCCGGCCGCCGCGCGCGCGCGCCGCGCCACGCCCGCGCCCGCCCCGCCCCGCCCCGCCGCCGCCCCGCGCCCGCCCGCACCTCCTCGCCGTTTAGCGACACCGTGTCTGAACATTCAACAACATTATACACACTCAATGTTTGTATTATAGCCCGGTACCTCCGCGCGACCGCACCCCTCCTCGCCGTTTAGCGACACCGTGTCTGAACATTCAACAACATTATACACACTCAATGTTTGTATTATAGCCCGGTACCTCCGCGCGACCGCACCCCTCCTCGCCGTTTAGCGACACCGTGTCTGAACATTCAACAACATTATACACACTCAATGTTTGTATTATAGCCCGGTACCTCCGCGCGACCGCACCCCTCCTCGCCGTTTAGCGACGTCGTGCCTGGAGGATACTACACAGAACTGAGTCAGAATATTTCTATTATTATAGAAGCTACGTCACCTCTGCAACTAGTCCTTTTTTTTTATAGAAATAGGGTGACAAACGAGCACACAGTCCACCTGATGGTTAAAGGTTGCTGTAGCCCTTAGATCTATCCTCGATAACGAATCAAAATGCAGATGCGTTGTCAGCCTCGAGGAATAAGATGGAATGCCTCTTTCCAGTAAAAAGGGTGCCCGGTTCTCTACACACACCATACGAAACACAGTAGCATTAAGCTGCTATTTTACGCTGGTATTCTGTGAGAGCGTGGTCCTTCCCCGGTCGAGCCGACCCATTCGTGCTACAACTAAAAACAACGCTAAAACTGTTTTACATTATCATTAATATTGGTCGTCTAGTAGTCGAAATTCAAATATAATTAATTGAATATTTAAGTTTATATATTAAGCTAACTATATTTCACTTTCAACTGCACATTAACATATAAAACACATATATCTAACAAAAACTAAATATAAAATAAACGCTTTTTTGCATTGACATACAATCCTTACACTATCAAGAAGGAACAATTGAAATCACATAAAATTTACGGCTCATTCGGTCAATCTGTTAGTAAAATTTGGCAGCAGCATATTAAAATTATTTTTTCGACAAAAACTACGCTGAATACTGTTTCACCACATACTATTAACTATTTGATGTTAGTAGTACAAACGTACACAACAAATGTTTTATTTTATTTTATTTTAACTGTCTTAAGGGTCATCGCACTTCTCATTATTTTCTATACAGTCCGACGATAACCGCACAGTCACTTTGCTCCGATATCCGCTCATTATTTTTTGTAATTTGACGTAGTGCACATGATGTACATATAAGGAGTGAAAAGCTTGAAATGCAAAGACATTGGTATAGGTTATTTATTTACATATTAAGATATTACATTAATTGCCTTTAGAATGGAACAGAATAGAATAATTTTTATTCAATATAGATTACATGTGTAATTCGTATTGAAAGTCATTTTACTTTACCACTGGTTCGAAAAAAACCTCTGTCCTGGGAAGAACCAGCAAGAAACCCAACGGGACTTTTTACTTTCAAAGCCTATTGCTGAAAATAGGCCTTTCTATAGATTACCTCGTAAAGGGGATAGTTGCCATAGTTGCCATGCTTGACAGATGGGTCGGCAACCGCAGTTTTTTATTTAGGTACTAGTGGCTATAAGGAATAGGCTGCTGCCCATCTCCTGATTTGTTCCCTCTGTCGCCTCTTACGACATCCACGGAACGATATGGAGCAGTGGATATTCCTTACACCGCCACTACACGGTCGATACACGGCATAGGAAATAAGTTTTTTTAGAATAAGAGTAACAAACACGCACATAGTACACCTGATGGTAATTGGATGTTGTGGCCCATAGACATCTACATTTATCCTCAATAAGAATCAAAATGCAGATACATTGTCACCCTGAGGACTGAGATGGAATGCTGCGATTCCAGTAAAAAGGGTCTCCACTTCTCTACACTCACCATACGAAACACAACAGCATTAAGCGATTATTTTTCGTTGGTATTCTGTGAGAGCGTGATCCTAACTTGGTCGTTCCGACCCATTCGTGCTACAACCACAGTATAGCTGCAGTGTAACGTCACGCTTGGTAAGTGGATTGACGATCGCAGTATCAGACGTGAGCACCTTTAACGCTGCTACCTGTCGCCGATCTAGATATTTTACGACCATGAATCAGAAGCCTTAAAATTTTCTGGCAGTTTCCACAGTCGCCTCTTGCGACTACCACGGGACAAAATGGGATGATAATTACCTAACGCCACCATCACACAGCAGACTGTACTATTACCGTGGTATATCCACTCTTAATGACTATTGTAATTGTTGTTTCTAAAAAACAATTGAAAAAATAAAATAATAATTTCCAAGTTTCAAAAAACATTTTACTTTACCCGTATTGCGTAACCCATGATCTCTATAGAGAAGAGATAAGAGGCCTAAATTACGGGACAAATCAAATTAAAATCCATAAAAAAAATATTTTTTTATAAATTTAATGATATTTTTCTTTTTATGTTTCCGACGCTTCGGGCGCTTTATAGTGAGTGATGGGACACTGAGTTTAATGTCACAGTTAATCCATGCAGCCTTCGGGTTTTGATTATTAATTCTAGTCCGATCTATGCAGAATGAGCTCATAGTATATTGAATTCTTGCAGTGGAAGTATGCTTAGGTTTAGCGAAGTAAAGGTGACAAACAAGCCCACAGTCCATCCGAGGTAAGTGGATATACTGTTGCCCATAGACACCTACATCTATTCTCGATTCAGAATTAATGTGCAGATGTGTTGTCACCTCTTAGGACTAAAATGTTATGCCTCATCACCAGGAAAATGGGTCTTAGGTTCTCTATACTCACCATGCCGTGAAACACTACAGCATTATGTGGCTATTTAATGCCGTTGTTGTTATAGAGGATGTTTGAAATTAACATCATCGGAAAAGCATACCATATATTTGCGACGAATTGCTAACGATCTGTTCATTATATTTACTTGTACTTTATGTTGTAACGCACGCATATTTGCGCCATCCATCATGAGTGCATCTGGGATGATCCTCTTTCGAGTACATCAGAAGTGGGATAAAGTTCCTCTTTCACCTACATATAATTTGCCGATTGTTCTTGAATGAAAGTATGCTGTCGGCGTGGGACGCCGCGGCCAGATTATTTAACGGTGCTGCGGACCGATATTTGATGCGTGAGGGAAGTAAATTTGTCTTAAATATTGCTTTGAAAAAAATATGTTGTAGTAACAAGTGGTTAACTTTTTAATTGGTTGAGAGAAATGCCTGAAAGCCAAGCTTATTTCATTTGACTAACCTGAGTCTATTTGGGTGTTTAATGACCCTGTTAAATTGTAGAGTTGCTTACTTCATTTTATTTTGTGTTATGACTATGTCAACAGCCATATCGTAGCCGTAGCTCAAAGAGTGGGTGCGGTGCGCATGTGGTTTTGGTAGAGGTCTAGTTGAGTCGTCGTTGAGATGTAACGGGGATGACTGAACATAGAGATGAGTGCTCGTAAAAATAAAATGAAGTGTAGGTAGTATACATTTGTTGCGTAACGAACGATTAAAAAGGTTATGGCTCTTGGACATTTTATTTTGTGATGTAAAGTTTCCTTTGAATTGATCCAGTTGAAGTAGAATTAAGTATTGAAGAAGTTGCCGGAAGTATTTTCAAGCGTTCATACTCTTAGTCACTTGTTATTACTATTTAGTCGCATTGCACGAATTGGTGCGTAGTTGTAACTACAATTTACTTGTGAGTTATTCAGGAGCGATGAACATCTGATGATGTGGTGGAATGCCTTTGTCTCGTAGAGACTACTGTTGGTCGACTTGGAACAACCTGATAGTCGTTGTCTCTACAGTAGATCGTATCACAAGAAGTGATGAAGATTTAGTAACAGTTTGTCGCTAGTCATTGCGTCGTTGTGATTACTGTGTGTAATCAAATAGATAACTTAAATGATTTCTCTGTGTCTTGACACACTATACATCATGACCTTTTTGGGAAAACTTGGCGGGAAGAGTGACCAAAAGTGTTATTACTCCGTAATTATTATTATACAAAGTATGTTTTGTTAAGTACCCTTAACCGACGAGCATGTACGCGTAGGTACATATGTGGACGTAAAGGAGGCGTTTTATCACGAGTATTGGTAATGCCGCATATGTCAATGGAGAGTAAAAAATCCTTCACAACTTTTGCATTTTAATCCAGACCATCCAACCTTGGATATAGAGGGATGGTAAAATGTATTAAAAATTATTGCACAAAATAAACGCTTAGATAGAAAATGATTTGATTTATTAATAGCATTTACAATCGCTTTAAAAGATCATGCAGCTAATTGTCTCGAGTAAATTCCTAAAACAATCATGCCTGATGAAGTTATTACTGGATTTGTTATCTCAGTTTTATGTTCATGCAAAATATGATTTACATGGGTACATTTTAAAGTTCGAAATGTTTAGCGATGTACCGGGGAAACGTTAACTTTAACATGCTATGAATTGAGAGAATGAGTGGCCTTTTTGTGTTCTAATGTGTTGATGAGTGTAGCAGTTTTGCTCTGAATATTGTGTGGTCGATAGAATTGGTGTTTGATGTTAAGGGTTGGATTTCTGTGAAGCTGGTCGAAAAGGACAATGTCGTATCGGGCCATGCCGCGCGCGGCTGGTTGAAAGGACACATTCGTCCAGTCCAGGCTTATAAATTTTTGATGTTGATGGTTGGATTTGTGTGAAGCTGGTCGAAGGGACAATGTCGTACCGGGCCATACCGCGCGCGGCTGGTTGAAAGGACACATTCGTCCGGTCCAGGATTATGAACTGTGGAATTACACTGGTCGAAAGGACGCACCCGTCCGGTCCAGTCAGATTGGTTGAACAGAGTACAGATAACAATATCGTCCGGGCCAGACCCGAGTGGTTTATCGTAGGGACATACTAGTTTACAGCTGCATGTGGTGGCTTGAGAGAAAGGTGCCGTCCGGTCCATGCGTGGTCGAAGGGACGCACGCTTTCAATTATTGTATGATCGAGGATGTTAGTACATTTACAAGAGGGTATGTGTTGTTAAAGCGTATATCTTCTATCGATGCTAATAGTGCCGTGCAAGCTGTACAAAGAGCTGTGTGTCTGTGTGTGCTTAGTGGAAAGAGGCAGTTGTCCATGTTGTCATATGAGATGATGGCTGGTCAAAAGGACGCCTTAGTTAGTGTTAGTTTGCATGGGTCAAACGTAATTTCCTTGCGTATGTGTGTGTGAATGTCAGTAAACCTATTCATGTCAGGATAGACGAGCGGAAGTAGTGGAGATTAATAGTGTTTGTTACAGGAATTCATAAAGATACACGCCCGAGTACGGTCGTATGTCAGGATTGGCCGTGTAGCCACGACTATAAAATACTGGCTGAATCGAGAGTAAGGTTTTACTCTAGCAAAATGTCGTATCTGTGGTATCGTGGCAACCGTTGTTGTTATAGAGGATGTTTGAAATTAACATCATCGGAAAAGCGTACCATATATTTGCGACGAATTGCTAACGATCTGTTCATTATATTTTCTTGTACTTTATGTTGTAACGCACGCATATTTGCGCCATCCATCATGAGTGCATCTGGGATGATCCTCTTTCGCCTACATATATATACTGCTATTACAGCATGTTGGTGACGCGAACTTATAAGATTTTACCCATCCAATAATCGCCCATAGCGCCTAAAGTTTTCACTGCAACAAATGCTTTTATCTGTTCAATGTAAATACAAACCGATGACTGCCTCGTTGGTCTAGTGGTCGTAAACGCGACTGCTGATCATGAGGTCCCGGGTTCGAATCACGGGTCGGGCCAAAGAAAAAATCAGTTATCGAGTGTTTCACCACTAAAGAAATCCTTAGTAGCTGGCCGGAGTCACGAATTTGACGGTATTTCACCACGGAAAGCCGTTGGTTCTGCGTCTGATTTCTCTCCGTTCGAGTCGAATTACCGTCCCATCGGACTATGAGAGTAAGGGAAAAGAGAGTGCATCTGTGCTTGCGCATACACTCGGACTCTATAATACTGTCCTGTGCAGATAGCTATAGTAGGTGAGGGTAATATGGTCATCCGGTTAATATAGTCACTTTCTTATAACTCAAAAACTACAACCTTGCTTGTATAGAAGGCTCTGTGATATGACAGCTCTTCATCAGTCAATAAAATAATAAAGCGTCAAAAACGCGCTGCTTTATCGACGTCATTTTGACAGTTGATATTATAGTAAATATTTTAGTCGATTTTAGTATTGTGTATGTAGTATAGTTAGTTTTTTTTTTAATAAGTAGACTTTTCGAAGTATTTCTAATTATTGCCAAAGCTTGTTTGCTTTTTTTTTCTTAAGTTATAGTATACGACTTTGTGTTTTTGTCTCTGTCCTCCTCCTAGTTTTGGTTTAGGGCGCGGTATAGGGCGCCAAAGATTAAGGTGACCATATTACCCTCACGTACCTTAGACACCGTTGAGACTGGCCGCCGTGACCGAAACTCGGTCTGGAGGACATTATTATTATTATTATTATTATTAAATACGGACCGTTATCGGGTCTCGCTGCATGCGGTGGTCCATGCTTTCCGGGTCTTGCCGCTTTCACGTCGATGTCCAGCGGCACCCATTTGTGCTTGCCGGATTTGCTGCCGCCCTTGCCTGCACCTGAAATAATTTATTGGATTTAAACAGGACATTTTCGTAAATTATAAGGAAATTTGGCGGAAACTTGATAAAGCCAATAATTTTAAACACAATAGCTCACCACGTTACGGGTCTGTGTGTAGAGCAGAGATTCCTTAAGTGGATTCCGCGGAAACTAAGGGTTCCGTGGAAAAGTCACCAGGGGAACCCTTTTATCGCGAAATCATTTATTTTCACACTTTAGTACAAATATTATTTTGAATTGGTGCAAAATATGTGATGAGAAGAACCCATTACTGTTATGTAGATACGTAAGTAGTTAGCGAGAATTACATTATAATATTTTAATTGCACTGTCTATGACATGTAGTCATTTGATGTGGGGTTCCATAAAATAAAAGGGATTTGATGAGTGTTCCAATAACTTAAAAGTTTGGGAACCTCTGGTGTAGAGATTCCGACAGGCATTAAGTTCGTCCATTATTACCTTAGTTGCAGGTGTTACAATGTACAATAAATAAATAAAATTAATCTTAATTGCAAAAGGATTATTTTGAAAAACGAAACACATGTATTATCGACGGTGGTGTGTCTTTCCTAGTGTAGTGGTGTTGGGAGCAGTGGTGCTGGGATCAGTGGTGACGGAGATCGTGCACGCAATTGAGGGAGGGCGGAGGGTGCTCTTCAACAACTATGTAAGACACATTATTTTATTTTATTACGCAGATCTTAGCTAATTGATTTTTTAACATCATTAATATAATGGATTTCCGCAAAGTAACGTCGGATTCTATTAATAATACTCACATAATTACTGTGTTTCGATTTAAAGGTTATGGACAAACAGTATAATTAAAGTCTGTGAGGCATTTCATCTTAGTGTTCAGAGGTGCAACCTTTTTATAAATTTGTTTGGCACTTTATTACTGTCGAAGCGCCTGTTAAAGTAAAATAGCAAAAGCCTGTGGGCGCTTTCATCGGTGACAGGACAAAATCAAACTCAAATTCATCAATTAAAACTCTCTAGTAACATGGTCAACTAGCTGACAAGACTGCTACTTTCTTGTCAAAGTAAAAATATTAAAATAATTAGTTTATCTAATTCTTTTATTTGCCACCGAATGTTAACTAAAGACAAATACTCTTAAAAATAAATGTTTAGATTGGCTCTCTATGGCCTTCTAACCAGAAACATTGCCCACAGTACGCTTGACGGCACAAATATGTAAAAGTCCTTTTAACTAAAAAGTATAATAGTAAAGTAAAGTTACAGCCTACATACGTCCTACTGCTGGGCACAGGCCTCCCCTCATTTCTGAGAGGGTTTTAGGGCAAGGAAGTGTCCGCCGCGCTGCCAGAATGCGTGTTGGTGGACATTTAGAATTTTTTTTTATTACTCAGACATACAGGTTTCCTCTTGATATTTCCTTAACCGCCGAGCACGTGGTAAATCGAAGGAACCCGGGTTGCTCGCGTACTGTTAAATTTATAGCGAGCGCTAAACCCCTGATCTACGAAATAAAACGTATAAATAAATTTAACTCATAACACATTTTACCTGCTGACTTGTTTTTATCTCCCTGCTTTTCATTGTGTTTATCATTGTGCCCTTGATGATTGTGCGTAGGCTCCACTTTATCAGCCTTCCCCTGGTGCTCCTCGAGAGGTTTCCTCTCATGGTCCTGAAACATCAAAGAAATTCACTAATCAAAGTCAAATCAAAACTTTTTATCTAATTTAGAATAGTTTAAAGCTCTACAGTCAAAAAAGATAGTACAATCGATTTTAATAAAAATTTATCAAGTACTCAGTAAACAATTAAACATTGATTAAACTTAGTTTTGGGACAATATCAAGTAAGTGTGCTAATAAAATTGATTTGGAGTCTATATCATATATAAAAATCAATTAAGTACTGCTTTAGATTTTTTTTTATAGAATAAGGGTGACAAACGAACACACAGTCCACCTGATGGTAAGCGGATGCTGTGGCCCATAGACATCTACATTTATCCTCAATTAAGAATCAAAATGCAGATGCGTTGTCACCCCTGAGGACTCAGATGGAAGAGCTCATACTATTAATGACAACTTTTTGCGTTCTGTTACTTAAATATGAAACAATTAATTTAAGAGCATTACTTCTCACACCGTAGTGTTGTAGTTTCCTGATTAATGTTTCATGGTGAACACAATCGAAGGGTTTGAATAGGTCACAGAATTATACCCAAAGCACCCTGTGAATTCTTCCATGCATTGAAAATATATTTAATCAGCTCAACACCAGCATCAGTTGTCGAGCGACCCCTTGTGAAACCGAATTGATTTGTTATGAAGTAATTTATTAACATTAAAAAAATGTAACATATGATCAAGAATATTTTTTTTTAATTTTATTTAGTGTTGGCAGTACAGAAATGGGTCTAAAATTGGCGGAGTCTAATGTACTACCAGATTTAAATAAAGGTATTACTTTACTATGCTTCATCAAATCAGGAAACACACCATATTCGATACTAGTATTAAAAATAATAGCTAGTTGAGGCGCGATTATATCGATTATAGACGCAATAACTTTAACGGAAATCCCCCACAGATCCGCAGTTTTCTTAATATCAATAGTTTTAAAATATTTTACAATATCTTTTGATGATATTTTATGAAATGTAAAATTATTTGTACACGCATTTACATTTTGTTTAAGTAATGATTCGGCGACGGCAGGAGAAGAATTCAGTGACTTAGTGGTTAAGATCGGAATATCAGTAAAATATTTGTTAAAAACCATTGCAACATCCTGATCTGATTCCGTTAATTTGTTGTTAAAACTTAACCGGTAGTTTAAATTGAGAGTTGACCTTACCAGTTTCACTATTAATTATACTCCACGTCATTTTAATTTTATTAGAAGCTGTCTTAATTTTGTTGCTCAAATGCAAAGACTTGGCTTTGGAGCACACTCCATTAAATATTTTTTAAATATTTTTACATATTCCTAAATTGACGCTAGGTTATACGACCTTTCATGGTAAAGTTCATATAACCTTTCTCTGCTCTTATGGACTCCTACTGTCGCCCATTCATTGAAAGCTTTCCGACTGTTCAAGGAGAACGTTTTAGAAGTAAAAATATTATCAAATTCATTGCAAATAAATTTAAACACTGTTCCATACAAAAAATTAGGATCATTTTGGTATGAAAGTGATGGAAGTTTCTTCACTATGTTACTTCTAAACTTCGCCAAGCGACGTGCATTTACAGGAACAAACACAATTTTCTCATCTACTTGCTTATTGTGAATATAAGGTAACGAAACTAAATGTCCACAGTGATCAGAACTCAATTTTTGAATTATACATTTATGCAACGGCTTAACATTTGTAAAAATGTTATCTATACACGTTGCACTACATATTAATATAAATTAAAAAGACCATATGATTTAAACAATGATCTAAATTTAATATTGGTGGAGGAAGCTTCTAGGAGATTGATATTAAAGTCTCCACATATTACAACAGATTTATTCTGTTTATTAAGCTTAACAAAAACTTCCTCCATAATTTTTTCAAAAGTATTGTATATAGAACATGGGGTTTGTAGACGCTCACAACAATGAGGTGCTCAAACTCAACACATGCCATTTCTACTTCTTCTCATGATCAGCAACCGCGTTTACGACCACTAGGCCAACGAGACAGTCATATATTCTCAATATAATATGTATGTTGGTTTAGTGGCAAAATAAAATCACTAAAACCAAGACCCGTTAGGTGGCGCTAAAATCAGTAAAATTGTGATGACGTACCGCATTGCCGTTATGATGCGTGGAGTCCGCATCGTGTGGCGGCGGCGTTGAGTGGCAGCGGGCGGCGCCAGTTGCCGCGCCTAGTGTCGGCCAGTCGCCGATATCCGTGAAGTCTGACACCTAGGAACAAACAAATCACTTGTTAAAATATCATCTTCTATTTTTCTTAAAAACAAGCGTTACCCCACCGTAGATTTTTTTCTCGTAGAATGAGGGCTAATAATTTTCTGCTCACCAGATGTCGCTAGTTGACACTGAGGTAAAGTTTTTTGTTACACAATGTAATTTCTAGAGACACAAAACAATGCCTCAGTGGTTTGCTTTCTAATTTTTTTGCACATTTTTAACTTTTTTTTTATTTTCTACTTTTATGAATATCTGTGGTTTGCTTTATTTATTTTAATCTTATTAACCCTTCGCATGCCTGGTGGGTCTAACAGACCCACTACTTCAGAAAACGTCGATATTTTTTAAAGTTTTTAGTTTTATGCATTGCGCGTCTTTATAGCTTCCTGATATAGACTAGGGGTCGGTTTACCACCGATCCCGAAGATATGCGCGGGTCTGAGAGACCCTACCAGGCAAACGGCGCGGCGTGACTTTTTTTTGGTAAGTGAATGTTTAATATTTTTTGTGATTTAATGGTTTTATGACGTAAATTATTAACAAAAAAAAATCTATTGTTACAGTAAAAATGTCCAAACAATTAAGTACTGCTGACATAAGACGTGTTTTAGAAGTTAAGTGCTGCTGACATAAGACATGTTTTAGAAGAGGAAGATGATGAAGGATGAAGATGACGTGATCTTTGAGGAAAGTGGGGATGAGTCTGATCACTTCTGCAATAAATGCAAAACTTGTTCAAATGTTGAACACATGATAAACCACCAACCAAAAGAGAATTCCTAAAAGCTTAGGCATGGCATTGATAGCTCCACATCAGGCTGCAAAAAAAAAGCTAATTTGCGCCTTTCGGTAAGCCTTCGCATAAGAATCAGCACTCACGTCCGGGAACCATCAAGCCTTCCACCCAATATACTTTATGCTGATGTCAAAAGATATTGTTATTTGTGTCTGGTAAAAAAGATCGAAAATCCATATACATTTGTATTGTATGTTCGAGTGACATTTGTATGGAACACACAAACTTTCTATGCGAAAATTGTCACTTATCTGAGCACAATTATTATTGTTAGCCAGCGGTTATTTTTATTATAGTGTTATCTAACTTTAGCGAATTTATCAGAGCCTCATATAAACCAAAGTTTGATTTTATCTGTTTTAGTATAAGATTTTGATTAAATATGTACTAATGAGTCTATTTTTGTCAGCTTGAAAAAGCAATTGATAAAGAATTTGATTAATAAATAATTTCAAAACATAAATAGATGTACTTTTTATTTATCTACTACAAACATAATAAATATAATTGCCAAATACAATGCAATTTAATATCGCTAGAGCATTACTTTATGAAAAAAGAATTATAATTTCGGGTCCGTCAGATCCACCAGGCATACGGAGTGATTTCAATCCACCAGGCATACGAAGGGTTAATATAAAATATAGCTAATAGTACAGAAACAAACATCAACCTTTACATTTTCCGAACAAATTAACTTCCCCGCTATGAAATCTGTCAAATATTATACCTCACTTTTAAGTGGCGCCGCCCTGGTGGCAGAAAACGTCGTGGATGCCGTGGATGCGCTGGTGGACGAACTTCCGGACTCGGAACAATTATTTGAAGACCCATACAAAGACTTGTTCCGTGCGGGAAAATCATAATGATATTCCGCCAACGAGAGAACTGATGAAGAATGAAGAAGATTGCAGGAATAATTGACGGCTCCGTGGCGCAGTGGCTTAGCAATGAGATAACGTCACGACGTCAGTGAGGGCCGCGGGTTCGAATCCCGTACGGAACAAGTATTTGTATGTTCTACAAGTAATAGCCCCGGGTATGTTGGGGTAACCCAAAAAAAAACAATTTAATTGAAAGCTGGAGTTGTGGCTGAATCGTACAGGAGGACATTACTGTTACCGTTAAAGCATATCAAAAGAGAAAATAGAGCAGTGGATGCTCTCTCTTCTCCATAGACTGCTTATTTAATATATTTTGACGGGTTGGCAACCGCAGTTTTTTGAATCTAGTAGACGTTGCTGCCCATCTCCTTGTTTGTTTCCCTCTGTGGCCTCTAACAACACCGACGGGACGATATGGGGTAGTGGATATTCTTACATAGCTACTAGACGGTTTCGCAACACATTACGTCATTATAAACCGCGCGCAGAACCTTTGCCGATTGATCACTCCTACCACTTCCGCCGACTGCGTCCCGCGCTTTTCTGTACAGCGGGATTGGCCAAATAAATTTAAAGTTGGGTATATAATGATGTATATCATCCCCATTCACTTTTATAGTATTCTATTTGCGTTAACGATTGTAGAAAGTCAACATAGTACTCGTAGCAATGCTTCCATTAGCGCGTGACTTCATAACATGGCAAATCTTTTGTGTGCGGGTTGGAACGAAGATCGACTGGGATTTGTTTCAACAACAATCTTGATTGACTCACAGAAGAGACTCTGACGACTGAGTGACCGATAAATCCATCCAAAATTGCCGAGCCTATATCCCAAAGACTGTTGATTGGGACTAGTACTACCATCGGAAAGTTTCGAGTCTGCGCTCACCAACTAGCGCATTTCAGAAAGTTCACGGTCAGCAAGGGACGTAGACTGGCACCTATTAACCTGACTTGAACGACCTGCAGTCGGCTATAAAATGTTTATATATATATATTTAAGCTTCGTTCCACAAAAATGTACAAAGACGGACTTAACGCCTTAGGGTGTTCTCTATCAGTCGACCTATAAGTAAGCAGAGAACACTACTTTGGAGGTGCAATATGATTCGGAAGAGCAAGAATAAAGAATTATCAAAGTAACTATAAAAAAATTAACGAGGAATATGAATTATTTATATAAATTATATATTCATAAATACTTAAAATGTTCATTATTATCTTTGCACCTGGGTCTCATTCTCGATCTTCGCCCAGCTGCGTCTCGACTTTGACTTCCTTCGGGTGGCGACCCCGGCCGTCATACTCACACCACTTCACTTGTGCACACTTGTTACACTTGATACACTTAGTTCGACATAGTTCCACTTTGAAACACTTGGTCTACACTTTCAGATCATTTTTGGTTCGTGTTTTTAATTTATAGCGTTAAGAACCTATAGCACATATAATTTATATGTGCTATAGGTATATAGGTAATTTATTACATATTGATAGAATAACTTAAGCTTATTTAAAACTAGCGATTCTCCCCTGCTACTTCTGTGAAGGATTTGTTATTGTAGCGTTATTTAGATTTAAGGCAATCAAAGACAATTTACTATTTTTTTTACTTTATTAAAAATTTAATTAAAAAAAAAAGTACGAGGGTGGATTGAAAAGTACTGGCCTAACACAGATCCATTCAATTCTAAAATCAAATCTACCCACATTATTTAGTTCAGTTCAGACTAGTTCATTGTGTGAAGTTCGAAACGTGCGATAATTAGTTGTGATTTTATAAATTTATTAACAAAGTAATCGGACATAATTTCCGCGAATGGAGCAAATCGAGCAGCGTGCCGTCATTAAGTACCTCCATAAGAAGGGCTATCATCAAAAGCCATCCATGATGACATGGTCAGTACATTAGGCGATTGTGTTCTGTCATATTCATCCGTCAAAAATGGATAGCAGAATTTAAGCGTGGTAGAGAGTGTGAAAGATGAACCCCGCTCTGAAGGCCTTCGACGTCAACTACTGACGAAAATATTAAAAAGTACTTGATTTAATAATGGGAGACCGCAGATTAAAAATTAGAGATAGCCGAGATTATAGGCATCTCTTATGAACGAACTCAAAACATCATTGTCAACGAGTTGGGTTTCCACAAGGTGTCTGCGAGGTGGGTTCCGCGACTGCTTTCAGTTGAACAAAAAGGACGCGATTGACTATTTCACGCGACTGTTTGGAGTTATTTGAAGCCGATGCAGATGATTTTTGAATCGTTTTGTTACTATGGACGAAACATGGGTTCATTACTGTACACCGGAAACAAAACAACAATCAAAACAGTGGAGAAGACCTGGTTCACCACCCCAAAAGGCTAAGTCGATTTTGTCGGCAAATAAGGTGATGGCTTCAGTATTCTGGGACTCGAAAGGTGTGATTATGATTGATTATCTTGAAAGGGTCAGACTATAAACTCTGATTACTACTGCACCTTACTACGTCGTTTACGAGAGGAAATAAAAGAAAACGTCGAGGAATGCTCAGAAGAAAAGTCCTGTTTCATCAAGATAACGCCCGTGTTCACACGTCAGTACAGTCAATGGCTGAAATTCACAACTGTGGCTTTGAACTGTTACCGCATCCGCCGTATTCACCTGATCTGGCACCATCAGACTTCTTTCTGTTCCCTAACCTAAAAAGCACTTGGAGGTCAAAGATTTTCGACAAACGAAGAGGTCAAAGCAGCTGTAGACGCATATTTTGACTCTAAGGAAGAATCATTTTTTTCAACGGTCTAAATGCTTGGAAGGGAGGTGGCAAAGTGTATTGAACTTGATGGTGATTATGTAGAAAAATAAAAATATAACTGATTTAGTATGTGTTTATTTTCTTGGTTAGGCCGAGTACTTTTCAATCCACCCTCGTATCTCAATATTTTTCGGATAAAATATAGGCAAAATCACTCCTGGCATTGCTCTCTACCTGTTCGTGATGTTTCATCACAATCGGTTAAGCCATTCCGAAGACTAATCCTGATCGACAGACGGACGGACAGACGGACAGACAGACAAAAATTTTAAAAATGGATATGCATGTCTTAATGGCATGCAGTTATTTCGATATTTACAGACAATTCAATTTTATTATTTTATAATATAATATTATGTAGATATAAAGTGAAATAAAGGACAGTCTACATTCGTTCTGCAATGGTCACAGCCTTCTCATTTCTGTAAGGGTCTGGAAGAGTTATGTATCAGGACATGGTTGTGAGATACGAAAATATTTCGAGGTTAGAAGGCCGGGGTTGAAAACACCCCACAGCAAAGCAATGTAGCAACACGACGGGATCCTTCCAGTTTAATTAACCTGTCAGAAACAAAAGGCAGTAACTCTGGAAGCGGCTAATGCTCCATATAGTAAGCACAGAGTTTAAATGAAGCTAGTTTTTGCAGATTTTATCGCGTTTATTAACATACTAGCTGATACGCTGGGCGCACGATAATATTTTATTGCGGAACCTTTTAATTTTTTTTTGATGGCACTATCGTAAAATCCTTTCTTAGTGAGCGTCTACATTGCGAAATGAGTACCTATGCTAAATTTCAAGTCAATCGGGTGTATAGTTTTAGAGATCTCGTGATGAGTCAGTCAGTCAGTGGTATTTCGCTTATATATATATATATGTGGCGGCGCTGTCGTCGTACCACAAGCGAAAATACATCGAAGCCTAAATCGCGCTATCAAAGTTCCGAAGCAAAAACAGTATATATAGAATAGCTCCGAACTACCACTAGGAGCGTTGGCCGCTCCCCGGGCAGAACGCCTTGCCCGGCGGGAGATCTCCCCTTTTCCTTCCACCGGCCACATATATATATAAGCGAAATACCATACAATATATATATATCCGACGTTTGGAGTACTTTACAGCATTTTGTTTTGTTGTTTTAAACATTTAAAAACAATATGGTAGCGATTACCCCATTCCCAGGGTTATTATCAATTATGTATTCTATAGTAGTATGATAACAATTAGTAAACAATTTTTGCTTGATTAAAAATTTCTCTGCGTGCCGGGCGGGCGTTTTGTGTAGTTTTGTGGTGCGAGGATCGCAGCTGTTGTCAAGCGCGAGGCCGGGCGGGCGAGCAGACGCGGAGCCTGTTTTATTATATTATATTTAATAGAATCACGTGTTACTTTGCGGAAATACATCATATTATAAAAGATTTTTTTTTTATAGAATATGGGTGACAAACGAGCACACAGTCCACCTGATGGTAAGTGGTTGCTGTGGCTCATAGACATCTACATCTATCTTCGTTTGCGCATTTAAATGCAGATGCGTTGTCAGCCGTGAGGATTACGATAGAATGCCTCTTTTCCAGTAAAAAGGGTCTCCGGTTCTCTACACTCACCATACGAAACACAGCAGCATTAAGCTGCTATTTTACGCTGGTATTCTGTGAGAGCGTGGTCCTTCCCCGGTTGAGCCGACCCATTCGTGCTACAACTATACTATTAATATAGCTGCAGCATGGCTCTACCACGTATAAGATGTTAATAATTAATTTGTTAATATCCGCGTAATAAAATAAAATGTGCCTTACCTAGTTTGAAGAGCACCTCCCGCCCTCTATCAAATTCCCGTAACCACTAATCCCAACATCACGAATCTGCGGTGGCTGACCTTAGTGGTCATACATAGTAGTCTATTTCTCCGGAGGATGCTTCGTTTAGAAGCGAAACAAGTGTCGTATTATCGAAGGTGGTGTGCTTTTCCTAGTGGGTGTTGGGATTAGTGGTGACGGGGAAAGTGCACGCAATAGAAGGAGGGCGAAAGGTGCTCTTCAAACTAGTAAAACACATCATTTTCTCATGTTCCGCTTTTTTTTGTTTGTTTAATAAACGTTAACTCCACAGTGGATTTTCTCCTGTATCGTGTAGGCAGTTTACAAACAAAGTGCAGAAGGACAAACATTCGGACCCGGAACAATTATTTGTAGTCTATATAAATACATGTTCCGTGCGGGCTTCGAACCCACGGCCCCCAGCGTTGCAACTCATTGCTAAACCACTGCGCCATGGAGCCGTCAAATTAAGCCGTTAAATTTTATTTTATTATCTTAGCTAATTAATTTTTAACATCTTCAATTTTTTTATTAGTTGTCACCTTTTTTTTACAACTCTCCTTATACAGACTTTATTTACTGTCTGTACTGGTTGTATCCGAAACCGCGCGAAAATTTAAAACTATGAAGTTCGTCAGACAACGGTGCGAGAGCGAGACCGACCAAAAAATAACCGAATGGGATAACTTAAAAGTTTTAGAAAGAAGTTTTAGAAAGTCGTTGGGTGGAAGTATTCAAACACTTTCGCACCAAAATTCTTTTGCATTTTAAATCGAATATATTTTATGTCTACTTGGTACAAATGCTCCAGTAGAAAAACTATTTTTCTATTATGAATAAATTGTGGACGTCTGAAAAAAATCACTCACAGGTTCCAGTTCTAAAGGCGATGTTGATAACAAAGGTCAATGTAAAAAAACTTGCACAGAATTTTATTCTTATTTAACTAACGTTAAACGACGCGTGACGAGTGACGCGCACAATAGCGTCATATATTAAAACGTTGTAAGCGACTTATATGACGTTTGGCAATTGAAACCAAAAACAAGATCAATTTTTTACTGTGAGTATCGAGTCGTAATAAAATGTCATGAAATGTTAACTAATCAGCAATAGAGTTTCAATGTTTGAGTTTGTTTGAAATATTGCGCGCCCATTTTGCGCGCTTAAAGTAATACTTCCATGTTTTATTTCCGTTCACTAGAAATGTCACTTGAAATAAAAATAGACCAAACTTATGAAATAAATGCTTTGTCATGGAAAATTTGTAACAAAAGAATAACTGACCACTGCTTTGTTTTGGTTGATTGTATGTTCGACATTAGTCTTAAACCGTTCCTGTAGTCATCACCAACGTTAAATCATCACCAACTTTATTAAAGCAAATTTGTTCCACTGGCAAAATATAAATATAATTCAAAAATATGTTGCATTTAATAATTACTGTCTGAGGAACTTTGCTTTAATGAAGCTGGTGAACTGGTGATTAATTTTTACTTTTCACAATTTGTTATAATAAAAATAATTATAATTAATATGATTATAATTATAGTGAACACTAATTGTATAAAGTTACAGTTTTTAAATAAATAACATAATTTTTTTTATTGTTAACCTGCTAACTGGGGGGTATAAATAAACCCATGTCCCGTTTTGAGTTAAAAAATAAATGGTCAGTTTAATCATACCCTAACGGCCAAATACTCAAACGCTACTCAATTTCAAGATGTCGTTAAGACTTGTGCTGTCTCTACTCTCTATCACTTTAAGTCAAAGTGACTGTGACAACACGAGACTTAACGACATCTTAAAATTGAGAATCGTTTGAGTATATGGCCATTAGAGTTTTTCTAAGCAAGCTACACCTATTTATACTCCAAGATTATAGCGCGATATCAGCCGCAACCAGAGTATTATTTGCGGACTTACCTACCGAACATAATATATTTATGTCATAATATATGTATGTAGTTAATAATATTATTATTAACTACATACCGCCACAATTTATTACCACGTTCAATAATTTACATAATTAATGAAAAATATGTCAAAAATCTTTCAAAAGTTCAATAAGGATGTAAATCTCGGTGACATTTAAGATACACACGGAAGCGAGACCAGTTTTTATTAATTCCACTTTAATTCAGATTAAATTAAGAATGCATAATAAGTAGTTGTCGCTTAATGGTCGAAATTAAAATTTTTAACTTTGTATAAGCAATATTACACTTTCAACTGCACATTAATATATAAAACATACATAGCTAATATACCTAAATAAAATATAAGATCAACGCTTTTTCTCCTTGACATACTCACTGTTAAAAAAGGAACATTAAATTTGAAATCACACAAAATTAGCAGTCAATCATAATAAAATAAATGTCAGCAAGGAATTTTTGACAGCATTTTAAAATTCTTTGGCGATAATTTATACTCTGCGCAACCGTTTCACCACAGACTATTAAGTGTTTGACATTGGCCATTGGCAAGAACAATACAATAAATATGCTTGTTCTGAGACATTGCCAGTATGAATTATTTTTACGTGGTAGAGCCATGCTGCAGCTATATCACTGGTATAGTTGTAGCACGAATGGGTCGGCTTGACCGGGGAAGGACCACGCTCTCATAGAATACCAGCGCAAAATAGCAGCTTAACGCTGCTGTGTTTCGTACGGTGAGTGTAGAGAAGTGGAGACCCTTTTTACTGGAAACGAGGCATTCCATCTTAGTCCTCACGGGTGACAACGCATCTGCATTTTGATTCGTAATCTAGGATAGATGTAGATGTCTATGGGCCACAGCAACCACTTACCATCAGGTGGACTGTGTACTTGTTTGACTGTGTATTCTCTAATAAAAGGGTCTACGGTTCTCTTTATTTACACTATTTCTTTAAATTATTTAAAAAAAAATTAAGATGGAATGCCCCTTTTCCAGTAAAAAGGGTCTCCGGTTTTCTACACTCACCATACGAAACACAGCAGCAGCATTAGACTGCTATTTTACCATGATCGAGCCGACTCATTCATGCTACAACCATAATATAGCTGCAGCGTGGATCTACCACGTATGTTTTCATTTGTAAAGAGGCATTGCGTTTTATGTCTCAGGGTAGACACTTGACACGGATTTACATTTTTATTTTAAATGAAGCTTAGTCTTGCTTCTATAAAAAAAAATAAAAAACCTATAAAAAATCTGGCCTACTGGAAGCAATTTCATTATGAGATAAGTAGCGCCCTTGTACAAACTCTTCATCATAATGTATCCTCTAAGTTGTTTGTGTGTACATAGATTGTTAAATAAATAAATCTACAAATCCAAAAAAATTAGAGAAGAAGAGTTATCAGTAGACCAGATTATAGGTAACATACCACTACAGCCCATATATCGATGCATTTCAAAGTGGGTTGACAACCGTACTCTAGTCTCGGACAAGTAGAATACGCTTAAATGTTCTATAAACCTCTCTAGGTAAGCTTAAAAGCTTAAAATGCTTGTGTAAGGATTAGGATCTCGATTACGAGAGAAGTCCAATAGCGGATTCGAGCCCACGACATTGAGGTTCGTACCCTCGCGATCTATACCCTACCATCAGACTACTATCGCCTCTGAAATAGATGCACATAATTACTTCGAAAAAAAAAGTTGTCAATCACAGTCACTTCCCGTCCAGCAAAAAGACCCTTCTACTTGAGACAAAAGTGAGTGTGCTGATTCTTGGAATCAAGAATAGATAAGAGACATACCATATAATTAAACTACTTCTAACACCCGAAAACCGGGTCTCATCGCTAACCACCGAACCCCACGGATATCTAATGAATGAAAACTGAGAACTCATAGAAATTCGATCGCTTAGGCATTGCGTGAACGGTTCACCTAGTGACGTATACAGCACAGCACAACTATCGTTAAAATGTAGGTCATTTATTCATATAAATACAGCCTATCAAAAGTTTACTGTTTATCATAGGCCTCCCAGATAGATTACCCAACAAGGCGGATAATTGCCAGTCGCCTCGCTTGCCAGGCGGGAAACTGCAGTTTTCTATTACTTTGAACTGTTATCAGGAGTATACTGCTGTCAATCTCATGCTTCATTTCCATCTGTCGCCTCTTGCGACACACACGGGACGATATGGCATGGTGGGTTCTCTCACGACGCCACTACACACCATTACAGGGCACGCCGACAAAATGTAGGTAATTTAATATTTACGCAACTGGCGTCAAGGTAACAACTAACGATCTATAGCACACGCTCACGTTGTTTACGTTTTTATTATTACGATCTTATTTATCGGTAACAGAAACGGTTTAATATTCAAGAGTTTAATACAAATAAAAAATCAACAACGCTTTTATAATTACTAATATTTCCCTTAACCACTCCAGTTAAGATTGAAATGCTTTTTTATAGGATAAGGGTGACAAGCGAGCACACAGTCCACCTGATGGTAAGTGGTTGCTGTGGCCCATGGACATCTACATCTATTCTTGTTTGCGAATCAAAATACAGATGCGTTGTCAGCCGTGAGGACTAAGATGGAATGCCTCGTTTCCAGTAAAAAAGGTCTACGGTTCTCTACACTCACCATACGAAACACAGCAGCATTAAGCTGCTATTTTACGCTGGTATTCTACCATACGAAACACAGCAGCATTAAGCTGCTATTTTACGCTGGTATTCTGTGAGGAGCGTGGTCCTTCCCATTCGTGCTACAACTATACATTTAATATAGCTGCAGCATGGGTCTACCACGTATAAAGTTTGAATCAAAAAAATGCTTGTGTTAGGAGCGGTCCCATACAGTAGTCGAATGACCGATTCGAACAGAAGATTTTCGAGTCCACAGTCCGCACTCTAAAATTAAGTCACTGTCACTTTCGAAATATCATAATATAACCTTTTCCCTGTCACAAAGAGGGGTAGGCAGAGACTACAGACTTTCATTTAACACGATCCTGACACACCTCTCGCTTCTTATACATACACACACACACACACATATATATATTACGCTTAATCGATTAATTTGGCCCATCTTCAATTCATCACCAATTTGGTCTAAAGGTCTTTGGATAAATTTCCGTCTAGGGCGTCCTTGCCGATTCTGTCACTCACTTCTGCTGCATGAATTTGCTTTGTCACTCTTTTTTCAACCGACTTCAAAAAAGTAGGAGGTTCTCAATTCGTCGGAATCTTTTTTTTTTCATGTATGTTCACCGATTACTCGAAGACACCTGAACCGATTTGGAAAATTCTCTATTAAATTTTTATCGAAATCGGTGAAACGGTTTTAAAAAATCAACAATATTTTTTTTTATATTGACGTCACTTGTACAAAATTTTTAATTTTGCCACTTGTATTTTTCTCGCGTGTTAAGAGTCAAAATTCGAAACAAAACCGACATGAACTTAACTAAAAAAATGCGGTACACTATTTATAACTCATTAGTCAGATCACATTTACTTTATCTTATAGAAATTTGGGGCAACGCTGCTATAACTAAGTTACAGGAACTTCAAAGGATACAAAATAAAATAATAAAAATAGATTTTCACTATCCGTATCTAACACCAACTTATAAAACTTTCAAAGAAACAAAACTTATGAACGTTCAACAACTACATAATATATATAATACTTGCATTTTAATTAGGAAAATACTTGATAAAACCATCCACACTAATTTGTCTTTTGTAAAACAATCACAAATTTGTAAACGCAGTCTTCGTCGACCTAGCTTACTTGTACTGCCAAAGGTATGAACAAACTACGCAAAAAAACATTACTTTTGAAGGAGCACTGATTTATAATAAATTGCCTTGTAATATAAAAAATTTAAGCTCATTCAGTAGTTTAAGTCTCAGCTGTCTCAATATATAATTGAACATTTTTCATCATTCAATTGAGGCTGTGAAGCTATTGAATGAGCGTTCGGCGACCATTAGAATAAAATTACTAAAGTGTAATAATTATTTTCATGTAAGTGGCATTGTTTGTATTTTTGAAGATAAATTCTTTAAACCTGACATAAAATGTAAATCGCTTGGTTCTATGTATCTGAGATTTGCATTTAAGCCTATTTGACGGAATACCTATGTGCTGCGCAGTTGACTGTTTACAATACTATTTGAAAGATGTCGCTAGTCGACATCAGCTACTAGAATTCCGCCAACGTTCATAGATCATCGCCTAAAGTGCGCCATACATTATATTATGCGTAGCCCCGTAACGATCCCGTTTAATTTTTAGAGGGTTGTAAAGAGGGAAGGGACCGCCTGTGGCTCGCGCCCCTAATGGTGAACGTATGTCTTCAAATAATATTTAATATGATTCCATCAGTAGCAACAATGGTTTATAATTTATATATAAAATTTTTGGCCAAAAAAACCGACCCAAGTTAAATCACTAAATTTTATATAATATATAATTCTTTTGTACATGTGCTTGTCACTGCACTCCTCCCAAACAGCCGGACCGATTTTAATAAAAATTTGTGTGCGTTTGAGTGGGTCCCTGAGTGGCTAAGATTCACAATTAGACCCGGTGGATGGCGCCGTAGTACAGATCCAGAAATACCCGTACGAAGCCGTGGCGGATCGCTAGTATTTTATAAAAAGGCACATAGAATTAAACAATGTTAATTTTTTTAATTAAATGCATTAGAACATTTTTTTTTGTATTAATATTTAATGCTAACTAAAAAAAATGTACACGCCTTATTGCAGCCTATACATAAACGAGTACATATAAATGTACGCAACACGATTTCCGTCCGTGGAAATCGAGACTTTGTATTTATATAATCAGCAAAATTCAGGAACGGCAATTGGCTAAATGAGTATTATTAGGTGTTAAATAATTCACTTAACCGACTTACGCTACTAGACAAACAAAAGAGGTTTAATTATTATTTAGATACAGTAAGCTCTTTCTCTGTACGTATTAGACATGTGTCATTCATTCAATACTAGTGACCCGATCATTCAAGTATCCGATTCGTCTTACGAACCGGGTCATTTGGATCGATCATTTAAATTAATGGATCATTTCGAGTTTCAGTAATCAATTGAGACTATGATCTGTGAGACCCGCTCGATAATGTCGGTCGCCGGACGTTACTATACTCTTTGGTCGTAGGTCCTGTCAATTGTTTGATGTTCAAAAAATATAATTGTAACGAATCATTCACGATTGACACATGTCTAGTACGTATTATTTAGTTAAATTTAATCATAGAAAAATATGTAAAACAGAAACGTATGAATATGTCATAATGGTGTCACCATTATGACATATTCACAAAAGAACTTGTCGCCCTGGTCGAAATTGAAGGCATGGAAATGTTGTGGTTGAAAATGTCTACCTTGTTCACCAGAAATAACGTGGCAGAGCGACGCTGCAACTATATTATGGTTGTAGCACGAATAGGTCGGCTTGACCGGGGTGGAACCACACTCTTACAGAATACCAGCGAAAAATAGCAGCTGTTGTGTTTCGTATGGTGAGTGTAGAGAACCGGAGACCCTTTTTACTGGAAACGAGGCATTCCATCTTAGTCCTCAGGGGTGACAACGCATCTGCATTTTGATTCTTAATCGAGGATAAATGTAGAAAGTCCACAGCTGAACATAGGTTTACCGCATAGCCCATAGACTACCTAATAGTAGCTACGCTTGGCAGGCGGGTTGGCAACTGCAGTTTTTTATTACCGTGTTCTCTTACGCTGCCCATACACGACGAATCCACTATCCCACTAGTATTAAGATATTATACAAAATTAATACAGATTAAATATAATAGATAGGCTGATCCACTGACAACCTTTAATTATACAAAGATAACTACTCTGTTTCGGTTTTACCGTAATATCTAAATATTCTGTATTTTCGTGATTATAAGTTCCATAGAATAAAGTCGGTAACTATTACTAGATCGGTCAAGTGGTTATAATGAAATATATTTTATAATCTCTATAAATAAAAATGATAAACACCTCGACCGATTGTGATAATTTTTTTTGTGTGTATTTGAATGGGTCCCTAGCTCCCTACATGGTTTATATTTATATTCACATTTGGACCTGGTAGGTGACGCTGTTGTTGAGATCTAGAAATCACCCGTGCGAAGCCGGGGCGGATCGCTAGTATGTAATAAATTAACAACAGATAGAAAATATATAAATTCGCATTAACGCAGTCATTGCGAAAGTTGAATTACTACTGCAAAATAACTGCGCACTCGAATAAAATCCTACCAGAAAGTCATACAAATTAATATACCTACAATCGTTTACACTTTTTAATTTTTAAATGATATAAAGAAATTCCAATAAATATACTAGCATTATAAGTGATATTGTTAA
The DNA here is from genome assembly GCA_029286625.1 of Parnassius orleans. Lineage (NCBI taxonomy): Eukaryota > Metazoa > Arthropoda > Insecta > Lepidoptera > Papilionidae > Parnassius > Parnassius orleans. Next base: position 2,013,984 of record JAGSMP010000039.1, on the reverse strand, counting down.
TAAACTTATTAAGTGCGTTTTAAGCAATTCTAAGTGCGTATGACGCCGTTGCCACGCGCAATGCGCATTGCAAATTATTAAAAACATACATAAATACCCCTTTTCAAGGTCACAACACATTACACTTTGAAGACACACAAAGACACACCAAAAGTGAAGTAACACACACTGTATTTTTCACTGAATTTATGTAATTTATAACATATTGAATTATAAAAATGCTACATTCGGCACCGCAAGCAGCATAACCTCAAAGTTGAGCGCATGCGTCCGCCGCCGCGTGGTTCACACGTTGCCAGCTGTACAGGGTCGCCAAACTTTTAGATTATTTCGGATTATCCTTTTTATTACCACGTTTTTATTGTCATTTTCTACTTTGTTTGTCTGTCTGTTTGTCGAGCCGGGTGGAATTTAGTAATTGATTATAAAGTAACTTTCCGATGAGCTTGAAATTTTAAATATAGATCAAATTCGGATGACACTGCAAGAAAATTATAAAAACACGTAGTATATTAAAAAATGAATAAAAAATTAAAAAAAAAAATCACTTATTTTATGAATTAATAATAATACATGTAATAAAATTTAAATCAATACAATACACGCACTTATGGCTCCATATTTCTTAGGAAATTAAAATAACAGTGTGACTTAATTTAACAGTGCTATGATTAAAATCAATTGGACTGGATTGCAATTTGTAGCATTTCTTGTGGGAAGTCTATGTTAATTAGAGGGTTTGTTGATAAATTAAGATTAAATAATATTCTACTTAAATGCACGTCGGCTGTCCCGGTGTTTTTGATACGACATCTTTTGCCTGTGTTTGGCGCACCGGATTCCATTTAGCATGGCATAAATAACGACAGCAATATTTTACGTATCTACAACACACAATCACTTTCGGCTAGAATTATTTTACCAATTATTAATCTCACATTTGAAAAGAATATATTATCACGGTCTTTCAAATGTCTTAATTCCTCTCCAAAAACTATAGGCACTCTACTGTCACCTCTCTCACTCACTCGCACCACTACCAAGGTCGAGTTTCTCGCGCGATCCGCGAACGTGATGTGACCTCCGATTATTATAATTTACATTAAATTTATATAATTATATAGATACCTACGTTAAATATTTGTTTGCGTACGTTCTTTCACTTTCGTACCGGATGAAAGAAAAGTCAAGGCTTTTTCTGATTTTTTACCACGCAATTCTTATTTAAATTTTAGGATTAAATTAAAAAGGTACTGTAAAATATTTAGTAACAATTAATCAAACTAACATCATTTTTATGACGAATATATCAATGTTAAACAATACGAAATAAGAAATGTTGAGGCAGAAGCAACGACGTCGTTAAAGTAATTAAAAGAGCAATTAATTAAATATTGAACCCACCAGTAAGAATACTAACGATCGATCAAACTGTAAGTGTTAGAAAGCGGACCCTGGCAATCGACGCAACAGATAGAAGCAAAATAACGGGATAGGCGTTTATTTGGTAACAAAAGCCGCAAACTGACCTTGGCAATGCTAAAAATTAAAAAGTACACAAATGTTAAGACGTACCGTAATCGTTACAGCCTATAAAAGTCCACTGCTGACCATAGGCCTCCTAAAGATTGCCTCATAGGGGGGGATATTTGCCATAGTTGCCACGCTTGGCAAGCGGATTCGCAACCGTAGTTTTTTTATTTTTAGTCGTTATAAGGAAGACGCTGCTGCCCATCTCCCTATTTGTTTCTCTCTGTCGAATCTTAAGACACCCACAGGATGATATGGAGTAGTGGATATTCTTATTTCTTATACCGCTTCTACACGGTAAACGGTAAGGCGTAACTAATATTTATATTTTCATTAGTATAGAGCGCAAGTGAGTATCTTACAATAGCGCTTACTAATATACTATTTACTGGTGCATATCTTCAGTAACTAGTGTGAATCACACAATAATAAGTATTGTTGTGAGTGTACGGTGTGTATTGTTACATTTTTTTAAATATAAAAACAGATCTCATGATTTTAAAAAGGGCATTACTGGCTGATCACTTTTTTCTGTGACTACCTTTCAATTAAAAATAAGCTATCCTAAACTGTGTAACATAATCTAGATGAAGAAATATGTGGGACTCTAATAATATAATTGCAAATATATTAACTATACAACATACAACATTATCTATATAAAACAACGATGCGACATCTATAAGAATCATTATATCTACGCAAACTTGATAACTGTTTTGTAATGGCGAATAAAATTCAATTTATGAGTTAATTTTATTTCATTCAGGCATAAAAACAAACCAAGTGATACGGCAACGGTGCAGTATGTAATAAAACGCACACAAATACGCGTTGAAAGTAAATATACGCAGAATAATTCCACTCGAACCATACTTACGATAAATTCGATAAGCGAATTTGCTTGCGAGCGATAAAAATCCTTTATACGGTGTGTAATCTAAAACTGCTTCTAATTAAGTTTTCTTTACTTTTTTTATATAAAAATGAAGTAGCAAACGAACTTACAGCCTCCCTGATGGTAAGGTGGGTTATAAGTTCGTTTTCACTTCAATTGGCTACTGCAGACCATGGGCATCTGAAACTTACTAAATGCAAAAATACAACTGTCAAAAAAATGTAACAAAAATTAAATAAGCCCTTGCCACAAGGCTGCATATTAAATAAAATGTATAATAACTACCGCCGTGTTTTTATGGCGGCGTAACAGAATCCATATCATTTTTAATTGAATGATATCCCCATATCATTCAATTAAAAATAAAAAATAAACTGTGGTTGCTATCAAGCCTGCTAAGCGAGACAACTGTGGTAAAAATCATGGAGATTTTTAGCCGTGAACAATTAAGGGCTGATAAAAAATATTTAAACATAAGCTTTCATTTTCAAGATATAAGTTCGTTTTTGTAACTTGCGTGATAGAGCTACAAAACGTATTATATAGCACGTTGCTACAACAAATCAGACACGATAGGATGCCCTTTTTAATGCTAACTTAACTAGGCATTCCATGTTTTTGTCCTTAGGGGTGACAACGTATCTTCATTTTGATTTTTAATCCAGGATAAATAAAGTGTCTTTGGGTCTCAGAATACACACTTGGTTTGTATCCTGAGACCCAAGACTGTGAGCTCATTAGATACCCTTACTTTTATTACAAAAACTTAAATTTAGCTAGTATAAACAATTCGTGCAGTTGTGACAATAATATGAATTGGATTATTCAATGTTGCGGTAGTGAGGCTAACTAGAACGACTGAAGAGTTGTTTGTCTTTCAGGTATTTACTCGAGAAACATAATTACTGCTAAGATAAAATATGCACTGCTATTTTCTTAACACTTGTATCTCTCAGGTGTAACTTGTAATATTTACCACAGTGTTTTTGCTAATTACCTGCCTATAGCCATCATTTTATAACTAATCCTAGATGCATTGAAAAATAAATCACAAAGCCAAACAAATATTCTAATCGAACAAGATAAACAATATGGAATGTTAAAAGGGTATATTAAAAATGTTAAACAGCACATTTTTCAAAAATCATTCCTATTTGAAAACAATAATTTAAGATAACCTGCAACAAAAAAATGTCAAACGGTAAGTAAAATTCATCATCATCATCATCATCGTATTTATAGCCCATAGAAGTCCACTGATGAACAAAAACCCCCTAAGAAATACCACAAAGCATGGTCAAGAGCTACCTGCATCTATCGATTTCCTGCATAAATAAAATGATGACACATTTATTTTACTATATTTTTATTTTAACTGTTTTTAATAATACGATTGTATAAAAATAAAATAAAATAAAAGCTAAACTCTATAATATTTTCGATTTTATTGCTACTTACAGGAGTTAACAATACTACACATAAAGAGATGTAATTAAGCGAATTTGTATAGCGGTTGAAAAACTTTATATTTAATAAGGCATAATTAAGACAAATAACCACGGAACTTAATTGACCGTATATCTAAATTACTTATAAAACCTTAGTAAAAACTTTAAAATTATATCCAATCGAGAAACTCTCACAAAACCTCCCGCGGTGTGAAATAAATAGTACGGGATACTTAACACAGTTTTTAGGGGGGGCGGCACGCAAGTTTGCCCGTATGCTACTACGAAGTACTGTGTTCAAAAGTTGTATATGGTAGCAGCAGCGTTAAGCTGCTATTTTAAGCTGGTATTCTGTGAGAGCGTGGTCCTTCCCCGGGCGAGCCGACCCATTCGTGCTACAACTATACCAGTGATATAGCTGCAGCACGGCTCTACCACGTAAAAATAATTCATACTGGCAATGTTTATTACATATTTATTGTATTGTTCTTGCCAATGGCCAATGTCAAATACTTAATAGTCTGTGGTGAAACGGTTGCACAGAGTATAAATTATCGCCAAATAATTTTAAAATGTTGTCAAAAATGCCGTGCTGACATTTATTTTATTATGATTGACTGCTAATTTTGTGTGATTTCAAATTTAATGTTCCTTTTTTAACAGTGAGTATGTCAAGGAGAAAAAGCGTTGATTTTATATTTTATGTAGGTATATTAGCTATCTATGTTTTATATATTAGTGTTTACTGGAAACGAGGCATTCCATCTTATTCCTCAAGGGTGACAACGCATGTGTATTTTGATTCGTAATCAATAATGGATGTAGATGTCTATGTGCCACAGCAACCACTTACCATCTCATCGGTGGACTGTGTGTTCGTTTGTCACCCTTATCCCATATAATTCCATTATATAGATAGATTAAGAGGAATGTGAAGACGTAAATTTTCATACAAAAAGCGATAACGTCCGTTCACCCCCAACCTCAAACATAGTCTAATTTTCATTATTTTTGGAAATGTTGTAGATATAACGAAAAAGTAGGTCTATACGTTTTTATTTTAAAGAAAATATTTTAGCTTAAAAACTTCCTCGTGGGTTTTTATATTTTTAAATTTAACTAAACTAACTTACTAAAAAAAAAACGTACAGGCGTAGATTAAGGTGTACTGAATCTAATGAGACAAAATTGTCTCATTTCCTAAAGTTTTAGAGGGATGAAAACGTTATCGCCCAAAACAGTATTTCGAAAAGGAAACGTAGGCTTTTGCCTCCAACACTTGCAACGTATTTGAGCAGTATGAAACAGATAGGATTTATGAAAATACCTACTCGCGCCGGGTATCGTCACTTCACAATCCTTTTAATGGAATGATATTACAGTTACTATCGCATGTTCAATATTTGTAATAGAAACGCATATGAACGATGAAAATATTCTTTCTTAGTTTTGAATACACCAAAGACCACCAAAGACTATTCGTAAAATGTAATATCTAAAATCTCTAATTGGCCCTTCTTTAATAAAGGAAACCCAGAAAGTAAAATTTTATGTCTATCACAATCAAACATTTGGATCTTAATGGGGTTTACTAGTTTGTTGACATTTAAGGTAACTATCAAACAGATAACTGTTTACTACATCTGCCTTTTATATGATCAGAATTGTTCAACAATAAAAAAGTCTTGGTAATAAATGGACAGGTGCTAATGGCTTCTGCGGTAAGTATAATATTATGTTAGAAATACAAAAAAAAATCCATAAATGTTGTACGCGACCTTTATGAGCAGTAAATTTGAACGCAACTGAATGAAAACATGAAACGTGTGAAGTTAATAAAATAAAATTGGTAACTAAACATTTTTGGTAGAATCTATTTTTGTACTGACTGTATGTTCTTTTTTGTATGTATCTTGTTTAAATGTATTTTCGGCAATTTTGAATCGATTTTAATGATAATTTTTATATTAACTAGGTCATATTTCAAGGGTGATCCCTATATGGGGATAATTTGAAGAAAATATTCCAACTTGGAAAATAGGTGATAAGTTTTTAATGTAAATTTTACTACTATTATTATATTCTTTAGCTCACTCAAGAGTAAAAACATGTGTACGTCCAGCAGTGAACTTTTACGGACTGTTAGAGTAAGAAAGAAGAAATGACGTGTGCGTGAGTGCATGTCAAGGAGGTGAGCATAGTTTCGGCATCACTTTAGAAACGTACGTAGCGTTCCGTCTATTTTCTTTTATTGGTCCGAAATTATTTCACGATTAAAAAATATCAAGTAAGCACTTTAACACATTGTTGCATTTGCAATAAACATTAAAGAAAAACAGTTTACCGACTGACCGATTGCGTTATTCACAAATTTTACCATTTTTTTCTTCTGCATAATATATTAAAATTCATACACAATCATTTTCAAGAGTATTGTGTGTTTTTTTTTTAATTAAATTAAAGTGATAAACGAACTCACAGTCCACCTGATGGTAAATGGCTACTATAGCTCACAGATCATGAACACCTGCAACCAAGTTCAAATAAGGAATTCTACGGATGCGTTGTCACCTCAGAGTTCTAAGATGGAATGCCTCACAGCCTGTATTTATACCTTCTCTCTATACCTATACACTTCAGACCGGAACAAACCAGTTCACGTATTGCTTCATGACAGCAGGTATAGGTAAGAATGTGGAGAGAAGAACCTATCCAGACGGAATACGATACAAACACTAGAACATACTAGGTAGGTACAATTAATCAAAAATATCAAATAATATATATTATACGTATATCAGAAACACAATTTTTTTTATTCAATATAGATTATAAATAATACTTATTTAAAGTCACTCTTTTGTTAAATTACCACTGGTTCGAAAAAAAACCTCTGTCCTGGGAAGAACCAGCAAGAAACCCAGCGGGACTTTTTTTTTTAAATAACAGCTTACAATCATGTATGTTACACAATTAACCACACAAAACAAATTAGAAATAGCTTGGTAGTGATCACCTCATTCTTAATATTATAATAACCCTTTTAATACAAACTTTGTTTAATAAAGTTTTTGAACTTTGAGCAGGTCAAATTTTGTATATTTTCTGGGATTTTGTTGTAAAAGCGTATAATTCATCGCTTACGAAAATCATGTAACAGCGGTTATATTCGTAGCAAAATTATCGTGTCCAACGCGATAATACTGACATAATAACATAGTGGGGTATTTGCTCTTTAGATAGGATAGGTGCGACCTTGAGCACGCTAAATGTTAATGCGTCCGACCCGTTCACACCAGTGTTACTAGTCCATACATTACCGGTTGCGGGGCGCATGCGCTCACGCTAATTGTACCGCTACACTGGCGCGCTAGTTACTTTAGTTTTTATTGTCTATGGAATTAATTCGAAAATTGGCGCCAATTTAAAGTAAACGTCATTTGAGTTTGATGTATCAATTGAATGCGTTTATTTTTTTATTTACCACTCTCGTCACTGTTTCTTTTTTTAATAAAACTCAAGTGACAAACGAACTTAAAGTCCACCTGATGTTAAATAGGTACTGCAGGTTATGGACACCTGCAACCAGCTTTTAACAAAGTAGGGATGCGTTGTCACTTCTAAAGACAAATATGGAATGCCTTACAGCCTCAAATTAAACTGGTTCTCTATACCTTGCAGACCGGAACACAGAAGTGCAAGCACTGCTATTTGGTAGAAACAGGTAAGAATGGTATCTATCTACCGAGACGAACACCTAGACAGAAAAGGAGTCCCACGACCTAGTAAATAACAAATTGTTAGTATTGAGGATACAGTAAGTAAGATCAACACAATTTTTTTTCTAATTAAAATAAAACAAATACTCATCACCTATTTCTCCAAACTTAGGAATAAATTTTTTTCTTGAAATATAAATTTGTGTGTTTTTTGTGTGTGACCATCCCTGAAGTATAAGCTAATTAATAAACAAGTGGTAAAATAAAAAAAATTGTACAACCGACTTCAATTTAATAAAATGAGAACATTAATGTCATCAAAGTCAATTAAATACGCATTATTAAGGATAACTCAAAAACTACAATCAGATTTTGATCAAATTTATATGGGACCACATGAGAAGCACCAGCTTTCAACTGAAAAAAGATTAATCAAAATCGGTTCACCTAGTAAAAAGTTCTGAGGTAACACAAAAAAAAAACATACAGTCGACTTGAGTACCTGCTCCTTTTTGAAGTCGGTTAAAAAGGAATAATTCAAATCGAAAATAAAACCTTTTCGTTTATCAAACTCGGTTAATGATGCTTATCATTATACGTCGCTCGTTACCTCTAAGCCGACAGACAGCCCGATCGTTACAACAGTAAATATAATACCTACATAAAATTACTAAGTGCCACGTAAATATATCTGACGGCTGCATTGTAGCGTGACAATGCCACGCAGTAAATGTAAACAAGTCACATTGTCTGATTGTTTTGCGGCGTAGCGTGGCGCGTGGGGAATTCACGATACGAGATATTTTGTATTGAACGTGAGGCTGTGAGGCCCCAACATCACGCAAACAATCAATCTCAGAAACAAGCTTAGTGGTTAAAACATTAATGAAACAAAGACCGACTGCATACAACAGTTTACTGATAAGTGAATAATTATTTTTCACGTTAATAAGACCTTAAGAGTTCATAAGATTATAAGTTTTGAAAATTTAAGCCAGAATGTTTGCTAACCAACTTTAAATCGTTGTAGATTCTTAATGGTCTTTAAAAATGAAAAATGATTAGAGAAACCTACATATGATTTTCAAAGACCTATTCAATGATACCCCACTTGACATAGTTTGTCGACTTTTATTTCTTTTTTTTCTTACAATATGGTGTCTGGTAGTCGCTATATTGAATTTTGATTACTATCATGTCTTTAGTGATACTCGCAAGATTAAGATCAAAAATCGATTGACGTAAGAATCATCAAAATCGGCCCACGCGTTTGGTGTCTAGAGCGCCACAAAAAAAAAGGAACAAACATACATACATATATAGGCTGATAAACACATTACCCTCGTTTGAGTCGCGCAGTCTGGTAAAGAGCAGTTCAAGCACTACTATTTAGCAGCATACCCACACGGACTGCTGGTACAAGACAAGACCTACCATCGAGTACTACTACAGGACTGCTTCATCCAATCGCTCTTTTTCTAAGGGGTTTTGTTAGATTTATCAGTTATCGTCGATAGACGCTGTATATATTTTATCATGTAATCGTTACCGTGACATAGGCCTCCCCCATAGATTGCCTCATAGGGCAGATTTCTACCATAGTTGCCATGCTTGGCAAGCGGGTTAGCAACCGCAGTTTTATATTTTTAGCCGTTATTAGAAAGACGCTGTTGCCCATGATTTGTTTCCCTCTGTCGCCTCTTACGACACTCACTGGATGATATGGGGTAGTGGATATTCTTACACCGCCACTACACGGCAATCTATCTTTTATCATGTAATGTTTCATATTTGTTTTCAGAATTATCTTTCGGTTCTATGGCCAAAATTAGCTGGTGAGGTATTAGTCCGAAATTGGGATGGTGCTCTCGACTATGACAGATTTGTTACGTCCTTCAACCATATTTGTATATGGGTGTACTTGTGTACATGACAAACAATGATCACGACTGCTAAAATATGGGTTTTGGTCTCAATTTTTTTATATAATATGTGTGACAAACGAGCACTCAGTCCACCTCATGGTAAGTGAATGCTCTGGCCCATAGACATCTACATCTAACCTCGATTAAGAATCCAAATGCAGATGCGTTGTCAGCCCTGAGAGCTAAGATGGAATGCCTAGTTTCTGGTAAAAAAGGACTCCGGTTCTCTACACTCACCATACGAAACACAGAGGCATTAACCTGCTATTTCACGCTGATATTCCTTGAGAGCGTAGTCCTTCCTAGATCGAACCGACCCATTCGTGCTACAACAATAATATAGCAGCAGTATGGCTCTACCACGTATAGAATCATTATTATAATTAACTTTTAGTCGTTTCAACAGTTCGATTAAGGCGTCTGTCTAGTCTCGATGTAAATTAAAGATAGCATAATATGATCTCGACCTTGTCGCAAGCCGGTTTCTTCTAAGCCACCTGAACAAAACTTTTATTGTTGCGCAATTTTTTTTAATATACCGGAAGTGACAAACGAACTAACAATCCGCCTGATGGTAACTGCAATCTATAGACACATGTAACCAACTTAAAACACAGTTCATCTGATGGTAAATGGATGGTCTGGATTAAGAATCAAAATGCAGACGCGTTTATCCCTGAGGACAAAGATGGAATGCCTCGTTTTCAGTAAAAAGCGCCTCAGGTTCTCTACACTCTCTATATGCGAAACACAGTATTAAGCTGTTATATCACGCTGGTATTCCGTGAGAGCGTGGTCGTTCCCCGGTCGAGCCGACCCATTCGTGCTACAACCATAATATTATAGCTACAGCATGGCTCTACAACGTAAAAAAATCGTCTATTATTTGTCACTGTAATTTATAATAACATTGTTTAAAAAGAAATTTTGTATGCGATCTTTTTGATGTTTTTTCCTTCGCACATACGAAAACTTTGTCAATATATCAAGCAACGCGGACGAAGTCGCGGGTATCAGCTAGTACGATATAAAATCTTCGAAAGTATGTGAGAGGCGCACACGCCGCAGTGGACCGTACACAGGCTCACGATAGTGGCAATAAAAATAATATTCCTACTCAGTTAATAGCCAGCCAGCTTTTCACAACTAAAACAACAAACCAAGTGACACCGTATAATTATATTCGCCATATTGATAAGTATAATTACAAAATCGCCACGCTCACAGATCGCGGCGTTTCGTAACGCCACGCCACTATGTTAATGTGTTGGAAAATGTTACGAGTCGCAACGGGTCAGTCGGAATCGTAGAACCGGTACGGTGTTTTACATTTAGTGGCTCAATTAATATTTTATATAATTTATATGATAAATTGTGAACGCACAGTGAGAGCTAAAACGCCTTTAAAAACCGCTTCGATTCTCATATGTACGTTAAGAAAGCTTTTGGTATTAACATAGGTTTAAGCATTGACGTAAACACTGATATACACACTTATCGCAAACCTCAAAAGTTACAGCTTATATAAGTCCTTCAGCTGGGCACAAGCATACTCTTTATTTCTGGGAGATTTGTGTAAAATTCAAGCACTTTATGTATTCGAACCCAACAGCACTAAAGGTTCTGATAAGTTGACTAAAAAGATTGTAATCATCAAAATTACATAAAAAAATCAAATTAATTGTCTAGAAAAATCATAAAATTACTCTGACCGACTGAACAGAATATCCATTCATATATATAAATAATTTTTTTAAAGAAATAATTTCTTAAGATTACTATGTTTAAGACTGAAACTATGGTCCATATTGGTCCCATATTGGTAGGGACTTAAGGGTCCCATGTTTATGTGAGACTTATAAATAAAAAAGAATATACCAACAATGTTATTTAATTAGCATGTACAAGATAACTAATGGGATATTGGGTTTGTAATTGTGTAAGCGAAGGGCTAGCCATGTATTACTTCAAACACAATTTTCCGTATAAGCGCATAATTTTGACTAAACGTGATTTGAGTAGCTCGCTGCTCTTTGGATTCTACCTACCCCCTTGGCGAATACGGATTTACTAAATACAGATTTACCATAAACTCATTACAACACTTGCAGAATCTTAATCGAGCATATACATATGTCTATGGGCCACAGCATCCACTTACCATCAGTCGTGCTGTGTACGCATTTGTCGCCCTTATTTTTATGAAACATATTTTATGGTCCATAGTTAAGACGGAAATAAAAGCCTAATATTTGAGAAGGAAATAAAAGGCAAGCAGTGTCAGTCACTAATAAAAATAAACCAATTAACCAGCGATATTTAGCGACGGTGCCATAAATTAATGGAATTGCTTTAAACGCATACCGTGTAGAGGCGGTGTAAGAATATCCACTATCCCATATCATCTCGTGGGTGTCGTAAAAGACGACAGATGGAAACAAATTAGGAGATGGACAGCAGCGTCTTCCTAATAAAGACTAAAAATAAAAAAATTGTGGTTGCCAACCCGCTTGCCCAGCGTGGCAACTATGGCAAATATGAGGCAATCTAAGGGGGAGGCCTATGATCAGTAGTGGACTTTAATAGGCTGTCACGGTAACGCTTTAAACACTGTTCTTATTACGTTTTCTACAAAATCATTTTATTAATCATTTTGTAAAGCGGTTATTTCTGTCACTGTACGCTACACGTTAAACAACAAAGTTGCCGCCAGTCAGTATGCTATTATTATCGGACCAATTCATTAAATAACGTTTTAGAAACCAAAAGTAATTAAAATATCGTATTAATTACTAGATCGATATCACAATAATATTCGTATTTGAATCACTACAGCCATCTTTGTCTCACACATGGCTAATTATATTTCTGTTTCGTTAGCACGATACTTTTATATTCAGTGGTATGTCGCAGGTGTGCGTTGATTTTTATAAAACGCTCTATATGCGGTGAAACAGACGGCGTAGTGGAACAGAATACGTGTATCTATAATCGATTCGCTGTAACGAGGTCGCTATGTCGATCGCCTTGTTAGAACCACAGAATACCAGCGTAAAATAGCAGCTTAATACTGAAAGAAAGAAAAAAAGAAAGAAACATTGCAAACTCGCCACACACATAAATTAGGCACTTAAAGCAGACAATTTATTTTTGTATTGAGAATGGGCCCACCACCGTAACCAGGCGTAACTTAATGAAACACATGTCGATTTATTCCTTATAACCAATAGATTACAATAGTAATATTAGTTTTACCGTATCTAACGGGAATACTGAGAAATTAACAATTAAAATATGAATATCACAATAACCTAAAAACAAACTAAAAGCGATTGTCTAGTAGTTTTCACCGGTATTATTCATTAGTTAAAATAGTGCACTGGTCAATAATTAATAGTATAAAAGAAAGTTGTAGGTACATTCAGCATTTATAGGTACTTTAAGGTTGATGGAAAATATTTTTAGTAGTTCGTTCTTCTTTATACGCACTTTTTTCATATTACATTAGCCAATTCACGAATGTCAAAAGAACTTTTTTTCAGATTTTATGATTCCGGTTACATTTTCGTAAAATCTTTAGGCCGTTTACTATAATAAAATGGGATCTTTTTTATGTGTAATAAAATTAAATAAAGTTTCTAGTCGACCCAAAAACGATTGTCTTCATTAAATATTTATACACACATCAATTAAAGGCATAACAAAATTAAAAAAAAAACAACAAATTGACTGATACATTAAACAAAAGTATTTATAAATATAACCTACAGTCAAGTCTGGCAACTTTACCAATAGAAGGTAACTTTGCCATCAGTGGTGTACTGGTACAAAATTACGATTAACACGGAGAACGTAACGTTTTTCGAGATATGCCATTTTTTGGATGAAAATACAATAACTAATTGACAGCATTGCTTTCGATATGGCAACATGAGAGTTAATTTTGGCATTTTATTTTAACGCGGAATTGTGCCGGCGAAATAACCTCTTTGTTCAGTGCTCCAGAACTTTTGTTGATTTTGTATGAAATCGCTACGCACGCGTGATTTCTGTATCTTGACAACAGCGCCACCTACCGGGTCCAATTTTGAATCTAAGCCATTGTCGAATCAACTTAATCACACACACAAAATTTCATTTGCAAATTAATCCCAATTGCTGTCCTGCGCAGATGGCTAGTCTCCGTTGAGACTGGCCGCCGTAACCGAAATCCGGTCCGTATGACATTAATGTTTGCCCCAATCGTCGCGATTGGATTGACCTAGTTGAAGTACCAGATGTATTAAGTGGTCCGGGTATTTCTCACAAGGCATTATATAGGCATCCCATAATCGCCTCTTACGACACAGCACAGGACGGGATGATGAATGAATGAACATCAGTGATACAATAAAAAACACGTTATTTACGTCGTAGAGCCATGCTGCGGCTATATTAATAGTATAGTTGTAGCACGAATGGGTCGGCTCGGACCACGCTCTCACAGAATACCAGCGTAAAATAGCAGCTTAATGCTGCTGTGTTTCGTATGGTGAGTGTAGAGAACCGGAGACCCTTTTTACTGGAAAGGAGGCATTCTATCTTAGTCCTCACGGCTGACAACGCATCTGCATTTAAATTCGCAAACGAAGATAGATGTAGATGTCTATGGGCCACAGCAACCACTTACCATCAGGTGGACTGTGTGCTCGTTTGTCACCCTTATTCTATAAAAAAAAAACGTTCATATGTAAAGCATTCTCACTGTTAAGCTGAGTTGCAACTCGATACGTAACATCATGTGCATCGGTGTCGAGGCACTGTACGTAAACGACCAACCTGTCAAGAACCTCGATGAGGGGTTGCGTAAATGCATTTTTGTTCAATACTCAATAACTTTATTGCATTCCATAGGTTAACTGACCCTGATGGGCACAACAATATTATGAAGGAGGAACAGTTATTTTGTTTTATTATTATTATTATTGTTAAATAATTATTTAATATTAACATTTATTATATTATTTAAACATACATTGAATTTGAAATACGGTTATTATAATTGTTATTATTTATTAATGAATTGATTTTGACATTTAAGGTATTATTGTAATTAGTATAATTATTTGAATTATATATAATTATTGTAATTAGTGTAATCAGTTGAATTTTTATTAAATTATTTGAATCATTTTAAATTTTATTAGAATTTTTTATTGTAATTTATTTAGTAGGATGGCATTTCATTATTACCTAACATATTTATATTTACATATTACAACACTTGTTTATAAGTAGTTGCTTTAATTTTTTTACGAATGGCTTTTCGTCTTTAATGTTTTTTTTATATATTCTGGTAATTTATTAAATACTTTTATAGACATGGCGACTGGGCTGGAGGAATGAGATTTTAGTTTTGAAGTTGGCAGCACTAGTTTGTTTCTCTGTCTTAGATTCCTAGATATGATGTCATCTCGTTTTGTGTAGAAGCTAGGATTTTTTTTGACAAATTTGCATAGTTCTAAAATATAGATACAGGGCAGGCTTAATATGTTATATTTCTTAAAGTAAGGCTTACAGCTTTCTGTTTTGAAGTCGGTTAAAATTTTTTGCCAATGCATTTGACAAAAGCGAATATGCGTGCCCGTTAGGGCGTATTGACGGCTCCGTGGCGCAGTGGCTTAGCAATGAGTTGCAGCGCTAGAGGACCGCGGGTTCAAATTCCGCACGGAACCAGTATTTGTATGGCCTACAAATAAATGTTCCGGGTCTGGATGATTACCCTTGTGAAATTTATGTTAAACTGCCCCCGCGATACAGGAATATATCCTATCCTAGTGTTGAGGTACCTAACGTTTTAAGTACGAAAAAAACGTATTCAGTCTTGTGCCATTGAATCAAACATCATGCAATTTTAACCGACTTCAAAAAAAGGATAATTCTCTGTTTCTTTTTGTGCGGGAACTACACGATATATTTTTATGATTATTCCATTGGAGTAATCCCTATACTTTTGGGAAGGTGCCAGTATATAAAATATTAGCAAAACCTGCCAGACCTTGTCCTGTCTGTGTATACCAATTTATATGGCGATCGGTCGAACCATCTAGTGGTGAGGTACAACAGAGTGGATAGCATAAAAACCTTCATCATGTAAAAATACATATATTTGCCAACTTTCTTGGTGATCCGTCAAACAGTGACGAAGTCTATTCATGACAAACTGATATACGAACATGTATATTTAGATGATCAATCAGTGTTTTACCTCGTGGTTGTGGTTGTTGTGATGTTTATTTTAATATATCATATCTTCTTTAAATTAATACTTGAAGGGCAAACTATGTATCTCTTTTTAAGCATATTGCGCGCACGCACCCTGCGCCCCCTTTCCCTAAGGGGGGTCGCTTCTGATTCGGCAGAAAGGCCATACAGGCCAAAGCCAGTCCCACAGGTGGTGTTTAGTGGATAGGCACTTCATAGTGAGTCCCACATAACCACGCAGCTGGCTGTGTGGTATGCTACGAGCATTCACCACCTCCCTCCCCCGCTTCCGGAGGTTAGTCCTTGCTTTGGGTGAATAAAAAAAACGCATGAGTGAGATTTGTCATAGGTAAAGTTTATTTGGAGAAAGAGTGCAGAAAGCTAAAATTTATATATAATAATATGCGTAACAAATACATTAAATAAAATGAAACATTCATTGTTTACGTTCATACTGCCAATGTCAATTGACAAACAGTCGCACAGAGTAGAGATTGACGCCAAAAAAATTTTAAAATATTGCCAACAAAATAATTACTGACAGATTGACTGAATGAGCTGCGAATTTTGTGTGACTCCTAATGTTCCTTTAGCAATAGTCTGTGGACTGTATATCAAAGCAAAAAAGCGTTTTTTTTCCTTTCTATTTAGTATATTAGATATCGGTATTTTATATATAAACTGAAAGTACAGTAAAATGCAGTTGTAAGCATAGATAATACACACACACACGCACGCACGCACACGCACGCACGCACACACACACACACACACACACACACACACACACACACACACACACACACACACACACACACACACACACACACACACACACACACACACACACACACACACACACACACACACACACACACACACACACACACACACATATACATATATATATATACACTGAAATTAAAAGTGCAGCTTGCTTAATATACAAACCTAAAAACTTAATGAATTAGGGTCGAATTTCCAGAAACCACTAAACTACCACTAGTGCGCATAAAATCCTCTCTACATTGGAGACTCTGGCGAGAGATGAATGGAGGTCAATAAAGTTACACAATATGTATGTGCACGGCTAACAACAACCAAAGTCAAACCTTCATCGTGATAACTATACCACTAAAATTACACGTTAAACTATGCAGCTACGTTGTATGTATGATAAGATCGTCCAAACGCAACGACCCACAGAACATCAGCACGCACCGAATTGATACGCCGTCCGATTTCGTAAGATAATTGCGCAGCTGATTTTGACGGTTTCAAATGCTGGGAAGCTTTTTGTGACCAAATCGACCTTTACCTGTGTCATATACGTATTTTGTTTCATCACAGCTTTATTATAAACTAGCAACCCGTCTCGGCTTCGCCTGGATAGGATTTATAATATGGCGTAATTTAGATATAAGATAATGAAAAACCATTTTTTTAAATAATCTTTAAGTCTTTCGAATAAAATATGGTCTAGATCTCTTCTGGAAATGCTCTCTATCTGATCTTACACTTTTATGACAATCGGTTGAGCCATTACGAAGATTAGCAAGATATATACAAAATTTTAAAAATAGTTATTAACGTGTTAATAGCATGCAAATAAACCTCTGAGCTTAATAGAAGTCAGTTATAAAAAAATAGAGACTGCACCCGTGTTCGCGCCCCACAGTCATCCACTATATTCTTGTCCTGCGCAAATGGCTAGTCTCCGTTGAGAATGGCCGCCGTGACCGAAATCCGGTCTGTATGACATTAATGTTTATTTAAATATTACAGCGTCTTGTAATATTGGAATGCAAAATAATAAAATGTTAAATGTAATAATAAAATTTTTAACATTAATATGTACATATAAAATAATATGTTAAGGGTTGAAATTTTATGGTAACGTTTGTAATAACTACTAACAGGCAAGGGAAAATATCTATAGAACAATGTATAGATATTTTCCCTTGCCTGTTAGTAGTTTCCACAAATTCTTCACAATTCTACTCTCATGTATAACTGTAATATTATTAACTAGTGATTTAGTCCATTAATTCACGTACTTTATAATTGTTATAAGCAATGTCACATTAAAGTAGCATCTTCAATTACAATAATAATGATTGTATTTCGTGAGCGATGGTGCAAGTTGTTTTAAGAAATAGACAGATGGTCGAGCAGTTTTATGTTTAGATTAATCTAATATATAAAAATTAATATTTGTTTGTTCGTATTTCATGCGCTGGCATATTGTTCATTAGATTGTGGTAAAATTTTGTCAACTTATTGCTTGCACTTGCGGGAAGGTTGTAACCATAGTACACTTAACTTACAGTAGGTGGCACGCATGTGGTACCGACGATTTGAAAGTTATATACGAGGGAAGGTCAAAAAGTTCGCCGAATGGCGGGGTTGGCGAGGGTGAGTTTACTCATCCAGGTAGACGCTAGTTGAGTGGCTTATTGTTAGTATATATACCAAGTTTCAGCCTAATCGGGTCATTAGCTTTTGAGTTATCAACGAGTAAACAAGCCAATCGGGAAAAAACTAGCCACTATAGAGTAAATTGAATATCGCGCCGACGTTTAGTTTCTCACCAAACAAGGAAAGACA
Organism: Parnassius orleans; assembly: GCA_029286625.1. Lineage (NCBI taxonomy): Eukaryota > Metazoa > Arthropoda > Insecta > Lepidoptera > Papilionidae > Parnassius > Parnassius orleans. The sequence continues at coordinate 1,995,614 of JAGSMP010000039.1, read as the reverse complement.
CCTCAAATCATTTTTCAACTGTTTATGAGGACTCCGCTCCTGGAAAAACCATGATTTATAAATGGCACGCCTTTTTCAAACAAGGGAGGGACTCCATTGAAGACGACCCCCGACCTGGACGGCCGATTGAGGCTACCACGCCAGAAATAATCGAAAACGTTGAAAAACTTGTATCGAAAGATGCCCGGCTAAACAAAAAACAGCTTGCAGCATTAGTTGGAGTATCAGAAACAACTATTTTAAACATCCTACATCAAAACCTTGGCATGACTAAAGTCTGTGCAAGATGGGTTCCGAGAATGCCTTTCTGCGCATCAAAACTTGTCGCGAGTTTTTGGACCGCTGTGGAGTGTAAAGGGAGGAAGTTATGGTCCGAATTGTAACTGGCGATGAAACTTGGGTTCACCATTATGAACCTGAGTCAAAGCAATAGTCAATGCAGTGGCATACAAAAGGCACACCCCCTCCTAAGAAGTATAAGGTGTCTTAATCGGGCCGGAAAGATCATGGCAACGATCTTTTGGGATATATAATTTATAACAATATAATTTATAATCATATAAGGAACGTGGTGTTTCCATAACGGGAGAATACTACGCTTCTTTAGTAGATCAATTAAAAGAAGCTATTAAAGAAAAAAGGCGAGGAAAGCTTACAAAAGGCGTGCTCCTTTTGCACGACAATGCGCCCGTGCACACAAGCCATGTTGCGACGGCTGCCATTCACCGGTGCGGTTTTGAACAACTGCGCCACCCACCCTACAGCCCAGACCTGGCCCCAAGCGATTATAATTTTTTTCCAAAAACGAAGAAAGAACTGCGTAGGAAAAAAATTGGCGACGATGATGAAGTGAAGTCGGCAATTTCGGCCTATTTTGACACCCACGACAAATCTTTTTTTTAGACGATATTAATAAGTTATTTGATTAAGGAGATTAGATTGTATTAGGGTTAAGGGAGAATACATTGAAAAGGAAAAATTGTTTAATGTTTCATTTCATTATCCTTCCCTGTCATTCCGCGAAATTTTTGACTTCCCCTCGTATATCATTCAACTTCAATGATAATACATCATTCCTAATTAAACAATATATAACCCTTCCAAATTTAAAAAGATATTTTCACAATTATTTCTTCTGTGGCTGCTAGGCGCCGGAAACCAGCCAGTCTACTAAATAAATATTACGTAACTCTTTGTTACCTCAACCACTGATAAAGATAAAAAAAAATTCGGGGTTGGAAGAGCTGAACGGTAGATGTATACTTTCATTTTCACTAAGGCGTGTTTTTTATAGTACAAGGGTGACAACCAACTTTAAACAAAGAAGGCTACAGAGGCGGTGTCATCTGCTAGGACTAAAATGGAATGTCTCTCTATACAATTCAGACTAAAATACAGCGTTGCACCTGCTGCTGATTGGCGGCAGAAATAGCTAAGACGGTGGCAACAACCCAGACGAACTTCCAGGCAGAACAGGAGTACTGCTACCAAGCAAATAAAAGTTACAGCCTACAGCCACTACTGGGCACAGGCCTTCCCTCATTTCTGAGAGGGTTTTAGAGCAACGAAATGTCCGCCGCGCGGCCCCAATGCGTGTTGGCGAACTGCACATGTCTTCTAATTTTTTTTATTTTATTTCTCACACATGCAGGTTTCCTCAAGATGTTTTCCTTCACCGCCGAGCACTTAAAATTGCAATTAACAATTTCATTGGTGCCGGCGGGGATCAAACCCGGGTTGCTCGCGTACTGTGAAACTTACAGTGGGCGCTAACCATCTGAGCTACCACTAAGCAAATGGCCATATTTTGTCCAAGAAAAGATGACAAGCCAGCCCACAATCCACTTCATAGGCAGTAGATTCTGTGGCCCGTTGCCGTTACCGTTAGAGCCTATTAAAGTCCATTGCTGAACATAGGCCTCCTCCATAGATTGCCTCATAGATGGATATTTGCCATAGTTGCCACGCTTGGCAAGCGGGTTGGTAACCGCAGTTTTTATTTTTAGTCGTTATTAGGAAGACGCTGCTGCCCATCTCCTGATTTGTTTCACGGGATGATATGGGGTAGTGGATATTCTTACACCGCCACTACACGGACTCTATATGGATCCTGTGGCCCATGTACACTTAATTAAGAAACTTTTACCCTTAATTAAGAATCCTAATGCAAATGCTTTGTTACCGGTTTTCAGTCGTGTTAATTTCAAAAATTACCAAACAATTGGGCGTAAAGAAGTAAACTAAAAATAAAATAAAAATATCAGCGGTATGCCAGAAGACGGTTTGGTATGAAGCCAGGTCTATTTCTGAGAGGCGACGTCTTGTCACTATTTGGACTATACGACCGAAATATACACTATCTACAGATATAGCCAAAGAGTGAAAGACCGTGGCCTAGGCCTCTGAATTTACATGGACTAACCAGAGTACGAATGTTGACCTCTCGGATCTGGGCATGTTTTCATAGTCTAACTCTGATAACTGATTGAAATTATAGCCGTAGCATCTCAGCGACTAAGCGCTCACCCTAAATATCACAGTACTATAGCAACCCAGTTTTATTCTTGGTGAAATTGTCAATTGTTGCTGTTTTAAAAAGGTCACTCCCACACTAGGATTTACTCCCTTATCTTGGGGGCCAGTTTACATACATAAATTGCACAAGGATAAAATTATTTGTAGGCTATACAGATACTTGTTCCGTTCGGGATTCGAACCCGCGGCCTTTAGCGCTGCAACTGATTGCTAAGCCACTGCGCTACGGAGCCGTCATTGTCGTTGTTGTTGCAGGTTTGACTGTAATTTGGCACGTGGTGCGAGCGCCTCGTTTGTTTACCACCATGAGATGTAAAACAAACACTGGAGCGCGAGCACCCCTCCGCCGCCTCTTAGATAATAATAACACACCCTCAACAGAATATGACATTGTTGCTCTGTTCTCTACAAAGTTAAAAGGAATGATAACAAAGCTACTGACTGACTATAATTATTTATAAATTAATAGCGATCCGCCCCGGGTGATTGCACGGTGATTGGAACAATTATTTGTAGGCCATACAAATACTTGTTCCGTGCGGTATTTGATTCTGCGGTCTTTAGCCCTGCAACTCATTTGCTAAGCCACTGCGTCCCGGAGTCGTCGCTATTTTTCTTTATCTTTATAAAATGTAAAAAACCTGCAACTGCAACTAATCTTCCTAATAGAAGCTAGTCACCAAATGGGATGATGATAGTGTGGGCATATAGTTGCGGGTCGTAGAAGATTTTAGACGAAAAGAAACGTATGCTATAAAAAACGTCAACTAATTTTGTTGAACTTTTTATAGCATAGTTGTAAAAACAAGTTGTTTTCGCGACTTCGCCCGCATGAAATTTATTACGATTGGATTTTATGGGTTTTAATTTTTTTTGCGCGGAACCCTAATTCTTTTTCTAAGATAAAAGTTAAAAATTGTGTTTTTGTTATAAGTGCCGTATATACTCGTACTTTCATATGCATTTAATAAAAAGCTGTTATTTTGACATAACAAAAAGACACTTCCATTTTATTTATTTGTATAGATGTATAGATTAATCCTCGAGGCCACCGCAGAGTCTACTTGACATGAGGATGCCTCGTGTAGAGGCGAAACACGTGTCGTATTATCGACGGTGGTGTGTCTTTCCTAGTGTAGTGGTGTTGGGAGTAGTGCACGCAATTGAGGGAGGGCGGGAGGCGCTCTTCAAACTAGGTAAGACGCATCATTTTATTTTATTACGCGGATCTTAGCAAATTCATTTTTAATAACTTTAATATAATGGATTTACGCAAAGTAACGCCTGATTCTATTAATTCAACTAGTTTATTCTCAACCGACTTTAAAAAAGGAGAAGGTACTCAATTCGACTGTTTTTTTTTAATGTACGTTACCTCAGAACGTTTTTCTAGGTGGCCGATTCTGGTGCTTCATGTGGTCCCATATAAATTTGATCAAGATCTGATAGTAGGCGCGGGACCTGAAACTTGTTGTCTTGCAGTACTTGCTCGACGTGCTGAAGCTCGGCGGCCAGATGTTTTCTGTCACAGATCCTATTTCTGAGAGGCGACGTCTTGTCACTATTTGGACTATACGACCGAAATATACACTATCTACAGATATAGCCAAAGAGTGAAAGACCGTGGCCTAGGCCTCTGAATTTACATGGACTAACCAAAGTACGAATGTTGGCCTCTCGGATCTGGACATGTTTTCATAGTCTAACTCTGATAACTGATTGAAATTATAGCCGTAGCATCTCGGCGACTAAGCGCTCACCCTAAATATCACAGTACTATAGCAACCCAGTTTCATTCTTGGTGAAATTGTCAATTGTTGCTGTTTTAAAAACGTCACTCCCACACTAGGATTTACTCCCTTATCTTGGGGGCAGTTTACATACATAAATTGCACAAGGATAAAAATATTTGTAGGCTATACAGATACTTGTTCCGTTCGGGATTCGAACCCGCGGCCTTTAGCGCTGCAACTGATTGCTAAGCCACTGCGCTACGGAGCCGTCATTGTCGTTGTTGTTGCAGGTTTGACTGTAATTTGGCACGTGGTGCGAGCGCCTCGTTTGTTTACCACCATGAGATGTAAAACAAACACTGGAGCGCGAGCACCCCTCCGCCGCCTCTTAGATAATAATAACACACCCTCAACAGAATATGACATTGTTGCTCTGTTCTCTACAAAGTTAAAAGGAATGATAACAAAGCTACTGACTGACTATAATTATTTATAAATTAATAGCGATCCGCCCCGAGTGATTGCACGGTGATTGGAACAATTATTTGCAGGTCATACAAATACTTGTTCCGTGCGGTATTTGATTCTGCGGTCTTTAGCCCTGCAACTCATTTGCTAAGCCACTGCGTCCCGGAGTCGTCGCTATTTTTCTTTATCTTTATAAAATGTAAAAAACCTGCAACTGCAACTAATCTTCCTAATAGAAGCTAGTCACCAAATGGGATAATGATAGTGTGGGCATATAGTTGCGGGTCGTAGAAGATTTTAGACGAAAAGAAACGTATGCTATAAAAAACGTCAACTAATTTTGTTGAACTTTTTATAGCATAGTTGTAAAAAAACAAGTTGTTTTCTCGCGACTTCGCCCGCATGAAATTTATTACGATTGGATTTTATGGGTTTTAATTTTTTTTTTGCGCGGAACCCTAATTCTTTTTCTAAGATAAAAGTTAAAAATTGTGTTTTTGTTATAAGTGCCGTATATACTCGTACTTTCATATGCATTTAATAAAAAGCTGTTATTTTGACATAACAAAAAGACACTTCCATTTTATTTATTTGTATAGATGTATAGATTAATCCTCGAGGCCACCGCAGAGTCTACTTGACATGAGGATGCCTCGTGTAGAGGCGAAACACGTGTCGTATTATCGACGGTGGTGTGTCTTTCTAGTGTAGTGGTGTTGGGAGTAGTGCACGCAATTGAGGGAGGGCGGAGGCGCTCTTCAAACTAGGTAAGACGCATCATTTTATTTTATTACGCGGATCTTAGCAAATTAATTTTAATAACTTTAATATAATGGATTTACGCAAAGTAACGCTGATTCTATTAATTCAACTATAGTATGTGCCAAATCGATTGAGAAAAACGGACAATGACCTTTCGGTCGTTTAACCAGGTTACAAACCTTCAATATATAGGCACATTTTATATGTAGTACTTTCTTTATTATAATGATTTTTATAATGATTGATATAATATATATTTATTAACTATTATTAAAAAGTTATGTGAAAGATCGCTGTAGAAGAAAAATCATCTATTGTTATAAAGTACTTTATTCATTTAACAACAAAAACATTAATTTATAATATAGAAGATTCGAGTGATAACGACACCGAATAAGTACGTACTTATGCAAAAGATAAACTTTATTTTTAATATTATATAAGAACTTTATTTTTATTCGGTGCAATCATCACTGTATCTTCACTTGATGAACTATCTGTAATATTAATTATAAAGCGATCTGCAGTTTGGTCAATTCTATCATCCATGCCACGCATTTTTGTTCAACCTAAGGACATGCTGAACACAGTTTTTCCATTTATCTGGCGTGATTTGAGTTAAACCATCTTTAAGTAAATTTTAACATCTTTAACTTGAAAGTTGTATTTTTCGTGCAACGTACCTTTCACATCTGCCCACACAAGTTCAATGGGAAGAGCTCACAGTGATAAGGAGGTAACCTTACCACTGTGATGCTTTTTCTTTGCCATCTCGTCGGTGACGTAACTTCGATAGTTATCTTTAACTGCCTTTATTTTTTCCATTAAGTGGGTCTTTGTGTCCGAGGGCACGTATGCGATCTGTTTAGATTCTAGCCATTCCTGCATATTTTGTTTCCGCCAAGACATTGTTGGGGTTTTTCTAAACGTCTGAGTGGTAACTAGCGTTATCCATAACTATGACATCGCCGCTTTGCAGTTTTTCTATTACTTTTCTAAACCAGTCCTCGAAATGGAGAGCGTCCATACTCTCATGGTAGTCACCAGTAGATGATGATTCAAATACCCAATCACATCCCTCCAAAAGCCATTTTCATTGCCAACGTGTACAACTATTAATCGCTTTCTTTACCGAAGGGGCTTTCGCGCCAGTAGAGTAGCCTTCTAACCGTGATTGACGAGAAGATCCAATTGTGGTGTCTTCCATACCTTTCCCATAGTATGACCTGCGTTAATCCATGTTTCGTCAAGGTAAAAATGTTACGTCCTCGTTTCTTAATATTTGTATTTCTCTCAATATCTGGTACGCCACAGAACTATCCTGGCGATCTATTAGACCACTTTTTCTGTTTCTCTTTATATATTTGAATTTTAAATGGCGCAACACACGTCGCAGGAAGTTTTGCTCAAGTTTACAACTGGTCATCTTGATTTATACTGAGCAAAATTTTGTCTAAAGTCGGTAATTTCCTGCAAGAAAGAACTGATGCACTTTCGCTCTTATAGCCGATTTATCAAAATCGTCCAACTTGTCAATTACAGACTTTTTCTTTTATTAATTATCCCTTTTCTGGTATTTTATGGAATTCTATACACTTTAATACGCGATATATAGTGCTCTTGCTGACTCCTGAGATCTCCGAAACCTTTTCTACCATATTAACGTTTGAAGGATACACGTCTTCGGCCAGGTGTTTTTGACATATTTGTATACATTAATGATAATCTCTTGTTCCCCGACCGACAAAGTGGTAGGTTTTCTTTACTGGTGACGTTAAAGGTGCTCCAGAAGATGGGCCTGTAAATAAATGACAAAATATACTACCATAGTACTACATCACATAAATACATATTGTTTTAGAAAATAAATACCACATGGTCACATAAAAGAGCGCTTTAAGAAATAGAAAGGCTACGTCGTCGCATTTGTACCTTTTTTTGGCCGTACCTGCTACGTTTATTATGGGTCGGCGACGTCTCTTTCCACTTGATGTTGAAGGACCGGGTCCTTCACCAAATTCTCCTGAACTCATGTCGATTTAGTAACGACCGTCACAGTAAAACTAATATAACAGATCAAAAACAAAACTTAACGATATAACAAATTTAACAGTAAAACTCAACTAAAACAATGCAATGAATGCTATGAATTACCGAGACGTACACACGCAAGCGCTATCCGAACACGAATGAAAACAAAATGGCGGACCGGCCCAAAAGGTGACGCATCTCTGGCTGCCATTGTCACGTTTCTTTTAGAACGAACTGACGTAACGCGTTTTGTTTATTTTAAAGGGATGAATTTGCAAAGCTCAATATGGTGATTATATTGTTTCAAATATTTTTTAATATGAAACTGTTATTAAATGAATTGCTGCGTTACTTACCATAAATTGAAATATAAAATATAACACATTTTTCGCGATGTACCGTAAGATTTTACTATGTTTATAGGAACCACAGACAATATTATTTAAGAAACAAAAAACAAAACATATGTGCTGACCTAGAAGTGGGAATAATATCAATATTTAAATATTGTTATCACATCTAAATTGAGATTTTGTGTTACGCCTTTTGACACTCGGCTCATATCTGAGGTCATTGTCCGTTTTTCTCAATCGATATGGCACATACTATAGTTTATTCTCAACCGACTTCAAAAAGGAGGAGGTACCAATTGACTGTTTTTTTTGTGCGTTAACTCAGAACGTTTTTCTTGGTGGCCGATTCTGGTGCTTCTCATGTGGTCCCATATAAATTTGATCAAGATCTGATCGTAGCGCGGGACCCGAAGCTTGTTGTCTTGCAGTACTTGCTCGACGTGCTGAAGCTCGGCGGCCAGATGTTTTCTGTCACAGATCCTGTTTCAGAGAGCACGAGGATCTGTGACAGAAAACATCTGGCCGCCGAGCTTCAGCACGTCGAGCAAGTATTGCAAGACAACAAGCTTCAGTCCCGCGCCTACGTCACAGTGACTGAGTGAAGCTGGCCACAGTCGAGCGTGTGCCTGCTGTACTACCCTATCTCAGAGGAGTCACAGACAAGGTTGGCTACATCTTGAAGCGAGCTTCCATTAAAACAAGCCGCCGAAGAAGATAAGTCAATTTTTACCATCCGTCAACTGTCATATCCCTCTACAAGATGCAGGAGTGTACAAGCTGGATTGTGAATGTGGTCTCTCTTACATAGGACAAACAAAAGATCTATAAAAACCCGTGTAAAAGAACATATATCTGACTTGAAGCACCGACGTATCGGGAAGTCTGCAGTTTGTGAACATGTTCAAGATCGTCCCCGCCATTACATTAGATTTGCCATCAAATTGAATAAAACTATTTTTACGGATTTTATCGCGTTTAAATCCGTAAAAAAAATATAGTTTTATTCAATGATCTTCGCGTAAATATAAGAAATCATTATGTAGACCACAAATCCTCGCAAAAGAACACCGATTCCTACCAAGGATGATTATGAGGCTATTGAAATTAAAAACATTCTAATTTCAATAGAGAAGATGGATGGTGCTGCCATCTGCTTGGGGTCGTATAATTAATAAAATTAAATCCAAACCAAGTATACCACTGCTAGACTTCAAGATACTGGAAGCTCATTCTGCGTAGATCGAACCAAAAATTAATATTCAAAAACTGAAGGTAGCCGGGCTAACTATGACATCGGAACGTCAAACACGTCAGTTCTCCTGTGACCATGGGTGTTGTAAAGCACCCGAAACGTTCGGGAATTAAAAGTAAAAATTAAACGTGATATAATCCGTAAAATTAGTTTCATTTAAAAAATTTTTGCCACTAACTTGTTATCTTAACTAATGAAAAGAGTGTATCCTTGCAATAACTAGATAATAGGATATTAGAGAATAGGAGTCTTACAGACTCCTATTCTGCCTAGAAGTTAGTCTACGTAGGTTTTTTTTTATAGAAGAGGGGGCAAACGAGCATGCGGCTCACCTGATGGTAAGTGACTACCGCCGCCCATGAACAACCGCAACACCAGTGGGATTGCAGGTGCGTTGGCGGCCTTTTAGAAAGCAGTAAGCTCTTTTCTCGAAGGTCCCTAAGTCGTATCGGTACGGAACAATCGCCGGCGGTAAACGGTAGGTACTACCCACTTAACTATTTTTGCCGTCCAAAATTCTTTTCATTGCTGTGAACCAGTCTAAAGGTTATAGAGAGCCAGTATAATTATAGGCAGTGAGGCATTCTATCTCAAAGGTATTCCCAAAGGTGAAGCATCTGTAGCCTTCTTTGTTACAAGTTGGCTGCAGGTGGACTGCAGTAGCCAAGTTCGTTTGCAACTTCAGTTTTTATATTTTTTTTAAAAAAAATCATGAATCAAGGGCCGGCGTTTCTTACTTCGTATTTATACGATGGTCTATAATAAAATAATTAGCTAGTTGAATTTGAAAACAGAAACAGTTGATTGGTTGGCGAAAGATTAACGGTTATTTTAACTAGTTCGTTAAATAAATCAACGTTCACCACTATGGGCAGACTAAATCGCACCCACACGCTTTTTTTTAACAAATTCGTCATCAAACCTCGTTAATCATCAACAATGGCTATTGGATTATTATTTCAACTTGATATTAACTTAAAAAATAACGGGAACAACTTAACTGTAGTTTAAGAATATAAAAACAACAATTAATAATATTTAAAAAGCAAGAGCACCGTGTAGCGGTGTATAAATATCCATAACGCCATATGTTCCCGTGGGTGTCGGCAGGTGGAAACAAACCTGGAGATGGCCAGATGGCTTCTTCCTAATAACAACCAGAAATTTAAAACCCGCGGTTGCCAGCAGGACTGCCAAGAGACACAGAGATAGTTTATGGGCCGGAGAAAAACACAGGCTACTTTTTATCCTGGAAAAAGTTAACGGTACCTGAGGGATAGATTTGGAGCGTAATTCTGTTATTAAATACCAAATTTTTGTTGTCTTTTAGTGTCGTTTTCCGACCTACACGGAAGAGAAACTGCAGGCAATAGCTTGTTAAAATAATAATTTAAAATTAAAAATTTTGTACAACCGACTTTAATATAAGTTATTAGTTATAACCACCACATGAGAAGCACCAGCTTTCAAACAAAAAAATCACAAAAAAAAACAAAAACAAATCATCGAAATCAGTTCACCTAGAAAAAAGTTATGAGGTTACACACATAAAAAAAGCACATACAGTCGAATTGAGTATCTCCTCCTTTTTGAAGTCGGTAGAATAGAAAAATATGAAAGATGTCGTCGCTAGTGTTCTTTGTGCAGCACAAGTACGCAACCGGTTAGTATGTACGTCTATAGGCCACAGCATCTACGTACCATCAGGTGGACTATGTGCACGTTTGTCACCCTTATCCTATAAAATAAAAACCTTAGCCCTAAAAGGCGACAACGCATCTACAGCCTTCTTTGTTTGCAGTTCACCATCAAGTGGACCGTTTGTCACTTAATAAAACAAACAACTCGAGTTCGATCCCCGTCGGCACCAAAGAAAATTTTAATAGCAATTTTTCGTGCTGATTTATCACGTGCTAGACAGTGAAGGAAAACATCGTGAGGAGACCTGCATGACTGAGGGATTAAAAAGAATTCGAAGATATGTGAAGTCCGCCAATACGTCTTGGAGCAGCGCGAGGGGCTATTTGCTTCACAACCCTCTCACATATGAGAGGTAGCCTGTGCCCAGCATGGGATATATTATGACTTTATTAATTTTGACCTAATTTCTAATCAATGAATTCTTATAAAATGTTCGTGTACCATAGTTCTCAGAATAATAAGAGCCTACGCATCGGTAGGCTAAAGTGTCAATGGGTCGGCCATATAGCTTGAAAAACTGACAAACGATGGGGGAGAAAGATTTTCGAGTGGCAGCCTCGTATTGAAAAGCACTGATGTAATTAAACATGCAGTGTGTCGATGTAGGATTAGGAGGGGAGGGGAGGGACATACAAAGTATTCATCCACCCCGTCTGCTCAGTAGCGGAGCGGCAAGGCGTTTGGTGGTGTGCTCAGGCTGCGGGGTAGATTCCAGCAAGGAAACGCCTTCGCGATACAGGACAAATTTCAATGCGGACATAAAGTTTTTATTAAAAAAGGTCTACTAAATCTCTTATTAAATGGGTAACAGCCGCTTTGCGGCAGAAACGGGTAAGAGGTGGTACCTATCCAGATGTACTTCTGAAAATTCGAACAAATTAATTGCGGGTTTATAAAGACATAACAACTGTGCAATCTACGCGTGCAGTGAGGCCTTATGCGTGCATATCAAACACATTTTTGTTAGCGTCCTGAAAGATGGCCACCCAAAATGTATGAAGCACGCGCTGGCCGCTACCCCGCAAAACAATCACCAATTGTTTTACCCATATAGCAACGTGGACTATAGACAAGGCCGCGCGGCGTCCTTGTTACTCTAAGGTTCTACCAATTTGACCAAATCAACTGCGCAGCTACTATGGGAAATCTCCTCCCTATGAGGCATTTCGAATATCCGAAAACCTTTGTAAACTATTTTTTTTTAATGAAGATGTGAAACCTTCAGAAAATTGCGAGTAGAATTGCTTTGTAATAGTGCCATCTACTTAATTCCATAGTAAAGTCATTTTAAATTAACTATTCGTTAATTTAAAATGACTGAATTCGTGTTTAGTCAATAAATTTAAAAATTTATTGACTAAACACGACAAATTTAATATAAATTAGTAAGTTATGAAATCGTGGATTATTATGAATGGATTAGTTATAATTTTATTCAATATGGTTAATTTCATTTATTTTATAAATTTGTTAATTTTTTTAACTGTTTATTTTAATGGATAAAAGTTATATCAACTATCTTTAAAGCACCGCACAAAGAGGATGCCGAGATAATAGGAAACACTGTATACTGTAATTCCATCTCATTCTCTCGCAGGCTAAATCCTATAAATATATAGGATTTAACCTGCCTGTATATGTTTGTCTCTTTTTAGTGTCGCCTTTTCGTTTCATCGAGTTTCAAATCACAACGATACTAAAGAAGTTTTCTCTTCTAAAAAGTAAATTATTTTATGTGCGACACGTAAACTACGCTTCAGAAATATACTTTCACGGATGCCTTTGCGCTGTTCACTGAATATTTGATAAAAAAAAAAAAAACAGAAAAGCAACATGGCCACAAATGTAACTGTAAAAATCTAAATTGCACTATTACAATATAATTTATTACGTGTTAATAGCATGGCGTAACAGTCTCGCTTGTTCTGTTTTGTAATATATTTTATCTCTTATATTATCTCAACACTTACATATAAATATCTGCAAATTGCATAATATTTATGCATTTATAGCAGAAACAGAAACTTTTTTATTCAATATAGATTATAAATAATACTTATTAAAATTCACTCTTTTGTTTAATTACCACTGGTTCGAAAAAAAACCTCTGTCCTGGGAAGAACCAGCAAGAAACCCAGCGGGACTTAAAAAAAAAACAGCTTACAATCATGTATGTTACACAATTAACAACACAAAACAAATTAGAAATAAATTGGTAGTGATCACCTCATTCCCCGGGGTTATTATCATCCATTAATTACTGAATATTATAATAACCCTTTTTATACAAACTTAGTTTAATAAAGTTTTTGAACTGTGAGCAGGTCAAATTTTGTATATTTTCTGGGATTTTGTTGTGAAAGCGTATCAACATCGCCCCAAGAATGAATTACGGACTCGGTGGAGTCGAGTAACTGGCACTACTAACTTGTGTCTGTTCCTAGTATTTACAGAATGAATATCAGCAAAGCATAATTCCGCATATACAAATAAGAGAGCTATTTATTATTCAATTTTTTTTTATAGGATAGGGTGACAAACGAGCACACAGTCCAGTGGTTACTGTGACCCATAGACATCTACATTTATCCTCAATAAAGAATCAAAATGCAGATGCGTCGTCACCCGTGAGGACTAAGATGGAATGCCTCTTTTCCAGTAAAATGGGTCTCCGGTTCTCTACACTCATCATACGAAATACAGCAGTGTCAAGCTGCCATTTTACGCTGGTATTCTGTGAGAGCGTGGTCCTTCCCCGGTCGAGCCGACCCATTCGTGCTACAACTATACTACTAATATAGCTGCAGCATGGCTCTACCACGTAAAAATATCCAACAAATATAATATTACCGACATTATTAATTTATTTTCTATCAAAAGTCCACAGCTAACGGCCTTCACCTATAGATTGCCTCATTGGTTTGCATGACAGACGGGTCGGCCATCGCAGTTTTTTTAAAAGTTGTTATCAGGAAGATGCTGCAGCCCAAATTCTGTTCCATTTCCCTGTGTCGCCTCCTACGACACCCCCGGGATGATATAGGATAGTGGAATCTCTAAAGCCGCCTATACAAGGCGATACCTATACATATCTGGAAAGTTTTTACTTATTCATTCCTGTACAAGGTAAAATGACTGGTCCCGAATTCGAATCCCGGATTCATCATTTCATTGATTTGACAGCTCCGTGGCGCAGTGGCTTAGCAATGAGTTACAGCGCTAGGGGCCGCGGGTTCGAATCAAGAATTGTTCGAACAAGTATTTGTATGGCCTACAAATAGTTGTTGTGTAAGATGTTTCTCCTTGTACAATTTATGTTTGTAAACTGCCTCCACAATACAGGAGAAAATCCTAGTGTGGGGAAACGTTTTAACAAAATAATAATTGATAATTTGGATTCAAAAAACAAATTGTTTTTTTTTAAATAGGAATAGGGTAACAAACGAGCACAGAGTCCACCCGATGGTAAGTGGTTGCTGTGGTCCATAGACATCTACATCTATCTTCGATTACGAATCAAAATGCAGATGCGTTGTCACCCGTGAGGACTAAGATGGAATGCCTGTTTCTTGTAAAAGGGCTCTGATTTTCTACACTCACCATACGAAACACAGTAGCGTTAAGCTGCCATTTTACGTTGGTATTCTGTGAGAGCGTGGCCCTTTCCCGGTCGAGCCAACACATTCGTGCTACAACTATACCAGTAATATAGCTGCAGCATGGCTCTACCTGTGTTATTGTCGCAGTACACATGCACTATCTTTACAATCAAGACCATTTTTAGTTATTTGTGTAACGTGGCATGGTTTAGATTCCAATTTTGACATTGTGGAGTGTGAAGTTTTAACTCGAGATTGACTCTCAATACCGGACTAAGTATAGAAGTGGAAAGATCGCAATTAAAGTAGTTGGTATTAATATAACGTTTTGTCTCTGGTAAAGGGTTTTTAATTTTTGTTGAAGTAAATAAAAGTAATGTAACTATCTACATAACATTATCAAAGCCCTGCCAACCAAAGTCTACCGCTTTATCGCGATGCGTCTTAGCAAACCGAATTTGCCCTCAAAATATACATGGATTACCACGTAAGGAGGTAACCCGCAGTTTTGGACATGCGGGTTACCTCATTACGTGGTAATGCAGCACTTAATGCTTCAATTAACAATTTAAGTGTTGCCAGCGAGGATCGAATTCGTGTTGATCGTGTACTCTTTAATTTAAACCTAGTGCCGAAGGATCTATCCCATGAGCCACCCGGCTTTGATAGAGAACATCAAATTGCAAGTCATTATGAAAGAAACTGCTAACTCACTACGTACACGTGGTATACACTCATATATGTGGTAGAGCCATGCTGCAGCTATATTAATAGTTGTAGCAGCGTAAAATAGCAGCTTAACACTGCTGTGTTTCATATGGTGAGTGTAGAGAACCGGAGACCCTTTATACTGGAAAAGAGGCATTCCATCTTAGTCCTCACGGGTAACAACGCATCTGCATTTTTTTGATATTTTTATATTTGATATTATTTTGATATGATTATGCATTGCATTTTGATAGATGTAGATGTCTATGGGCCACAGCATCCACTTACCATCAGGTGGACTGTGCGCTCGTTTGTCACCCTTATTC
This sequence comes from Parnassius orleans, assembly GCA_029286625.1. Lineage (NCBI taxonomy): Eukaryota > Metazoa > Arthropoda > Insecta > Lepidoptera > Papilionidae > Parnassius > Parnassius orleans. The sequence goes on along the minus strand of JAGSMP010000039.1, from coordinate 1,980,146 downwards.
TAAAAAAAAAATCACTATGCGCAGATAAATGTTCGCGTAGTAAAATAATACGATGCAACAAAACAGTCGTTCGTAATTTAAAAAAAAAACAATACGTATAAAAAACCAAACCATGGAAATGGCGCATTCCAATCCGTATCACCAGAACAAATTCAGTAAAGAACTTAATAAACACAACGATAAACATTCACAAAATGAGGAAGCAATTCACCGACGCTTCGAAGCGTTAATAGAATCAAATCAAAAAACAGGTATAATGACCACAGACTGCACTAATGAGGACTAAAATTAAATTTTAAAAGGTCAATTTAGATTTCTTTTGCGTAAACTAATAAAGACCCGGGAGCGCGTCCGTCTCCGACGCCGGTTGGCGCGTTACTAAACTAGTGTTGGAATGGGATACTATCCACTATTTAATCGATGGAAAGGAATTAATGCTGGTTTTTCTTTTTTATTTTATTTTTATTTTCAGCCTATGTTGTGTTCTTTTTGTTTGCTCTGATGTTCAATAAAAAAACAACGTATACGCCAAACTGGATGCAGTAAACAGGCTTTAGTGAAAACATACAATCAACCTACCATTTCATATTAAACAAAGCAAATCATACCATACCAATATTCACGTCGACTTCAATCATAATCATTGATCATTAACGTACATGCTTTTGAATGGAAATACTTTTATGCAGGTACGTAAGCTAAGCAGTGATTTCATATTATCTTAACGTAGTAGCCCTACGCTGCAGCTGCATTATAGTTGCACGAATGGTCTACACGACCGGGGAAGGACCGGTAAAATAGCAACATAATGCTACTGTTATTCGTATGGTGAGTGTAGGAGAACCGCAGAAAGGAAACAGAAACAGAAACTTTTTTATTCAATATAGATTATAAATAATACTTATTGAAAGTCACTCTTTTGTCTAATTACCACTGGTTCGAAAAAAAACCTCTGTCCTGGGAAGAACCAGCAAGAAACCCAGCGGGACTTTTTTTAAATAACAGCTTACAATCATGTATGTTACACATTAACCACACAAAACAAATTAGAAACAGCCTGGCAGCGAACACCTCATTCCCAGGGTTATTATCATCCATAAATTCCTTAACATTATAATAACCCTTTTATACAAACTATGTTTAATAAAGTTTTGAATTTTGAGCAGGTCGAATTTTGTATATTTTCTGGGATTTTGTTGTAAAAGCGTATACATCGCCCCAAGAATGAATTACTGACTCGGTGGAGTCGAGTAATTGGTACTACTAGCATGTGTTTGTTCCAGGCGGCATTCCAACTTAGTCCTCAGGGGTGACAACGCTTCTGCATTTGGATTCTTAATCCAGGATAGATAGATGTAGATGTCTATGAGCCACAGCATCCACTTACCATCAGTTGGACTGTGTGCTCGTTTGTCACCCTTATTCTATAAAAAAGGTAAATTAAAGCTGCTTATTCGGTTCTATCTGTGTATTCGATAAAAACTGAAACTACAACATGGATTTTGATACGGTTTCCATCTACGTACAAAGAATTTCATGAATAATACATGCATATTTTTTGTTTTTCTGATCAAGTCTTATTGCACACTTCTGAAGCCGGGGCTAGTCACTAGTTGGCATGTTAGAGATCAAACAAACAATTTAGCTTATCTTTTAAAGTGTAAATTATTAAACGATATATTTATCAGATCATTAAATACGCGTTAAGATGTTTTCATACTTCATTAAGTCTAATCACAAAATGCATTTGATATATATTTCATAACTAATGATCTAAATTGTAAAAAGTAGCTTTTTCTTTTGCGTCGTCTGAAATTTCAATAGATTTTGAACGATCAATGACTGTCTTAAGTTATTTACGACGCGGAGCGAGTAACTCAGAAACACAGGAAAATAATGATTACAGATTAATAAAGCAAAATTTGTGGCTAAATATATTTTAAATAACTAGCTGGCACCCGGCGCGTTGCTACCGCAGAAGAAATAAATGTGGAAATATTTTTTTAAATTTGGAAGAGTTATATTGTTTAATTAGGAACGATAATACATTCAATGAAGTTAGCAATAAGTTGACAAAGTTTTACCGCAATCTGATGAACGGTATGGCAGCGCATAAAATACGAATAAACAAACATACATTTTTATATATTACATTAAATATTTTAATAAGGCTTCTGCTGGGACTTGTACCCCAGACCCTACAACGTTATTTAAGCTAATACTTAAGTCAGATCGTCACACAGATAAGTAACAAAAAGGTTGTAGATTGTAGGTCTCAGTGATTTAAAACAAGCTTTCGAAATTTCAAACTAATATTTAAAAATCTGGAAAAATCTGCTCTGACGAAACTATTTCATTAAAATGTTACGAACTCTGCAGTTTTAAAGTAATGAAGATGTTAGAAATATTCTACATGGCGGTACCATACTTAGCGCTTCCCAACACGCACGTGGCCATTTTATATAAATTTGAAAATTCGAGAAAGACACGTGAAGTCTGGTAACACCCACTGGAGTGGGTGGCAGAAACTTCTATAATCTGTGCCCTGCAGTGAGAAGTTTGTGCGCAGTTACTTTTTCACGTGTATTTGTGGGTGTGGATCTGCTGCCCACGTTTTTCTATTATTTGAATTTTGATCCGAAAATAGAAAGAAAATATTTTAATATAGGTATATACATTGCGTAAAAAGACGGAGAAAGTGCTAATATATTTTGGTCTTATCTAAAGTCTACAATCCTACGCAAAAAATACATTTTAAAATATATGCATATGAGAGGCATAAATTTTATGTCATGAAAATTACGTGATTTTTAGTAAATTTTAAAGATGGTAATTCAATATTTTTATAGATTAACTGTTTGTTAATATGATAAGTTTTTCACACAAGCAAATTGGCAAATCTAATCTATCCGTTTACTTTAGGACCTGTAATCTAGGCCCATAAACTGTCTACGGCTAAACAACCGGTTTTCTCTGTGATTCATCACAATATAACACATATCATAGATGATTATATATTGTCGATTGGAAACCCTACGATTTTTCTATCATTTCTTTAGTTAAATGTAACAACATCCACCTGTTGAAATTTGATTCGAAACATCTAATTAGTAGTTAGGTAGTATGACCGTGTATCGTCCCGAAATAGGAGAAACTGAAATAGGAGACGGGCAGCAGCATCTTCCTAATAACAACTTAAATAAAAAAACCGCGGTTGCCAACCCACCTGCCAAGCGTGGCAGCTATGACAGAATCCCCTCTACAAGGCAATCTATGGAGGAGGCACATGTTCAGCAGTGTATTACCATTACAGTCTATAAAATAGTATGTAATGCTAATGGATGGTTAGGTAGTTGCATCGGTCAAAATGAAACCGACCGAATACGTTATGAACGATTTCAAAGTATCGATATTATCGAGCAGCATTCGAGCGCATCACTGCATCGCGCCGGCCAACAAGGCGGCACTGCATACATAGTAAAATGCAAAATAAATATATGTTTTGCGAAGCATCGAGTCGGACGACCGTAAAATTGGTTGTTGCAAAAATTACGGTAGATTAAATTCGTGGTGGTTAGTGGTAAGCGAGTTTGTTTTATAAGTATAAGTTTGTGTTCGATGATTAAATAGATCCATTTGAATATTAGAGAATGGCTTTGACAAGTCGACTAAGAGAAGGCCATAGGTGGTGAAACTTTTTCTGCCTAGAAATCCGAGTGAGTCACATTCTTACTTATTTCTGCCACCAAGCAGTAGTGCGTGCACTGCTGTGCTTCGGTCTGAAGGGTATAGAGAGCCAGTGTAATTACAGGCTGCGAGGCATTCCACGTTAGTCCTCACAGGTGACGTACTTTGTTTGAAGTTGGCCGCAGCTGTCCACTGGCTGAATTTTCCACTTACCGTCAGTTTGACTGTAAGTTGGTTTGTTACTTTTGTTTTATAAATAAACAAAGTCGACTACGCGTTGCACTTTTAATGTCTTAATCAAGACGAGGAAATAATTAAAAAAAAATATTCTTTACGCGCAACGATGGATTAAAACGAGTTTCCGCTGCGAAATTGATTTCTACACAACCTTCATAACGATACAAATCGAAGGAAATCAGTTACGCGTTCGCGGAAAGGTTATCGTGCAATATTTCACAACAGAACAAATACCAAACATAAAATAATAATATTACAGGTTAAATTAACTTAAGCAACACGCGTTTATCATTTTATGTAATAAAATAACGGTGACAAACAAGCACACAGTCCACCATATGGTAAGTGGATGCTGTGGCCCATAGACATTTATCCTCGATTAAGAATAAAAATGCAGATGCATTGTCAACCCTGAGGCCTAAGATGGAATGTCTCTTTTCCAGTAAAAAGGGTCTCCGGTTCTCTACACTCACCATATAAAACACAGCAGCATTAAGCTGTTATTTTAAGCAGGTATTGTGCGAGAGCGTGGTGCTTCCCCGGTCGAGTAGAGCCATTCGTGCCACAACTACATAGATGCAGCTAGCTCTACCACGTATAATTCATGATCATGACTTGTGATGAGGAATATTTAATTGTGTTGTCATAAGTCCTTGATACGAAAGTGTAAGTGGGTTAAAAATGAATTATGAATTTCCATTACACTCGTTCATTCATTCATACATACATACATATGTGCATACATACAGGTCAAGGTAATAAAAGCGTGTTTACAAAAAAAATACTTCCTATAAGTGCCGAGAAAAGGCGACAAAGAAAAACTACGAACATATGATTTTTCGGAGAATGTACAAATGTCGCCCTGTATACCAAGTGGCGCACCCCAAAATCTAAATCACCAGTCTATGATCAGAGTCTTGTTACCCTATTCAACAAGCGTTAATACCTAAAACCTTTGACACCGCAAGCATAATATTATATTCTTTGCCGCGAGCGATTTATTACATACAATTTTACGGTCATCATCATTATTACAGCCCTTCACAAGTCCACTGCTGAACATAGGCCTCCCCCAAGGAATGTCACAAAGCACCGTCCTGACCTACGTGCATCCGGTTCTCGGTTCATTTAAATTTTATCATAAAGTGATATAATTTCAAAGACGTCATAATATCAATCACCAAAAAGTGATAATGCAACGTTGCAGTAATATGTACGTACGTATTAGAAGAGTCGTCTAGACTTGGTTTGATTCAAACTAGACATGTGTCATTTATTCATTTCTCGTGACCCGATCATTCAAGTATTGATTCGTCTCACGAAACGGGTCATTCGGGTCGATCACTCAAATGGATCATTTCGGGTTTCAGTACTTTGTGATCTGTGAGATCCGCACGATAATGTCATTCGTCGGACATTACTATACTCTTTTGTCGTAGATCCTGTCAATCGTTTGATCCGGAACGTGAAAAAAATGTAATTGCAATCATAAATATTAATTTGCTGCGACCCGGGTCAAATGAACGAATCATTCACGATTGACACATGTCTAACTCAAACTTACTTACTTAGTTGTTGACATAAAATGGTACTCTGTGCCTCCGACCACGCGCCCCTCATTGTAGCAAAAATGTTCGCAGTGTCTGTTCTAGTAAATATTATTTCAATGTAATGCAACAAAAAAACTGTCAGTCGTTACTTGTAAATATTATTTTTGGGTTGTTATGAAATATTTTTTTGAAAGCATTTTTTATTAGAAATTATTTTTATCAACGTATTAATATGGTAACACAATTTTCATTTATTGCGCTGTTTTACATGTATATAATTCAAACAAATTTAATCAATTGGATTTTCAACATTACTTTCATCAATTTTATGTAGGTAATTTGAGCGTGACGGTCACGCGAGTTCAGTGTTTTTCCCCATCCCGAAGTGCCCAACGTGCCCAAAGAAGTTTTCACTTCAAAAATCTCCAGGAATCAAACCAAATGCTTCATAGTCTGGCAACATAATCCGTGACACATTGTCTCGATCAATATTGCCAACACACAAAAACGTACTCACGGCGCAGTTGTTTATTTTTAAATAGACAATTACAACATACCTTTTGGTTGATCTTGGCATTCTTCGGTGCTTTCACGACGGCGGGTTTGGGTGCCGGCGGGGCCACGACGGGTTCTGTCAACAAACAAAAAAATAACGTAGCAATTTCATAAACGACATCTCTCGACTATTTACTCGTAACGTTGCTGAACTGTACATTTTATTAGAATCGTTTGAGATCTCATATCATTGCATAGTCTGCATTTTAAATTTCACTGGTTAGACGAAGACAATAATGCGAAGTGGTTTTATTCTCTTTGCTCTTAGACTTTAGAAGAATGTACCATCAGGAATTCTGTCATAGGTATTCTAAGTGTACAAGTACCATCAGGTATTCTACGTGGTAGAGCCATGCTGCAGCTAAATAGTTGTAGCACAGATGGCTAGACCGGGGAAGTACCACGCTCTCACATAATACGAGCGTAAAACAGCAGCTTAATACTGCTGTGTTACGTATGGTGAGTGTAGAGAACCGGAGATCCTTTTTAACCCGAAATGAGGCATTTCATCTTAGTCCTCAGAAGTGACAACGCATCTGCATTTTAATTCTTAATTGAGGATAGATATAGATTATAGGCCACAGCATCTACTTAGCATCAGGTGGACTGTGTGCTCGTTGTCCTGCATGTCTTATCAGGTCGTCACTCCAGCTAGTGGGGGGTCGCCCTACACTTCGCCTACCGGTACGAGACTGCCACTTGAGAAGCTTTCTTCTCCATCGGTTGTCGGTTCTTTGAGCTACATGGGCCATTCCCACATAAGTGCATAGTATATTTTTAAAGTCGTCTTCCTGCATCTCTTACCAGGTATGGCTAACTGAATATGGCAACGTAAATTATTATAAACAAGTAAATGGTATACAAGTATAGTAAGGGTACTCTTAATTTGGCCCATTTTCAATATATCGCCAATTTAGTCGACAAACTTTCGTCTAGGGCGTCCCTTCCCGACTCTGCCGTTGACTTCTGCAACATAGATTCCCTTTGTCACTCTTTCCTCGTTCATTCTTTCTACATGACCGAAGCATTCCTTTCTTAATCCTGGTCACAACATCATCTTGCAAACCACACTTTTCTCTTATCACACAATTTCTCACCCTGTCATTCAGATGCAGCCCTAACATACCCTTAACCGCCGAGCATGTATGCGTAGGTATATGGATGTAAAGGAGGCGAGAGGTGTGTCAGGATCGTGCCGAATGGTCAGTAGTCTCTGCCTACCCGACTTTGTGACAGACGTGAGTATTTATGTATGCATGTACGTAAGCATATGTAAATTTGTAGGTAACTTCTTTCACCTCGTTTAGGCTACTTCAACATCCAGTAACAGTCCATTTGTGGCCATGGGCTTCTCCCGTTGCATAGGGAGTATTCGCTGTGATCGTCACGATCGACATGCGGATGGACATAGTCATAAACAGACGTCTCACACCTTGAACGTTGCTTCCGGTCTCGGTATTGCGTCTTAATATATTTTAACAAAAAAACATCATAAATATTCTCTATAAAGACTGCCGCATTTTGTAGAGTATGAGTGTTCAAGGAAACTCGAAAAGCGACGATTTGGCATTTGAAATCACACAACGTATTAATTATTTTTATTAATATTTTTTTACTTATTATTATCCAGTGCTTGACTACAAGCACACCTAGTGGTAAGTGGTGATAACTTTGAGAACGTAAAGTTATACGTGAACGTGTGGTGGCGGTGTAAGAATATCCACTACCCCATATCGTACCGTGGGTATCGTAAGAGGCGACAGAAGGAAACTGAAACAAGAGATGGGCAGAAGTATCTTCCTGATAACAACTGAAGAGCTGGGGTAGCCAACTCACCTGTCAAAGCTAAAAAACAGAGAACCTAGAGAACCGGAGACCCTTTTTACTGGAAACGAGGCATTCCATCTTAGTCGTCACGGGTGACAACGCATCTGCATTTTGATTCTTAATTGAGGATAAATGTAGATGTCTATGGGCCACAGACCCCATTTACCATCAGGTGGACTGTGTGCTCGTTTGTCACCCTATACTATAAAAAAAAAAAGTTAAAAAAGCGTGGCAACTAAGGCAAAGTTAAGTGGGATGAGGCAATGGGACAATCTATGGGGGACGCCTATGTTCAGCGATGGACTTGTATAGGCTGTAATGGATGGATGGAAAAAGTACGGTTATATATTTTGATTCGAAACAACTTTGTTGCACCAACACTGCACCCGTGACCACCACAGGGCGGCCCCGAAACGCCTAGTCGGTTCATTAATGTAGCACTAACCCGCAGTAACACTCAGCAGCACTTGCAGCTCACTGAATGTGGACATTTAGTGCACCAATGTCATTCCTAGCTATCTGGTGATGACCTAAGAGGATTCATCACCTCGTTACTTCCTGTAGGTGTCGTAAGAGACGAAGTTTTCTTAGCGGTTTCCTTTCCGATCAGAGGAAGAAACTAATTTCTCAAACGGTAGTAGTAAATATATATACGTAATTTAATTTTCTTACGTCGAAGGAACAATAATATTTCATTTCATTGGCATCTCGTTTACGCCTAATAAAATTGTTCAGACCGCTGACGGGTAGCAACGCCCAAGTGTCACAATGAAGGCAAATCTTCATTACAATTTACAACGGGATCAATTCATCGCCATCAGAGAACTTTTACGGGTTCATGATGAAGGTTTTTTTTATAGAATAAGGGTGACAAACGAGCACGCAGTCCACCTGATGGTAAATGGATGGTGTGGCCCATAGGCATCTACATTTATCCTCGATTAAGATTCAAAATGTTACCTCCGAGCACTAAGATGTTCGTTACAAGTAAAAAGGGTCTCCCATTCTCTACACTCACCATATGAAACACAGCAGCATTAATGCTGCTATTTTACGCTGGTGTTCTGTGAGAGCGTGGTCCTTCCCCGGTCGAGCCGACTTATTCGTGCCGCAGCCCTAATAATATAACTGCATGGCTCTACCACATATAAAGAAGTAAGAACAGCTGCACTATCCACACATCCGTCGTAAACTGTTTAATATATTACCTGGCGGTGGCTGCGCCCTTCCCTGCTGCTGTGGCTGTAAGGGAGTCCTCTTCTCCTGCTCCTGCAAGGCTGGCGGCGCTGGCGGGGGAACGCCAGTACTGCCTCCGCGCACCTGCAAACAAAAGCAGAATATGGTTAGGTACTGCATTATACAATAGGCAATTTTATAACAGTTTTAATTTACGCAAGAAACCTTACAATAGAAATTTCTCATCTGTATATAATATATTTTCACTGGTTCTATCCCTATTAACTTAATCAAATCTATTTTATTCAGGTAAAGCTATGGGCCGCCCCGCCCATGTAGTTTGAAGAGCCGACAACCGATGGAGAAGAAAGGTTCTCGAGTGGCCGCATACCGGTAAGCGAAGTATAGCAGCCACCCACTAGATGGAGTGACGAACTGGTAAGAGATGCCGTAAGCCGATGGATGCAAGCAGCTCGGGACCGTGCTATGTGGCATTCCTTGGGGGAGGTCTATCTTTAGCAGTGAACGTGTTAAGGGCTGTAATGCTGATGAAGATGGAGGTTGTTTTTGTTGACGAGTTGTGGTAAGTCAGGGGCTAAGCGCTCGCTGTAAATTTCACAGTACGCTGCAACCAGGGTGCGATACCCACTACACCTCACATCTACCGCTGAGGAAAGGTCGATCGCCCAGCAGGCCTATCCACCAACTGCGTTGGCATCAAAATCGAAGTCACTTTGTGATATATTGCGTCGTATGTTTTATGTGCCATGTTAGGTCTCACAGAAAAGCTGTATAGAATACGCAATGTACTACAGAGTGAATATCATTTTTATGATAACGAAGTTAGCTTAGGCCTGCTGATACCAAATGTAATAAGTGCCGGCGGGTATAGAACTAATACAATTAAATTATTATGCGAGCGCTTAACCCTGAGCAACCACGGTTCATTTAATTATCTACATCTATATGCGTAAATAAAATTGAAGTGTATAATAACTGGCTTCTATTACGTTCAGGGGTTTATTGCAAGCTATTAAGATATATAAATAACCATTTTTTTAAATTTTGTCTGTCTGTCTGTCTGGGCTAATGTTCGGAATGGCCGAACCGATTATGATGAAAGCATACAAATACATAGAGAGCACTGCCAGGAGGGATCTATGCTATATTTTATTCGAAAAATTTTTTTGCAAAAACGCAACATTGATAAAATAAATGTCTTTGAACTAATAGATCTCATCCAGGCGACGCGGGGGTGGTTCGCTAGATTCCAATAATAACTTGCTCAAGAGCCTTTATGACACGTGATAATAAGAGGTAGGGAACATGATTTTAACTTTCTAGAACCCTACGAAGTTATATAAGACGTGAAACTTCGAATTTCAGAGCAAAATATTTCGAAATACAAAAGCTGTCTCTATTTTTAACCGAGGTTCTCAATTCTTATGTACATTTATATTTATTGTGCGTATGTTCGGGCGAAACGAAACTTCTTTGTTAATGGACCGATTGTAATGACTTATTTTTATTAAATTTGTTAAGTACTTCGGGGGTGGTCCCATACAAATCAAGAAAAGAAAAATCCTTCCCTGAGGTTGGAAAAATAAGGGTGTTGTTTTTAGGCGACATTCTCGTTGTCATCGCGACCTTGTGATATTCCTTAGTCCAAACAAGTGGTGAAATTTAAATAATTTTGTACAACCGACTTCAATATAAATTATTAATGATAACTCAAAAACTACTGTAGGAATGTAATTAGGGTATGTACGAGGGGTGATCCAAAAGTAATGATAATCGGTTATTTCAGGTCCGCATAAAAATCCAAAAAAAATATTTTTTGCTTGCTTATATACTCACTACGTCAGCCTAAAAATCATATAAATAGATCACGATTTCCTTACGAACGAAAGTTACTTCATTATCAAGACAGTTTTAGGAAGATCCCTTTGCTCTTTATAGCATGTTATTTGGAAACATAGTTTGGGAGATAATGAAAAACTAAAATAGTTCAACACTCGATAACGACGCATAAACCCTAACCGCCCGATGACAACCCAGAGAAACCAGCAGTGAACTCTTCTATATGCGAAGTTAGTCCAATTATTTTAGCTAAAAATGGGCAAAATTAATGGAGTACTTTTATCATTCTGCATATCTACGTTATAGAGCGAAGTTAAATTTTATCCACTCTCCATTAGGCATGCGTCAGATATATCAAAACGAATCTAAAATCCGATTTCAAACACAAATCGAATCGTATCGATTTCTCAAACTAGAAAATCCGATTTCAAAAATCGACCTAACTAAGCTACGATCTTACGATCTGTACCAACAAACGAATCCAAATCGACAGTAAAATCGAAATCGACAATATCCAAATCCAAACGCAAACTGATGAAACTGAAATCCGTTTTCTCAGTTTCTCTCTTTCTAACCAAACACGCCATAGCGGAATGAAAAGGATGGCGTGAATTTTGCGATTCGGATTTCAGTTTGTCGGCTATGGAAATCTATTGAAATATGCGATCAATATTATCCATACTGCTAACTACTTAAAGTCTATATTTGCTTTACAAGATTATGCGTTGATTAATTTTTGGTTCCGTTTTTGGGTGTTTGCTTACTAGAACCTTTGAAATATGCGATCAATTTCGTTCTTATTATTAAGTTGTTAAATACTATATTTGCGAGATTGTGTGATGATTTATTTTGGTTTTTGGTTAAGTGTTTTTTTACTAGAAATAATCTTTTGTTTTCATGTTGTTTTCGTTAAGATGCAAATTTGACCTTGGTGACAAGTGCGTGCGTGCCGGTCAGTCGTATCAGTGAAATACAAGATATTTACTGATGTTTATTGTCTATTTGTTTAATAGAGTTTAGAGTATAAAATAAAATAAGTTAACTAACTGAATTGTGTATGAATATAACATTTAAATATTTTTGATTTTGACTATCAAGTTTTTTTCTTTAGACTTTTTAATTGATTAGACGAGAACTGTTTTGATTTTCAAAATATCGCGAAAACCTAGTAAAGTATGGACTAATTTTGACAAAATATAATTGTGTGTGTAAATATTGTAGTCAAAATATATCATATAAATCTGCAACGGGTAATCTAGAAGCTCATTCAAAACGATCTCACGCTTAAATTTCAAAAGACAAGTACCGATTTTGGAAATAAAAATAAAATATTACGAAAACATTGTAAATATGCCGATTTTAAAATACGCCGGAAAAGTTTTAATTTCAAACAAAACTTTTCTACTAGTCCAAAGCCTAGATTGAAACATAAATGATAATCGCGCAAATCTGTTTCTGTATTACATTGTATTATTTCGTTTTATAAGTTAACAGTTTTGTTAACTTATAAAACGAAATCTAAATACGCAAACGAATTGGCGTGGCTAAGCGCTACTGAAATCGGATTTTTAAAAACGGATTTTGAAATTGGTTTTGAAATCTGAAATCGGATAAATATCGGTTTTCGTTCAAATCCAAAAACGCCCATGACTACTATCCATCCTCCTCCCGCGTGAGCGTCCCCCCCCCCTGTCCCAGAAAGTATGTCAGACCTTGATCAAATTTATGTGGGACCACATGAGAAGCACCAGCTTTCAAATAAAAATAGAATCATCGAAATCGGTTCACCTAGAAAAAAGTTATAAGATAAACACACATAAAAAACATACAGTCGGATTGAGTACCTCGTCCTTTTAAAAGTCGGTAGAAAATAGGACCTCAAAAGGGTAAAAATATTAAACTTTTATCTTTAAAGAACTAAAAATTTTATACACATTTCATTTTTTTTTAGATATATGACATTTATATATAAATATTTACATAATTAATTAAATTTTTGACATGTATTTATTGTAATTTAAAAATTTGACTAATAATTATTTTTCTTTAATAATTTACCTCATTAAATTGTAATAATTTTTTTTTGTATATTGTAAAGATATTGCACGCCATTATCATGGTAGAATGTAAGGTCTCATTAACAAATAACAACATCATAATATTATGTATTACATTCTGGCAATTAATAAATTTGAATTTGAATTTAAAAAGAATAAAACAATTTCCACATAACACCTTTTGAAGTCGGGACTTTAATCCTCTTATTCTATACAGTACGTCTCAGCACCGACTTACATATGAAGCTGGCATGTGGAAATTATTTAATTATTCTATAGTTCTCTGAAATCGGCTTAGACTTTTAATGAAAGTTAAAATTTTTAAGAACCGTCACGAACCTCGACAGTCATTGAGCAATACGCGAAATAATTATTAAATACGGCCACTATGAGGACATTTTTAAAAGATCCACATTTCATTCTGCTTCCCGACAGCGATCATTTCAAAAACCGCCTCCAAATCGAGTTCTGATACGCGAACAGGTTTTTCGTGTCGAAAAATTCAGACGTGTGGTGTAAGTCATGAAAAATGAGCACTTAAACTTATGTTTTATGAATAAAACGTACTAGGATAAGATATAATTATAACTTTTAACAAAAAGTAAAAACAGCCGTGGTAGAGCCATGCTGCAGCTATATTAGTAGTGTAGTTGTAGTACGAATGGGTCGGCTCGACCGGGAAAGTACCTCGCTCTCACAGAATACCAGCGTAAAATAGCAGCTTAACACTGCTGTGTTTCGTATGGTGAGTGTAGAGAACCGGAGACCCTTTTTACTGGAAAAGAGGCATTCCATCTTAGTCCTCACGGGTGACAACGCATCTACAATTTGATTCTTTATTGAAGATAGATGTCTATGGGTCACAGCAACCACTTACCATCAGGTGGACTGTGTGCTCGTTTGTCACTCTATCCTATAAAAAAAAGCCTTCAAATTGCTAAAAAGAAGTTATTTATTTGCTACCTTTAGGGTGGAACTTTTTCTCCAAATTTATATGGGACCACCCTTTAAGTGTAACCTATTTAATTAAGACAAAATCATTAAAATCGGTTCTCAAATCTCAATCTGCGAAGATATCATATGAAATTCCTTAAACAATAGTGCAATATGAAACTTTTTCCCCAACTTTCTACCCTTGGGGCGAAATTTTTTCTTGGGAACATCCTTGAGGTAAAGCATATTTAATAAAAAAAGAATCATTAAAATCGGTTTACAAACTGCGAAGATATCGCGTAACATACATACAAAAAAAAAAACATACACTCGAATTGAGAACCTCCTCCTTTATGAAGTCGATTAAATATCTAATAAGTATGGTAACAAGAAACTTACTTCTCGAAATTCTAGACGTCACTTACTAAGGGAACAAATACTGTCATAATCAGATTATTTTTACTTAATTGCAGGACCGCCCTGTAAATACTTAAACTAAATAAAAAATGCTATACTTAAAACTTGTTAAAATCAATATTATTTATACTTTATGTTACTTATTATTAGTTATATTAATGTAATAATTAATTTAAAAAAATATGTAAAAAATAATAATATAAACTCCGTACAAATCGTTCCCATCATCATATCCACAACTGGTGTAGTTCCAAAGACCCTTCAAACCAGCCTCAATATACTTCAAATGCCCAAATCCACTATTACACTTATACAAAAAGCAGTCCTACTTAACACCTGTCGTCTTACACGAAAATTCCTCAACTCGTCATCATCATCATCATCTTTGTAGGTCTTTTCTTCTTCTTGCGGGCACACTTGGTCAAGGCCCGTGTGTCCGTTTTTACTACCCCTTTAATACAGAGGGAGCAAAAAGAAACCATGAATAAAAATGATAATAAAAAAAAAAAATTACTAATTTGAACTGGCTAATAGTCGGGAATCCACGGTATGTACCCTAATGTGAACAGTTGTGATTAAATGCAATATGAGCAGGGATGCGCGCGTACTGTACTGTTTATACGAGTATGTTGGGCGCTGGCAGAATAACAGCGTTGTAGGCAACTGCGACATTTATGCTGAGCTAGAGCCCATTCATTACTGCACTATGTAATTCTTATATTTCTGTGTGTACTACTCATTTAATTGTATTGGTGGTAATAAATAAATGTTTATTATTATTATTATAAACAATTGTACCAGGCAAAGGCCTCTTATCACGGCGGGTAAGTCCACCGTACTACATCAGAGCTTGGTGACGGATTTAGCCTGTCCCCCACATATATTCAATACCTCAGGTTTCTACGTGAAAATTTTCCTCTATTGATTCATTGAAGACCGCAAAATGGATCATTTATGTTTTTGTGTTTTATGAAACCAAAGGTTAGGCTTTGAGCTACATGACCCAATTTGGAGAACAAGTTGAAGCAATTTAAATGTTTTTGTAAAAATGAATCGTGTGACAGATAAAATACAAATAACAATAATTTATATTGTTATTTGTATACATAAGTTTACATGCTTGTCACCTAGTGGGGTAGACTTCCATTTGCCATGATCCTGACAAACCTCTCTCGTTCCTTTCACATCCTTATATTCTACACATAACGCATAAATGCTCGACGGTTAAAAGTACTCTCGATTTGGCTTATCTTCAATATACAAATTACACTTACAATTTTATTTGAAACGTAAGTAATTATAACGTATTTAATTATAATAATATAACGTAATTAACATAAACAATAAAATATTTTGAAATTAATTGTGCATGCCAAGAACGACGAAGTATGTTGAACTCATCTTCCTTGAGCTCATTATTCCTGTTCCATGTTTTTTACAAATTCTGATAATGATGCAATATATTTATAGCCTATAAATATATTCGAGGCCTCTTGTTAATTTTTAATTAAAAAGTTACGTATTCTCGAATCATAAAAAAATTACAAATCGTTCAGTAATAACGTCAAGACAGGTCGTTTTTATCTTTCAACCATAATTATTAATAACTAGGTGGTACCCGGCGAGTTGCTGCTACAGAAGAAATAATTGTGGAAATATCGTTTTAAATTTGGTACAGTTACATTGTTTAATTAGGAATAATAATACATACATTGAAATTGAATGATATATATAACTTTACGATACGCACGCCACCTAGTGTAAGTTAATTGTACTATGCCTATAACCTTCGCGCAAGTGCAAGCAATAAGTTGACAAAGTTTTACCGCAATCTGATGAACGGTATGGCAGCGCATAAAATACGATATATTATATAATAATATATTATGTGAAAGTTTTTGATAATGCGTCCTTGTACTATTAAGTATTCTGTTAATGCGTGTATCACATTGATGGTCCCGCCTTTGAATCACGGGTGGGGCCAAAATATTTACTGGCATTTTTCTCTCAAGAAATTCTCAGTAGCAGACCGGACGGACTCAGGAAGTTGGCGGTGTTTCACTCTCGTGCTTCGGAAAGTACGCAAAGCCGTTGGTCATGCCACTGAACTCTCTCCAGTCGTGTCTATTGGACTATGAGAGCGAGGGAATAGAGTGCAACTGTGCTTGCGCACACACTCGTGCGCTATTATCTTGTAAGCGAAGATAACGAGTCGCCGTCGAGACTGGCCGCTGAGAACGAAAGTCGGTCTGGAGGACATTATTATAAAATATGTAGGTGACTTGCACAACCACGTGTAGACAGCTTAAAGAATTTGGATTAAATCTTCCAATTATACTGTGTTCTTAAAATATGATAAAAAGCATAAAGTCTTTTGTGTTCTCACGCACGAAGTAAATATTCGGTAAAACTACATTATTATTATCGAAGCATGTCGATTTGCTATAGAGGGGGGCTATGCTCGGACTTTCTTTAAACCAGAGTAACCGACATATGTTAACGGATCAGTAAGCTTATGCGGCAACGGCCCAGTCAATTACAGTACAATTTATTGTAGCTCGAAGATCCGACAACCGTTGGTGTAGAAAGGTTCTAAAGTTGTAGCCGCGAAGCTAAGTCTAGGGTGGGCCACTAAATGGAGTGAACGATCTGGTAAGACATGCAGGAAGTCGATGGACGCAGAACTCAGGACCGTGCTTTGTGACAAAATTTGGAAGAGTGCTTTGTTCAGCAGTTGATTTTTTATGAGGCCTATGTTCAGCAGTGGACTTGTGATGGGTTTTTATTATGATGATGATGATGTGGATGATGATTACAACGTGAATGCCTACATTACCTATTCCCTATTTAAATAAAACTAGTATTACGGATTTTATCGCGTATATTAACTTATTTTAATTTTAATTTTTTTTTTAATTTTTAATTATAATTATTTTAATTTTTGTTCCGAATTGTTAATAATTTTTAATCTGGAGGTAACCGTGGTTAACTGTGACATTGGGACGTCAAATACCTCAGTCCCCCCCGTGACCATGGGTGCTGTAAAGTACTCGAAACGTCGGGAATATAAAATAAGTTAATATACGCGATAAAATCCGTAAAACTAGTTTTATTTAAATGTGTAGTGTTCGCGTAAATATAAGAAATCATTATTCCCTATTTTTTCCCCAGAACATATGTGGTTCACGTATTGTGTCATTTACAGAGAGCGCTTAGCCCTTGAGCTACCACGGTTACCACGTGGTCGGCGGTTAAGCAAAACATCGTGAGGAAACGTGGATGTCTGAGACATAAGAAAAAAATAGGCTGTAACTTTAAATGAATGAAATAATATAAATGTGAGAAGAATTTCGTGACATAACTAATCCACAACAAAATGGACGACGTGTTAACCTGCCAACTTCTTGTTTCACGGCCATCAATTGAAAACAATAGAAAATGTAATGAATCTGTTTAACTGTGCGTCTGAACACGCAAATATGTATTACGATAAAACTAAGAGCGCGGAAGTATTCTTTCAGAGATAAATCTGACTGAAGGTTGAAGCACAACTAACAAACAGATAACAGAATAATGTAGCGTTAAAATAACAAGGGAGATACATTTCGAACGAACGCATCGGCGCATAAAGATCCTTACAGATAACAAGCAGTGCTTGCATGTGTTCCGGTATGAAGGGTATAGACAGCCTGTATAATTTGCAAGCTGTGAGACATTCCATCTTAACCTTCAGAGGTGACAAAGCATCTGTAGTTTTTAGATGAAACCAAGTTTTACGCATTTTTTCGCGTATATTAAGTTATTTTAAATATCCCGAAAATTCGAGTACTTTACAGCACCCATGGTCACGGGAGGACTGAGGTGTTCGACGGCCCGATGTCATAGTTAACCACGGCTATTTCTTTTCTTTGTAGGATAAGGGTGACAAACGAGCACTCAGTCCACCTGATGGTAAGTGGTTGCTATGGTCCATAGACATCTACATCTATCCTCGTTTGCGAATCAAAATGCAGATGTGTTGTCAACCGTGAGGACTAAGATGGAGTGCCTCGTTTCCAGTAAAAAGGGTCTCCGGTTCTCTACACTCACCATACGAAACACAGTAGCATTAAGGTGAAATTTTACGCTGGTATTCTGTGAGAGCGTGGTCCTACCCCGGTCGAGCCGACCCATTCGTGCTACAACTATACCACTAATATAGCTGCAACATGGCTCTACCACGAATAAACTTCAGTTTCAAATTATTTATTTTTGTTCCAATCTACACAGAATGAGCTAATAGTAACTTGAAGTCTTGCAGTTGTATGCTTGGGTTGGGATTTAATTATATTAATTATAGAATCCCAGATGGTAGCAGCCAACCATCTTCCCTATTAAAATTAGGATGTTTTGGATGTTTGTACAGTAGGGCTACTATGGCTATCCGAGTAAAAACCAGAGTACGAATCCTATCCACTGCAGAGAGGTGTAAGACAGGGTGACGTAATATCCCCGAAACTCTTCACCGCTGCATTGGAAGACGTTTTCAAGCTACTGGACTTTTTATTTTTATCTAATTTTATTTTAATTTTGGTTTTATAGGGCGGCAAAGCTGAAGGCGACCATATTACCCACACTTACCTTAATTAATTTATGGGAAAAAAACAATACGTAAGAACATAGCAGTGGTAGATGTAGATTGTACTGTAAGAAAATATTTACTTTAGTGTCACTATCCAGGAAGAACCGGGAAGGACCACGCTCTCACAGAATACCAGCGTAAAATAGCAGCTTAACGCTGCTGTGTTTCGTATGGTGAGTGTAGAGAACCGGAGACCCTTTTACTGGAAAAGAGGCATTCCATCTTAGTCCTCACGGGTGACAACGCATCTGCATTTTGATTCTTTATTGAAGATAGATGTAGATGTCTATGGGTCACAGCAACCACTTACCATCAGGTGGACTGTGTGCTCGTTTGTCACCGATCCTATAAAAAAAAAAAAAAAAACTTAACGCTGATTTAACGGAAAGGTATTTGTTTTAAAAATTATTGTTCTGAATGTGTATATTTGCCTATGTGTAATTTACATCTGACACACGTGAAATTAATTATACGAATTTTATCGCGTAAATATAAGAAATGATACAGGTGAAATTCTTAGAGTGGAGGTAAATTTTTATTTTTGAAGTTATACTTCTTTTGGGGCGTTTGGGAAAAATGATGAGAGTGAATTTTTACGATGCGCGCGCACACCGACACCTAAAAACGACGCCATGAAGTTGTTACGATGCGCGCGCACACTGACACCTAAAAGCGACAACTTCAGTGGGTAATTTTCTCTCAAGTTTTTTTGTTTTGTTACGCTAAAGAAGTATAACTTCCTACGTGCGTACATAAGTACACACTTTTTTGTTTAATTAATGAATCAATAACAATAAATATCTACTGACAAACGATATTAACTTGTGACTTGTGCCACACACCAAAGCGATAAAGGCGTAATTCCAAGTTGATTATTCGCAACACGTCTATCGACTTCACTTTTCACTTACGAATTATCTCAACCTGACTTGATCAGAATGATCTGATGTTCGCATGGGCTTAAATCAAAACGTTTATAGAGCGTGTTCCTCTTAAATTAAAATGAGATGGAGATAAGGAGATGGAGGCTGCAAATAACAAGCGTTTATTCGCAACAGAAAAACAAACTAGGAGATGGGCAGAAGAGTCTTCCTAATAACTAAAAAATATAAAAGACTGCAGTTGCCAACCCGTCTGCCAAGCTTAGCAAACTACGGCAAATACCATCCCAAGAAGCAATCTTTGGTTGAAGCATATGTTCATCGGCGGACTTTTAATAGATTGAGATGGTTATTCGCTGCTGCTGCTGAGCCTCTTGTGGAACTGTTCATAGTTACCTCTACGGATGTAAAATATATTAGTCAGCGCGTTTTAATAAAACAAGTAAAGTAAACGGCCTTCATTAATATTGGATTGGCAGATTGTCGATAATGGTGACAACTTCTGAATAATAGAAAGCTTTAGTTTTTTTTTTTTAAATCTTAGAAAAGTGTACATTATTTACTTTTAAATTTTACCAAACAGTAAGCCAGTTTGTCGGCAACGCAACAGTTTATCGTTTCACTCTCCTTAATAACAATATCTGGTACTTATAAATACTTAAATTAACACATAAGTAATTAAAGAAACATTCACCACTATGGACACAACGACAGATAATGTTTCCTCAAGATGGTGTTGAGCTGCGACTTAGTTACGCTGTCGTCATATATATCCACCACCTCATTACACAGGGTCAGGTTATCCATTGCCTTGTAAACCGTCCAAAGTACCGCGAAGTGTGGCAACTAAAGCAAATATCACCCCATTAGGCAATCTATGGAGGCCTACGCTCAGCAGTGGATTTGTATATATATATATAGAGAATGTGGCTGTAATAGTTGATAAGGGTATTCGCAGCTATAATATGGTAGTGGGTCTGGATGTGCGTCCATTTGCAATTTACGTATATTCCAACGATACAGGATATTCAAAGTGTGGCGGAGTAATTTAGATTGCAGCAACGCAGTGACTGAGAAGCGGTGAAGCCGATGTTACTTTGAACACTACTGCAAATCGTATAAGTCCAGTGTTGAACATGACCCTATTACATAAATGTGAACGTGTGTAAAAGTGAACGAAAGTACGCGGTGTAATTTTTTTTTATAGGATAAGGATGACCAACGAGCACACAGTCCATCCTGATGGCAAGTGGTTGCTGTGGCCTATAGACATCTACATCTATCCTCGATTAAGAAAACATACGAAACATTGTGATTGCACGTTTTATTATAAGGATGACCAACGAGCACAGTCCGTCTATATCAGTGATTCCCAAACAGTGGGCCCCAACAAGAGCTTAAATATAGTCCGCGAAAGATTTAAATATTTTACCGATCTAATCCTTTTAAATAACACAATTTTCACGTCACGCGGGCAAGGCAACATCGCGCGTTGTGTCGCAATCAAAATCGCAATTTTTTACGAAACATGTACGATTTCTTTTACAATAAATACACAAATAGTATTGTGAATGAATGCTTGTTTTCAGTTTATTGTATAATTATGTTAAAAGTTGTGATTAAAATTTATTGATATATTAACATAGTTTTTTCTTTCACCTTGTGGTCCCTGCTAACAACAAAGAAATAAAAGTGGTCCCTGGTCAAAGATTAGAATAGAATACAATACAATAATTTTTATTCAATATATATTATTACATAATACTTATTGAAAGTCATTTTTTTATTTACCACTGGTTCGGAAAATACCTCTATCCAGTGAAGAACCAGCAAGAAACCCAGCGGAACTTTTATAAACATATTTCACTTTACATTAATTTTGTTTGTACAAATTTTAAATAAATTTTAATAGAACCAGCATGGTGGCGATCACCTCATTCCCAGGGTTTTTTTTCATTTATGTATTCTTTGATATTATAATAACCATTTTTGTACAATTTTTTGTACAGAAAAGGTTGGGAAGCCCTGGTCTAAATGGTTGGACGCTTTAGTCCATAGACAGCCACATCTATCCTCGATTAAGAATACAGATACGTTGATACCCCTGATGACTAAGATGGAATGCTTCATTACCAGGTAAATGGTTTCCAGTTCACTCTTTCCATACAAAACACAGCAGCATTAAGCTGCTATTTTACGCAAGTATTCTGTAAGTGTGGCCCTTTCTCGATAGAGCCGACTCATTCGTACTGCAGCCATAATATTTAATGATTATTTAAATATGAGGACGGTCGTAACAGACTTATTTAATAATATATACATATAAATCAAATTGAAGAGTCTGTCTGTAATATTGAAACAACTGGTTTGTATTAAGCTCAATGGGGTTATTTGAATGCTACTAAGACATAAATAATAATTTTTGAAAATTTTTGTGTCTGTTCGCCTGTTTGTCTATCCGTCCGAGCTAGTCTTCGGAATGGCATAACCGATTGTGAAAAAACTTTACGAACAGATGAGAGCAACGCTAGGAGGAATCTAAGCTATATTTTATGCGAAAACTTGAAGTTTTTGTTTTTTTGAAAAATCGAAAAATTATGAAATAAATGGTCTTTGATTATCTTAAATCTAAATAACGCCACATTAATAGATCCTATCCAGGCGAAGCCGGGGCGGGTGTCTAGTATTTAATAAAATTTTATGTAAAAGTCCGCTGTGATCTTACAACTTGCACCACACTCCAAAGTCACCAATGCGTCACTCAGAACTACTAATGTATACAATAACCGCGTTCGCTTCTCACTTGCGAGTTATTTACCGTTCCCTTGCTTCAACAGACACCTTTCAATGTGACAAGACATTGATGGGTCGTAATACAACTGTAACAGATCTTGTCTTGATTTAGTAGTGGGTTTATTTTCTGCCTAGGAGTATGCCGGCGGGGATCGAACACGGGTTGCTCGCGTACTGTGAAATTTACAGCGAGCGCTTAGCCCCTGAGCTGCCACGGCTCTCCCCGGGTTCGTTCCACGCCGGCACCAATTAAATTGTTAATTGCAATTTTAAGTGCTGATTTACCACGTACTCGACGGTGAAGGAAAACATCGTGGGGAAACCGGCACGTCTGAGAAATAAAAAAATATTTCGAAGACATGTGAAGTCAGCCATCACGCATTGGGACAGCGCGGCGGACATTTCCTTACCCTAAAACCCTCTCACAAGTGAGATTTCTTACTTTAATTTAAATTTGGACGCTGTCGCCGAAAATTTTACTTAACTTTACTAGGAGTATGTCTGAGCACGTAAAACCTCCTGAGCAGTAATACTAATGTCCTCCAGACCGATATTCGGTTACGGCGGCCAGTCTCATCGGAAACAAGCCCTCTGCACAGGCCAGGATAATAGTGCCTCTCTCTCATAGTCCGATGGGACAGTAACTAGTCACGACGGGGGAGAGATCAGGCGCAGGGCCAACGGCTTTACGCAGCTTTGCTTTCTTATGCAGAAACACCGCCTACTTCTTGACTTCGGAATAAGTACTGTTGAGAATTTCTTGTAAGAAAAACCCACTAATTGATTTTGGCCCGACCCGGCATTCGAAGCCAGAACCGCCTGATCAGCAATCGCGTTTACGGCCACTAGAACAACGTTTGATCTAAGTCAAGCACTACTACTTTTGTTTATGAGCCGTGGTAGCTCAAAGCTAAGGTAGCTCAGTGCTCGCGGTAAATTTCAACATTACGCAGACGTAAACAAACCCGAGGTGATACGCGCTAACAAAAAAAAATTTTTATAGTATAAGGGTGACAAACGAGTACACAGTCTACATGATGGTAAGTGATAGCTGTGACCCATAGACATATACATCTATCCTCGATAACAAATCAAAATAATTAAAAACAAAAAACTGCGGTCGCACACCAACCAAACATGCGATGCAACTATGGCGAATATTCCCTAAAAATCAATATGTTCAGAAATTAATATAGGCTGTAATGAATCAAATAATTAATTTCTTAGATGAGGGTCGAACTCAGGCTGTTCGGGAATTATGAAATTCTAAAGCGAGCGCTTATCCCTCATGCTAAAGTGGCTCTTCGTCCGCCCCTACACATAAAAATTTGACTTTTAATAAAAAGGGAAGACTTCAAAGATTCAAAGCGCTAAGACATATAATATATATATCAAAGAATTAACGCCGACTTCTGAAACTACGAGGGTGGATTGAAAAGTACTCGGCCTAACACAGATCTATTCAATTCTAAAAATCAAATCTACCCACATTATTTAGTTCAGTTCAGACTAGTTCATTGTGTGAAGTTCGAAACGTGTGCGATAATTAGTTGTGATTTTATAAATTTATTAACAAAGTAATCGGACATAATTTCCGCGAATGGAGCAAATCGAGCAGCGTGCCGTCATTAAGTACCTCCATAAGAAGGGGCTATCATCAAAAGCCATCTATGATGACATGGTCAGTACATTAGGCGATTGTGCTCTGTCATATTCATCCGTCAAAAATGGATAGCAGAATTTAAGCGTGGTAGAGAGAGTGTGAAAGATGAACCCCGCTCTGAAGGCCTTCGACGTCAACTACTGACGAAAATATTAAAAAGTACTTGATTTAATAATGGGAGACCGCAGATTAAAAATTAGAGAGATAGCCGAGATTATAGGCATCTCTTATGAACGAACTCAAAACATCATTGTCAAAGAGTTGGTTTCCACAAGGTGTCTGCGAGGTGGGTTCGCGACTGCTTTCAGTTGAACAAAAAGGACGCGATTGACTATTTCACGCGACTGTTTGAGTTATTTGAAGCCGATGCAGATGATTTTTGAATAGTTTTGTTACTATGGACGAAACATGGGTTCATTACTGTACACCGGAAACAAAACAACAATCAAAACAGTGGAGAAGACCTGGTTCACCACCCCTAAAAGGCTAAGTCGATTTTGTCGGCAATAAGGTGATGGCTTCAGTATTCTGGGACTCGAAAGGTGTGATTATGATTGATTATCTTGAAAGGGTCAGACTATAAACCTGATTACTACTGCTCCTTACTACGTCGTTTACGAGAGGAAATAAAAGAAAACGTCGAGGAATGCTCAGAAGAAAAGTCCTGTTTCATCAAGATAACGCCCGTGTTCACACGTCAGTACAGTCAATGGCTGAAATTCACAACTGTGGCTTTGAACTGTTACCGCATCCGCCGTATTCACCTGATCTGGCACCATCAGACTTCTTTCTGTTCCCTAACCTAAAAAGCACTTGGGAGGTCAAAGATTTTCGACAAACGACGAGGTCAAAGCAGCTGTAGACGCATATTTTGACTCTAAGGAAGAATCATTTTTTTTCAACGGTCTAAATGCTTGGAAGGGGAGGTGGCAAAAGTGTATTGAACTTGATGGTGATTATGTAGAAAAATAAAAATATTACTGATTTAGTATGTGTTTATTTTCTTGGTTAGGCCGAGTACTTTTCAATCCACCCTCGTATCTATCGAACTGCACTTCGCGTACCGATACGATGCTGCCAGTCGAGAACCCTTTCCTCTCTATCAGTTCTTCGAGCTATATGGCCGGCCCATTGCCACTTCAGATTACTGATGCGTTGTACCACTCTGGTTCTACTGCGGATTTATTCATTTCGGATTCTGTCACGCAAAGAAACTCCGAGTTTCTCCATAGATTACTGAGCGACCTATGGAGGAGACGGATAACTTTTTTTTAATAATTATAACTTTAAAAAAAAGTAAAAACCGACTTCAAATTGCTAAAAAAGAAGTTATTTATATGCTACCCTTAGGGTTGGAATTGAATTTGTTCTCAATATTTATATGGGACCACCCTTGAAGTATAACCTATTTAATAAAAAATAATCATCAAAATTGGTACAGAATCTACGAAGATATCGCGTAACATACATACATAAAAAAACATACACTGGAATTGAGAACCTCCTCCTTTTTGTAGTCGGTTAAAAAATCATTAAAATTTAAAATCCAGTAATATACATTCAAAAGCTGCGGCCGCGGCAGCACTGCTACAGCAGCATTCTGAGTCGGACTTGGAGGCCTTTTCTTTGCTGCAACCCAATGTATTTGTGTGATTTGTTATATTTTGCTTTGTAGTTGTAATTTCTTTATATTTGTGCATTGTGTTGTGTGTGACGAATAAATCATTAAATCATTAAAGAAAAGAACATACACTCGAGTTGAGATCCGTCAATGAGGGCTAATAATCTAACGCCATTTATTTGAGAAGTTGCGTTAAAATTAGTTTATCGGTTCTAGAGTAACATGTAAATACACAAAACAATTCGTCAGTGGTTTTCATCTTTAATTTTTTACACCATTTTTACTCTTTTTTTAAAAAAAAAACTTCTTTTAGGAATATCCGTAGTTAGGTTTATTTATTTCTAATTTGATTAAAATAAAATATAACTAATAATACATAAAGAAACGTTAATCCTTACATTTTCTTAATAAATTAACTTGCCCTCCATGAAATCTGTGAAATATTTCACCTCAATCCTAAATGGCGCCGTCCTGGTGGCATAATAAGTCGTGGACTCAATAAAGAAATGCTTTAAGTTGCTCTCTCTCTTTTCATTAAATGACAACAGAAATTGTCAGCTATAGAGATAATTAACACAAACTTTATTAAACTAAGTTTGTATAAAAAGGGTTATTATAATATTAAGGAATTTATGGATGATAATAACCCCTGGGAATGAGATGTTCGCTACCAAACTATTTCTAATTTGTTTTGTGTGGTTAATTGTGTAACATACATGATTGTAAGCTGTTATTTTTTTTTAAAGTCCCGCTGGGTTTCTTGCTGGTTCTTCCCAGGACAGAGGTTTTTTTCGAACCAGTGGTAATTAAACAAAAGAGTGAATTTTAATAAGTATTATTTATAATCTATATTGAATAAAAATGTATCTGTTTCTGTTTCAATACCTAATTATAGTCAGCAGTAATCGACGGTTATAATTAAAGCCGATAATATATGTTTCATCTCTCACTTATAAAAGTCAAACAATATCAAATCTATCGAAGCGATGGACTGGGTTCGATTTCAAGAAACATTTCACATCGATGACGTCACCCTGATGGACAAACGGACACGTAGTATCCATCGCAGTTAGCGGTTCATTGCAAAAACACTGGCAAAAAATCATGGCTATAAGAGATGCGTTAACATGGAAAGATGTAAGTAAGCTAGTTATTGTAAAACTTGACGTTTTTTTGTGTTACAATGGTGATAACTATTGACGTAACTGATCACTTTTTTTATTAAATTACTAGCGATCCGCCCAAGCTTCGCGCGGGTGATTTCTGACCTTGGCAACAGCGCCACCTAACGGATCATCATCATTATAGCCTTCACAAGTCCACTGCTCAACATAGACCTCCCCCAAAGGAATGCCACAAAGCACGGTCCTGAGTCACCTGCATTCATCGACTTCCTGCATTTCTTACCAGGTCACCAAGTGCAAACTATAATATTTATTATTTTGTTAACGTACATAACTATAGCTTAAAAAACATCCAGGTGATCCTAAAAAAAAACATTAAGGAGGAGAAAAATTACGAACACACACACATCGGAATTTGAAATATAAAGATAGTGATACAAACGAACTTACAGTGAACCTAATGGTCACTAGGACCTTTTTCTACCTAAGATTCCGTCTGGGTCTTACCCTCTACTGCAGTCCATGGACACGTGCAGCCAACTCCGAACAAACAAGGATACAGACGCGTCGTCATCTCTGAGGAATAAGATAGAATGCCTCACAGCCTGCAACTGTACTAGCTGTCGATACGATTCAGACCGTAAGACAGCATTGCACGCACTGCTGCTTGATGGCACAAAATATGAAAGAACGTGGTACCTACCCAAACGGAGAGGAACACTAAACAGAAAACCTAGACCGAAAAGTTATCCTATCACCTAGTACGAATAATTAGTAACAGTTTGACATTCAATTAAACTATAATCACATTTAAATTATATTCTTTTCATTGAGTAATTAATTTAGATAATTGTATGCTAAAATAATCACAATTAGCAATAATTGTTAACATCCTTATAATTTAAAAACAAAACGTTATTACCACACTAAGATTTTCTCCTGTATCGTGGAGGCCGTTTAAATACATAAATCGCACAAGGACAAACATCCAGGAACAATTAACCCGGAACAATTATTTGTAGACCATACAAAGTCTTGTTTCGAACCCGCGGCCCTCAAAGCCACAACTAAAGACAGTTTTAACCGCGATCGGCGAGATATAAATTCAAAATGGCCGTTGCTTTTTTGCCGCCCAATATCGTAACAACGCTGGTCGTTGACTTCGTTTAGTGCACGCGATGAAGTCTAGAACACCTGAAGTGATACTCAAATCTTAAATGAAATAGTCTTAAATTTTCTGCAGCACATATCTGTACGTATATTATGACCTCTATGTACCTAATACTTCTACGTGCATATGTACCAAAGGCGAGGCCTAATTATTAGATTAATGGGCATTTGTGACTTTTGAGGTTTTGGTTTTGTCGCAAATATTTCTTTAAGAATAAGGATGGCAAACGAGCACACAGTCCACCTGATGGTAAGTAGATGTGTGGCCCATAGACATCTACATCCATACTCAATTAAAGAATGAAAATGCAAATGCGTTGTCACCGCAGAGGACTAAGTGAGAGCGTGGTCCTTCCCTTTCGAGACGAACCCCATTCGTGCCATAATATAGCTGCAATGTGGCTCTATCAGGCTCTACCACGAATATATCAGTGTGTGACACTTTTCTTAAGCTTTACACGGGACTACTAACGAGCTAAAGAACCTTCTGCACAGCCATCTATTGGCTGTTAAAGAGAGCTAGTTTTCTTACACACGACGACATAAAGTAGAAACTGACTGACGAACGCGCAACGGGACTGCGTGAATGGACAAAACACGCTCCTGTATTAAATCCTCAGTGGCTCTCCATCATAACATTTTGTGCCGTGGGTTTCGTAAAAGGTGGCATTAGAAATTGCCGAAAAAATCTAATAACTTCCAATAAATGGAGATATATCCCGTTTACGCAAGACGAAATGCACACAGGCAAGAGCATCAAATGTACTCACATCTGGTTGCGATCGTCGAAACAATAAGGCAAATCCTACCTAAAACGGGAGAGGCCCATGTCCAGCAGTGGTCCTTTACGGGCTGATGATGAAAGAAAGAAGAGAATGGCAGCTGCCCAAATTGTATGGCGCTCGCGCTATATTATGGTTGTAGCACTAATGGGTCGGCTCGACCGGGGTGGAAACCGGGAAGGACCACGCTCTCACAGAATACCAGCGTGAAATAGCAGCATTTTGATTCTTTATCTAGGATAAATGTAGATGTCTATGAGCCACAGCATTCACTTACCATCAGGTGGACTGTGTGTTCGTTCGTCACACATATTCTATAAAAAAAAAATCTCCACAAAGATCTGAAGTTTTGACTTACACATTCGTCTACCAGTTAGTATAGTATGGAACTATATATGTGAAATACTACTAAATAACTCTAAATCAATCTGAAATTGTAATGGACACCACGCTGTGTTTATCGCGGGGGACGATCACCCTAATTGTGGCGGAGATAGGATTATTGGAGGTCTCTCTCGCACCAATAGGTTGGAAAGAGACACAGAGTTGAGCACTTCAAGTAATTTCTTTATCAATGGAGATATCACTACGCTACTTACAAATATATTATATCAATGATATTTAGGGTGTCCATACTTTTGAGGGTTAGTAGGGATAACTAACGTTTTACGACTCAAAATCTGGTTTCTCTTTCATTTATTCAATACAGCCCAACAGAAGCCCACTGCTGAACATAAGCCTCCCTTATAGCTTGCCATATATTTGGGTAAATTTGCTAATGTTACCATGTTTGGAAATCGGGTTGGCAACCGAAGGTTTTTTATATTATTATTGAGTTGTATATGGTCAAGTTCCCTATGCGACTCTTACGACACTCACGGGATTAAATGGGGCAGTGGATTAATTTACGCCGCCACTACATGACACGTTTTTTCTTTAGATTGTTTTATTTTTATTCCGATTTTTGTATTGTGCACGTAAAATTTTTCCATCAGCAAAATGACCACTCAACAACATTCGGCAGCATAAAATGCCGTTTAAGGTAATATCTTAGGCATATGTATACAATTTCGCAGGAATGATGATGTCTGAGGTAATTGCGCAATAGATTTTGTGGATTGTGTATGCTAAATAAATAGACCAAAACTCAGTCGAAGTTGCTGAGTTAGAAACGAACGTGCAGACTACGTCATTTCCCTTTAGACTATACGAGAGGGCCATGTCCAAAAGTGGGGTGTCTCTACTTTCTGCTTACCGATTCGTGGTTGCCGGTCAAAAACTCATCTTCCATAATTTAACTCAATAGTTTGTCGCAAATGTTTCCAATATTTACGTCGTCTACCTGTACCCACGTAACCAACCATATTGACATGGAAATTGTCCCAAAATTGACCACGTAATTGTTGGTCGGCCTATATAATAACGAACGCAAAACTGTTTCAAAGATTAACCTCATACAAATCAATCATTATATTGTACATAGGCTTAAGAACCGATAAGCCACGTGGAGGGTTTTGAGTCGAAATGATTAACAAATGCACGTCAAGACTGAAAATTTCCTTATCCGCTGTAATTAGATAAGATTCCCTGTAAACAGATTAGGAAAAACCTTGACTTACGCATTTAGATATATTTATACAAAGCAATTATAAATCTATTAAATAATAAAAGACAAAATATTAATACATAGTATAATACAAAGTCGCTTCCCGCCGCCTGTACGCTTAGATCTTTTAAACTACGCAACGGATTTTAATGCGGTTTTCACCAATAGGCAGAATGATTTAAGAGGAAGGTTTATATGCATAATACATGCATATTATATATTAAATAATTCTTCTGTCCGTGTGTGTGACTGAACTCCTCCTAAACGGCTGGACCGATATTGATGAAATTTTGTGTGTGATTAAGTTGATTAGCGAATGGCTTAGTTTCACAATTCTATCCGGTAGGTGGCGTTGTTGTCGAGATCCAGAAATCAACCGTGCGAAGCCGGGGCGGATCGCTAGTTGAGTATAAAAAGAATAAAATAATTTCCACATAATTCGCATAACGTATTACGCTTCTAAAGATGGGGCGTTAACTCTCCTAATACACTTATGTCTTAGCGCTTATGAGGTAATGATTAAAATCACCTTTTACTTTTCTACCAACTTCAAAAAGGAGGAGGTACTCTATTCGACTGTATGTTTTTTTATTAATGTGTGTTACCTCATAACTTTGTTCTACGTGAACCGATTTCGATGATTCTTTTTTTATTTGAAAGCTTCTCATGTAGTCCCATATAAATTTAGTTAAGGTCTGACCAATAGTTTTTGAGTTATCTTTCATAATATATATTGAAGTCGGTCGTACAAAATTTTTTATTTTAAATTATTATTAAAAGTGTGATCGGACTAAAGAAAATCACAGGCTTAAAATAACAACCAGAATGTTGTCTTAGTAGTTGCATTAAAAAGTTTGTCTCCTATTTTCCACTTTTAGAGGTGGAATGTATCCCCAAAATTTTATTGGACCATTCCTTGAACAAAATCTCATTGAAAAGAAAATCAAAATTGGTTCACAATTGACGAAGATGTCGAGTAACATACATACAAAAAGGCATAAAATCAAATTGAATGTCTCCTACTTTTTTGAAGACGGCTAAGATAAATAATTGACAAAGTGTGTATTAGGACAGGCGATAGACTTCCGCTGCAAAATGATATTATTTTTAAAGAGTTTTGACGACACAGTTCGTAATTTGCTCCAATATTTTTTAGCCGACACAAAGAAATTTTTAAATGTTGAAATAGAAGTGTACGTCGTCATTTTTAAAACTAAAAGGAAGCATATCTACTGTGAAATTATTTGAAGGCTGTAGTGTTAAACACATGATATTTATTAAAAACTGATAAGGTTGAAATTTTTATAGAAAAAGGAGATATCTAGTACATGGTCCACATGATGGTAAGTAGATGTTGCGGCCCATAGACTACATTTTTTATCCTCGATTAAAAATTAAAATGCAGATGCGTTGTCACTCCAGAGGACTAAGATCATTTCCAGTAAAAAGAGTCTCCGATTTTCTATACTCACCATACGGACCACAGCAACATTAAGCTGCTATTTTACGCCGGTATTCTGCGAGGGCGTGGTCCTACCCTGGTCGAGCCGACCCAATCGTTATGCAGCTATGTATAGTTGCAGCGTGGTTCTACGTAAAAAAATATAAAGACGTGATGGCAAAGCAATTCTATGTTGCAGAAGTGAACGGCAGAATCGGTATGGGACGCCCTAGAAAGAAGTGTATCGACCAAATTGGCGATATATTGAAGATGGGCCAGATTAAGATTACCCTTACCCGACGAGCATGTATGCGTAGGTATATGGATGTAAAGGAATCGAGAGAGGTGAGTCAGGATCGTGCCAAATGGAAGTCCGAAGTCTCTGCCTACCCCTCTGAGTGACAAGCGTGAGTGTTTATAATTATTTATGAGATGGCTTACATTAATTTAATGGCTACTTTAAAGCGGTCTATCTGCTATTATCAGAAGTCCCAAGGCCAAAGGTAATCACTCCAATTCGATGGCCAGCTTATTGCATTTTATTATCTCAAATATTGCCAGTTGCCAAGTGTTTTAAACATATGTAGAGCAACATTATTACCAATTGGCTTTAGGACGCTGTATGTTATAAAACTAAAGTCTAAAAAAAAACAAAACCTAATGAGAATACTAGGTTAAAGGCCGATGACACTATTATATCATCAGTATGACAATTTGAAGAGAATCGCATAAAAAAATTGAGGTGGAATAGTTTTCTGTACTCATGCGCCGATTCCTCCTGGACTATATAATGAAATTGTAATTTTTTTTATAGGATAGGGTGACAAACGAGCACACAGTCAACCTGATTATAAGTGGTTGCTGTGCCCCATGGACATCTACATCTATTCTTAATAAAAAATCAAAATGCAGATGCGTTGTCACCCGTGAGGACTAAGATGGAATGCCTCTTTTCCAGTAAAAAGGGTCTCCGGTTCTCTATACTCACCATACGAAACACACCAGTGTTAAGGTGCTATTTTACGCTGGTATTCTGTGAGAGCGTGGTCCTACCTAAACTTTTTTAAACCTCTGTTGTAAATCTACAGAAAGTATTTGAACATACAGACAAGTATTGTGTGAACAGAAACACACAGAAACGCGAATCATAATAATTGGCTCGATAAAAAAATCTGCGGTTCTGCGGCCAAAAAGCCCGCGGGTTCGAATCCCGTAAGGAACAAGTATTTGTATGGCCTACAAATAATTGTTCCGGGTCTGGTTGTTTATCCTTGTGAAATTTATGTACGTAAACTGTCTTCATGATACAGGAGAAAATCCTTAAATAATGAATTAACAACTGAATGCTGCTGTGTTTCGTATGGTGATGGAAAAGAACAGAAGGCCTTTTTTACTGGAAACGTGGCATTTCATCTTAGTCCTCAGGAGTGACAACGCATCTGCATTTTGATTCTTAACTGAGGATAAATGTAAATGTCTTTGGGCCACAGCATCCACTTAACATCATGTACTGTGTGCTTGTTTGTCACCCTTATTCTATAAAAAAAAATTGTGACCTCTTTTTATATAGCCGTTTTTATTTTTATCTTATGAAAAGTGAAACAAAATCAAACAGTTCAAGAGTGCCCATCCCGACAAGGTTACCAAATTTAGCAGGAAATTGCAAATATAGCAGAATTACAGTCAGTTTGCCTAACATTACTAATAGTTAAACAAATTCTAGCAGTTTAATGACACCCATCTTTGACCATTATCAATATATAAAGATTTATGTTCCGTGGTTGTCTCAGGGGCTAAGCGCTCGTTGTAAATTTCACAATATGCGAACAACCCGGGTTTGATCCCCGCCGGCAGCAATGAAATTGTTAATTGTAATTTTTAATTTAAACTTTATGTTCCAGTGCCGTGAAACATAAAAAAAAAACATGACTATGATTTTTTGGTCTACTTTATATTCATCCTTTTTTAATGCATGGATAATAATAAGGATAGAGAGAGGGTTGTCTAAAAGAAGGTAGTTTAATGGAAGGTCTTTAGCGATAAGACTTTCCATTGTACTACCTTTTAACATTTTATATTTAATTTTAATTTTTTTTCCTTATTTTGTTTTATGGCGTATGCTGTAAGGAATTTTCTATCAATCTATTGAAAAGTTGCGTTATTTGTTGCAGCGCGTGCTGTCTGGGCCTTCCCCTAATGCATATTTGATTCTTTAAAGAAATAATTCCTGTGATTATTTAATTAACTTAATATACCACTTCATCAACATTACAGTCCATCAAAAGACATAGATCATGTAATAATGATGATTACCATAGTAGCCACGCGTGACGCCTGGCTGGCGGGATGTCAACCACAGTTTTTTATAATTTTGAGCTAACAAAAAGCCTAACAAAAGCCGGACAGGCCGGACACATAAAAATTTGGCTGGACACAACCCAAAAAAGCCAAACATGTCCGGCTAAAGCCGGACAGATGGCAACCCTACACGTGTGGCTGGCGGGATGTCAACCACAGTTTTTTATAATTTTGAGCCGTTTACACAGAGACGCTGCTGCCCATCTTCTGTTTCAGTTTACCTCTGTCGCCTCTTACGACACCCCGACACGAGACGATGGAGATATTCTCACATCGCCACTACACGGTCAATAACATTTATTTTTGCGTAACATTGGCGTCGGTTAGGACGCGAGGTCGCATCTCGAATGTCCATCTTGACCTTTAAGCCAGGCGATCAATAAATATTTTTTATTAAGATATATATGTTAGTATTTAAAGTCAAAATTCTTATTATTTTGATTAATTACAGCCCTTCACAAATCCACTACTGAACATAGGCCTAACCCAAGGAACGCAACAAAGCACGGTCCTGAGCCATCTGCATCCATCCTTATCTGTCTATCTATTCCTGCATCTGTTATCTGTTCGTCACACCGCTTACCGGTACGAGGCTGACGCTCAAAACTTTTCTTCTCCATCAGGTGTCGGTTCTTCGGAGCTTGGTCGAAGAACCGACACCTGATGGAGAAGAAAAGTTGGGTCGGCCATTGCCACTTAAAATTACTAATGCGTTGGGCTATGTCCGTAACTCTAGTTCTACTGCGGATATCCTCATTTCTAAGTTTAGTCTATCAACCTCAATAATATTCGATAAATTCTTATGAACTAACGTTATTACAATAAAATATTTAATGACACAAAACAATAAAAATTAATTGAACCACTTATTATAAGGCACTATTCACAACTGACCGAAGCCGTCGACACGTCATAGGAGTGCTTTTTACGACACAATTAAAGTAAGTGATTTTCCACTCTTTTTGTTTTATTAAGCTGCAGTGATAATCGAACTAACATACATGATGGAAAGTGGTTTCTGCAGTTCATGGGCACCTGCAGTAACTTGAAACAAAGAAAACCGCGTATGTGTTGTCACTTATAATTACTAAGATGGAATGCCTTACAGCCTCTAACTATTATTATACTGGCTCTCTTTACCCTTCAGACCGGAACACAGCAGTGCACGCGGTAGCGAAGCCTCCATAGAAGCCGAGAAGCCGGGCTTGTCCTATCAAACTGCTCAATCAATAATATCAACTAATAAAATAACTCGTAAACTTTTCAAACTATTTCAAATTTCCCGCGCGCTTCTCTGTCGCTGTCGCTGACCTGTTCTACACATGCCTTATAACGTCAACACGCGGCAAAACTGCGTATTACTGCTGTCATAAAAATTAGTAGTCTCTCTCGCACGCGTGGGCTTTTACCGGGCTTTCGAGAAGACGATCGCTCCCTTTCTAACCTGTTGCAAAATGTTCTAAAATGAAATATAACTACGATTGTTTATAAAGCAATTTGTATGTAGCGAAAAGCCCGGCTTTTGGTGTGAAGTTAGTCATTAGTCAAGCGCGGGCGATACTTTTGCAAGTTCACTTCACATTTCAATGTTTACTCTGTGCGTTTACATGAGTGAATAAATATTGCGAGTTGAAAATTTATGCTTTTTTATAGCTTTTTAGTGAAAATGGAGGATAATAGTGTCCCTTGTGATGAATTGAAGTGTGTTAAAGTGCTAATCGGCGAGGAAAAGGTAAAATCGAAAAAGAGAAAAGGTAAATTTTTATAAAATTGCTAAAAACAACAAAACCATATCTTGGGCTTGCCCTAGTTTGGAGCCCTAGCTTCGCCACTGCGTGCACGCATAGGTCAGAGGGTGGTTCCTACCCAGACGGAATCCTACGCAGAAAATAAGATCTACCACCTAATATTTCACTCAAGCTCATCTATTCATTCATTCATTCATTCATTACAATCGATCAAAGTCCACTACTGAACATAGGTCTCCCCCATAGATTGCCTCATAGGGGGTAGCAACCGAAAACCATTTTGAGGTGATATCAGGATGATGCTGCTGCCCATCTTTATTTTACATTTCCCACTGTCGCTTCTTACGACACCCAGGGGATGATGATGAAATGGGGTAATTGATTCTTTACACTGCAATCTTACAGCAAGATGTATGTTTTATGTTATTATGTGTTATATCCAAATATAAACTATAATAATTGAAAAGGCAACACTTTCTTTTACTGACTGCATTGTATTGTATTGGGTAAGCTCGACCGGTAACAATACATCTGCATTATTATTCTTAATCGAGGAAAGATGTAGATATCTATGGGCGTCAGTATCTCTTACAAAATACTAGCGTAAAATAGAAACTTAATGCTGCTGTGTTTCGTATGGTGAGTGTAGAGAACCGGCGACCCTTTTTACGAGGCATTCGATCTTAGTCCTCAGGGGTGAAAACGCATCTCCATTTTGATTCTTAATCGAGCATAGATGTAGATGTCTATGTGCCACAGTATCCATTTACAATCAGGTGTACTGTGTGCTCATTTGTCACACTTATTCTGTAAAAAAAATTATAAGATTGGACGCGAATCCTTCAGGTGTGAATCCTCCCTTGAGGTATATCGATCGCTTCTGATATATAATATTCGACATCCGCCGTTCCTACGACACGCATATCAAATCTGTCTCGGCCTTGACCGGAATGGCGCGTCCCATTGAACTTTTGCAGTGATAATGACAAAAAATATATATGCCATTGTATGAAAATATCTGATGTTTTAAAATATTGAACCAAAAGATTATTATAAGCGTCGTGATGAATATTGTATGGTTTCGTTATACGCTATCACTACGTTACTTTTAGTTTTGTAATCTCATATTAACTTTTTTTTACACCTACTTCATTACATATCTGCATCACTCCAAGATAGACTGGTAGAGAATGCTTCAGGCATTAAGGTGCGCCCATATACCACGTGTGTAAATAACGTTTTAAATAAATAAATATTATTAAAAATATGTGGTATTGTCGCTATTGCAGCATGCAAATAGCAGAATAATGATGTTATGTTTTGTAGGACGCGTGACGATGACCGGAGACCCTTTTTATTCTGAACCCCACCACTACTACTAGTGGTATCATTTTATTTCACTAGGTGTTAGGAGTACAGAAGTGAACGGCAGAGTAGGGAAGGGACGCCCTAGACGAAAGTTTGTCGATCAAATTGGCGATATATTGAAGATGGGCCAGATTAAGAGTACCCTTAACGGACTAATAATAATAATGTGCTAATGATCAAATTTCGGTCACGGCGGCCAGCCGCAACGGAGACTAGCCATCGGCGCAGGACAGGATTATAGTGCCCAAGTGTATGCTGCAAGCACAGGTGCATCTCTATTCCCTCACTCTCATAATCCGATGGGACGGTAAACTGTAACGACCGGAGAGAGGTCAGGCGCAGGAATAAAACGGCTTTACATGCTTTCCGAGGCACGGGGGTGAGACACCGCCAACTTCCTGATTCCGGGCAGCTACTGAGAATTTCTTGACGGAAAAACTCGTAAACTGACCTTTTTTGGCCTAACCCGGGATTCGAACCTTTGACCTCATGATCAGCAGTCGCACTACTTGCTAAGCGCGCACTCAGCACGACTTCGAAGTTAGCTCTATAAATACTGACATTGTCTTAGCTCGAAAGTAAAGTGTGAGCAAAGTTAAAGTACGGTCTATAGATCTCGGCCTAGGAGTGCGCTTGGGTAGGTACCACCGTCTTAAATTTATGCTGATAATAGCAGTGTCAGGTATAGAGAGCCAGCCAAGCTGTGAGGTACTCTATCTTAGTCCTCAGGGATGACAACGCGTCTGGTTATTAATCGTTTGTCACCCTAACTTTTAGTAAAAACTGTTCCCTCAATCAAAGCCCTCATCCATTCTCATGTACAGAAAATATTAGCAGCTTATTAGTCTTACTTACAATCCAAACCAAAACGACCCCCGCCATCAACACCACCAGGTACGGAAGCCTTCCGAATATTTCGAACAGAGGTTAATTCGGACCCTCCACGCCATGGTGCACGTGTTAAGAACAATAACACCGATCGCCGAGATCCATATCGACTTCGTTCACTTCGACGTTGCATCGAACGAGTGAGCAGAGCGACTAGTAAAGTCACATTGTTTAGTCTCTCGAATCTCGGAGCTCCATGGTAAGTTTATTCTTACCAATTACACTTTAGATGCGTATTATCTAATCCCGCGCATAAACCAAATGTCTAACACTGCAGTTGCTCTCGTACCACTGAGCAGTGTTACTATCGCGAAGTCGAACCGTCAATAGGGTAAAACTAACCTGTTTCCGGCGGTCCAATACATTAAGTGCTGACTTGTAAGTATCGATAATTTTTTTTTTTTAAAAAACAAGAAACATTTCCGCCTTCATGTATACTATATAGAATATCTTCTTCATAAGTTCAGTAACAAACGTATTTGCAAAGATTCGAATTGAATTTTAATTGAATAAGCTGGTGAAATTCTAATTGATTTGTTTATATTTAACAAGTGTTAATAAAAAAACGTTTATTATTCTAGAGACAACCGCGTGACTATACGTTTAACGTACGTAGTATCTGATCACAGCGTCGGTTCTTATTTAGAATCTAAATTCGATATTTGAAAAACGGCACGAAATATTATTGGAACGAAGTTCCTTATTTTTCTGTTATTGGTGTACACCGCTGCGGCGCTGCGGCATTTACTTGATTTAAAATGTGTATACGATCTCTTCAACTGAGGTCCTCAATGATCTTTAAAAGACCCTGAACATACAAGATACTACAAATTATAAAAAAGTCAATTATTTAAAAAATAGAATCCGACTGCAATGATTTAAATAATATCTTCACCACAAGTCCCCCAAAGAATGCCAGAAAGCACGGTTCTGAGCCACCTGCATCTATCGACTTCCTGCATGTCTTACCAGGTATTCACTCAATCTACCACAAACATAAATAACAGTAATTTTTTATAGAATAAGGGTTACAAACGAGCACACAGAACACCTGAAGATAAGTGGAAGCTGTAGCTCATAGACATCTACGTTTATCTTCGATTATGTGGAATGCCTCTTTTCCAGTAAAAGGTTCCGGTTCTCTACACTCATCATACGAAACACAGCAGTGTTAAAGTGCTATTTTACGCTGGTATTCTGTGAGAGCGTGGTCCTACCCCGGTCGAGCCAACACATTCGTACTATAACCACAATATAGCTGTAGCGTGGCGGTACCACGTATTTACAAATTATTTATATTTTGAATTTACTAAAAAATACATTTATGTGATACATCATTTCGAGGTCGCAAATTATTGACGGAACACATCCGCCATATTTAATTTAAGCTCACATAATAATATAGTCTGTGTTACCCACGCAATCATGGCAAATCAATTTAAATATCATTTGCCAAAATCATAACATATAAAAAACCTTTTAGTCGGCTTCAAAAAAAAGGAAGAAGTTTACAATTCGACTGCATGTTCTTTTTTTGTATGTATGTTACGATATCTTCATCAATTGAAAACTTATTTTGATGTTTTTTTTATTAAATAGGTCATACTTCGGACACAATAGGGGTGAAGTTTTTAATGTATCTATTTAGACGACACTGAATTTGTAATATTAATTAGTCTACTGAAAAGGGTAAAAAAATAAACTTTTATAAAAAGTAAAAAGCCGACTTTACATAAGCTAAAAAGAATAAAATTTAAAATTTCACATTCAAAAAACACTCGGCCTTCAAGCTTTAATTCGTCTATACAATAATGTCTTAGCATTGGCTTCAGAATATGAAATTGTTAAATTCTTTGAAGCTTTTTAACGTCGATAGGTGAATATCATGTGTTTTCTTTTATGAAATAAGGGTGACAATCGAGCACACAGCCCACCTGATGGTAAGTGGATGCTGTGGCCCATAAACATCTACATCTATCCTCAATTAAGAATCAAAATGCAGATGTGTTGTCACTCGTGATATAAGATGGAATGCCTTGTTTCCAATAAAAAGGGTCTCCGGTTCTCTACACTCACCATACGAAACACAGTAGCCTTAAGCTGCTATTTTACGCTGGTATTCTGTGGTATTATGTATAGTAGTTAGAATTCACCGGTTGCATACACTTATTTTAGCACCTACCAACTTTTATTGACCTATTTCTCTCAGGGTTGAGTGGTAGGGAATGCCATAAGACATTAAGTCTTAGATTAAGGTGTATTACAATGAAGTTAAATCTATATAAATAAAATGAGAGGTTTGCAGTAGTGCGCGCATCAAGGAAAAACTACTGGATAGATTTCAATTAGGTTTTCTAAGTTTTATTTCTTAGACACTTGGCCCTTATCTAAAAAAATATTGCGGTATATTCCTTTAATGTAAAGTTATCAAAGTTTTAAAAAACAACGATTTTTATACGTGGTTTTTCACAAGGTCAACTGTACGTTACTAATCCAGATAATTTATATATTTTATCTGCAATCGGAGCAACGAATAACATTGTTTACAAAGAAATTTTGTAAGCCAAGTATATTTTTGCTGGCGATCTTTTTGATGTTTTTTCCTTCGCACATACGAAAACTTCGTTAATATATCAAGCAACGCGGACGTAGTCGCGGTTATCAGCTAGTAAATAAATTAAAATCTAATATCGCGCTTTTTCATCGACAGATGCATAGATCCTTCGTGTCACGTCACTAGTAGCGTAGTAGTAATAGGTTGCAACTTTGTTGCATAAACGAAGACCTTCGCGGCAATCGTAAGGCGATTAGTTAATATGAGTCAAGTGGCAAGTTACAGGTTTACACCTTCATCAATTTAGATGAACAAATCGGTGGGCATTAGGGGTTATTCACCCGACTTTACTTGTTACATGTTTTTTTTTTAATAAGGGTGGTAAATCGAGCACACAGTCCACATGATAGTAAGAGCTGCTTTGGTCCATACACATCTGCATCTATCCTCGATTGAGAATCAAAATGCAGATGCGTTGTCACTCCTGAGGAGCAAGATGGAATGCTTCATTTTCAGTAAAATGAAGACCTTTTTTTGATTCTATACACTCACCATACAAAACACAGTAAAACTCTGCTGTTTCACGCTGGTATTCTGTGAGAGCGTGGTCATACCCCGGTCGAGCCAACACATTCGTACTACAACCATAATATAGTTGCAGCGCGGCTCTACTACATACATAATATTTCATACAATGTTCAGTACAATAGGCTAATCACAATGGCCTAATTCTAAGACGGCGACCGATACGGTTACGATACCAAAGGTTCAGTACTTTGATTATATAGACAGGTATACTATCAAAGGTTCAGTACAAGTGGTTTTTGTTGACTGATATCTGATGAATGAATTATAATTTTAATTCCTCGACACACAATAAGCGATATCTCTTGTTTACCAAAAGCTTTCGCAAATTGGTTTGGATGGACTGTAGATTTTCAATCGTACTCGTTGACAAACTACCTAAGCATTACCTGAGCTACTAATCAACCCATCCATTACGGCCAATAAAAGTCTACTGCTGAACATTGGCCTCCCTCATAGATTCACGGGGGTATTTTGCCATAGTTGCCACGCTTAGCAAGCGGGTTGGCAACCGCAGTTTTTATTATCTTTAGTTGTTATCAGGAAGACATTCCTGCCCATCTCCTGTTTCATTTCCCCATTGTCGGCTTTAACGACACCCACGGGACGATATGGGTAGTGGATATTCTTACACCGCCACTACACGGTTACTAATATAATGAGGTAATCCCATTGATATATATGTACTACGCACTAGATTTCGCATTCCGAACAAACACTATGTCCAACTGAACTGTACTGCAATCCGTACACCTTACTTTAGTGTCATTTATTGTGGCTTCAATATTCATGCAGTGTGGAGCGGCGATAATAATACGAGATTTCAAATTAAAGTTTAAATCTTACGTAAATAACAATTCAGTAGTCAAGTAAGTAAAAATTTGTGTTGTTCAAGTGAATAAATAGGTAATAATATCGTAATATTTTACTATCTACCGCGCATGCGCGAAGACATAGCGTAGCGCACATTTTTTGTTTGGAATAGCTTCTCTAGTACGTAGTACATATAACTCAATGGGTAATCCTTTACTGCCTTGGCATCCACCAAGGTAGGCATCCTTTAATCAAATACGAACACAAAATGTACATCCATTGTTGTGTTCCGCTTGCAAGGGTAGCCAGTATTATTTCAGTTAAATTAACAAATTATAAACGAAATTCTTTTCTTCATCTTTCTTCTTCTCTATCACCTCTAAAAAGTCTATTTCTAAACATGGGCTATACATTAAAAGGATCTGCCTTGTTCACCTGACTGTAAGTTATCATGAACATTTGCAACATCTGAGGAAGTACAGTTGCGAACATATTGGTCCCTACCATTTTTGTTATACTTGCAGAAATTTCCTGGTTAATCACACGGTAGCGGATTGCCAACCATCGAGATGATGAGAATGGAATTTAGAGTTCTGTCGCACTGTACTATGGTGGAATTTAACAGCTGTAATTAACGCGAATAATTGGAACTTTTTTACATGTTTTCTTTTTAAAGAATAATGGTGACAATCGAGTACACAGTCCACATGTTGGTAAGCAGATGCTGTGGCCCTTAGACATCTACATCTATCCTCGGTTAAGAATCAAAATCACCCCTGTGGAGTATGATAGAATGCCTCGTTTTCAGTAAAAACGGTCTCCGATTCTCTCCACTCACCATACGAGACACAGTAGCATTGAGCTGTTATTATACTTTGGTATTCTGTGAGAGCGTGGCCCTTCTCCGGTCAGGCTGAATCATTCATGCTACAAACCATAATATAGCTGCAGCGTGGCTCTACCACGTATGCCATATAATCAACCCTTACAATACGAACTTACCATTATGTGAACTGTTAGCTCGGTTGACATTAATCTTATAAAAAAGCGAATGTCATGATGATATTACATTTAAATGAACCCGATTTAAACACAGGAATTACATGATTTTATTCCTTCCTCCCCTATCTACAATCGGACAACCGCTCGGCGGATCTTCAACCCTTGTTGCTGAAATTCCACGCATTCAAACCAAACGGTTTGTTTCGTCTGTCGTAATGCGAACGACAAAATGCCAGCGTCTGACTTTACGTCCGATCAAAATGTGGGCGTCTTCAAGGCAAGAGCGTATAGGCCACACAAGCTTATAATAAATAAACAACAACTACTCTTACACGAGTCTCCAATTCTCAAACTGGTCTTCTAAATCTATCCACGTAAGGGTGTTACCGCACCAATCGATCGATCGTCGATCGACGGCATTATTCGATGGTGAAATGGATTAGTCGACGTCGATCGACAGCTTCTACCACACCGATCGATTGATTGCATCGATCGATGGTGGAATGGATTAGTCAACGTAGATCGAGCTGCTTGATTATTCAAGAAGCCGTCCCGCTTGACCGACCGTTATTTTAAATGTCTTAGATGAAATAAGTTATATCTGGCCTTAAAACGGTCGCATCCAGAGTCTTCTGTTTGCGTTTCTGTAATAATACGAGCAAGAGCGTACCGGTACGCGTCCTCTTCTGAACACATTTTGAAAAATGCTGATGATGGGCCCACAACGACATCTATTAATTGTCGATCGATGATTGAACAACGTTTTATCGACCAGTAACCGTCGATCAGCTAAAGCTACCAAACCAATCAATTGACATCGATCGATGTCGATCGATCGATGTCGATCGATCGACGTCGATCGATTGGTATGGTAACACCCTAAAGCTATTCGAAATATCGAATAATAATAATTAAAGTCCGGCAGTCTAGGATGTAGTTTCAGAGGCAAAAAAACTACTAACATTTTTTTTAAAGAAATGTTAGTAGTTTTTTTGCCTAGTTTTTCTCCTGTATCGTGGAGGCAGTTTACATACATAAATTGAAAGAAAAAAAAAAACATTCAGACCCGGTTTAATTATTTGTTGGTCATACAAATACTTGTTCTGTGCGGGATTCGAAACCGCGGCCTTCAGCACCGCAACTCATTGCTAAGCTCATATAATGATATTAATTCTGATTTAAAAGGAGAGCTGCAGGTGTTGCAGCGCATCTATGTTGTTTAAAGTTGTAAATATTTACTTTGCCAATATCCGCTTAATAAAATAAAATGATGTGTCTTACCTAGTTTGAAGAGCGGTTAGCGGTCAGCCACCGTAGTCTACTACACCTGAAGATGCCTCGTGATCAGGCGAAAC
Source organism: Parnassius orleans (assembly GCA_029286625.1). Taxonomy (NCBI): domain Eukaryota; kingdom Metazoa; phylum Arthropoda; class Insecta; order Lepidoptera; family Papilionidae; genus Parnassius; species Parnassius orleans. The sequence goes on along the minus strand of JAGSMP010000039.1, from coordinate 1,935,474 downwards.
ACGTGTCGTATTGTCATCGGTGGTGTGTCTTTCCTAGTGTAGTGGTGGTGGGAGTAGTGGTGCTGGGATTAGTGATGACGGGGATAGTGCACGCAATTGAGGGAGGGCGGGAGGTGCTCTTCAAACTAGGTAAGACACATCATTTTATTTTATTGAGCGGATATTGGCAAAGTAAATATTTACAACTTTAATATAACGGATTTCCGCAAAGTAACGCCTGATTCTATTAATTATCTACGTTATTTGTTCGAGATTGATAGCAGAACAAATGGGTTGGCATTTGGCACAACTGGGGCCAGGCCACACAATACCAGTACAAAATAGCAGCAAAAATGCTGCTGCGTTTCGAGTCCAAAACTTGTATGTAAATGACGAGAACAATTTTTACTAGTAATGAGACTATTCATCTTAGTTCTCAGAGGTAGAGGCAACAACAAATCTGTGAGGTTGTTAGTTGGCAGAAGCCACTTACCATTGAGAGGTCTTGTTTATGATTAAATATTATTAAAAAAAAGCTATCCGTCTCCTCCATAGTCCGCTCAGCGAGCTTTTTAGATGGCTATGCTCTAAGTTTCTCAGCGTAATAGATGTCGCTCAGTGAGCTATGGAGATATCGGAGTTTCTCTGCGTAACAGAATCCGTAATGAAGATATCCGCAGTAGAACCAGAGTAACCTCTAAAATATACTAGTTAGCTATAGTGGCAATGGGCTGGCTCTAAAACTGATGGAGAAGAAAGGTTCTCGAGTGGCAGCCGCGTACCGGTAAGCGAAGTACATATCGATGTTTACACATGGCCTATATTCAGCGGTGGTCATGTGAAGGGTTGTAATTATGATGATGATCCGTTTTTAAACCCACCACTCATGATTCAGTAGGCTAGCCTATCATGATAACCACTGAGCTGAATCAATGACATAACAGCTTCGAGTTAGAGAATACGTGATAAAGTTTAAGAACTATCTTGGCAAACTCTAGACATGCTTTACTATTAGGGTTCATAATGAAATTTCGTTCGACATTGAGTCAGCTGCCATGCGCCATATTGATTTTGTGACGTCATCTATGCTACGTAGTGCCAAGACGAAATCAGCTTTAAGCAAAATAAATATTCGTTTGTGTATTTCTACGGTGGCGCAGAACCAGCGTTCTCTTAGCTAATGCACGGGGAGTTAGTATTCCGATTGCGCAACTACTTGTAAAATGTTTACCCTAATCCTTAGAAGCACCAATGAAATTGTTAAATTCATTTTACGGTCGCGTGGCGCAATGGCTTAGCAATGAGTTGCAGCGCAGAGGGTCGCGGCTACGAATCCCGCACGGAAAAAGTATTTGTGTCTTTGTCCTTACGAAATTTATGTATGTAAACTGTCTCCACGATACCATAGATAAATCCTAGTGTGAGGGTTACGTTTAAAAAATCAAAAGAGACAAAGTGCTGATTAACCGCGTGCTCGGCGATGAAACAAAATATCGTAAGGAAAAATGTCTAAGGTCACTTCGAGGACATAATAAATCGCCCAACACGCACTGGAGCAAGACTAATAGCTCCATGACTCCAGGAGGCCAAGCCGTGGGACGCAAATAGGTTATAACTTTATTTTTCTGGAAGTTATTGTGTTCACTTGAAAACATATTGATCCTTTTCTACTGGAAACGAGGCTTTCCATCTTAGGGTGACAACGCATCTGCATTTTGATTCTTAATCGAGGATAAATGTAGATGTCTATTGACCACAGTGGATATTGTGGTTACAATCAGGTGAACCGTGAGCTCGTTCTTTACCTTATTCTATAAAAGAGCATATTATTTGATATCTATAGAGTTAAAATCTATTTCTTTTAAAAGTATAAGGGTTAACGTGCAGTGTGGTATATTTTCGTACAATTTTTCCCCGCAAAATGTGTAAAACCTAAAGCAAATAGAACCGCGCGCACTACTGAACAAAATTATGATTGGATTTAAATTCGGTGTATTGCTAGAAATTATTTTCCTTGTTTTGAGACCTTAGACGCTGCTAACCGATACCGTTCTGGATGTAATACGTAAGTCGAGAGATGGTGATAATTATTTTTATGTAATTATCAACACCACGTAGAATCCTAACCACTAGACTATCAGTGACGACGTAAGAGAACACACTACCGTATATCATCCCGTGGATGTCATAAGTAGAATGAAACAAGAGATGGGCAGCAGCATCTTCCCAATAGCTCAAAATAATTTAAAAAAAACTGTGGTTGCCAACTGACGCGCTGGCCACTGTATATATCTATGGGGAGGTTTATATTCATCAGTGGACTTTTGATAGGCGGTAATAAAATTATCAACATTTTAATTTAGTTTTACATCTACTTGTCAAGATATACCGGCATAAATATATTCTTTTTATAATTTTTCCTCGTATATATCTATTTATATTTTCACGTTATTGCAGTAAAGCCTGAAAGGATGGTGTCTGTGTTCTGTTCTAACGAGTGTTGGTTTTTTCCCCTCTGTCGTCTCTTACGACACTCAATGAATGAAATCGGGTAGTGGGTTCTCTTACGCCACCACTTCACAGATTAGATACATATTAGTATCATTTTTTTTATAGGATAGGGTGACAAACGAGCACACAGTCCATCTGATGGTAAGCGGTTGCTGTGACCCATAGACATCTGCAGCTATATTAATAGTATAGTTGTAGCACGAACGGGTCGGCTCGACCGGGGAAGGACCACGGTCTCACAGAATACCAACGTAAAATAGCAGCTTAATGCTGCTGTGTTTCGTATGGTGAGTGTAGAGAACCGGAGTCCCTTTTTACTGGAAAAGAGGCATTCTATCGCACACACATCTGCATTTAAATTCGCAAACGAAGATAGATGTAGATGTTTATGGGCCACAGCAACCACTTACCGTCAGGTGGACTGTGTGCTCGTTTGTCACCCTTATTCTATAAAAAAAAAAACCCGCCGGCTGTACGCTTAGATCTTTTAAACTACTTGTTAGTTAAAATTTCAGTTATTCTTATAGCCGTCTTAAAAAAGGAGGAAGTTCTCAACAAGAACCGAGATATCGCCGCCAATTAGGTATCGATTTTAATCATTCACTTCCTTAAGCGTGGTCCCATTTATATTGGAAGAAACAATTCCTCGCCTAAGAGTGGAAAAATAGGGGATGAATTTTTAATGTAACCGTTTAGACGACATTCTTTATTTTTAAGTCCACCCAAAAGGGCCAAAAATGAAACATTTAAAAAAAGGTAAAAAATCAAAAGAACTAAGTAGAGGGCTTTTATTTTCTGCACACTATGTCTTAATCAGCTACTCCAGAAGTGGAAATTATTTTACTATTTTTAAGTCTTTTGACGTCAGTTTTTATATTTTAGAAGCGATTCGCCGATTCGATTGCGTGATTTCTGGATTTACCAAATCCCGGTTACCGGGTCCAATTTTGAATCTAAACCATCCAGGGACCCACTCAAACACACAAAATCTTTCACGAAAATCGGTCGTTTAAAAGTTTAATTTTGGATTAAAAGCCTTCATCAGGGTGATGCAACTTTGTATGAAAGCTGATAAATCTGCACACAATCATGATTTTGTCAATGTTTATGTTGCGCTTGTAAAAATAAAGCGAGAAAAAAATATCGCTGTTTCTTTCCTTCATGTTGTTTCAGATTGCCATTTTAAAAATTAGATACAAAAGTCCATATTATATCGGAAGAAACTAAAAATGTTAATTCTGTGTTAAACCTTTTTTTGGTTTGCTCTTTAAAGTATAATTACATACATATTACTCTGAGATTTGCACAATTCATTTACCTATTAATTGATTAAAATTAAATTATTAAATATTAGCAGAATTCTATCAAAAGCCATGAATTAATAGAAGAAAAAAATGACATTTATGTGTCAACGTCTTTCATATTAAAAATATTTTCTGAAATTTATTCAAATTTATTTCATAGGTTTAGATTTTAATATTTATTATTGATTTTTGCTTAAATTCAGTTATTATGGGCTCAGAATACTTCATGTCCGTTTGTAGGCGAATACACAGTCATAATATCGTCGTGAATATACAGTAAAGATTTTTTTGTGAGATGTTAACTCTGTATAAGATATTGACTATAAATGAATTCATTATTTCAAAATTTTACGCACGATGTGTGATCATCATCGAAAGTAAGTTAAGTGTTGTGCAAATAAAAAGCACAAAATCATCTGATCACTTTCTGCAGGTTTCCTATAATAGGAAAAGAAAAACTTATGACAATATTGTGGTAAGTCTATACACATTTTGAATTTATTGACCATTATTTTTAGGGATTATTACTATATTGACTCGAATTGTATCTGTTTCAGATCACGTATTTGGGCTGAGTTAAGTTTTCACCATGAGAATTCTGCTGATTTAAATTTACGTTAATGTTCTGTGAAGAATAACTCTCTGACAATAACATGTGTTATATATCAGTAACAAGCGTGGAAATATTATGTGCAAAAGCAATAAAAAACATCAATAATAATGCATAGTTTATAAAACAATCTGTCTTCCAGAAAATAAAATTGCATAACTATACTTATTTATAGTTTTATCTCATATACTAATCTAAAGTACACTCGTATTCGAGTAATTTTGGTGCAACCTCTCAAATGTATGGGAATTTACCCCATAGGTTTGTGAGGCTTGAGCCAAAATTACTCGAATATGCCTTAAATAAAAAGTTCAAAGTTACACAATACAAAGGTTTGAAATTCCCGCTAAAAAGTTTTATATGGGCGCCCACCGTAGCGCTTTTAGTGTACACTCATAAACACCTGTTTCCGTTTTTTAGTATGAAGTTGGCGTTCTTCTCTTGGTAGAGAGTAATTGTGTTCTGTGGCCTTCATACACTCGGTCATCTTTACAACATACACAAAACATGATAGGCTATCTTGGTATCATATTGTAAGGTTAGCATTAAGAATACACTACATCAAGAATATTTCGTACGCCTTGGTTCTATATTAAAAAAGTTTTCGTGTTCGTCCCATTTTACAGAGCAGAAAGTATATGAAAACCATAAATAAGACAAAGTACTGGTTGAGCAACTTGCGAATAATGCGTATAATAATTTTTCTTTAAATGAACTGACTTAAAAAGAACAAGAGTTGAAATTCTTAATATTTATGTACTAGAACCTTCCCATAAGTATTTAATTACCTCAGTAAAATAATCATGGGAACAGAGAACCTTCCTTTTGTAATCAGCTATATTATGGTTGTAACTAATAGGTCTGTTATGTCACGCTCCCACAGAATACCAGTAGAAAATAGCAGCTTACCGCTGCTGTGCTTCGTATGGTGAGTGTAGAGAACCGCAGACCTTTTTTAATGGAAACGCGGCATTCCATCTTAGTCCTCAGGGGTGACAACGCATCTGCATTTAGATTTTTATTCGAGTCTTAATGTCTATGGGCCGTAGCATCTACTTACAATCAATTGGACTGTGTGCTCGTTTGTCACCATTATTCTATAAAAAAAAACGTAATGAAAAAAACTGGCCAACTGCGAGTCGGACTCGCGCATGAAGGGTTCCGTACCATCGTAAACACGTTTCTAGTAGGGGAGCCCCTTTATTTTTTAATTTATTTTTATTATTTGTTGTTATAGCGGCAACAGAAATACACATTCTGTGAAAATTTCAACTGCCTACCTATTACGGATACGGACAGACGGTCGGACAGCGGAGGCTTAGTACTAGGGTCCCGCTGATTACCATTTGGGTACGGAACCCTAAAAACTAAATCGAAACAAAACAAAAAGTATAGAAATCGGAGAGTGATCATGCTGTAGAGCCCCATGTTTAGGGAAGCAACGCATCACCGGCCGTGTCGCTCTCCCACGTGAGATTTCGTAATCTCGTCTAATCAACTCCCGTTTAACATTGGACTTCGGCCAAGTGTTATTCTTAACTGATCTCCCACAAGGTATGTACTGAACCTTTCTGAGCGAGCGTTTGTTAACTTTTTTTTTCGTATATTTTAACATTATACCAAGTCAAAATGGATTTAGGCGTGGAAACTGAGCGACGAGCGTGCATCAGAGCGAGCTGTTTAGCGTGTAGTGGCGGCGTAAGAACTACTACACTACCCCATATCGTAACGTGGGTGTCGTAAGAGGCGACAGAGGGAAACTGAATCAGATGTTGGACAGCCGAGTCTTCCTAATAATAACTCAAAATAAAAGAAAACTGCTGTAGCGAACACGGATTCTAAGCGTAGCACCTATAGGGAAAATCCCCCCTATTAAGCAATCTTGGACTTTGGGTGGACTTTTATAGGCTGTAATGGAAATGGATGGATGAACAAACAAGTGCTCTTGTATAAGCATACAGAATGACCACACAAAAATATATGTCTAATTCACCGTTCCTGCGCACGTCCAGTTTATACCCTAACTTCTCGAAACAAATAACAGATTTTTTTAATAAAATAAATAGTGACAAATGAACTTATCAGTCCATCTAATGGTGAATATTACTGCCCATGGGCACCTGCTACTAAGTTCAAACAAAGAAGGCTACAGATGCAATTACCCCTGAGGACTAAGATGACATGAAAGATTAAAGATGTAAAAAATTAATAAGCTAAGATTCGCAGAATAAATAAACCGCATCAACAAAATCGGTCGAGTTGAATTTATATATCGCTTAATAACGGATCCATGCGGACGACGTCAAGGGGTAACCGTTTGTTGTATATACCAAAACCTTAAGTTCCAGAATGTGACAAATACTTTTCTGAAAACCTCATTAAAATCGGTTCAGCCAAACGCGAGATAATCGCGGATAAACAATATCCCTCTACAAGATGCCGGAGTGTACAAGCTTGATTGTGAATGTGGTCTCTCTTACATAGGACAAACAAAAAGATCTATAAAAACCCGCGTAAAAGAACATATAGCTGACGTGAAGCACCGACGTTCCGGGAAGTCTGCAGTGTGTGAACATGTTCAAGATCGTCCCCGCCACTACATCAGATTTGATAGACCACAAATCCTCGCAAAAGAACACCGATTCCTACCAAGGATGATACGCGAGGCTATTGAGATTAAAAAACATCCTAATTTCAATAGAGAAGATGGATGGGTGCTGCCATCTGCTTGGGATCCTATAATTAACAAAATTAAATCCAAACCCAAGCATACCACTGCGAGACTTCAAGATACTGTAAGCTCATTCTGCGTAGATCGGACCAAAAATTAATATTCAAAAAACTGAAGGTAGCCGGGCTAACTATGACATTGGGACGTCAAACACCTCAGTCCCCCCCCGTGACCATGGGTGCTGTAAAGCACCCGAAACGACGGGAATGAAAATAGTAAATTAAACGCGATAAAATCCGTAAAAATAGTTTTATTCAATTATTATTACTCCTAAATTTATAATTATTATCATCGTAGATTATAGGGTTTCTAATCTGCTTGGGAGTCAGTCTCGCAGTGCACCAGTATGATTACTGTGAGACATTCCATCTTAGTCTTCAGGGGTGACAACGCATCTGTGGCTCTGTTAGCTTAGTGTGTAGTTAGTCCCTTGTATCCATTGCCTGCAGTAGCCACTTACCATCAGGTCAAAATTAAACGCGATAAAATCCGTAAAATAGTTTTATTCAACCATAATAAAGTTGCAGCGTGGCTCTACCACGTAAAATGTAGTTAAAGCGTGAAGCAAAATCATGATTTATGATTAATTTACTGGATTGGCGTGACTCCAAGTGGACGTCATGCAGTGGTCAACGCCTTAATACGTCATCTGACCTTGGGGAAAGAGGTAAGATGGGATTATGAGATTTATTTTAATACAATTTCTTTGTTTCTTGTTGCTCGTTATATTTAAAAGAGAAAAATTTGTACGGTATTATACGAGAGAAAAGAGGGCAACAAGAGAGCATTCTCTTGCTTCTTACTAAGGAGTCCTAACTCCAAGTAAACACTAGTAATAATATACTAATTTGTTCAATAAAAGAACTTTAAATTGATATTGGATATTTGTTAATATAAAAATTTGTTAAAATGTCAATTATTTTTATAGTCGAGTATGTTCTCAATTCGACTATATTTTTTTAATGTGTTACTCAAAACTTTTTTCTAGATGAACCGATTTTGATGATTCTTTTTCTGTTTGAAAGCTGGTGCTTCTCATGTGGTCCCGTATAAATTTGATCAAGATCTAACCAGTATTTTTTGAGTTATCCTTAATAATACTTATTTACGTGGTAGAGCCATGCTGCTGCTATATTAGTAGTATAGTTGTAGTACGAATGGGTCGGCTCGACCGGGGAAGGACCACGCTCTCACAGAATACCAGCGTAAAATAGCAGCTTAACACTGCTGTGTTTCGTATGGTGAGTGTAGAGAACCGGAGACCCTTTTTACTGGAAAAGAGGCATTCCATCTTAGTCCTCACGGGTGACAACGCATCTGCATTTTGATTCTTTATTGAAGATAGATGTAGATGTCTATGGGTCACAGCAACCACTTACCATCAGGTGGACTGTGTGCTCGTTTGTCACCCTATCCTATAAAAAAAATAAAAAATAATTGACTTCGACTATATTGATGATGTTCTCATTTTATTTATATTGAAGTCGGTTGTACAAAATTTTTAATTTTACCACTTGTTATTGTATGTATGTTACGCAACATCTACGTAAACTGACAACAGATTTAAATGATTCTTTTTTTTATTAAATAGGTTATAGTTCAGGAATGGTCCCATATAAATTTGAAGAAAAAAAATTCATCCCCAAAGGTGAGAAAATAGGAGGTGTAGTTTTTAATGTTATTAGGTATTTAATCAACATACGAGCTAATGACATAGTCCACTCTAAAATATTAAAATTTGACTTTTAATAAAAAGTAAAAGTCTATAAATAAAACTATAAAAGTATTACACTCACGCCTGTCACCCAGAAGGGTAGGCAGAAACTATGGACTTCCATTTGGCACGATCCTGACACACCTTGCGATATATTGAAGATGGACCCAATTAAGAGTACCCTTAACCGAATAGCATGTATTCGGAGATATATGAATGTAAAGAATAAAATAATTTCACATAATAGCTTCTGAAGCAGGGGCTTCATCACATTGTCTTAGTACCGACTTCTGAAGCTATTATGTGAAAATAATTTCGTTTTTTTTTTTAGTCATTTCAAGTCAGTTTTTATTTTTATTGTTTAATGTTTAACTTTTAAAGATATCTATATTTTTGGTCCAGATTAAGGAGCTATGAGGGGTAGGAGGGAAGCGCTCCCCAAATGTTCTTAAGTTAACCCTGACCTAGTTGTCGCAAGGATGTCGGCACTGCGCAACCCGTCCCTTTCAGCGTTTTATAATAGTAAGGCCGACAAACCCCACACAGTCCTATCCTCAATAAGAATAAGATTCATGATGCAAAATGCGTTGTTATACCTTAGGAATTAGATGTACTATCTCGATTGATATCCAAAAATACAAACTTTCACGTTTAAATTTTTATTGAGATAGCTTTTAAATAAGTAAAAATGCAGCACTGAAAGAGTTAATTTACTTTAGGACATTTTTGAAACATTTTAAATTCCCGAACTTTAAAAAAAGTTACAGCCTATACATATATACGTCACACTGCTGGCACAGGCCTCCTCTCCCTTTTGAGAGGATTTTAGGGCAAGGAAGTGTTCACCGCGCTACCCCAATGCGTGTTGGCGGACTTCATATATCTTCGAAATATATTTTTTTTTTAATTTCTCAGACGTGGAGGTTTGCTCATGATATTTTCCTTCACCGCCGTACACGTGGTAAATCAGCACTTAAAATTGCAATTAACAATTTCATTGGTGCCGGCGGGGATCGAACCCGGGTTGCTCGCGTACTGTGAAAGTTACAGCGAGCGCTAAGCCCATGAGCCGTGGTAGCTCAGGTGGTATTGGCTTTTAAACGAACTTTTAAAAACGCGATAAAATGTATGAAATTACTTTCGTACAATAAGAAACTAGCTTTTGCACGCGGCTACGCACGTGTTTGATGGAAAGCGACATAATTTCTGTATATTATACAGAAAGCATATAAATAAGTGTTGTCAACGCATCCGTTCATAACGGAACACGTTTACCGGAAATAATATCATCTATGACACGGTGACTGTATGGCTTCATCTGTTCACGTGTATATAGGTATAGCTTCATCTGTTCACGTGTATATATAGCTTCATCTGTGTCACGCTCCCCCCACCCCCTTCCTCCCACTTTTTTTAGAACGGACAATGAGGGTAACAGACGATGAAATAAAGAAGAAACTTTTCTATCATTTACCAGCGCTTTTAATTTATTCTCCTGACCAATCCAAGAAGAAACAATAGGCAATTACAGAATTACGCTCCAGATCTATCCTAGCCTATGTCACTCTCCGGCCCACAACACGAGCTATCCCTTAGCAAAAAGCATATCGATCCGTTGTCCCGTTTTGCTGCGTGAAAGAAGGATAAACTAACAAACGCACTTTGACATTTACAATATTACAAGTACACTTACTAACTAATAAATAGTATTTTTTTTATATCATTTTATTTAACTAGGTGGTACGAGTAGGATTCTCTTTTTCTAGGCGTCTGTGTAGGTCGTTTACCTCTTTTCTATTTTGCCATCAAATAGCAGCGTTGCACCTCTTTGTTTTGGTCTGAACGAGGTACGGAACGTACTTAAGCACATGAATTTTCAATCTGTCTATCTACACAACTTGTGTATTTCATTGCAGATTGCAAAATGTTACTTTGAAAAAAATTCCGCTAAGATCCTTGCTGGTTCTTCCCATGACAGAGGCTTTTTCCGAACCAGTCATAAATGTAACAAATGGTAAATTAATATATTTTATTAATGATTTTTTTTTAAAAAACCCCTCTACCGATTTCGATAAAATTTAAATGGGACCACTTTGGAAGTATACCCTTTGAAACAAAAAAAAGAATTTTCCAAATGGGTTCTGGCGTAGTTCAGTAATCGGTGAACATACATAAAAATCAGAAGAATTGAGAAACTCCTACTTTGAAGTCGTTTGAAAATTGAGTAAGTAAGAATTATCCATTTAAAAAAAGAACTATTTCTCTTCTTACTGTATAATGTTTTATTTTGATTGGTATTTTTTTAACACCGTTATAAAAACTCTATGTTTAAAACTTAAATTACTTACGTCTTATGTTAATAATAACGATGTTTGCGATGTATTTGTGCAATAAATGTTTGTTTGTCTCTTCCCGTCTGATATTTTTATTAGGTCAAGAGAAAGTGACATCGTATGTACGTCCCTTATATATTTATTTCATAAATTATTTTTTATATTAACATCAACCCCACATGTCCGCCACCTGTCCACTTACGACACGAAAAAAAACTGTGAAAGTAAGCGCCTCGACACACATAAGCCGAAACCGTCGGAATAAGAGCGTTACGCAAAATTTATCGAAGACCGGATCAAATAATTTTCTTATCATTTACAACCAAAATTATATTAACTTCTTTATTGTTATTATGTCCTGGTAGCTTGTGAGAGCATATTCTCTTTAATTTTTTATTCTCTTTAAAAAAAAACATGCGTGAGTGTCATGGAACACTCGGTTGGAACGAAGTTACTTTCGTAGTATATTATTATTGATAAACGTATTATATTATTGATAAACTAATACAAATAAATGAATTACTAGCGTCTATTAAAATGAAGCGTCATTTAAAATAATTTAAAATTAAAAAATTTGTACAACCGACTTCAATGTAAATTATTAAGAATAACTCAAAAACTATTGGTCAGACCTTGATCAAATTTATATGGGACCACATGTGAGGCATCAGCTCTCAAACTCTCAAAAAAAAACAACTTTCAAAAAAATAAATATCGAAATCGGTTCACCCAGTAAAAAGTTATGAGGTAACACACATAAAAAAAAACATACAGTCGAATTGAATACCTCCTCCTGTTGAAGTCGGTAGATAATATTCCTAACATGGTAAGATAAGAAAAAGTGCGAGGGAGATGGATATTATTCCATCTCGCTCGCATTTTAAAAAGGGGGTCGTGACGGAAAAATCTTACACTTTTTCTCGCCTAGCCCCCATCCGCTAAATTCGTACCGTGCGATAAGGAACTTCGTTCCAAAACGTTACCTACACACTAGGATTTTCTCCTATATCGTGATTAGTTTACATAGATACATTTTACAAGGACAAACATCCAGTCCCACAACAATTAGTTGTAGGCGATACAAATACTTGTTCCGTGCGGGATTCGAACCGTTAGCGCTGCAACTCATTGCTAAGCCACTGCTCCACGGAGCCGTCAGAATATTGAAAAATAGAGGAGCATAAAGATTAGAGATAATATTCGATGCAACATGCCGACAGCAGGTACGACGCGACGTTAGCGTCACGTCTGTATTATCGCCTGAAAATTACTGTTAATTCAGCGCAGTAAAATTACTATATTATCTTCTTTAATGTTATTATATCCTGGTCTCTTGTGAGAGCATATTGAAGAAAATGTCGAATAATATATCTATGCTTCTGTAGCATAGATATATTATTCGACATCAGTTGTGTCACGTTTGGATCACTGTCCAACAACTCTTAAGATATACTCTACTTTACAACCTTGCTTTCTATATAATATTATGAGAAATATATTTTTAACTTATATAACTTAAATAAAAATTTAAAAAAACCCCCGAAACAAAAATAGCTGGTGATCTTCAAACGGCTGAACAGATTTTCTTGAAACATAGCTAAGAACACTCTCGATTAAGACACCTTTCAAACGAAAAAAACCTAATCAAAATCGGTTCATCCGTTTGGGAGCTATGATGCCACAGACAGATACATAGATACCATATATACAGACACACTAATATACAGTAACATAGATACACACTACAAACATATAATACCCCTCTGTTTTCGTCGGAGGTTAATAAAATAGAAGTGACAAATAAAGCAATAGTCCACCAGATAGCAAGCGGCAACTCTGCAGTCCATATACATCTGGCGCCAGCTTCAAACAAAGAAGGCTACAGATGCGTTGTCACCTCTGAGGGCTAAGAGTGAATGCCTAACTGGTTGTCTGTACCCTTCACACTTGGCGACAAAAACATGTTGGATGTAACCTTCCAAGACGATTTCCTAGGCTGAAAAGGATCCTTCCACCTAGTATATTCAGCAAGTACTACAATTTTCACTTCGATATTGTTACAATTAATGGAAAGTGTCTCAAGTCGCGCTGAATAATGTCGACAAAACTAAATTTTATGTTTTTAACGTTGTAGAGCCATAGAGTTAGAGAAACTCCAACACGTGGTAGAGCCACCCTGCAGCTATATTATGGTCATTGCACGAACGGGTCGGCTCGACCGGGGTAGGAACCTTTTTACTGAAAATTAGACATTCTATCAGTCTCTCAGTCCTCAGGAATGACAACGTATCTACATTCTGATTGTTAATCGAGGATAGATGAGGATGTCTATGGAACACAGCTTCCACTTACCATCAGGTGGTTTGTTTGCTCATTTGTCACTCTTAATCTATAACAAGTGGTAAAAAAAAAAATTGTACAACCAACTTCAATATAAATGAGAACATCATCAATGTAGTCGAAGTCAATTAAATACGCAGTATTAAGGATAACTCAAAAACTACTGGTCAGATCTTTATCAAATATGGGACCACATGAGAAGCACCAGCTTTCAAATTAAAAAGAATCATCAAAATTGGTTCACCTAGAAAAAAGTTCTGACGTAACACACATAAAAAATACAGTCGAATTGAGTACCTCCTCCTTTTTTTGAAGTCGGTAAATAAAGTATGTGGTGTTTACATTAAGTTAAAATTACTTCACTCATAACGAACTATCACTGTCTACTGAGTTTTATCAAAGATTAAAGAAACAACTATTTATCAGTTTTTTTTTACACTACATCAATTACTTTACAATCTTCTATATCACAGAATACCAGCGTAAAATAGCAGTTTAACGCCGCTGTGTTTCGTATGGTGAGTGTAGAGAACCGGAGACCCTTTTTACTGGAAACGAGGCATTCCATCTTAGTCCTCACGGGTGACAACGTTTCTTAATCGAGGATAGATGTATCTACATCTGGGCCGCAGCAACCACTTACCATCAGGTGGACTGTGTGCTCGTTTGTCACTCTTATCCTGTAAAAAAGAAAATCATGTGTGCAGATCACACGCGGTAGAAGTTAAACCTTCAAAAAAGGAGACCGAGATGATAGGAAACGTTGTGTACTGTATTCTATCTCATTCTCTCGCAGGCTAAATATGTATATGTTTGTCTCTTTTTAATTTCATCGAGTTTCAAATCGCAATGATTCTAAAGAAGTTTTCACTTCAAAAAAAAAGGGAATTATGGTATTCATAGTTTGTATCAACGTATGAATACGTTAAAATGTAATCTATATAAATAAAATGATAGAGGTTTGCAGAAGTGCGCATCACGGAAAAACTACTGGACAGATTTCAATTAGGTTTTCTAAGTTTTATTTCTTAGACACTTGGCCCTTATCTAAAAAAAATATTGCAATATCTTCATTCAATATAAAGTTATTAAAGTTTTAAGAAACAATGATTTTTAAACGGGGTTTCTCACACGGTCAACTGTACGCCGCTTGCTCTCGTGTTATTAACCCAGATCATTTATATATTTTAGCTACAAACGGAGCAATGAATAACATTGTTTGCAAAGAAATTTTGTAAGCCAAGTATATTTTGCCTGCGATCTTGTTGATGGTTAATATATCAAAATTTGTTAATATATCAAGCAACGCGGACGTAGTCGCGGGTATCAGCTAGTTTATAATAATTTCCCGAGTGGAATACTTACGAAAAGCTTTATTTATAAAATCTTTTCATTAATCTTCACCTCACAAAAACAACAACCGGCAAATTAAGCCTTTTTTTTTATAAAACTGGAGTGACAAACGAACTTATAGTCCACCTGATGATAAAACTGCAGTCCACCTGCAGTCAAGTTACAATAAAGAAGGCTACAGATGCGTTATCACCTTTGAGGACTAAGATGAAATGCCTTACAGCCTGTAGTTGGTTGGCTCTCTAGGCTAGTTATTATTAATTTATTTATTAACTTTTACTTTAGTCAAAACGGTATAATGTGACCAGAATTATGAAAGGAGTGTGTCAGTGGTTTAAGCACATAGAAAGAATGAGGAAAAGAGTGACAGTGCAAGTATATCTTGCAGAAAGGAGGGACAGAATCGAAGGTTATCGACCAAACTTTGCACTATATCGAAGATGGTCAAATTGCCCTTCCTTAGCTTACACTTAACCGACGAGCATGTATCCGTAATATGTATGTAAAAGCGAGAGAAGTGTGTCAACCCCGTGTACCCCCTCTGGGAGACAGGAGTGAGAGTTTACATTATTTTTTATGTTAGGTAAAACGGTGAAAACTAATAACGTTAATTAAGGACAACATATTATTCGTTCTTATCGCTCACAAGACTTCAGAAATTCCTCTCATTTCTGAGATGGTTTTAGGGCAAGGAAATTTCTGTCGCGCTGCCCCAATGCGTTGGCGAACTTCACATGTCTTTGAAATATTTTTCATCGCCGAGCACGTGGTAAATCAGCACTTAAAATTGCAATTACGTTTGGGTTACGAACAACAATAATTAACAGTTTGTTACCGGCGGGGATCGAACCCGGGTTGCTCGCGTACTGTGAAATTTACAGCGAGCGCTTAGCCCCTGAGCTACCACGGCTCTAAATAAATGCATACAAAAATATTATTTTACTATATCACTATTTTACCGTACCGACTGCCTTGTTGGTCTTGTGGTCGTAAAAGCGGGTGCTAATCGTTAGGTCCTGGGTTCGAATCCCGGCTCGGCCAAAATCAGTTATTGGGTTTTTCTAACAAGAAATTCTCAGTAGCAGCCCGGAGTCAGGTAGTTGATGGTATGACCGGAAAGCACGTAAAGCCGTTGGTCCTGCGCCTGATCTCTCTCCAGTCGTGTTGGATTACCGCCCAATCGGACTATGAGAGTAAGGAGATAGAGAGTGCACCTGTGCTTGCGCATACACTTGGGCACTATAATCCTGTCCTGCGCTGATGGCTAGACTCCGTTGAGGCTGGCCGCCGTGACCGATATTCGTTATGGAGGACATTATAATTATTTTACCGTAAGAGATTAACTCTTGACACAATCTTTGAAGCCTTTATAAATACGCCAGCGTTGACTAATCGCGCCGTCTTATCAATTTGCGCGCGTTACGAAACAAACAGATAACATACATCGTTTAAGATACGGCATTGCCACATGCCACATAACCTCAAAATTGACCACGTGTCATATCACGATGACACAGTTGCACGTAATTAATAAAAACTTTTTATATATTACTACCTGGTATATCTAGTTGTCGTTGCTGTCGCAGAAGAAATAATTGTGGGAATATCGTTTTAAATTTGGAATGTAATTGAACTTGAATAATATATAACTTACAAATTAATTTATCAGTACGATACGCGCGCCATCTACTGTAAGTTAATTGTACTATGCCTATAACCTTCGCGCAAGTGCAAGCGTTGACAAAGTTTTACCAGAATCTGATGAATGGTATGGCAGCGCATAAAATATGAACAAACAAACATTATTTTTTATTTATTACTCTAACCCCACTCTCTTCCTCCTTTTATTTATGGTCATGGATCTACCTAAAGTATGTTGTCTTTTAGTGCATAAGTTGGTATCCTATCTCATTTTAGTGCACCCTACCCGTTAATCTTTCTCTTATTATCCAGGACAGAGGCTTTTTTCCGAACCAGTGGTAAAAGTTAAAAATGACTTTCAATAAGAATTACAAATAATAAAAATTGAATAAAAATTATTCTATTATATTCTATTTTTATTTAATTTTTCTAGGTTGTCTGAAAGAGATTGATATAAAAAAAAGTAACTACATACACAATACTAATCGACTACAATATCTACTATAATGTTAACTGTCAAAATGGCTTTGATTAACCAGCGCTTCATTGACCCTTTATTATTTGATTGACCGATGAAGAGCTATCGTATCATAAAGCCATCTTTGCAAACAAGGTTGTAGTTTTTGAGTTATAACCCACATACTATAATGGTCGCCTAGTGGTCGAAATTTGACCGTAATTCAATAATTTTTTTAAGTTTATATAATAAGCAAGCTGTATTTCACATTAAACTGCACATTAAAATATAATGCACTGATTTCTATCACACAAATTATACAATAAATGCCTTCTTTGCCTTGACATACAGTCCACAGACATTTAAAAACATTCCTTACATTAATCACACATGAAATAACACAAAATTACCAGCTCATTCAGTCAATCTATTAGTAATTATTTGTCACCAACATTTTAAAATTCTTAACCGACAAACTCTACTCTGTACAACTGTTTAATCACAGGATATTAAGTGTTTGATTTTGGCAGAAGGAACATAAGATAACTACACACTAATAAATTTCAAATAGCAGTGCAATTTAGTGTATTTGTAGCACATAATATATATAAATAGATTCAAACACAAAGTTTTCTCCTCACATATTAATATATAGGTATATTATATTTGCAGGAAATGAAAGTCAGTCAGTCTGAGTCATGCAACAAACTGCACAAGGAACATATTGAACAACTAACAAATTGTTCCAAGCCCATAATTCAATCTTGCAATCCTTCTGTTGTACAGATTAGTGAATAATACATAACTTCAGAATGAAATTGGATGAATCGAGTGGAAACATACAAACACATTCAGCACTCATCCCACAAGATTAAGAGGATATTCGGGCTGCAAGTAATTTTAAGAAAAGATTTTAAAATTTTATAGGTGTATTGCGGTGCCCAAATAACCAACCTAGATAACCGAGATAGACAACTGCAGCTGGGACTGATTATATCCCCTGGTGACCGATTTTGAGGGGCAGCATTTTGAGAATTAAAGTCACCCTTATCTTTTAAAATGATCCCAGTAGGAATCTCAAGACTTCTGAAAGTTAGGTGACTGAATTCCATTCACTAAAATGAAACAACCATTGTAGTATTCCTACTACAAACTTGCATGTCTGAGAAATAACAAGAATAAAAGAATTTCGAAGACATGTGAAGTTTGCCAACATGCATTGCGGCAGCGCAGTGGACACTTCCTTGCCCTAAAATCCTCTCAGAAATGAGGGGAGGGCTGTGACCAGCAGTGGGACGTAGATAAACTGTAACTTTAACTTTTAACTTTATGTGTAGTATTAGTGCATCTGTTAGTGATTGTATAACTATTGAACAACTTGGCCAATTAGTCATATACAAAATATAAATTTGTTTTTTATCAAGATGATGCCTAGAATCCCAACAGCTGCGTTGTAGTCTAATTATTAATCAATTCCATATTTATGAACCTAAAATTACTCATATTAACAATATAATATGTTGAAAATCACAAAATCTGGACCTTAAAGGTTACTCATCGCAACACTTACTGGGAACAATGTCTGCAAAGCCAGCTAATAAATTATATATTTCATGGAATCGTAATCAGTAATGGAAAACCCTAATGAAAGGAAATGTTCTTGGGGTTTTCATGCCAACTTTTTCCTCATGTTAATTCCTTCCTTTCATGCTTAAGTTTTTTTTTATAATTTCTGATGTAAGAAACAAATCTAATTATAATAAACAAATATATGCAATGTAGAGAAAATATCATGTCTGATAATAAATCAAAAATGTATCATTTATGAACATCATCAATTATAATCCTATCATACGAGAATCCTTCACTCCGTTTTGTTCCGTAGTCGTAAGAGGCGACTATAGGAAATTTCAGGGAAAACCTTCCGATAGATGGCCATGTCAGACGTAAAATACCCAGAGCAGCAACAGGCAGCGGCATCAAAGGTGCGAGACGTCTTTTTTACGAGGTAGAGCCATGCTGCAGCTATATTAATAGTATAGTTGTAGCACGAATGGGTCGGCTCGACCGAAGGACCACGCTCTCACAGAATACCAGCGTAAAATAGCAGCTTAATGCTGCTTTATTTCGTATTGTGAGTGTAGAGAACTGGAGACCCTTTTACTGAAAAGAGGCATTCTATCTTAGTCCTCACGGCTGACAACGCATCTGCATTTAAATTCGCAAACGAAGATAGAAGTAGATGTCTATGGGCCACAGCAAGCACTTACCATCAGGTGGACTGTGTGCTCGTTTGTCACCCTTATTCTATAAAAAAAAGCACTACAATCGTCAGTCTGCTTGTCAAGTGGCTTTAAAATTGCACATCTGAACATATTAGACCTCGCTTAAGGAATATGGCATGTCCGCATGTCCTACCAAATCATCATTCCTATTTAGTGGGGACGAACCTTATAATTCGCTGATTGGTATGAGGCTGCCACTCTACTAGTACACTCTGCTACTCCGCCTTTTCATTGATTGTCACTTCAGTGAACTATATGACCAGTCCATTGTCACATCTTACTGATCCGTTAGACTATGTTGGTAACTCTAATTCTACGGTGGATATCATCTTTCCAAATTCTTTCACAGAGAGGAACTCAGAACATAGTACTGCCTATAGCTTGCTGAGCAACTTGGACTTCCTCATATGGCCAACAGTGAAGGACCACGTCTCAGATCCATATTTATGTCTTCACTGGTAATACCCACTGATTATACATTCTTGTTTTATGGTATTGAGGCATTAAACATTGTAGTCAAACATAATCTGTTACAAATTGATTTGATATATAAACAATTTTAGAAAACTAATTAATAAACATCTGAGCAAACAATAATCAACATCCTTAACTATTTAATATATAAAAATTAATATTTGTTTGTTCATATTTTATGTGCTGCCATACCATTCGTCAGATTGCGGTAAAACTTTGTCAAGCTATTGCTTGCACTTGTGAGAAGGTTATAGGCATAGTACAATGTGTGTGGCGCGCGTGTCGCACTGACAAATTTATTTGACAGTTATATATTATTCAAGTTCAATTACATTTCTAATTAAACAATATAACCCTTCCAAATTTAAAATTTATCATAATATGTATTTTAGTTTTATGGTATTTTGGTCATAGAAATTTCTATTCTCTATTTTATAATGGGAGTTTGATGCCACAGTTTAATGCCATAAAAATACTTTAGCGTGTAATGAATGATATTGTTTTTTAAAATACCTTGGCTTGTAATAAATGATAGCTTGTTGCCACTTTGTATTTCACCTGTTTAAAATTTCTACCTTTCAAAACTGACCCTATGCTGGTTCATTCCCATATACATATATTACTCAAGAAAAATAATAGGCAGGGACTGTAATACCGATATTTTGCAAGTATCGATATCGCGTTATCGATATAAATACTGATCTGGTATCGATTTATCGATATTGGTATCGATATTTGATTACAGTGTACAAAAATATCGATACTTGGAGTCAGTTTATTGGTATTGATACTGATACCAATATATCGATACAATAAAAATAAATTCCTCGTTCTCGCGTCTTATTTACTCTCTCTAACATCAACGATCATAGGTAAATACGTTCTGTTCGCGTGTGTTCAAATTGTTCAACGCGTATTTCGATGAAATTAGGCACCTATACAAAGTTAACCCCCTTATTCATAAACATTTTTAAACACTTGATTAGTTAAATAGTGTTTTGTCACTTTCTAGAAATAAGTGTCTCGCAAATGTCAGAATAAGGCAAAACACTATTTAACTAATCAAGCCTTTAAAAAATTTTATTAATAAGGGGGTAAGTTTTCAAACGTATATTTATTTTTAAGTAATTGATGTGATTCCTGTTCAAGGAAGTGATTATTCTTCAAGCAAGATGTCTGGTTTGTATCCTTAATTTATCTTAAACTAGCTTTTCGTCTGTAGCTTTGTTTGAATTACAGTTATATCGCATAACTTTTATCATATCAAAGAAACTTTTTTTTTTTTCAGGATAAAAAGTGGGCCATGTCCTTCTCTGTATCCCTGAATATACTGGGTGTTACAAAAAGGGTATAAACATCCGCAAGGGGGTGAATCTACTCATGAAACTGAACAACTTTCTTAAAGCAACGCATACTTATCAAAATCCGAAAAAAAAATCGGTCACCCACACAAATTGTCTGGTCACGTGACCAATTTTGTCGGAATCGTCAATAAATCAATTAGGATCTTCACCTTTAAAGCATAATTCTGAGGAACCAGTGGACTGTGGCTCACCTGCGGAACATGAGTGTGAAAATAAACTGTCAGCGGCGCAGCAAATTCCAAATTCCGTTTACCCAGATTGCATACAATGCCAAATAGTGGACAAGAGAAATTATAATTTTTGCCAATTACTGAGTACAGAGTTGCAATTTTTACACCTTTGCACGAGAACTGTTACCTATCATCATATTTTAAAAATTGTAGATGGACTAAAAGGGAGCCATATTAAGGACGATATAAAAGTTATCCACATCAAACCTGGAAATCTTAATTAAAACAGTTAAGTGGTTAAGGAGTGTTAAACACTTTAGGAATACTTCTGCAGTAACTGCATAAGGAATTTAGCAATTTGCAATCAACGTATATGTCAGACTATCCCTTACAGCTAGTATAAGTTAGAAAGGTATAGACTGTCATTGTCGTTGTCGCTACAGTGCTCAAAATGCTTACATGCTGACTGCTGAACACAAATTTTGAAGAGGCTAATTTTTTAAATAAAATTGTGAATGAAACAAAGTGTTTTAGTATATTTTGAAATTTATTGGTACTATTCATCAATCTCGATCTCGAAATATTTGACAAAAATTCAGACCATCAAACTGAGCAACGTTTTATTGAAATTTTCTTCTGAAATGAAAAAAAAATCCAAGCAAAACATCCTAGTCAGCTAACAATTTTGTAAGGAAAGTCTAAAAATTATTTCATTTCTGAAGAAAATTTTGATAAAGTTGCTAAATAAAAATGTATGTAAAACATGATTGTATAAGGGGGTGATTTTGATTAATTCTGTTGATTTTTTCCAAAGAAAACGTATAATTACTAATACTAAAAGAATTGTTATTTTTGTTAAGCTTTTTTCTTATTTTCTTTAATAATATGATTAGCAAAACTATCTGTTAATAAATAACAGAAAATTTCTGACAAATTATTTGCCTTCTTTTGTTAATTATTTTTGTTATGTATTTTATTATTCCGAATAAAGATAATATCTTCGATTAAATTGCTTTTTAAATATAACGGTACTTCAAAACTACGATTTTCTAAGAAGAAAATAGCCGCTCTACGCTGACTTGAGCGGCTGGACAAGCTAAAACAATACATGCCAATTTGTAGAGACGAGGATAAGTGGCTTTTTTCGACCCCCAGTGATTTAATATGTTTTCTGTCGACTTAAGAAACACAGCAACTTCATCATCCAAGTTTCTGAATCCATGTGGGCGCATGTTATCAGTTCTTAGTCTTATAAGGTTCTGTATATCGCTTTGAGCCTCCACATAATTTGTGCTAAGAAAATCTTCTAAGCTCAAGCACTATCTGTTCTTGTTTGTGAATCAGACGTAGATGAACAAGGAGGCAAATTTTTTAAACCTTAATTTATTAAAAAATAATTTTTCATACTAATAGTTAGTGGGTCTTGAAGTCCCCACCAGTGGGGAAGGCCTGTGGGGATTTCCGGAATAACCCTTGTTTGACTATGTATTTCTTAAATAAAATATTTTTGAAAACTTTTTCAACAATAACAAACCAAATGTATCATGCAACTTTAATTACTTAAAATTTAATATTTTAAAATTTCAAATACTCCATACAGTCATTTTCACTACAATGTTTTTATAAAAAAAAAAAAATCATTTCTTAGAAATATTACATACACACAATTTTGTTGAAGAATTATGTTAACGAATCAGTGAATTAGTCAATGAGTATCATGTGATAGTTTTATAGTATAGTGCAATAAAAATTTCTGAAGATTAGTGTAATTTTCGTATAAACAAACCTACAAGAAATAATACAAAGTAAGGCCGCTCGGTAGGTATCAAATTATTTAAATAAACTTATTAAAAAACCAATAACTAGGTAAGCACTGATGCATTTACAACTCCGCTCAGGTACCATCGCCAGCCGCTTTGTCGTCTTTCGTTTTCGTTTGTGCGCCGACTACTCGCTCGCTCGACGCAGCATTGCCACTCCACGTTACACGTGCCGTGAAATCTGGCAGTCGCGCAGCCATCTTAAGTATCAATACCCGATATCGATAAAGGTACCGGTATTTTTATACTGGTATAACACATATCAGTACCAAATACTGATAATTAATTGAGTTATCAATACTAATATCGATATTAATATCGATATTAATAGAGAAGTATCGGTATTTTCAAAATATCCATATCAGTCCCTGATAATAGTTACATTATTTGAGATTCTAGGTATTCAAGGGGTTCAATTAATATTATTCACACAACAAGTGTAACTTTTTTTATAGAATAAGCGTGACAAATGAGCAAATAGTCCACCTGATGGTTAGTGGATCGACTCACGCTGCGACCATAACATGGCAGCATGCCTCTACTACATTAAAAAGTTGATTAATTCTTGCACAATATTATTAATTTGCCATCATATATTACAATAAACAAACCTAATACAGGACTAATCAGAACCAAATTTTGATGTTTTGTTTCAACTATTCTTTATCTAGTTGCTATGGTAGATAAGGTAAATTACTACAGATAATTGTTTGTGTGCTTAATTTTCTCTAAATTTGATATATTTTATGTTACTAATGTTAAAATACACTGTTAAGGTTAAGCAATAAATAACATGAAAGTTGTTAAAATGAATAACATGCAGAATGTGATGATTAAGGAAATCCTCCCTATAAAGGGAGAAGCCTATGTACAGCTGTAGACTTTTTTTTTATAGAATAAGGGTGACACACAAGCACACAGTCCACCTGATGGTAAGTGAATGCTGTGGCCCATAGACATGTACATCTATACTTGATTACGAATCAAAATGCAGATGCGTTGTCACTCCTGAGGACTGAGATGGAATGTCTCGTATCCAGTAAAAAAGGTCTCCGGTTCTCTACACTCACCATACGAAACACAGCAGCATTAAGCTGCTATTTTACGCTGGTATCCTGTGAGAGCGTGGTCCTACCCCAGTCGAGCCGACCCATTCGTGCTGCAACCACAAAATAGCTGCAGCATGGCTCTACCACGTAAATTGATTGTGCTAAAACTTAAACAGCAGTGAAAAAAAGATGATGTTGTGACCAGGATTAAGTAAGGAATGCTTTGGTGGTTTGGTCATGTAGAAATAATAAACGAGGAAAGAGTGACAAAGCAAATTTATGTTGCAGAAGTGAACGGCAGAGTCGGGAAGGGACACCCTTGACGAAAGTTTATCGACCAAATTGGCGATATATTGTAAATGGGCCAAATTAACCCTTTCAGCGCCAGAATATTTTGGTATGTTTATGCTGTATGCCATCATACATATAAGCAGCTACGAGATAAATCGTACTTGGCATAGTAGAACATAAATCCATTCGACTATGCCGACTACGAGTATATTCGTATACGGCTATACTCGTAGTCGGCAAAGAAAATGGTATTCTTTCGTAATTTGGCAGGAAAACAGGAAGCAACACGACAGGTTGCTTCGTGTTCGGGAGCTAGACACGAACTAACAGTGCAACTAGTTTCGGCCGGTTAGGGGGCGTGGCTTCTGACTGAGTGGTGGCGTGTGAGTGACATTATACAGTTTAGCTACGTAATGCAAAGGATGCGCTGTCGTAACAAGTAATTATCTGCATAAAAAATGGCTAAGCGATTAAGTGAACAAGAAATATCTGATTTAGCGAATTGTGATAGTAGTGACGAGAGTGGTGATGACTTCTCTTCGACAGATGAAGACGAATTGTATGTGCAACCTGATACAAGCGCTGATAGTTCGTTTTCGGAGCGCGGACATGCTGAGTCTCGTTCAAACGCACAAGCTACACAACAAGCTATTACATTGCAATCCAATACTATTCAATCTTCTTCTTCATTAGATAGTAGTGGTGCTCCAGATACGTCTAACTCAGAACTTCAGCCAAGTTCAGAAGTAAAATGTCCCTTTGGTAGGAGAAAACGAGAGTAATGAATGGATAGATATACCCTGGGAAATTTCAGACTTCCCGTTTTTGGGTCCTGAGCCAGGTGCGAAGATAGCTACTAATAAAAGCACAGCTCCTTCTATGTATGCTGATTTGTTCTTCAACAACGAATTCTTGGAAAATTTAGTTACGGAAACTAACCGTAACGCCACCCAAGTGCTTTCAACGCGTCGTTTGCGACGTTCGTCAAGATTGAAAGAATGGAGAGAAACGAATAAAGCCGAGATGAAGGTATTTATTGCTATTGTTTTACATATGGGTATCTTGCAATTACCTCAAAAACCACTATACTGGAGTAAGCATAAGTTATATGACATACCGCTTTTTAGAAGTTTGATGAGCCGTAATACATTTATTCAGATTTTTCCATTTTTCAAACAACGAAGAAGTTGATGAAAGTGACCATATTTACAAAATAAGATTTTTGATAGACCATTTCAACAAATTGATGCAAGATATTTATGCCTCCAATCAAAATACTCTTTCCACAGGTCAAAACACTTGTTTGTATACTTTGGTAATATTCACTGTAATCAGGAGGAACAAATACTACCTTGCCTTTAGTACATCATGCATCTTTAATGCTATAGTAGCTACATTAACATACTACATTACATTGTCATGACCTATATATTCTTAGAACCAACACGTATTGCTGGGCCTAGTGCAACCTGTATAGATAATATTTTTACAGATATTAAGCCCTTGCATAAATCAATTATTCAAAATTTAAGTTCAGATCACTGTGGACAGTTGGTATCATTGCCTTACATACACAAAAAACAGAAAAATAAGAAAGTTGTGTTTGTTCCAATAAATGACCATCGCTTGGAGAGGTTTAGAAGTAATATAATAAAAAGACTTCCATCACTTTCATATAAAAATAGTGCTAATTATTTGTATGGCATGTTATTTAAAATTATAACTTGTGAATTTAGTACAATATTTACTTCTAAAACTTTCTTTTAACAGTCGCAAATCATTTAATGAATGGGCGACAGTAGGAATTATAAAAGTAGGCGAAAGTTATATGAGCTTTATAATGAAAGATCATATAATACTAGTGTTATATTTAGAGATTATGTAAAACATATTCTAAAATATTTAAAAAGTGTGCTACAGCTAAGGCTTTACATTTAAGTAACAAAATTAAAACTGCATCCAAGAAAATTAAAATGACCTGGAGAATAATAAATAGTGAAACGGGCAAGGTCAAACCGCACAACTCGGATTTTCAATTGAATATTAACAACAGTTTAACTCGATCTGATCAAGAAGTTGTTATGGCTTTTGAGAAACATTTTACTGATGTTCCTTTTTTGATAACAAAATCATTAAATTCTTCTCCTACTGTCGCCGAATCATTGCTTAAACAAAATGTAAAGGCTTGTTCAAATACTTTTAAATTCCATAGAGTATTGCGAAAAGATATCGTTAAATATTTTAAAACTATTGATGTTAAGAAAACGGCAGATTTATGGGGGATTTCCGTTAAAGTTATTTTATCTATAATAGATATAATAGCACCTTATCTAGCCACTATATTTAATACAAGCGTCGAATCTGGTGTGTTTCCTGATTTAATGAAACATAGTAAAGTCATACCTTTATTTAAATCTGGTAGTACATTAGACCCGCCAACTTTAGACCGATTTCTGTACTACCAACATTTAGTAAAATTTTTGAAAAATAATTTTAGATCAGATCTTAAGTTTCTTTAATATTAATAAATTGCTACATAAAAATCAATTTGGTTTTACAAGGGTCGCTCGACAACTGACGCTGGAGTTGAGCTTATTAAACATATTTTTGTGCATGGGAGAATACGGAGGATGCTTTGGGTATTTTTTGTGACCTTTCCAAGGCCTTCGACTGTGTTCACCATGAGACATTAATCAGGAAGCTACAGTACTATGGTGTCAAGAACACAGCGCTTAAACTTATTATTTCATATTTAAGTAATAGAATGCAGAAAATTATTATCAATGGTAAAGTTCTTCCGGTCACCTGTACTAATGGTGTCCCTCAGGGCTCGATTCTCGGCCCATTTCTATTCCTGGTATATATTAATGACTTACCTTCCTTGTAGGGATAATCATGATATAGTATTATTTGCTGATGATACTTCCTTGATTTTTAAACTTAAACGTCAATCATTTAAATGTGACGAAGTGAATAATGCTATATCAAAATTAGTGCATTGGTTTAACGTTAATAATCTACATTTAAACGGAAATAAAACTAAATGTATTAAATTTACAACAACGAATGTTAAAAATCTGGGTACCAATGTGTTTTAAATGGGAAGAACTGAGCCCTGTTGAATCCACTGTTTTCTTGGCATCACTCTCGACGCAAAGCTTCAGTGGGGCCCCATATATCAAACTAGCAAGCAGACTAAGTTCTGCAGCCTATGCTGTAAAAAGATTAGAGGTCTCACTAGTGTCAAGACAGCTAGACTAGTTTATTTCAGTTATTTCCATAGCATAATGTCATATGGGATTTTGCTATGGGAAATCTGACTGATTCAGAAACTATTTTTGTTTTACAGAAGAGGGCCATTAGAGCTATTTACAACCTAAAACCGAGAGAGTCTCTTAGAGATAAATTTAAAGAAATAAATATATTAACTTTGGCCTCTCAGTATATTTACGAAAATTTAATGTATGTTCACAAAAACAAAGGTAGTTTTAGTAAAAAGTGATATACATTCTGTAAACACTAGGAACAAGCACAAGCTAGTGATACCAGTTCTCGACTCCACAGAGTCAGTAATTCATTCTTGGGGCAATGTATACGCTATTACAACAAGGTCCGAAAAGTGTACAGGCTCTCTATTACCAAGTTTAAATGTTTTGTTAAGCTGAAACTGTATAAAAGGGTTATTATAGTATAAATGAATATATAATTGATAATAACCCTGGGAATGATGTGGTCGCTACCAAGCAGTTTCTAAAATAAATTTTGTACTTAAATAGTTTATACAACCATTAATATAAAATTTACTTTAAAAAAGTCCCGCTGGGTTTCTTGCTGGTTCTTCCCAGGACAGAGGTTTTTTTTTCGAACCAGTGGTAAAGTAAAAAATGACTTTCAATAAGAATTACACATGTAATCTATATTGAATAAAAAATTATTCTATTCTATTCTATAATTCAATTTTGAAATACATCATACTAGGGATGCAAGTGTAATATGACATTATGACACTGACATCATTTATTTGCAATTATAGTTAGTGCTCAAGAAAAATTATTCATAATTAAGATATATATCCGTGTTACTACCTACAATTCAAATATGCACTTTGAAAGTGTTAAATATTTAAGTTAACAATGTGTTACTTTGTATTGTATGCCTCTTGTCTCTGATGCACTCTATGCCATTGTACTCTTAACTCTTAAACAGATACAATGTGAACAGTGGCCTTTAATGCCTTAAAAACACAAGTGGTAAAATTAAAAAATTTGTACAACCGATTTCAATATAAATAAAATGAGAACATCATCAATGTAGTCGAAGTCGATTAAATACACATTATTAAGGATAACTCAAAAGTACTGGTCAGATCTTGACCAAATTTTTATAGGACCACATAAGCGCCAGCTTTCAAATAATAAAAGAATCATCAATATCGGTTGACCTTGAAAAAAGTTCTGAGGTAACACACATAAAAAAATATAGTGGAATTGAGAACCTCCTTAGAGAAGCCATAATTTAAAAGAAGATGAAGAAGAGAACCTCCTTTTTTTGAAGTCTGTAGAAAAATTCAGTCCTCCTGCCAAGGACGACAATTATGGCAAATGTTTCCTAAAATAGGAGAGGCCTATGTTCAGAAGTGAACTGTAATGTACTGATGAAGAAAAAGAAGCTTAGAAACATTAGGCACTTTTATATAAGAAAATATTTTTGAAAGTATACACAATAGATGCAATATTAATATAAGAATTTAAAAAACTTAACACACATTGATCATGAGCTATAATGATCCTGATAATTATTATATTTTATCCTGGTGATCCTGATCAGGATAATAGGATAAAGTTAACATAGATTTCCCAAAAGGATTGCCACTTAAAGAGAGGATTTTGCCAAAGTCGCGCTTGGCAGATGGGTTGGCAGCAGCAACTTTCTTTATCATTTTGAGTATGTTATCAGTAAGATGCTGCTACCCATCCTCTGTGTCAGTTTCCCCTCTGTCACCTCTTATAACACCCATAGGACAATATAGTGGATATTCTTACACTGCCACTACTGCAAAGTGTGTTAGCTAGATAAAATAAGGCTATAAAATAGAAATAAACGCATCTTAAACTTATAAATTAATCAGATTTAGTTCTGATTAATGTGCTATTTTTCTCTTGTAAGTGGACAAGGAATAATATCACAATCTCAATGTTTGTCTAAATAGTTACATCAAATACTTCTATTTTGCCACCCATAGGTATAGTATATTTTCTCCAAATTCATTCGGGCCCTATTTAATAAAAAATTATCATTATAACCAGTTCACAATAAATAATAACTAAAATTAAAAATTTTCAAAACCCCAGAAATAAAAAGGGCTGATGATCTTCAAACATAGCTAAGAACACTCTTGATAAAGGCACTTTTCAAACAAAAAAAACTTAATCAAAATCAGCTCATCTGTGCAGGAGCTATGGTACCACAGACAGACACACATATATACACAGATTCACACTACAAAAATAAAACACCCCTGTTTTCATTGGGGGTTGAAAATAGTTTAATTGAAATTGGTAAAAAAAAAATTAGTACAAAGGCTAGTGTAAAAACAAGGCTTCAATGTATTATAATAATACTGTTGCCATTACCGTTACCTATTAAAGTCCACTGCCTCATAGGGGGATATTTGCCATAGTTGCCACACTTGGCAACCACAGTTTTTATATATTTAGTCGTTATTAGGAAGATGCTTCTGTCCGTCTCCTGATTTGTTTCCCTCTGCCGCCTCTTTACGATACCCACGGGATGATATAGGGTAGTGGATATTCTTACACTGGCACTACAAGGCACCAAATGTATAATATTCAACTGTAATTAATAAAAATTACTTTAGTGAAAACCTTATACTCTAAGCTCGGGCTACTTTCCCCTTCCAAAACTAGATGTTTATTTTATATTGTGTAGTCCATAATTCTGTTTAGTTTAGTTTTGTTTTTAGCCACATTTCAGCATAAAACTGTCAGCTGCTTTCTCAGAGAGAGGCCTCAAGAAAAGACATAAAGATCAGAGACCAGACACTGGCAGAATTATTATGCCCTAAACACAATATCAAATCAGTAAAGTATATGTTAAAAACTCAAATTGCACAAATTATTACTATGTTGCTATCGTTTCACAATGTAAGGAAATAAAATGACTGACTAATACTGAAAAATATATATCAGTGAATACTTTGAGAACCACTCCAAGATTACAACCCACAATTACTTATTTACTCATTAAAAACTGATGTAACACAAACACAATGGTTAAGTAATGTCTAATGTAGAAAAACCAGAATCAAACACTTTGCATAGTCCCTAAGTGTTCACCAGACTTGAATAGATAAAGTATTGATTTGCAAATCACTCATTTCAACCAGAATATAAAAAATATGGTTCATGGCTTTAATAAGATCTATGAAAATATCACTCACCTGCCAAGGATTAACTTTGGGTATGGGTGCCTCCACAAATTTCTTCGGTTGAGCTTCAGCGGCTTGCTGTTGCTGTTCTGGGTTTGGTTGTGGCTCAGTGTGAGGCTGCGGAGCCTTGTGAGGGCGAGGAGGTGCCCTGCGCTCCCGTTCCTTACGACTTTTAGCATGTCGCCGGCCATGGGAGATCACTGGCACGAAACCTTCTTCCTCCTCATCAACTGGCCGCGGTGCCACATCCACCACTTCCTCAGAGGCTTCGATGTTTTCTTTATTACTGTCCCCCCCTCTGAAGTTCAGCACAGATGCATATGAGGGCCCTGCGCCCTCGACCGATACGCGCGCGGCCATGCCGCTGCTATCCTCGTTATGTAAGCCCGGGCGCGCGCTCCGCGCCAACCGACGATCACGAGCGCGCATCCATGCCACTTAGCACGACGGCATGCTGCGGGTCGTACCCACGAGCGAGGCAAACTTTCCCGTGAAACGCGACCTAAATCAATTTCGTGAAGGTCGCTCTATTCAGCGGCGGCGTACACTCCAAAATAGAGGAGCAAAAGTCGCGAATAACTAGAAATATGCTTTGACTTTGCAACGCGCACTAGAGTGAACCTGCTTGAACCGTATTTACATCGAAAAAATCCACTTCCAATGACTCTTTCCGACTTTTCAACGGCACACAACGCTCCAGGCAAACCGTATCTATCGATTTCGCGAAGTAAACACCGCGAAACTGACTCTTTTATGCCGAAAACCACTATTGAACCATATTTTGTTCACAATTCACACATGTGGTCGGACGCCCAAAAAGGGTATTTTCCGCAACACACACGGAACTCGCGGAAGGCTGTGACTTCTATTTTACAAATTGGACATTCAGACAATAGAGGGCGCTAACCGATTAATGACATTAACAACGTTCAAAATAAAACTTTTTATTTCAACGATTTTTCTGAATATAATTCGTTTAAATAATTGCATTTGCTTCTATACGAATACATTCTAATAAAGCATTCCTATACATTACTTCTTATAATATACGATATTAAGAAACAAAATCAATATTATCACAACATTAAATATTTTTTGAACGCAGCCATAAAGGAAATCACATTACTTTTCGTATCACGGGAGTATAGTGTATCCGATCCCATAATCACTTTACAGATTTTTGTTCATCAACTATAATATTTGTTATTATAATATTCTTTACTTATTAATCTGAGGTATAAGAACCAGTCTAAAATTAATATCTTTGTTCTGCTTCTATCTGATAAATAGAAAATTTACAAAATCTGAATATTATCTATGGTCTATTATTAACGTTGGCCATTTTGCGTAGATGGAGGATTAATACAAACTATTCATGGAACCAATCATGGAATTATAAAACTAATAGATTAAAATAAATAATGATGATACTATGTCTATGCAATTTACAGTTGTTTAAAAAAGTAGGGTTTATATACTCTTTGGTTGCATACACCCATAGATATAAAGGCCGAACTCCTGGCGATAGTGCACGACATAGAATTAATATAATCACTACGTTTTAGTACACGGGTATTTTTTACTATTTTATTAAGTTAAAATGTCTCTTTTACAGCTCGCTATTAAACTACTCCTCCCACTAGAGAGTAAAAGTGTTATGTGCACTGCTCTCTAACTCGAGCTTTAACCAATTTACAAGGCATATCTATGTCGGTTGACGTTAACTGTTTATTATTTAACCACTCAATAGAGATGAAGCGTATATATTACCACAGATCCAGGCACTAGGTATTAAACGAGACTAGGTTGCACTTGTTCCAACTTTTAAAAGACTTGATCCACATAGTTTCACTGTGCCTACGCGTCGCACGGCACGTCGTGGCAGCCCGCTCGAATTGAACATGTAGCGGCGCGGCGACGCGAGATAGCATTTTGTTGCCGTAGTTACTAGTCTGCTTTGCCACTCACTAGTGTTTTCCCAAATCATTCGTGTGTCAGTCATTTGAATTTGAACTATATTTCAATGTATTTAAAAGTAACGCGACGCACACTCATGTTGTGTAAGAATATATTCTGTCTTTTTTTAACTACACTATTCCGCAGTCTTTCTATCTTTGTCTGTCAATACTCAAGACTAGGCGGGACTAGTCCCGGGGACTTCAATTCAACCAAATACTGGGCAGATTTTATACACTATGTACTTGTTAATACTCGAGATGCGAATTAATACCATATGATGCAGTTGAGTGTCTATTACGAACTCATGCGAATGTGATCTCGGCACCGTATTGATATCTACTCGATTTATTTATCAATAGGTTTTCGTAACGAGGTATTGTTATGTGGTTAACGAACTTTCGATTTATTTTTAATTTAGACATTAGGCGTGTAACATTTGTAAATAACAATTTAGTTTTAAAAATTCTTATGACTAATTTTTATGAGCGTATATAAAAAACAATGATTGTAGACAGGTAATTAAAAAAACGAAACAAAAATAATTAAAATATAATTTTAAAAAATTAGAAAAGTCGGATAACTCCGAAAAAAAAAATTTATTGAAACCTTATACGCCAACAATCTAGATTTCTAGAATGTAGATAAATCTTGACGTTGACAGTCTTAAGCCTATGTAAAGTTGAATGGATGATTACTATTCATTACCTTCACGTATCGGCTGTACGTAAAGATTAAGAATACTTTATGTGTAAGCTATTCCAACAATTGAATAAAACTATTTTTACGGATTTTATCGCGTTTAATTTTACTATTTTGATTCCCGACGTTTCGGGTGCTTTACAGCACCCATGGTCACGGGGGGGACTGAGGTGTTTGACGTCCCAATGTCATAGTTAGCCCGGCTACCTTCAGTTTTTTGAATATTAATTTTTGGTCCGATCTACGCAGAATGAGCTTACAGTATCTTGAAGTCTTGCAGTGGTATGCTTGGGTTTAGATTTAATTTTGTTAGGTATTAGCGTCGGTGCCTCACGTCAGCTATATGTGAAAGAACGTATAGCTGACGTGAGGCACCGACGCTCTGGGAAGTCTGCAGTCTGTGAACATGTTCAAGATCGTCCCCGCCATTACATCAGATTTGATAGACCACAAATCCTCGCAAAAGAACACCGATTCCTACCAAGGATGATACGCGAGGCTATTGAAATTAAAAACATCCTAATTTCAATAGAGAAGATGGATGGTGCTGCCATCTGCTTGGGATCTATAATTAACAAAATTAAATCTAAACCCAAGAATACCACTGCAAGACTTCAAGATACTGTAAGCTCATTCTGCGTAGATCGGACCAAAATTAATATTCAAAACTGAAGGTAGCCGGGCTAACTATGACATTGGGACGTCAAACACCTCAGTCCCCCCCGTGACCATGGGTGCTGTAAAGCACCCGAAACGTCGGGAATCAAAATTAGTAAAATTGAACGCGATAAAATCCGTAAAAATAGTTTTATTCAATGTGTAGTGTTCGCGTAAATATAAGAAACCATTATTCCAACAATACCAAACTCTATGCGTACTTCATGGACATGGAATAAATGCACCTAGTACAAAATTTATCTAGTACGACACATCTCTACCACTCAAGCCGCAACGTTAACAACCACCAACTTAACCTATGGTCACGCCAAAGAGTATAGTAGGTATGGCCAAAGATAATTTTTTTTTAATGAAGGTAAATATAACTTATAGTCATTACTATGTTCCTATCCAAAAATAAAAAAAATATCAACAATTAAAATATCGCATTATTTGTATGAAGGTCAAGTGAGCGCTAGAGAAACGACGATTGCAAGACGTTGTCCATAAATAAAATGTTTGAGAAGTTATCAATTACCGTGTAGTGGCGGTGTAGACTTGGGGTTATTTTTAAATAAACGTAACCGTCGTTCCAGTTACCAAAATCATCGTGACTTTGTCACGTTAATAACTACTTGGAACATTAGAACGACTTATAACGTGACTTTATATATGCATTTTAGATTTAGTATTAGGTTTTATTTCA
This sequence comes from Parnassius orleans, assembly GCA_029286625.1. NCBI lineage: Eukaryota > Metazoa > Arthropoda > Insecta > Lepidoptera > Papilionidae > Parnassius > Parnassius orleans. Next base: position 1,900,579 of record JAGSMP010000039.1, on the reverse strand, counting down.
GTAGTCGATTTTTTATTACCTTCGTTACCTAATCTACGTGGCTATGTTATAAGTTGTATGTTATAAATTATTTACACCTTCTTAATCAGTTTTTCTTTTTCTATCGAATTGCATTAACAAAGTAGCGAAATTCTCGAAAAATTAATGTTCTTCAATAATATAATAATAATCACAGCCCTTCACAAATCCACTGCTGAACATAGGCCTCCCCCAAGGAATGCCACAAAGCACGGTCCTGAGCCACCTGCATCCATCGACTTCCTGCATATCTTACCAGATCATCACTCCATCTAGTGGGGGGACGCCCTATACTTCGTCCGCCGGTACGAGGCTGCCACTCGAGAACCTTTTTCCCCATCGGTTGTCGGTTCTTCGAGTTTTTATATAGCCCATTGCCACTTCAGCTTACTAATCCGTTGGGCTATGTCGGTTACTCTGGTTCTACTGCGGATATCCTCATTTCTAAGTTTATCACGCAGAGAAACCCGAGCATAGCTCTCCATAGCTCGCTGAGCGACCTTGAGCTTCCTCATCCGGCCTGCAGTGAAGGACCACGTCTCAGTTCCATAGGTCATCACTGGCAACACGCACTGGTTGTACAGTCTCATTTTCAAGTTTTGAGGTATACCAGACAAGAAGACGTGCCGTAATTTCCCGAACGCTGCCCAACCGAGTTGAATCCGTCGATTGACCTCTCGGTCGAAGTTGGACTTACCTAGTCGGACTATTTGTCCCAGGTAAACATACTCGTCAACAACTTCGAGCTTAGTGCTCCCAACAACTACCGGCATTGGTGTGACATGGACATTAAACATGATCTTTGTTTTGTCCATGTTCATCTTAAGACCTATCCGTTGGAAGACACTATTGATGTCATTGAGCATAGTGCTTAGGTCCTCCAGCGATTCTGCCATAAGGATTATATCGTCGGCAAATCGAAGGTGAGTGATGTACTCGCCAATGATGTTAATACCTTATCCTTTCCAGTCCAGAAGCTTGAAAACGTCTTCCAATGCAGCGGTCAAGAGTTTCGGGATATCACGTCACCCTGTCTTACACCTCTCTACAGTTGGATAGGTTTCGTACTCTGGTTCTGTACACGGATAGCCTCATAAGCCTTCATCGTAGCCCTACTGTACAAGCACATCAGCACCTCGATATACCGACAGTCAACTTGGCACTGCTGATGGGACTGCAGCACCGCCCAATTTTAGACGGAATCAAGGCTTTCTCATAGTCCACATACGCCAGACATAGTGGCGAATTGTACACCTCGGACTTCTGTACAATTTGCCGAAGGGTATGTATGTGGTCTATGGTGCTAAAACCTTTCGGAAACCGGCTTGTTCGGGAGGCTGGAAGTCGTCGAGTCTGCGTGCGAGACGATTCGTAATGACTCGAAAACAGCACGTAGACGCGGCTCAGAAGGAAATCGGTCTGTAGTTCTTCAAGAGAGCGTTGTCGCCTTTCTTGAAGAACAAAACCACCGCACTTCTGCTCCACGCCTCTGGTGTAATGCCACCATGGAGGACGGATTCAAAGAGCTTCTGAAGAACTTCAAGTACCGGTTTTCCACCCGCTTTCAGAAGCTCCGCTGTAATTCCATCCTCGCCTGGGGCCTTGCCGTTTTAAGGTGCTGGAGAGCCATTCTAATCTCGCTCAGACTGACGTCCGGATCATTGGAATAGTGTCGGATAAGAATCGCTCTTGGATCGTTACTCACACTTGTGTGTGGCTCCAACGATGATGTGTACAGCTGCCCATAGAACCTCTCAATCTCACTCAAAATCTCAGGTGTCCCGGAAACGATGCTGCCAAACTCGGTCTTCAGCTTCGATAGTTGGCTCTGTTTGGCAGACAGATCTCTAGCAAAGACTTTGGAGCCCTGGTTCCGCTCGATCGCTTCTTCAATGCGAGCAGTATTAAAGTTGCGTAAGTCTCGCCGCATGCATTTGGAGATCTGTCTGTTCAGTTGCCTGTATGCTGTCAACTCTACTGAAGACTACAGCTTCATATCCCGTCTAACAGCCATGAGATTAAGACTGTGATCGGAGAGTTTTGTGTTCTGCTGCAACGGGTCTTGCAAAATTTAGCTCCGACCGCATAGACAGTTTCCACGAGCTTGTCATTCATATCGTCCACTGCATTTCAATCTTCTAGGCACTGAAAACGGTTTCGTAGTTCGAGCTGAAAGGTTTCGGGACTTTGGACTAGAGCACGATGGGGATGGAGCGTTGACTTCATTAGACGTGACCTCCAACTTAACGTTTAGGTTCAGTGTGCCTCTCACCATTCGGTGATCGCTGCCGATTTTCACCCTCGCGATCACTGGGACATCACTGAACAGTTGTCGTCTGGTCGTCATAATAAAGTCAATCTCATTTTTGTCGAACCGTCGGGGCTCGACCAGGTCCTCTTCCTGTGGGGCCGCTTCTGGAAGAAAGAATTCATCATAAAGAGTCACACTTTCTATGAAGTCGGCCAGCTGCTGGCCTCTTGGGTTCCGTTGCCCTATTCCGAATTTCCTACTTTTCCTATAATATTCCAGCGCAACTTGTCTATCTCTTCTTCCAGCTCCAGGATCTTATCGTCAGTACTCAGGGTGCGTGCGTTATAAGTTACCGGGTCGAGTCGTCGTAGGTGGCAACCGAACCTCCACCGGACTTTTTTTTAAAAGTAAATTTTACATTAATGGTTGTACAAACTATTTAAGTACAAAATTTATTTTAAAACTGCTTGAAGCGACCACCTCATTCCCAGGGGTTATTATCGACCATGTATTCATTTATACTATAATAACCCTTTTTATACAGTTTCAGCTTAACAAAACATTTAAACTTGGTAACAGAGAGAGCCTGTACACTTTCCGGGACCTTGTTGTAATAGCGCATACATTGCCCCAAGAATGAATTACTGACTCTGTAGAGTCGAGAAACTGGTATCACTAGCTTGTGTTTGTTCCTAGTGTTTACAGAATGTATATCATTTTTTTACTAAAATTACCTTTGTTTTTGTGAACATATATAAAATTTTCATAAATATACTGAGAGGCCAAAGTTAATATATTTATTTCTTTATATTTATCTCTAAGAGACTCTCTCGGTTTGTTGTAAATAGCTCTAATGGCTCTCTTCTGTAAAACAAAATAGTTTCTGAATCAGCCGCATTTCCCATAGCAAAATCCCATAAGACATTATGCTATGGAAATAGCTGAAATAAACTAATCTAGTCTTCTCGACACTAGTGAGACCTCTAATCTTTTTACAGCATAGGCTGCAAAACTTAGTCTGCTTGCTAGTTTGGATATATGGGGCCCCAGTGAAACTTTTCATCGAGAGTGATGCCAACAAAACAGTGGATTCAACAGGGTTCAGTTCTTCCCCATTTAAAAACACATTGGTACACAGAGTTTTAACAATCGTTGTTGTTAATTTAATACATTTAGTTTTATTTCCGTTTAAATGTAGATTATTAACGTTAAACCAATGCACTAATTTTGATATAGCATTATTCACTTCGTCACATTTAAATGATTGACGTTTAAGTTTAAAAATCAAGGAAGTATCATCAGCAAATAATACTATATCATGATTATCCCTACAAGGAAGGTAAGTCATTAATATATACTAGAAATAGGAATGGGCCGAGAATCGAGCCCTGAGGACACCATTAGAACAGGTGACCCGGAAGAACTTTTACCATTGATAATAACTTTCTGCATTCTATTACTTAAATAAAATAAGTTTAAGCGCTGTGTTCTTGACTTCATAGTACTGTAGCTTCCTGATTAATGTCTCATGGTGAACACAGTCCAAGGCCTTGGAAAGGTCACAAAATATACCCAAAGCATCCTCCGAATTCTCCCATGCACAAAATATGTTTAATAAGCTCAACTCCAGCGTCAGTTGTCGAGTGACCCTTGTAAAACCGAATTGATTTTATGTAGCAATTTATTAATATTAAAGAAACTTAAGATCTGATCTAAAATTATTTTTCAAAATGTGGAAAGTTCTTTGATTATCTTCATCGCGAGTTTCTCTTGTACCTGCCTGCGCCTCTCACCCTGTGCTTACCAACTCCACTACTCCCGACCGACAACACATTTTAATGTAAACAAAACAGCGAAGTGGTAACGGCGTTTTGTCTTAGCTCAGTTTGTGTTTCAACCTTTCTAATAATTATTTCTGAAATATAAGAATTTCACCTAACCTATGTGATCAGTCAGTGTACCGTAATAAGGTAGATATAAGTTAGATGAATAACTAATTTTATTTTTAGAAAATTATATTGATGTCCAACGTCCATGCCAGCGAAATCAGACAGTACGAACGGGACATATTATGCAAAAATACCGATACGAGTATAAAATAAACATTAATCAAAATATTTATCTTTGTACTGACTAATTTAGGTACCATTAAACAAATACAGTAATTGTTAATGGAATATTTTCCTACAAATTATTGTGAGATTGCCTCATAGAAAGGTTTTGGTATCGTATCGTTGCCACGCTTGGCCTCCGCCTATTGACAACCGCAGTTTTTATTATTTTGAGTTTTATCAGCAAGATGTTGCTGCGCATCACCTATTTCGAGTAGTGTAGTGGCGGTGTAAGACTTTTCACTACCTCATATCAAACATCGTTTCATAAATTCGTACCTATGTTTTATTGAGCTAAAACATACCTTATAATTATCGCTTACTTAATATTTACAAGTACTTACATAATCAAATTAATAACTTAAGTACAATAACGCATAGGCGTCAATCTTGGCGCATCACTATTCAACCACTCTCAACTATGTATCAGTATTTATAGAACATCTGATTACGCTTGGCATAATGGGCATTGAGCGATACGCGCGCTCTATACCTCTATACCTTGCTTATTTGTACTCTTAGTTCTGAACACTCTTATCTATTGTTCTATGGGGTCCCTTCTAAATATTACTCATTACTATACTCTTTGGCGGGGTCTATAACTTTGACAAGTTATATATATAGAGGTCAGTGCACAGAACACAATTACTCTCTACGGTCAGTGCAGCTTGCTACATATCTATTTATCTATGGGTCAGTGTGACAAGTAAATAGCCATACGGATATGGCAGAATTTAAGAATTTAACTGACTTTAGAAAAGGAGGACGCTCTACATTCGACGCGTAAGTTTTTTTGTATATGATGTATGTTCACCGGTTTCTCGAAAACGGCTAAACAGATTTAAATTATTATTTTTTATGACGTGGGCTTATCTAGGATGGTGCCATTTAATTTTAAAGGCAAAATTTCATCCCTAAGATCATAGAGTAACACGGGCCACCGGCAGATCGGGGGTAGCCATATGCAGACATTCCTCTGTCAAAGTATAAGTCCACGCAGTCCTATGCATACAATAAAACTAGGTGTAGCTTCGCACTGCTCACTAGACTAAATCCAGTTGTGCGGTTGAATTGACGTCCTAAAAAATGCCGAATCATTCAGTTTTTTGCTGCATAAAGATATCTCTCATGTCAAATTTTCTAAAAGTGTTGTATGGCGTTATCTTTCGTAATTTTATATCACATTATTGCTATTTACTACTTTGTAAACTTAAAAATTACAATAATAACGGTCGTGTTGTTTCGGATTTGTTTACCAAAACAGGTTGCTAGCCCTCATACAATATACAGATCGGTCTAGAGACTGATCAGAGTCTATATCTGAGTTGTCGCTGACACTGAGCGATACTATTATAATGTATTTATGTGTGTGTATGTGTGTTTGAAAATATTAGGTTATTGTTTTAATTGTTATTGGTGAGTTTCTGCAGTGACAGACAATTGTTTTTGTGTGTGCAGATTTCCTGCAAAAATGACAGACAGTTCTGCATAGGGAAAAACGCTCTTTGGCTGATACTTACTGCTTAAATTCATCATTCATATATCAAGGTAGGGCGTATTTGGAATTTGATTAAGTGACGTCTACTTACTATGCTTGACGCGCCTACTTACCGGTTTATTTTATTACACAATACGATATTTAGACAGTCAGCCATTTCAGATTGATCAACATTTCAGAGTTAAACAGACTAAATGTTTTTAGACTAGTCTTTATCAGAGTAAGAGCGTTCTTTCATTAGCCAACACGATAATGATATACTGACGCCAAAACAGGCTCACCAGTGTCGGGCGCTGAAACCTATGGAGCGACTGACACCGATTTACCGGCGTAGACAGGTTATCAGTAACGACAAGTTATCGGCAACGACATACCGGTAAATACTACGTCCGGTAGTCACGTGATAGGTGAAGCAGATATAGTAAAAGACTATTGTCTTATCTTAATCCGGGTCACCTGTACTAATGGGTGTCCCTCAGGGCTCGGTTCTCGGCCCATTCCTATTTCTGGTATATATTAATGACTTACCTTCCTTGTAGGGATAATCATGATATAGTATTATTTGCTGATGATACTTCCTTGATTTTTAAACTTAAACGTCAATCATTTAAATGTGACGAAGTGAATAATGCTATATCAAAATTAGTGCATTGGTTTAACGTTAATAATCTACATTTAAACGGAAATAAAACTAAATGTATTAAATTTACAACAACGAATGTTAAAATCTGGGTACCAATGTGTTTTAAATGGGGAAGAACTGAGCCTGTTGAATCCACTGTTTTCTTGACATCACTCTCGACGCAAAGCTTCAGTGGGGCCCCATATATCCAAACTAGCAAGCAGACTAAGTTCTGCAGCCTATGCTGTAAAAGATTAGAGGTCTCACTAGTGTCGAGACAGCTAGACTAGTTTATTTCAGTTATTTCCATAGCATAATGTCATATGGGATTTTGCTATGGGGAAATGCGGCTGATTCAGAAACTATTTTTGTTTTACAGAAGAGGGCCATTAGAGCTATTTACAACCTAAAACCGAGAGAGTCTCTTAGAGATAAATTTAAAGAAATAAATATATTAACTTTGGCCTCTCAGTATATTTACGAAAATTTAATGTATGTTCACAAAAACAAAGGTAGTTTTAGTAAAAAAAGTGATATACATTCTGTAAACATTAGGAACAAGCACAAGCTAGTGATACCAGTTTCTCGACTCCACAGAGTCAGTAATTCATTCTTGGGGCAATGTATACGCTATTACAACAAGGTTCCGAAAAGTGTACAGGCTCTCTCTATTACCAAGTTTAAATGTTTTGTTAAACTGAAACTGTATAAAAAGGGTTATTTTAGTATAAATGAATATATAATTGATAATAACCCCTGGGAATGAGGTGGTCGCTACCAAGCAGTTTCTAAAATAAATTATGTACTTAAATAGTTTGTACAACCATTAATGTAAAATTTACTTTTAAAAAAAAGTCCCGCTGGGTTTCTTGCTGGTTCTTCCCAGGACAGAGGTTTTTTTTCGAACCAGTGGTAAAGTAAAAAATGACTTTCAATAAGAATTACACATGTAATCTATATTGAATAAAAAATATTCTATTCTATTCTATTCTAATGAATTTAAGCAATATGGCAGTCTAGCCTAGCCATAAATATTTTCCTGTGTGGAGGCGTACCTTTGGTTCAGAATGGAATCAAAAAACTATCGAGGGCTATGTTTGGAGATAGGATGGCCTATAGGCTTGATGTTACTTCCCGTAGCCTCTTTATTGAGAAGCACCGAGGCTGCGATACCCTCGGCGAAGTGCCAAATGCACTCGGTATTTGTTGACGCCGAGCAAACCCACAATCACCGTATTTTCAGGGAACACCTTATTAGAACATGTATACCTAGTCACTAGGTAGGCATGGGAAGAACTTGTATCGAGTCTGCTGCCGTTAGAACCTTGGAATCCATCTGGCGTGTCGTAGATCATTTCTCGCGGTGCTTTAGAGGCTGAGGGATTTTTGGCTTAACTGCCTGGAGACGTTAAGATGATAACCTCTATAAAATCACCCAAAACTCAAGCATGACACGCCGTGAGGAGCAACACCACCCAGTTGAGACATATGAGGCAGCCGTCCGTTTAGCCATTGCATCTGTGACACAGGTTGTTGGCAGAATCAGTATGTTTTATTACGTGGTAGAGCCATGCTGCAGCTATATTACTGGTATAGTTGTAGCACGAATGGGTCGGCTCGACCGGGGAAGGACCACGCTCTCACAGAATACCAGCGTAAAATAGCAGCTTAACGCTGCTGTGTTTCGTATGGTGAGTGTAGAGAACCGGAGAATGAACCCTTTTTACTGGAAAAGAGGCATTCCATCTTAGTCCTCACGGGTGACAACGCATCTGCATTTTGATTCTTTATTGAAGATAGATGTAGATGTCTATGGGTCACAGCAACCACTTACCATCAGGTGGACTGTGTGCTCGTTTGTCACCCTATCCTATAAAAAAATTAAAAAATGTTGGGACTAGAAGTGGCGCTAAGCAAGCCTGAGGCCATTTTTTTTCACTGTGGTCACAAATCATTGTCAGTGTTATCCGTATTCAGGTTAGCTCCAACATGAGGTACCTTGGACTCATTCTTAATTAGATGCTGGAGCTTTCGCGAACACTTCAGTTCTAATGGGAGCGGCAGATGCCTTAAAGTGGCTTTTAACCAATTATCGTCACCTTCGCGTCTGCGGTACCGTGTCGTTAAATGAAAATCTTCTAGATAATATCGGTGTCACATATTGTTATCGGCCAATGAAGACAGATCGAATATCGCCTGGTTTAATAGACGCATTTGAATATAAACTTAGTATCCGGCTACTATATGGACTTAGTTCTCCATCTACGCTTAGTATAAATAATTTGTATATCCCTAAACCCTCTACACCCAAAAGACAAAGAATATATATAATCACTACGTTTTAGTCGTGACAATTAACTTTGTTCTATGCTTCTGCGATTCCTTGCCCATCATAGATAATCTAAGTAGGTATATGTTGCCCGTAGATGGACATACTATAAGTCTATGCCTTATAGTATGTTGATAGTATGATTTTATAACCTACACGTGCTCACATAAACCAGAAGAATAAAGAAAAAAGCAAACCTCCCAGACATATGAAGGTCTAATAAAAATTCGATAATATTATTATCAGTGAATTAATTTTAATTAATAAATATGAATGATCATACATAGAAATATAATTAAATTATTTTAAATTAAAATCTTAAAAAACGAAGATAAGATACTATTCTTCTATTAATACATATTTTCTTGGCTTGTAGGACAATACATACCCAAAAAATTGCGACAATTTCTACAATAATGATAAACATTTTTACAAGAACGTAAAACATAAGGCAAAGGGGCACAAATCCAACAACAAAAAATACACAGGGTAGCTGCACACAAATGTGTACAGACTGTTACCCTGCTAGTTATCATACTCATACCAGCATATCCACATTCAGGACAAATTACAGGCATTGATGTAAAACCATAGTTGTATACTATTGGAGGAGGTGGTATTGGGTTATCTACGTATACATCAAAAGCTGTAGCGTAATTCGGAGGCGGAGGACGTAAAATAAACGACGGAGATGGAATAAAAGTACCCATAAACCTTGGCCGGCGCCTTAAGTTCATTTGTCTTAATACAAATGAATATGATGGCGGGGCACTGTTTAAGGAGTTTGGAGTACATAAACCTGCAGACGTTTCTCGAACATTACCGAATTTACAGGTTATTTGTTTGGAAGGAGATTCAAAATAACTTCTAACTGCATAAATGTTTTTGAATGTAGAAATACTGATAGAACTTTCATTTAATTTTGATAAGCATAATTGGAATAATGTTGGTAATCTAATAGATTTATTTGGTGTATTTTGAAGTACGGAAGATGCATTATGTAATGATATTCGAAGTGGTTGACTAGTTGTTGGAACTGATGAGGAAAAAATTTTATTTGAATAACTTAATGATAGAGATGATGAAGGCGTACATAGATTAGTAACTTTCCCATCAAATAGCCTGTTAGATGCAATTTTTAATATAGCATTTTCTGGTATTTGATGATTCATAGTACTTATTGGTTTCGTCACAATTTCCGATGATTGTCTGGTTTCAATATCGTTAGATATTTGTGACTCAGGTGGCTCTTGATCATCCTCCATATTAGTAAGTTTTGCAGTTTCATCATTATTAGATTCCATATTTTTCATTTCATTCAATTTGTTTACTGTGTATTATATAATAAATATATATTCAACAATTAAACTTTCCTTCTTTCCTTTGCATGTTTTAAATGACAACTTGTGGCAGTAAAATATGTTATTCACAGACTAACTATACTCAACCAAATCTAAGAAATACCTTTTGACGTTTCACATTAATCATTCCGCAACAACTTTGTACAAGCGTACTCACACGATTTAAAATAACCTTTTACATAAATCCCAATAATTATGAAGTAATCTATATTTCATTACAACATGTATAGTTCTTTATCACTAATTTAAGTTAGAATCTTTCAAAAAAAGCAAAATATAAAAAAAATTACTACAGTCATCTTTTTTGACCAACGTTGTTTCCATGATATGTCCACGGGCAGTAATCTTCATAGAGAAAATATTGGACATGGAGGTTACAGAGAAGGAGAACGATCGCTGTAGAAAATAGTGTCCCAGAAATATGTACAAAATAAGTGAGGCGCTGCGATCGCTAAGTTGTCTCAATAAAAGCGGGCTGTTGTGCGCTAGTTTGAAATGATCTATCAACGTTTAATATACCGTAAAATGGGGTGAATAGACACAACTTTCAACTTCTACACTGTTTTTCTTACATATATTATATATATAAGCTGATAATAAAACACTTGTGTGAGTCACATGTTGTGAGTCTTGTTGTAGTTTATCGAATACTAATGCTTCAAGCGAGTAAAAACATTCAAATTCGTTGTATTTTAGAAAAAAGTAGTCTGTTTCTATATACCGGGAATCCGGGGTTAATAGATACGACAAAGGGGTGAATAGAGAAAAAATGCTAGGGTTTTCAAATTTGCTTTTGTTGTAGTATGTAGGTTGTGAGCTTGTGAGTCAAATGAAAGAAAACAACTGCATCAAAGTTGTCATTATAAAAAATAATTAGTTAATAAATCTGATATTTATATAATTCCATATTATATATAACTTAAAAATATCAGTGTAATGTAATTTAACTGCTTTGCAGCGTAAGCATTTCAGACATAAAGCCATTAGATAAATAAGCCACTGCTTACATAGTTTTGAACATATTTAATTTTATCTTAAATAATAAAAATAAAAATAAAAAAATGTTTCAAAGTTTGTTAAACTATATAACACTAATTATAATATTACATGTTTTGATTAATAACCTTTGGTTATTTTAAGTTGTAGGTAACAAGACGAGATCAAAAATCACTATTACTTATTTATAAAATTATGTAAGCACTAAACGTAAAAGTCAATTGACATAATTGCGGGACTTGAAGCTGATAACTCGCGTCACACCTATTCCGCACCGCTTAGATACTTTTTTAACTCGTATGCCGAGCGTCTCTGTTAAACAATAAAATACAAATACAATGAATTATATACATATTTACCTACTACATAGAAATAATTCATATGAGCATACTAAGTATATTTACTGCAGGAACTTTTATCTGGTGTAATGGTAAAACCTCAAGTATTTTGAATTTAAGGCCCTGTCCTGCGATATTTCACCGCGCGATTTTTTTCTCGCGATTCTGTAACACATAGTATATTTTATAGGAGTAGCCGCACTGGCGGTAAAAAACTCGCGCGGGAAAAAAATCTGTGATTTGATGCAAATTGAACGCGAAGCGGTGCGATTTATTTCCCGCGCGAATATTTTGTGCACTATAAAGTAAATATTGCTATGTCCGCACTGTGGAATAAAATTCGCGCGTTTCGCGTCTCTCTCCAGCTAAAATTATTTTTCTCCAATTCGTATCTTGATAGGTAATACCCAACCAACAAGTCGTAGAAAATTATCGAATGATAATTTTCTACGAGTCATTCAGTAATATCCGAAATACTTTTTACTGTATTTTTGCAGCCTTTGATGTTCTATGTAGAAAAATACTTTCATAGGTCTCAAGGCCGTAAATTAGTGAATCCAATGTTCATGACATCTTTTGATAAGTCCATCACGCCGCCGCCGTAGGATCAGGTAAATAAAAAAAAAATTCTGTTGTCCATTTTTAGACGTGCGTTTCAGCGGGGAACTGCATCGAACTGACAAAAATCGTACGAAATTTTATTCGCAGTGCGTGCTAGGTGTAATTCCTATCATGGAAAATAATACGCCAGAATGAAAGTCGCGCGGTGAAATATCGCAGTGCGGACAGGGCCTTAATGTATAACAAATGTCAAAATTTAACATTTATAATAGAAGACTTTTAAATACCTTTATTATGGTTTAAACGTTTTCTTTTTTAATTTTAATTAACGCTGCAAATAGTTTTTGTCAACCCTAAAATTCATTTTTGTATTAACCCCTTTTACGTTTCTAATAACCCCTCATTCGTATCCATTCACCCCTTTCTTCGTTTCTATTAACCCCAAAGGTGTTTTTATTCACCCCTCAGTCGTATCCATTCACCTCGAATTCGAGAAAAAATACCAGTATCCTGATTTTACTATTTAAAAGAATAAAATCGTTCAATATCGATATTCATATTTGTATTAATAATAGATGAGAAACTCAACTCCCTAAAAAAATTTTGCTACAAGGAAACACTGAAGAACTTGATGTTTAACTAAAAGTTTTACACAGCATAAAACTACTTGTACTCACACGTTTATAATAACCGCCCTTTTCTTTACTGTCATCAAAATTGACACTAATTGAAAGGTTACCAAAATAAAGGAAAAATGTTGGCAAATAATAAACAGTAGTAATAAACAGACGTTCCCGAGCTGTAGACAAACCTAGAGACAACTTTATCAAATAACCAGACTTGTGTCTATAAATCCCGCGATTTCTATTCACCCCATCTTACGGTACGTGTAAATAATATCATTCAAAGAAAAAAAAAGAAAATAACGAAATTATTATTTTATTAATAAATAAATTATGTTTTTTATAATTTTAATTATTATAAATATTATAAATTATTGCAAATATAAATTATTAATTATTATTGTTTTTTTTTTTTGGTAAGATAAATAATCAATTTATTGTATTCAAAATAGACACATTTTCATGTGATTTACATTTTTTGCATATATTAGGTCCTAACATATGAAATTGGCGTTTTGTACGGGAGGAATACAAAGTCAATTTTTTTTTGTAAAATACATTTAATTAATCAAAGTATGCACTGTTGTTATCTGTGCACTTTTGCCATCATAGGTAGATCATTCAGTTTTGGCGGGAACTTGATCGGCGGCGGTTTGCAGCTCCTGTATTATTGTTTAAATAATGGTTTGAAGTGGATTTTGATATGTAAAAGTGGTGCGATTTTGTGTATTAAGTGTCTGCGCATGTGAATTATTAGTGGAAACGGTGATACAAGTGCTCTGATGGTGATGTGATTCTCAAGATAAGGTGTCTATCTGCTTAGGCGCCTTGAGATACCATCGCCAACTGTCAGCTGTCTGCTGACTCAAGTTGCCGGCAAAATCTCTCAAGGGCTGCACAATGTGATGCATCAACATATTGTGAAGCAGTGTACTATGAAGAAAATTATAATAAACCGAATAAAAATACCTAAGACTTGGCCTAAAGGTCTAGATACCAGGCCATAAACTCCAAAAAAAAAATTGGTAGTTCATTGATCCCTTTACTAAAAAAAAACAAGTGGGCGAGAATCAATAAACTCTTTGAAGGCGGTTTGGACTGCCGCATCGGAGTTGAATTTTTTTCCTTGTAAGAAGTTGTCCAAATTCCGGAACAAACGGTAATCTGTTGGAGCAAGGTCCGGGGAGTACGGTGGATGTCGCAGACATTCCAATTGTAGCTCATCTAACTTAGTGGTTGTTTGTTGTGCAGTATGTGGTCTTGCGTTGTCGTGAAGCAGCAGTGGCCTAGAGCGATTGACCAATCTCGGTTGTTTAGCAGCTAGTTCTTCCTTCATGGTTTGCAGTTGCTGACAATAGATATCAGCCATTGCGACGAGCGCTTCCGATTATCGTACAGTATCCACTTTTCATCACAAGTAATGATTCGATTTAAAATCCCTTCATTATTGTGTCGGTTGAGCAAAGTAACACAGCAGTCGACGCGTGTTTGCAAGTTCGATTCACTCAATTCATGAGGTACACATCGTTCAATTTTTTTTACTTTCCCGATTTGCTTCAAGTGGATTAATACAGTTTTATCACTTACCCCGAAGCCTGCAGCTATCTCTGAAGTGCTTTGTGATGGATCCGCTTCCACAATAGCCTTTAATTCTTCATTTTCCACTTTGGTCTTCGGCCGTCCACGGGGTTGGTTCTAAAGGTCGAAATTTCCAGAACGAAAACGTTGAAACCAAAAACGTACCGTGCTTTCTTTTGCGACACCAGCGCCGTACACATCATTAATCCTTAGAGCTGTTTCTACAGCACTGGTGCCACGGTAGAACTCGTACTCGTAAATATACCGATATTTCATGTTTTCAAAAGTTTTCAAAAATAATGAGCAAAAAACAAATGAATGACTGTTTTCAAAACTCAAATGTACCATAAAATGAATTTATATATTTGAATTTGGAATTCTTAACCAAAGAGGAGATATTTCAGATGAAAGTGGTCAGTACGACAAAGCGCCAATTTCATATGTAAGGACCTAATATATATGGCTGTTGAGTAGACAAGATGTTTTTAACTCGTATTATCTACAGTTTTTTATATAAAAAATACATTATTGTCTCTTATCAATTATGAACAATATTATGCATATTTTAATATGATTTTATTGATTTTTTTTTTCAATAAAAATCAGATAATTAGATGATATGAAATAAGGTATTGTTGCTAAAAACACCACAATTACTGTTTTTAACGATGTTAACAATATGTTTCTTCAAATATGTTATAATTATAAATACAACTTTTCTCAAAGTAAGTAAAGAGTCAATAAATAGTACTAAAATTATCGGAAATATATTATCCATATTATTAGACTATCTGTTAATTATTTAATTAACAAGAAGACAGCTTTTGCCCATTTTTCCTCAATACGTTACTCTGAAAGTGAATGGATAAATTTATTTAAAAAAAACATGATTAATGAAGCAAATATTTTTACATATTCAATATTTCAATGTGCAGCTATGAATCGATAATGTATGAAGATATTACCTTTGGTACTTTAAATAACGATGATTGACGCAAATTATTTTTCAGTCTATTTTTCCGATCAGATGCTAAACCACTTGCACATTCACGCACAATACAATATTTCACCATTTTTTAATGTTTCTTTTTGTCAAAAATTAAAAAATAATGCCGCAAAGAAAATTTGTACATTATTCAACTAACTTCATCTACTTGTACTCATAAACAGCTAACTTCGCAGACACTATTACTTATAAATTCTACAAATTTTCAGGGACAGGCGGGCTATGCTTTAGTACGTAGCGATCGTTCTCCTTCTCTCTAACCTCCATGATATTGGACATAGGAAACGTCATAGCAAAATGATACATGACAGCTAACGTCCCCCCTCGCCTCTCGACATCCCTTCTAAGCCCCATTGCAAGCCGTCGCAGCCATATTCTTTGTTTTCATTTTGTTTTGTCACTAATTCATTCATTGTGTCACTGAGTGATATTTATTACCTTCGAGCATAGAAATCTCCCTTATGAGGCGATTTATGGGGGAGGCCTATGTTCAGCAGTGGACTTTAATAGGCTGTAACAGTAAGGCCTCATAGCACTACACGGGTAACCGCAATGCGGCTAGCCGTCCAGCTAACCGCAGGATGCGATTGCGAATGCGGCCGACTGGATTGCGAGCAGCCGCATTCGCAATCGCAACCTGCGGACGAAAAACCGTTGCCATTTCGGTCATATCGATTCATTTCAAAGATGGTCGTGGAAGAAATTGCAGCTATTTACTATATTTACACATGTAACGTAAAGAAAAAAAAACAAATAAAGAAGTATTGGGTGCATCCTTATTTCCAAACACGAGATGAAAGCAATCATTTTAAAATATTATTGAAGAACTAAAATAATATGAAGATAAGTTTTTTGGATTCACTAGAATGGGCATAAGCACGTTTGAAGAACTCTGGATTTCGATGATAAATTTTATGATAGTTTTTGAGTTATTCCTAATATTTTATATTGAAGTCGATTGAACAATTTTTTTTAATTTTTAATTATGAAACTAATGAATCGAAATAAGCAATTGTTGCAACTTTGTCTCAAAAATGTAACCCTGTGGCCTTCTTTTCAAGATCAATGACTGTGAATGTAAACACCCAACTATAGAAAAAGAAGTAGTTCGAAACATTTTCTAGTAGGGCGTGAATTTCGTTTAATAAATGATCTTAGGTCACGATCTTTAATATTTAACATGAAACAGAACATTACAATAAATAATATTAAGATAAAAAGATGTGAATCAGAACTTTCTTGCTATAAGCACAGAATAAATAATAGTACAAGAACAGAAGAGTCACTCTCTGATAGCAAACTTGCGAGTTTAAACCTAGTTACAACGTAGTTAATGTTCATAATACTTTGCACGCTTCGGAAGCGACCTTCGTTAAAATAGCCTAACGATTAAATCTTCGATAAAAAATTTAATGCTGCGCGCGCATTTAATCACAATGCACCTTACGTCCGCGTGCGAGAGTCTGTATCACTTAGCCCGTTACGCGCCTTTGTTAAGGCCGCTCCTACTATAGGAATAGATGTTGTGAGAATAAAAATTGAATCCTTTGATATAAGTTGGTAGTAGCTTAGAGTATTTATAAGTAAAGCTTGCTTATAAATACTCTAAGGGTAGTAGAATACACCGAGGTGTTATGCAATGTATTAGTAATTTGCTGATAGAAAATTATTGTTCAATGTGAGCAAGGTTAATATGCAACATCGAGAAAAATTAAGATTATAACAACGTGAAGGTCTTTGAAACTCAGATAATTTACTTACTTACCATTTTAACCAACTTCAAAAAAGGAGAAGGTACTCAATTCGACTGTATTTTTTTTATGTGTGTTACCTCAGAACGTTTTTCTAGGTGAACCGATTTTGATGATTCTTTTTTATTTGAAAGCTGGTGCTTATAATTTATATATATATATATATTGACCCATATAAATTTGATCAAGATACGACCAGTAGTTTTGGAGTTATCCTTAATAATGCGTATTAATATTGAAGTCGGTTGTACAAAATTTTTAATTTTATTACTTGTCGCTCTTCCTCTCTTTTAAAAAAAATAAGGATTTTCTCCTGTATCGCGGGGGCAGTTTACATACATAGAACAGACACAGAAAAATTATTTGTAGGCCATACAAATACTTGTTCCGTGCGGATTCGAACGCGCGGCCCTTAGCGCTGCAACTCATTGCTAAACCACTGCGCCACGGAGCTGTCACTTGTCTGTTTCACATTTTTTACTACTTACAAACATGCGACACGTGACGGCATTATTAATGAAAGAGTGGCAATGAGAAGTGCTGCTATTTTCAATCTCTTTCTTTTATCGACCAAGTCTTAAACTAATTTGCAGTATATGCTGATCTCGCATTAGTAGGCAGTCACTAGTACTGGGAAGTCTATTTACACTAAAAGATTTTTAGGTCATTGGCATTATACGCGAAAAAATCAAAAACTGCGAAGCTATGGTCGGGTCGCTATATCAAATAATAAATCTGTAACTATGGCGTCAGTAACTAGATACCTAATTATTTAGATCTACCTATAAATATTTTATTATTTATTTATTTAATTTAACAGTTTATGTACACATACATACAAAATGGTAAAAAAAAACATAATTATGAACAAAGGCACTGCTTATTCCATGATAAAATTTCTTCCAGCAGACCTATTGAAAGATTTAGATTGAAGGAAATAGAGGTAGTCAAAGTGTGCACTTACATAAAATATACATTATATACAATCATCATCATCATCATCATTACAGCCCTTCATAAGTCCACTGCTGAATATAGGCCTCCCCCACGGAATGCCACAAAGCACGGTCCTGAGCCACCTGCATCCATCGACTTCCTGCATGTCTTACCAGATCGTCACTCCATCTAATGGGGGTTGCCCTACACTTCGTCCGCCGGTACGAGGCCGCCACTCGAGAACCTTTTTTCCATATATAAATAAATATTATATATTATAAAAAATATAATTCAATATATATTTTTAATGTTACCTATACCTACATATTACGATTTAATAATTATGGAGTGAATAATAGTACTCTTTAACATGTCTTTTAAACATAGACACCGATTTAGCATCACGAATCCTAAAGGGAAGTGAATACCACTATCGTACTACATTAACAGAAAAAGAATGAGAATAGAGCATGGTATTGAAAGACGGAAATCTTAACAATGTTCTAGTATTTGATCTATATGGTACGTCTGGAGAATGAACAAAAGTAAAAGATTTTTTAGATATAGCGGAATAGTAGGATTGTGTAGAATATTGAAAAGAAGACAGAGGATCGAGTGTTCCTGCGAAGGTGGATTGGGAGCCATTTAAGCTGCTTGCGATAAACAGAGACGTGATCGAACTTCTTTAAGCCAAAAGTGTATCGAATACATACATTTTTCAAGCGCTCAAGTTTATTTATTTGCTCCTCCGTAGCATCCAAATAACAGACATTAGCGTAATCTAAAATTGGCAAGATAAGAGTCTGGACTATAGATATCTTAGTAGACAGAGGTAGAAAACTTTGAAGACGTTTTAGAGAATGAAAGGCGTGAAATATTTTCCTACTTACATCCGTAATATGTGCGCCCCTAGTCAGATTGCAGTCGAAAATAACGCCTAGGTTCTTGGCGGTACCTAAGTAGAGAATAGTGGTGCCATCGATTCGTAGAGCTTGGAGAGAGGAGAAATCAAGCAAGCCACGCGCATATCTTTTGCCTATTATCAAGGCTTGGAATTTAGTTGGGTTTATTGTGAGACCAAATACTGATCTCAACCATTCGCTAATCTTATTTAAGTCATCATTCATAGTTTCAATCGCCAAGTTAGCTTCAGATGCCACAAAATTACGACATAACTGCAAATCGTCAGCATAGAGATGGTAATTAGATGATATGACCTTGGTGATGCAATTAATGAAAATAATAATATATTTAATTTAAAAAAAATTACCTTTCGATATCCTTAGGAACAGTAAATAATGAAAAGTCAACATTCCTATTGTTAGTTATTTAAGAACCCGTATGACATGCAGTACCTTTTGGCTGTTTGAGTGGCCATACTTGGATAAAAACTCAAAAATAAGTATCAAAATTGCCTAAATACTTATAAGAGAAAAATGCTTTCTTGTTAACGTAAGGTGCGCGTCAACTCGAGCGCGCGCGTGACAACGTCACTTAATTAGCCTCTTGTAGGCGGCCGCGAAGCGTAGGTATATTTTCATTCCTAAAGCGTGGAGTGAGACAGGCCTGATATATGTATGATATTATTATTAATAAACTAGGAAAAGGGAATCTTGCAGCAGACACACTCTCTCGAATTTGCGTATATGTCCACTCAGCTGCATCTTATTACGTTTTTAACTATTTGTTTGTAATGTTCGACAAACCTTCATACTTACACTCGGAAAGAGGGGCCCGCGTGTGAGTCGTAGGAGTTAAATTTTTTTTCACTAGACAAAGAAGATATGCTAAGATATAGTGTAGTGAAGAATGAAAGCCCCAACTTCAGAAAGTTAAATTATTTTGTCTCTTTTAGTTCCTAGAAGTCAGGATTTACTTTTAACAAACATTTTTTTTTTGAATTGAAAACTCCTTTAGAATCGTTGTGATTTAAAATTCGATGAAACGAAAAGCGACTCTAAAAAGAGACAAACATATTCATCTATAGGAATTAGCCTGCCT
This sequence comes from Parnassius orleans, assembly GCA_029286625.1. Lineage (NCBI taxonomy): Eukaryota > Metazoa > Arthropoda > Insecta > Lepidoptera > Papilionidae > Parnassius > Parnassius orleans. Next base: position 1,880,599 of record JAGSMP010000039.1, on the reverse strand, counting down.
AAATTATATCCGTCTTTGTGCGGTGCTTTAAAGATGGTTAATATAACTTTTTTTTAAATGAATATATTGAACCATATTGAATAAAATTATCATATCCAATCCATTGATAACAATCAACGATTTCGTTACTTACCAACTTATATTAAATTAGTCGTGTTTAATCTCAATGTTGTCTAAATAGTTACATTAAAAGCTTCGTCTCACTATTTTGCTACCCCTAAGGGGTGAAATTTATTCTCTAAATTTATATGCGACCACCCCTGTAGTATAACCTATTAAGTTAAAAAAGAATCATAAAAATCGGTTCACAATTGACGGCGAAATCGGTGAACATATATAAAAAAAAATACATACATTCAAACATAGAACCTCCTCCTTTATTTGAACTTGGCTAAAAATACGTTATATTCCAATGGAGGTAATGCTCTATCAAACGTTTTTATTCGATTCGGTCGTTGCCCTGCATTTATTACTAATGTAATACCTCATGAAAGAATGTTTAGACACAATCGAAAATCCGCAAATGGATGTAAATTGTCAGCATGGCTAATGACACCAAGGCCATTGTTTATGAAAATCCACAACATAAATTCTGACTATTCGCCACTTTAAGAAGAAGTAGAATTAAAATTGTCCTTTATTACAAAATAAGGAGGCTATAAAGAAGGAAAGAGGTTTTCACGACTTCATGTCCACAGAACACAATTACTCTCTACCGAGAGATCATGTCTCTGTTGAAGTCAAAGAGTATAGTAATTGTCCTATGTTGAAGTTATGATTTGCAAGTGGCATGACAATAGCATGGTGACAGTTTGCTCAAATGCGATTGTTATAACCATAGACTTAGAATATACTGGCGTATAGACCACCTGACAGCCCGAAAACGCGTGACCAATTTTGATTTGTCATTGTGTGCGTTAGCTAGTGATGTATATTTTACTTAAAAGGACTATCGAAAATGATTGTTAAGGAAGCGGTAAAAAGATTATAAAAAATTGTTTAGTGCATGAAGTTGAATAACTTCAAAAATTAACTGAATTTTACTATGATAGTTCTAAAATAATTAAAAAATATTCATATAACATGTTCCTGGGAATAAGCTGAACCTACCTGCCTTTTGTTGGATTTTAATTCAAATGTATAAAATCTCAGGTGACTTTACCGATAAACTTAAAAAAACTCCCCAATAATCAAACCAGAATGTTGTATTTTCGAGTTATGATCTTTGGAGAAAAATATTTACTGCCGTGGGCAGTTTCCCTGGAATTTATTTTTTAACATATTGTTAATATAAATTAGTAGATACTAAACTAAGTATATACCTAATTATATTTTATATGTTTTATAAAATGTTTTGATGGGGAAACAAAAACGGGGACACGGAGTACATAATGGCTGCTTTATTTTTCATATAAGTATTACTTGTGATAATTACAAACATTTAATAATTAATAGATTATAGAAGTTTATTTTAACATTCGACTTAAGTATGAATGTAAACTTAATAATTTAAGGAAGGAAACTTGTAGGAATCAGTTAAATAAGATTGCTCCGTTTAAAGGCCAATATGTTTATGAGGCTTCATCATGCTTCATGTTTATATTCTTTCATCTGTCCCTGAAAAGTATAAAGTAATAATAAACTTATTATCATTTTAGCTGCATAAGTGTCTGAGGATACAGATGCACTCTCTATTCTCTCAATCTCGGTATGTTAAGAAAATGGTCACTCATTCATGGACTGACCGCGGCAAGTGCAACTTAATTTCGCAGATCTATTGATCTGCGCAGCTATTACTTAACCACGAGTTCCTCTTCTCTACGACTAACGCTGTAGGGAATGAACCACGCTATTTAAGCCCTCGCGACAATGTCGTCGGCCATCAAGCATGAATCGGGCATTGACCGTTGTGAGTATCAAATACTATGGAATTTATACTATCACGTCTCATGCGCGGTCGTCTAGTAGCGCTTGAGGAGCATTACTAAATATCTATACCTAACTACGCTAAAAGTTTTATCGCTATGATTTGGGAATATAATCCGAAGATCCGAAAATAGCATGATGCTATGAATATTGTACTAGTGTGACCTTGAGGCTGTGCGGTTGGTTAAGCAAGGTTATACTTTTATCTTGGTTGATAAATAGATACTTAGTTGGGTTCATAATGGCTTAAAGAGGACAATCTCAAGATTTTATTTGTCTTTAATGTACTACAGTTTTATAATGTATGAAAATCTGTCTTTATATTTATCTAAAGTTTTGAAAGTCATATTTTTGAAGTCTTATTATAACAATATTTTACTTACTGGTAGAAATTATGTAGAAATGACTCCTTTTAATAAAATTGTTTTTATTCTACTTTTTCTTTTATACTTCCCAAGAAAATGTTTGCTGCACATAGTTGAGTCCTTGTTTACATTCCAACCAACCCGTCCAATTAATCTTAACCATTTTTTCTAATTATAGAATCCGGAGGGAATCTGTTTGACAAACGGCGAAATAAAATTACATTTTAGAACGCAAACCAAGGATTTTTTTTCTTGTTTTGTGGGCAAGTCTATCGATTCATTATAAACATTCAAGATAAATATCGACATTAATTTTGATATAGTTGAGTCAATCCCCAGCGTACATTAAAAATATTTTGTATAAAAATGTATTTACCAACATTCATGCAAATTATCAACAACGTGACTTTTTTCTTTGCAAAATATCAAAATTAACAAAATAATTGAATATATTCCATATTTTAAACAGTATGTAACATAAATTTTAACCAAAAATAAACGCGTCATAACATTGACAACGTCTTGAGAATTTACCTGTGATATGTGAAATTATCAGGATTATTTCTATTATTAACAGCACAGACACTCACGGAACAATTAACCATTTTGGAAAAAAGTTACTTACTAAAAATAACCACTATTATACTTTAAAAAATTACAAAATATCTCGGAGCTATTTCTTGCGTGCCGAATTGTGCCAACCTGTCATTCAAAATCGGTTACAGAGTCATGAGATTTGGTATCCTTTTCTTTCTTGCATTTTTGCCATAAGGAATTTTCTTGTCCCTTGCACACTATGTTGGTCTATACGCTAGTATATTCTAAGTCTATGGTTATAACCTCCTTACACAAAACAGATCGATATTCTTAAAAAGAGAAAATGAAATAACTGTTTCTCAACCACATTTGATACATCAATATAATCAAAATATGGGAGGTGTTAATCTTTTCGACCAAAGCATTTCATCACTCAGGACGAGTATTCTCGGTAAGAAGTGGTATGTGCCCTTCATCTTGCTCTGCATTGATATGTCACTACAGAACGACTGGTTACTCTTCAGATACAATGGTGGTAGGAGATGGATATTATTCCATCTCGCTTCCTTATAGCCGCCAAGGCCGTCTACACTACGTCAGAAGGGGTCGTGACGGAAAAATCTTACACTTTTTCTCGCCTAGCCCCCATCCGCCAAATTCGTACCGTCCGATAAGGAACTTCGTTCCAATATGCGGAGAAGTAAACCAGGCCCAAGCAGACCATCATCACTAACAGTGGATGCCAGATTTGATGAAAAAGGTCACTATGTTATCAAACAATCACAAAATTAAAGCACAAGGTGTGCACTGTGTCACCGATTGTGTCCTGCAAGATGCGTCAAGTGCGATATTGGTCTACATGTTGACTGTTTTCTTACTTATCACACCAAAAAATAACACTATGTTCTTTATATGCATATCACAGGTTATAAAAATGTGTATGTTTTTGTGATGTCATATATTATGTGTATTGTAAGTGTACTTGTTAAATAAATAGATAAATAAAATGTTCAGTTTTGACCTTCTGTACTAGCTTTGGTATTTATGCTTACGTACAAGCCTATTGCTACTGTACCACATACGATACGGCCCTTACCACCTCCGCTATGTTATTGTAATTTCCTTGTATCAAACCGAAGTATAATCTAATAAAAATAGATAAAAACACTTGTTTTAGAAAAAATTAGGGGTTGGGTTTAGTATCAAGTCGCCCGAATTTCAGGACTCTGTCACTGTGTGTGTGTGAGGGGGGGGGGATCAAAGGGGCTTATCTCAAGCCCCCATGCAATTTTAGCTGCCGGAGCTGCGTCGAAATATTTACAAAAAAAAATCTAAAAATATTCGTAAATCACTATTAATTAATACCTGAAACGGATCTTAAACTACACTAAATTCTTATGTTTTTTAAGTTGCATCTGTCAAATAAAAAAATTTGGCACGTCCGGCGAGGGGAAAAGGTGGGGGGCGAATCTACCCTCCTACTTCCCCCGCCCCCCGCGCCCCTATTAAGGCGACTTGATTCTAAACCTTAACCAAAAATAGTTTCAGGTCTAAATGGGTTATAAAACTTAGTATTTATGTTTTGTCTTATTTTATCAACAGCTCACTTTTCTCGAGTCTCCAGGCACATTTTTGCCTTGATTTATGACAAATCAAAGCATTTAAGTTTGGCGCGTCTATCTGGTCAATTGCTCCCGTTTTAACAAATGGCAACTGTCTTTTAGTTTTTAGTAAAAGACAAAAAGTACATACTCTGTGCTTTTAGTATTGTCAGTTTAGTCAATTCTTCCGGTCTTTTTATTCCTCCGTGGCATGGCGGATGGTCTTTACCACCGCTTGTAGTGTGTTTTTAGAGGAATTGATTCGCTGATAAAGCGAAATGGTAAGTTCCAGTTAAATAAATGTGTCCTACTATACGGGAATTAGATAATGTGGTGAAAGTAATGGACAATAAGTGCTATCTTGGAGAGTTTTAGGTTCATTTATTGTAATCCCACGTGTTTGTTCAAATTCCTATATATATCTACAACCTGGTATATTTTTGTAAGTTGTCACGTTTCTATAACTTTAAATCTGGCATTTTCACCAAATTTATCGTTTAATTTAGTAAATATATCGATTTGAGTGAGTATTGTTGACTAATGATACGGCATGCAACCAATTTGTTCCCATGCCATTAGCCAGTTGTATATATTTTAGAATTTTTAAATTAATATTGTGCTAAACTTTAGGTTTCTTAGAGGTATGGTTTAATTTTCAACGTTAATGAAAGATTTTAACAATCATGCAATCGTTTGAGCGTAATTTTATTTTGAGGTTAGTAAAGCATTGTTTTTTTCTATTCACGAACCAAATAGTTTTAACCTAATCTGATATATTTGATGGATATAACGCTATGAACACGTCGTACTCCTTGAATACCAACACATTAAATTTTCATTGTGTGTACATAATATTATCTCACTACCCCGAACTCTTCCTGGTCGTACTGTTACTTGTCCTCCAGGTACAGAAAGGGGAATATTAAACATTCTTGTAGGAAACACTACGCATACAAGTTTGAGTAGTGTGTCGACATAAAGAAAACAGCTTTTTTTAAGAAGAGGGGGCACCCCATCAATATTTATTACTCAAACATGGAATATCTGTAAATTTGTTTACCATGATTACAATGTTTTGTAGATTCCTCATAATTCTTTTACTATTTATAAGCTAATATATCATCATCGGATTTTTGACGCTCAGCCTTTAATTATACTGGAACTTGTTTACTCAAATTAATCAAAACACATCAGTATCTGGAAATACTGATGTATGTCAGTAAAAAGGTTATTGAGCTTAAAAAGATTCTAGTAAAAATAGACACTTTTACAAGATATTTGGATACATAGTAAAAAATAAGTAGAATAGAAATTAGTATCCTCACGGCTGACTTTGACTATAAAGACAATCATCATTTTATTCGATGAGTGTATGATATACTGGTACTTATCTACAAACTTATAAACTATTATGGCTCAGTTTTACAAATTCCTAATATACAGTAGTCTTATATTATAAATGTTAATTAACATTATAAAAAAAAGTCAATCCCAAAATCTCACAATAATACAAAGATAATATATTAGTAAATCTTGAATTCTATTAATTTCACAGTAATAGATAAATATATTAACTACAATCATATACATAAATCATTGCTAAAGGCGTAGAGAAAACCAACAAGCACATAGGTTTTCTACCGACTTCAAAAAGGAGGAGGTACTCAATTCGACAATTTTTTTTTTTTGTGTGTTACCTCAACTTTATTTTACATGAACCGATTTCGATGATTCTTTTTTTATGTGAAAGTTGGTGTTTCACATGTGGTCCCATATAAATTTGATAAAGGTCAGACCAATAGTTTTTGAGTTACCCTTAATAATATATATTGAAGTCGGTTGTACAAAATTTTTAATTATTAGTATCGTTCTTGCAATTCGCAACGTCAAGCGGACTTTACTTGTTGAATGTGTAACATGCACATTGCGATAGTGTGCATGTCTGACGGAGCAATCAGTTGTGAGAGTGCCATTGCTATCCATACCAGATTTTGGTCTCGTGCACACTGACACATTAACAGATACATGCTTACCACTTGTAAAGCTTGCTCAACTTCATGAATTGCAAGAACTATATTATTACTAAATTTACCCTAGACAGCTCATAGTACACATGCGTACACCCAACATAGTGTCACATACTTGGTCCTATTCTAGTACCAAGATTCAAACTGGTGTGGTATTATCAGAGGAGGAATTTTTTTTTTAAACATTATTAACATATTTCACTCTATCTAGATGTCGTTTCTCAAACGTAAGTTAACTCTAGGTACACTGATTACTCCATTTTGCTCATTTTCGTCTCATTATTTTAAGGGGTTGTAGCTGAAAATCAGTATTTGTTAAACTACAACAAATTGTTGTACTTTTAGTTATTAATAGTATGTAAATGTATTAATTAATTGCCACAAAACGTACATGATTGGAGAATCAAATGTCTTTATATATCTATCATTAAAAGCATATAGAAGTTTGTTTACTGAAGTTATAAAAAAATAACATCAACTAATACTAATTTCCACTTGCAGAGTCTATCAGTCGCCCGACCTTTAGTGTCGGTATACTCTGAGAAGAGTGAGTTGGTGCCTGGCGCCTCTATCGCTCTTCCCTTCGTGTTCAAGGCGCCCATCCGCCCAGACCTCGTTAATGATGTCCATGTTTCTATGTCCAAGAACTCAAGGCAGCCGTACTGCGTTAGCAAGGAGGCTGGTATGTAAAAAGTTTTGTCAATTTTAACATCAATAAAAAATTATCAATACTTTAAAGCAAAACTTCTATAGATACTGGTCATTCACAAAGCTTGTTGTTGAGTTTACGATGACCAAAACTGAAATGATCAAACTCAAAATGAACCATGTTGATTTATTATAATAGCAGGTCATCTGAAGGTAAGTAGATACTGTGGTCCATATATGGCAATAACAATAATGAAAGGGTTCCGTACACTCCCCTTACAAAATGGCAGCATTATTTTCCTATTTGCAATGGACTTCATAAAAAGGAGGAGGTTATCAATTTGACTGTATTTTTTTGTGTTACCTCAGACCTATTTTCTAGGTAAATCGATTTGATGATTCTTTTTTTATTTGAAAGCTGGTGCTTCACATGTGGTCCCATATAAATTTGATCAAGATCTGACCAATAGTTTTTGAGTTATCCTTAATAATATATATTGAAGTCGGTTGTACAAAATTTTTAATTATTAGTATCGTTCTTGCAATTCGCAACGTCAAGCGGACTTTACTTGTTGAATGTGTAACATGCACATTGCGATAGTGTGCATGTCTGACGGAGCAATCAGTTGTGAGAGTGCCATTGCTATCCATACCAGATTTTGGTCTCGTGCACACTGACACATTAACAGATACATGCTTACCACTTGTAAAGCTTGCTCAACTTCATGAATTGCAAGAACTATATTATTACTAAATTTACCCTAGACAGCTCATAGTACACATGCGTACACCCAACATAGTGTCACATACTTGGTCCTATTCTAGTACCAAGATTCAAACTGGTGTGGTATTATCAGAGGAGGATTTTTTTAAACATTATTAACATATTTCACTCTATCTAGATGTCGTTTCTCAAACGTAAGTTAACTCTAGGTACACTGATTACTCCATTTTGCTCATTTTCGTCTCATTATTTTAAGGGGTTGTAGCTGAAAATCAGTATTTGTTAAACTACAACAAATTGTTATACTTTTAGTTATTAATAGTATGTAAATGTATTAATTAATTGCCACAAAACGTACATGATTGGAGAATCAAATGTCTTTATATATCTATCATTAAAAGCATATAGAAGTTTGTTTACTGAAGTTATAAAAAAATAACATCAACTAATACTAATTTCCACTTGCAGAGTCTATCAGTCGCCCGACCTTTAGTGTCGGTATACTCTGAGAAGAGTGAGTTGGTGCCTGGCGCCTCTATCGCTCTTCCCTTCGTGTTCAAGGCGCCCATCCGCCCAGACCTCGTTAATGATGTCCATGTTTCTATGTCCAAGAACTCAAGGCAGCCGTACTGCGTTAGCAAGGAGGCTGGTATGTAAAAAGTTTTGTCAATTTTAACATCAATAAAAAATTATCAATACTTTAAAGCAAAACTTCTATAGATACTGGTCATTCACAAAGCTTGTTGTTGAGTTTAAGATGACCAAAACTGAAATGATCAAACTCAAAATGAACCATGTTGATTTATTATAATCGCAGGTCATCTGAAGGTAAGTAGATACTGTGGTCCATATATGGCAATAACAATAATGAAAGGGTTCCGTACACTCCCCTTACAAAATGGCAGCATTATTTTCCTATTTGCAATGGACTTCATAAAAAGGAGGAGGTTATCAATTTGACTGTATTTTTTTGTGTTACCTCAGACCTATTTTCTAGGTAAATCGATTTGATGATTCTTTTTTTATTTGAAAGCTGGTGCTTCACATGTGGTCCCATATAAATTTGATCAAGATCTGACCAATAGTTTTTGAGTTATCCTTAATAATGCGTATTTAATCGACTTTGACTACATTGATGATGTTCTGATTTTATTTATATTGAAGTTGGTTGTACAAAATTTTTAATTTTACCCCTTGTTTATACTAGTATTTTGTGGCTGATAAACATGGTATTTCATGTTTGTACAGTCTACAAATAATTGTTCTGGGTCTGGATTCTTCTCCATATGTAAAACATTTCTTTAATACAGAAAGGACACCAGTGTTTGGTCAAACTAATTTTGATCAAACACTGGTGTTCTTGATGAACTAATTTTAATTCCAAGTTGAACGCAATTTCTTATTTTTCTAATGCCAATATTACCACAGCAGTAAACAAAGCTAACCAACATAATCAGTTCAAAATTGCCATCCACTTGCATCCACAGCATGTTGTGGAAAACGTCACCAGTGGCTCTGCACTCATCAACACAATTTAGATGACGCATTCTTGGAAAGGGTTTAAAGATGCTTTAATATTTATAAAAATAAATTAAAAAGCTGTTAAAGAAAATTTGTCTATCTGATCATACAAAATTCATTTGCTCAAAATATTTCTACCTCTAACATTGACTTAGAATTTGATTCACTTTTATTTTCTTTTTGATGAGCATATTAAAGTCAACTACTGAACTTAGACCCTTCCCATTGTTTAACCATCATGCAATTTGGCGGTGGATTTACAATTGCAGTACCAGATGTTTCGGTTTCGTACTTTTGAAGCTTTTATGAACAATTTTACAACTTATTAAAGTTTTTAAACTTAAAGCTCCTGGTATTTAATATGTAAAACTAATGATAGGATATGTCCTTTGCACTAAATGTCCACATTCAGTGAGCTGCAAGTGCTGCTGAGTGTTACTGCGGATTAGTGCTACATTAATGAACTGACTAGGCGTTCCGGGGCCACCTAATGGAGGTTACGGGTGCAGTGTTGGTGCAACAAAAATAACATTATTTGCTTTCTAATTTCCTTTCCGAACCTAATACACACGCTTAGTTGTGAAGTTGCAGAAACCAGCCTGATTAACACTATGTCTTCCTTAAAGAACACATCATTTAAATCCAATTATAAAACTTGGAAGTATCCTAAATAATACTATTATAAAATGAATGGATTCAATACATGATCTCTAATTTCGAACAGAATTCATATTTTTATTATTTCAATTTGACCAATTTGTTTTGTCAACACAGGTCACCAAACCAGTGCCGAATCATGGGGTACCGGTCGTGCCGTAGCCCGTATTCCACGTGTCCGTGGTGGTGGTACCCATAGGTAAGGAAATTGTATATTAAATTTAGTAATTCAGGATTATGTTAGGCAGCTAGTATTTATTTAATGCAAGCTTCTTCTAAAGAAATAAATCATTACAAACTGGTTTGTGAAGGTTTCACTATTTAATGTGAGGTACTGTTTAAGGTAAGTATGACAGGAGGTCAATAAGTTTGCGGAATTGTGACCAACAAGGGTTGGGGAACCATTGGACTCTTATACGCTCTGTTTAGTTAACAGGTTTATGCCATGGAAAAAATATTATATGTGTCATACACTTCCAAATGGCAGAAATCGGGCTTTTTAACTTTCCTCCAAAACTCATATCTCATTTTTGGACATAAATAATAATCGCTAATTAAAAAAAAAGAATCTGGGTGTAGAATAAGTGTTTTAAGATTTCAAAGAATGTTCTTTGTACGGCAGCTATCGAAACATGCGTTTCATGTATGGGCTTGTAGACTTCCTTTGGCTTTAAGGCCTCTGAAAGGCACCGATTGCCTCATATAGGGGATATACTACAGTGTTTTTATTATTTTAAGTAATCATGAATGATGTTACTCATCTTCCGTTCTAGATCTATGTTGCCTTTTGACACCCCCGGGATATGGGGCTGGATTCTCTTACGTCGCCACTAAACGGCGTACACTGTTGGCATTTAATATAGAATAACTATTAGGAGTATATTCCTGTTATCTTACTCATTTGCCAACTGCAAAATGAATTCATTACGGTAGGGTAAAATATCCTATATCGTGGATTTCGATACATTGTTTTTATGATCAAAGTCTCGACATGTGGGAGACAATTATATCTTTTTATTTAAATGAAAATCGCCAAAATTTTTATAGCATGTAGCAGTAGTACATGGTAAATATAGACTTGGTGAAGTTGCAAAAAGTTATTAGATACCTTATGCTTTATGGCTCTTTATATTGTGCAGCAGTCATGATGGGCTATGATGATTGACACAATGCCATTTTAACTTAGTTTGTTTATGCAAAAAATAAACTTTGGTTTTCCACTAAATACAGTGGCTCTTCTTTTTATTAAATTTTTTGTGAAAATATTTTTAACTTAGTGACTGAATCTATCTATCTCCGTATCTACACAAATATTATATATTTAAACAAAAGCATGCACTACAGGGCCTTTCTTACCTTTAAGTTAAGCAGAGAATTTTGTCTGTATATTGCTGCTAAGTTACAGAAACCATTATCCAACAAAAAAGTGCAACTCTTTGTACCTCATGCACTAATAATTATGTCCTACAGACCAAATTTTAGTCATCTGCGCAGGATAGGATTATATTATATGAGTGTGTATACAAACATAAGTGCACTCTACTATGGCTTCACTCTCATAGTTTGATAGGACGACAATTCGAAATGACCGAAGAGAGACCGGGTCCAGGACCAATGGCTTTTCGTTCTTCTCGAGGCACAGAGGTGAAACAGTACCATGTTCTTGATTGTGGGCTGCGACTGAAAATTTCTTGACCACAAACAAAACCTCAATTGAATTTTGGCCCAGGAGCACATGATCAGCAGTCTCGTTTAAGAGCAGTAGAGTAACACGGCAGTGAGAGTGCACTAACGCGGCTGTGACTGCAGGTCGGGGCAGGGAGCGTTCGGCAACATGTGCCGCGGCGGGCGCATGTTCGCGCCCACGAAGCCGTGGCGCCGCTGGCACCGCCGCGTCAACCTGCGCCAGCGCCGCGCCGCCGCCGCCGCAGCCGTGGCCGCCGCCGGGGTGCCCGCCCTCGTGCAGGCCCGCGGTGAGTGCTCACATTGCTCTGCAGCCGTGCCGCCGCCGGGGTGCCCGCCCTCGTGCAGGCCCGCGGTGAGTGCTCACATTGCTCTGCAGCCGTGCCGCCGCCGGGGTGCCGCCCTCGTGCAGGCCCGCGGTGAGTGCTCACATTGCTCTGCAGCCGTGCCGCCGCCGGGGTGCCCGCCCTCGTGCAGGCCCGCGGTGAGTGCTCACATTGCTCTGCAGCCGTGCCGCCGCCGGGGTGCCCGCCCTCGTGCAGGCCCGCGGTGAGTGCTCACATTGCTCTGCAGCCGTGCCGCCGCCGGGGTGCCCGCCCTCGTGCAGGCCCGCGGTGAGTGCTCACATTGCTCTGCAGCCGTGCCGCCGCCGGGTGCCCGCCCTCGTGCAGGCCCGCGGTGAGTGCTCACATTGCTCTGCAGCCGTGCCGCCGCCGGGGTGCCCGCCCTCGTGCAGGCCCGCGGTGAGTGCTCACATTGCTCTGCAGCCGTGCCGCCGGGGTGCCTGCCTCGTGCAGGCCCGCGGTGCTCACATTGCTCTGCAGCCGTGCCGCTGCCGGGGTGCCCGCCCTCGTGCAGGCCCGCGGTGAGTGCTCACATTGCTCTGCAGCCGTGCCGCCGCCGGGTGCCCGCCTCGTGCAGGCCCGCGGTGAGTGCTCACATTGCTCTGCAGCCGTGCCGCCGCCGGGGTGCCCGCCCTCGTGCAGGCCCGCGGTGAGTGCTCACATTGCTCTGCAGCCGTGCCGCCGCCGGGGTGCCCGCCCTCGTGCAGGCCCGCGGTGAGTGCTCACATTGCTCTGCAGCCGTGCCGCCGCCGGGGTGCCCGCCTCGTGCAGGCCCGCGGTGAGTGCTCACATTGCTCTGCAGCCGTGCCGCCGCCGGGGTGCCCGCCTCGTGCAGGCCCGCGGTGAGTGCTCACATTGCTCTGCAGCCGTGCCGCCGGGGTGCCCGCCCTCGTGCAGGCCCGCGGTGAGTGCTCACATTGCTCTGCAGCCGTGCCGCCGCCGGGGTGCCCGCCCTCGTGCAGGCCCGCGGTGAGTGCTCACATTGCTCTGCAGCCGTGCCGCCGCCGGGGTGCCCGCCCTCGTGCAGGCCCGCGGTGAGTGCTCACATTGCTCTGCAGCCGTGCCGCCGCCGGGGTGCCCGCCCTCGTGCAGGCCCGCGGTGAGTGCTCACATTGCTCTGCAGCCGTGCCGCCGCCGGGGTGCCCGCCCTCGTGCAGGCCCGCGGTGAGTGCTCACATTGCTCTGCAGCCGTGCCGCCGCCGGGGTGCCCGCCCTCGTGCAGGCCCGCGGTCAGTCTTCACACTCACTGCTTGACGTTTTTACACACTTCATCTAACATGATTTTTTTTCAATAAATTTTTCCTTATTTAGGTACATAACTTGAATAATTTCTCATTGTATAGTATCACCGATTGGATATTATTCCTACTTCAAAAACTACAAATTAATCCAAAATTGAGTTGCATGACTCAATATCATATCAGAGAATATTAACATATTATGTACGTTTTTGTGATGTCATATACATGTATTGTAAGTGTGCTTATTAAAATTAAATATTAGCTTAACCTGTATGTGTGTACATTATATATATGATTTAGGTAGCTTCAAGAAAAAGGCGCAACCGCATTTACCATCAGATGAGCCGTATGCTCACTTGCCCCTCTTATGTAAAAATATGTATGAATATCAAGGAAGATTGAACCCAGTTGTAGGTTCACTCGCATACTATAAAATTTACAGTGATCGCATTGCATAACTTCTTCCATAGCCTAAAATAAAGTATTATTTATCAAAATATTTTTTGTATTGACAACTTGATTGAGCAGTGGTAAGGTATTTAACAGATGTGCAGTACACAATATCTAATTTATCACCAGTCATCACGTTAAGTGTCTACTCCTGAACATCGGCTATGTATATAAAAATAAAGAATTAGCTATTTACTTTACACCTGACACTTAATGCTTAGTTAATCATTTAAGATTTAATATTTTTTATATATACTAGATAAACCCGGGTTCGAACCCCGCCGGCACCAATGAAATTGTTAATTGCAATTTTAAGTGCTCGGCGGTGAAGGAAACATCTTGAGGAAACCTGCATGTCTGAGAAATAAGAAAAAATATTTCTGAGATATGTGAAGTTCGCCAACACGCTCTGGGGCAGCGCGGCGGACACTTCCTTGCCCTAAAACCCTCTTATAAATGAGAGGAGGCCTGTGCCCAGCAATGGGACGTATATATGCTGTAACTTTAACTAGATAAAATTTAATCATAACCATCCATCATGATTAAATTTCAAATATAGATCCTTCTCTTATTTCCGATAATCGCCTCTTAATCCATAGAATAGTGTGAACATTTCTTTAACAATGTCACTGTACAGTCAGCTACATCTGCTTCAAAACAGTCTAATATAAATATATATATTTTAAACAGGCCACATCATTGAGAAGATTCCCGAACTACCTTTGGTAGTCTCTGACAAGGTCCAGGAGATCAACAAGACCAAGCAAGCTGTCATCTTCCTCAGACGCATCAAGGCCTGGTCTGATGTCTTGAAGGTACTGTCACTCAGTCTGCTTTTGTATACTGATGCTATGACTATACTTTGCTTGTATTTTTTAGATAGTTATTTATGTATAACTCACTTCTTTGTTTTTATATCCAATATTGGATTAAATGAATTTAATGAGCTAATTTGTTATTTAAATCTTTCATATTGTCAATAAATCTATACAAATAAATAAAATTGAATTGTCTGTTTGTAATGTCAAAATAACAGCTTTTTACTAAATGCATATGAAAGTCATATAGATGGAATATGTGTAAAGTATATACGGTACTTATAACAAAAACACAATTTTTATTTTTGTCCTGTCTGTTTGTTCCGGCTAATCTCCGAAATGGCTGGACCGATTTTGACGGGACTTTCACTGACAGATAGCTAATGTTATAAGGAGTAACAAAGGCTACTTTTATTTTAGAAAAAGAATTAGGGTTCCGCGTAAAAAATTAAAATCCAATCGTAATAAATTACACGCGGGTGAAGTCGCGGGGAACATCTAGTTTACTCGTATATCTGATTACCAGTCCCATATGAAAAATCACAGTATTTATAGAACTGTGGTTTTCAATTTTTGGGACCATAAAAAAATTCCTATCACAACAATCAGGTTGAGTTATATCAACCCTGATATAGATCTAGGAAGACAACAACAAGAGAACCTTTTTAGTGTCTTCTAATTTAAATTAAGTCTGCAATATTATACTAATATGCATGGATTTGATAAACATACTTTTTGACAGGCACTTTTTCAGTTTAAGTCCCAAGAGTGTGCTTCTTATTTCTAGCCTTCATATTGTTATTTTATTTACACGGCTAAGTTAAGTAATTTTCTGTATAGGTGTATAAGTCGCAACGACTTCGCGCCGGTAAAGGAAAGATGCGTAACCGCCGTCGCGTCCAACGCAAGGGCCCCCTCATTATTTATTACAAGGACCAGGTAAGTTCTTGTTACCAACAATCATTTATTACAGATTTATAATAGTTTTTTTAATGTCCTCCCCCCATTCACCACTCTAAGATTTTTTTGGTTATTTTTCAAGTACATTAACATAAAATATTTATGTAAGTAGTCCCTCACAAGCCTTACTTGTTTTATAGTATAAAAATCAAGTTACGATAGTTGAGGGTAGATTAAACTAACACTCAAAGGAAACATCAACTGACTCTAACCTCAATTGGTGTGTCGACATGTGGTGTACATTACAATTACATAAAAGCAATGTTTTTTTTTCCTCAAAAATAAGTTATACTAATATTTTATAAAGAAATCTAAGAGACCAAGTGTTTTCTTCTGCTGTAGTTTTCGTTATATGGAGTTTAAAAAAATAAGTGTTATTTATAAAATGTCACTTTCTAAAATTTCTATTTTTCTGTCTAGTCCATTGTTATGGCCTTTGTATGGAATTAGAGTGATAAAAGAGCATGCAGTCCAACCTGATGGTAAGTGGATGTGGTTTTTTTTGTTTTAAAGGTGACCATGTAGTAGAGAATATTTGTTGTATAGAAACTTTTTCTTTATAAAGAGTTAACACTACGTATCTATGATCGATAGTAGCCCATGATTTATTGTTCTTTTCTCATATAACGCCACCAAATTCCAAATTGTGAACTTATAATCCCATATTTTACTGTATAAAGCTTAAATTAGTATGTAGCCACAGCTGAGTTTATTTTTTCTTACAGGGACTGACTCGCGCTTTCCGTAACATCCCTGGCGTGGACCTACTCAAAGTTGACAAGTTGAACCTCTTGAAACTGGCCCCTGGTGGCCATGTTGGACGTTTCATCATCTGGACTCAGTCTGCTTTCGAGAGGCTTGGTGAGTACCTTGAGTATTGTTTCAATATAAATAGCAAAATTTAGAAAAACATTCCCTCATATCAAAGGAATGGTAAATATTTACTGTTCGTTTGATATAAGGGAATGTTTTCCTATAATTTTAATAATTTAAACTAGAAATTAAATCAAGATATGATAAAATAAAAAAACGAGAAAACAACTTGACAAGTGAATTCGGTTTTTAAGTCATCAGAATAGCCATACTTTAAGAAACCTCCTTGATGTGATTATGTAATTTAGGAATTTTAGAAGTTGATTTAACACTTATAACATATGCTCGTTGCTGTTGTAATTTTAAGTAGGTCGTTTCGCACGCAAAGAAAAACGACAAATCGGAACCATTTTATATTGTAAATGTCTAACATCAATTTCATTGATGAAACTATGTGTAACAATAGATTTATTGTTAACACTGTGTACTGGTGGTGTAAGCTATCTACAATTCTATATCATTCCGTGGATATCGTGAGAGGCGACAGGGGGAATCAAACGTGGCTGATTTAACAGCAGTTCCTGGCTCTGTGTGGCTCTGATACCCCTTTAAATTAGTGAACATTTTTTGTACTTCAGTAGCTATTTTTTAATTTATTTATTTATTGTTGATACGTGTGTTTCATCACTTGCCTAAGACCCTGTTTGGTTAATGCACAAAGACTGACAGAATAGCAGGAGTAATGGGTTTCCTGTTACAGCTGAGTCACAGACTGTTTTGTCACAACTAATTATTAAGCTGTCTATTTAAATTTTAACATTGTATTTTTTGTGGCAAATAAGTACTTTTTATTTTATTTATTATTTATATATTACCATTTTCGAGTTTTTGCTATACTAACGGACAGCAATTGATTTTTATATATAGAGATACGGACAGCAGCGTGTTCCTAATAATAATTAGAAAATAAAAATATTGCAGTTCCCATCTCGCCTGCCACATGTTATAACTATGGTTTGATGACAGAATGGTGCCAGGTACGGTCCCCATTATGAGGCAATCTATGTGGAAGCCTATGTTTAACAGTGGTATTTATTGACATTGATTGGTTTACATTGAATCATATAATGTTACATGTAATTATAACTCTGTTTGGCATTGATAACATTATCATAATTTTAACGGTATTTCATGCCCAACGAGGATTACTCAGTTACACTGCTATTTACCATGCAGATTGCATGCTTTACAGTTTTCTGTACATTTAAAATTCCCCTCAAAGCCTTACTCGTACTGCATTTTGTTGTTCGGGTTACGTATATGAGGGGTATAGCAACTTGGTCCCATAGGAAGCAATGACTTGTTGAAGCAGGTTGGTGTGTCGAAATGTGGAGTACATTTATAGTGCCATACTATGGTAGGGTCATTCTCCATGAGTATCTATGTAGTAATTTTGTGACAAATTTATAAATCATTGTCTTGTTTTAGACGCCCTATTCGGCTCATGGAAGACACCATCAAAGGAAAAGAAGAACTTCAACCTACCACAGCCCAAGATGGCCAACACTGATCTGACCCGTCTGCTCAAGTCTGAGGAGATCAGGAAGGTCCTGCGCGCGCCTAAGTAAGTAATTTTAAGACAAATGTAAATAGTAAGCAGACTTACGCTCCATCTTTTTAGTGTTAACTTGACATTTCGTCTAATTCCTCAAGAGTGACAACACATCTGCATTTTGATTCTTTATCCAGTTTAAATATGTCTATGGGCCACAGTATTCACTTCAGCATCAGGTAGGCTGTGTGATCTTTTGTCATCTATAAAAAATCTTATGGAAGTGGGTACTGAATATAATAATAAACCCAGATGGCAAACAATTTACTAGGAGGCAAGACTCCTTTTCTTTCCAGCACTGTCTGAATATGTAGCACCCTTTAGCTTTTTTTTGCCATTAAGTACCATTGTTTGCACAGTTATGTTCCGTTACAACCTTAAGCCATATAATGGTATAATGTGCATGCATATTGGTCAAAGTCTAAATAAGTACATTTTGTCAACACTATTACACTTCCTTTCACAAGTACGTAGCGCACAGCACATACAGTAAGTATAGTTTAGCTACGAGAATGCAAGTAAGCAAAGAGGAAGAGCGGTCAGGTAGAAAGCTTGGAAACATAAATCACAAATATTACACAAATTGTATCTAACAAAGTGTATGGAATATGAGTCTCGCTTTGGGATTGACAGCAGTTTCTAGTTCTCTAGTTTACCGGTGTTACGAATTCTGTAGGCAATGAATAGGAATTCATAAAAGCCTAATGATGTAATCACTGTCTTCTTGATGTCGTCACGATGAACGCGATTCTGGTTATAAGCTTTTACTAGCTGAATGGTTGAAAAAAATATTGCAACCTACTATGTTGTGTGCAAAATCGTGGATGTGTCTGATACAGAACTTTTTCGAAAATGGTCCTTGAGTTTAGCATCTGATAATTGCCACAAGGACGCCAGGCATTATCCTTCTTGAGTGTTAAAATTTGTATGAAGTGTCCGACAGCCAAATCAAGTGTGAAACAAAAAAAAAAGAAGTTTCATAAAGTTTTTATTATTCAACGAGACAGGAAATTTTTGTGGACGCAACCACAGCAGTCGCTTGTTTAGTTGCCAGTAAATAAAAAAAATTAAATATATCTTTCTAAACAATACTTATAAATTAAATCACAAAATGAAAGAGATCGCACTGTTCTAGGAACCGAAAATTATGATTAGTCTTTATCGAGATCACATTATCTTAGTATAAAAAATTAAAAAAACAACACGCTTATCCCTTGTGAATCTTATGAAAACAGTCGAAACAATGAAATGGTTTTTCTGGACACATTGCACAAAATGTAACCACTTCTGGTTTTATTTTTCGCCTGTTTTCGTCCCATGACTTTTACATTTATCTTGTAACTTTCTTCTTGCACTTTTTACTTGATCCATCTTTATTTTTCCGATCTATGTTTTACCCTTTTTGGTTTCGAGACTTTAACAGTATTTTGTTTCTCTCCCCTATTAGGCCAAGTAGTATTTGCTTCCTGAATTCTACGATTTGCATCCGTCTTCCTGTCATTTGATACAGAACTAAAGCATTGACCAACGCAGTGTTTAATAGTAAGTATATGACAAGCTTCTTGTACCATTTGACAATGGTGTGCATTAGGCCGTCATTTGATCGGATAAATCAACCGCTCCTTTTGCCTTGTTATAGTCGAGGACTATTTGTGGCTTGAAAGACACTTTGCGAGCCTTTGTTGACAATACCCTTCTAAATTTATTAGTATGCTTAGTTGAAAGAACATACACATCTCTCTTGTCTTTCCATTTCAAAAATGTAATCCCATCGGCACTTTCCATGGTAATGTGCTCTCCGCTCTTCAGTTTCGCAGTAATGACTTTTCTAGGTAGATGTTTCCGATTCTTTCCTATAGTAATGTTTCTTTTTTTACAAAATTTGTCGCGCTAAATGAACGCTAATTGTGTACCAGTTACCGGTATACAAGGTGTGGCCTTTGTCGAACAGATCACTGCACAAAGACATAACAACGTTTGCTGGTGTAGTGTTGGTCTTGTCGTTTCCTTTCCCGCATAAATGCTGAGTTTGTACGTATATCCAGGTAATGTGCAAAGTTTAAATTTTTTAATACCATATTTGTGGCGTTTTTGTTTATTGTACTGACGAAAAATCAATCTTCACCTGGTATGTAGTTCTTCTTGAAGTTTTCATTTAATTTATCTAACAACTTTGAAACTCTGTGTAGACAATCAGACTTATTAGTTTCATCTTGTTGTGAAAAATGAAGCATTTGTAGCAAAAGCTCAAAACGATTTCTTGACATGATTGTTCGTGGAAATGTATGTCCAATTATTTCTTCCTGCGACCAATAGTCATATAATTTAGGAAGCTTCACCAAGCCCATAAATAAAAGCAATGCAAAAAAGCACTTCATCTCAACTATGTTCGTTGGAAACCAATTACGAATTCGTGCTTCCTTTGAAGCTTCTTTGGCGGCAATCTTATTTATAGGAAACTGATTTGTATCATCCACTATAAGCTGAAAAACAGCGTCATCCACCATAAGCGAGAAGAAATCATATGGAGAATAATTTTTAGCATCAGCACGAAGATCAATGGGGAGACCAGGATTTTCAGTAAAAGCAATAACACGGCGCTGGTTACCTTTTGGCCTCGTCCATGTATCGCGTTGTGCATCGTCCGTAATGTCACTATCGAGCACCATCACACGCCGGCGGCGCTTACGTGGAACGGGTTCATCGTCCGAACAGATTTGAAAACTGTCGTTCAACAAATTCAATTCGATGTTATCAATATCTTCCGAGTATTGTTGACTTATCTCTAAAGTCCACAAAGTCGTCCATTATGTAGGTAATATCAAAACTAAACGCATAAATTGAATTAGTAATTACGTATCGTATCGTAACTAAAAACTCGTTCGAGGTGGGCCACAATGTTTTCAGGTCCTTAACAAAGTTCACCATTTTTTTAAACATTAGTTATATTATTTCCAAATAAATAATTGAGTGATGATGTGTTTTTCCAAAGTTTCCTTAAGGTTTTTATTTACTCTAGGTAAAATACTGCTCTTTGAGTTTGAGACTTTTTGTAATAATGTACTTGGCACAAGAGCCCTTATTCAGTTTCCTATATATTCTATTGTGTCACCCTCTGTACCGTTTCCAACATGTTGTTTAATGTTTCTGTGAGGCCACAAATTCCAGACGCAATGATATATTTTCTAAAACATGCCCGCCCTCTAGGATTTTCTTCTGTATCGTGAAAGCAGTTTACATACATGAATTGCACAAGGACAAACGTCCAGACCCCGAATAATTATTAGTAGGTCATATAAATACTTGTTCCGTGCGGGATTAGAACCCGCGGTCCTCAGCACCGCAACTCATTGCTAAAATACTGCGCCACGAAGCCGTCAGAATATTTTGATCAATGATATTTTCTTTATAACAAATATGTTGCACCTCTTTTTAACGCCTGGGATGACAGAATAATCTTTAATTTCTGGATTGAGTTTTGAAGGTTATGTAAGACAAAATTTAATTATAGTAAAATATAGAATAATAGTTATAGAAACTGTAAAAATCTTAAATAGATTATAAATAAAAATAAAAGCAATACAAGAAACACTTCAAAATTGAACGAGAGATACGAGGGTGGATTGAAAAGTACTCGGCCTAACACAGATCCATTCAATTCTAAAAATCAAATCTACCCACATTATTTAGTTCAGTTCAGACTAGTTCATTGTGTGAAGTTCGAAACGTGTGCGATAATTAGTTGTGATTTTATAAATTTATTAACAAAGTAATCGGACATAATTTCCGAATGGAGCAAATCGAGCAGCGTGCGTCATTAAGTACCTCCATAAGAAGGGCTATCATCAAAAGCCATCCATGATGACATGGTCAGTACATTAAGCGATTGTGCTCTGTCATATTCATCCGTCAAAATGGATAGCAGAATTTAAGCGTGGTAGAGAGAGTGTGAAAGATGAACCCGCTCTGGAAGGCCTTCGACGTCAACTACTGACGAAAATATTAAAAAGTACTTGATTTAATAATGGAGACCGCAGATTAAAAATTAGAGATAGCCGAGATTATAGGCATCTCGTATGAACGAACTCAAAACATCATTGTCAACGAGTTGGGTTTCCACAAGGTGTCTGCGAGGTGGGTTCCGCGACTGCTTTCAGTTGAACAAAAAGGACGCGATTGACTATTTCACGCGACTGTTTGGAGTTATTGAAGCCGATGCAGATGATTTTTGAATCGTTTTGATACTATGGACGAAACATGAGTTCATTACTGTACACGGAAACAAAACAACAATCAAAACAGTGGAGAAGACCTGGTTCACCACCCCTAAAAAGGCCAAGTCGATTTTGTCGGCAAATAAGGTGATGGCTTCAGTATTCTGGGACTCGAAAGGTGTGATTATGATTGATTATCTTGAAAGGGTCAGACTATAAACTCTGATTACTACTGCACCTTACTACGTCGTTTACGAGAGGAAATAAAAGAAAACGTCGAGGAATGCTCAGAAGAAAAGTCCTGTTTCATCAAGATAACGCCGTGTTCACACGTCAGTACAGTCAATGGCTGAAATTCACAACTGTGGCTTTGAACTGTTACCGCATCCGCCGTATTCACCTGATCTGGCACCATCAGACTTCTTTCTGTTCCCTAACCTAAAAAGCACTTGGGAGGTCAAGATTTTCGACAAACAGCGAGGTCAAAGCAGCTGTAGACGCATATTTTGACTCTAAGGAAGAATCATTTTTTTTCAACGGTCTAAATGCTTGGAAGGGGAGGTGGCAAAAGTGTATTGAACTTGATGGTGATTATGTAGAAAAATAAAAATATAACTGATTTAGTATGTGTTTATTTTCTTGGTTAGGCCGAGTACTTTTCAATCCACCCTCTTATTGTAACGCCGATACTCGCGTGCACTTTACCGACTTTTTGCACTTGCCACTTGCGCCCGCGTCCACGACCTTGAACATTGTTTACTTGACTAAGATTACACTAGGCCACACAGTCTGTAATGAAATAATTTAAAAATGTGGATGAAAGCATTAGTCTGGGTCGGGTATTCACCTCGCACGTGTACTGCAGTGTTAAACATTCTATTTCCTTTATAATTAATTAAGATGTCCAACGTAACGCAACGCAACTATGACAGATATCCATCCTCCCTATGAGGCAAAGTATGGAGAAATCGATGATCTTCTTTCTCCTCTTAACACTGTAATATGATGATATTCTCTTATCAGAGCATTGGGTTATGACCACCCATGATTACCCTATCACGTTGACACTTTCTGATCAATCATCGCCACATATCACAAACCGTCTGCAAATTACGATACTATAATATATAACTTTCTATTACAGCAAGCGCGTCATACGTTCTCCGCGCAAACTGAACCCGCTCACCAACTCGAAGGCCATGCTGAGACTGAACCCGTTCTCGGCAGTGTTGAGAAGGAAGGCCGTGCTCGACCAGCAGAGGAAGAACAACCAGAGGGCGTTAGCTTTGGCTGAAAAGCGCGGCGTAAGTCGAATTTTTTAAACATTATTAATTTGATGATATAAGCACTTCGAGGCTTTCCTTTGCTGTTGTGCTAGCTCAGAAGCTGATCTTAAATATCTCAGTGCGTGAGCAGCCTAGATTCCATTGGCCCTGCCAGCACCAATGAAAATGTTAATTGCAATTTTAAGTGCTTGGTGATGAAGCAATCAATACATTTAGAGGAAAATTACATGCAAAATAAAAATACTTCGAGGACATATGAAGTCATCAACACAATGGAGCAGTGCTGCGGAGTAATCGTTTCTGACAAAAATACTATTTCAAATTTTATATGTCAATGTTCTTAAAAGTATCATTTTCTTAGTATGGATCTCTTGCATAATAATGTCCAACTCTATTCTGATAAAGTAAAATGATGAAATTCTCTTATCAGAGCATTGGGTTATGATAACCATGATTACTCTTTTCACGTTGACTAATACTGACCAACCAGCAACGTAAAATCTTACAATTCATGTCTGATCAACTCTTGCTTAACATACTTACATATTTTTAGATAAAGCTGTCTTCTAAGGACCCAGCCGTAAAAGCCGAAAAGCTTCGCGAAAGAAGGCTAAAGCTTCTAAAGCTTGCCGCTGCCAAGAAGACAAAGAAACCGGCAGCCAAGAAGACCCCTCCCCCGCCTAAAAAGAAGGCAAAAGAAGTAAAGGCTGCGCCTAAAAAGTAAAAAGAAATAAACTTTATAACTGGTTATTTTGTTTCTTTGTATTCCTTCCCTAACACAAGTTACATAATTCTGAATTCTTTCTATAATTAGGTACTGAAGCACATGAGTAAAGAAACTGTACACTGCAAAGCTTCTAAGGAGCTGTCAAAATTTTTACCTGTTTTGGTAGGGTTGCCGCAGGAGGATAAAATTAAATAAAACGTTTATCAGCTTTTTAATAGATACTTAAGATAGAATATTTTTTTACAAACGACGTATTCTAAATATTTTAATTTTATAATTATTGTTCTTCAACAATTTGTTGTGGCTTTTAATTAAATGGTAAATTCTAAATCTAATGTAGTTTTTTTTTAAATAATCTATTGGAAAGCACTCACATAGAATAACAAATGTACAATATTTTACACGTTTTAATATTTCACTACCAATATATGCAATGTTTCTTTCGATACGCGAAATTTTTGCTCAAGCAATTCAACAAACGCAATAAAATTGTTAGGAAGTATTATTAAAAAACCTGATGGAAAATGTCTTTATTAAAATCCTTGTAATGGCTAAAAAAAGAATCTTTTCCCATATTTATAGGTTGTTCAGATTTATTAACGTACAAAGAAGAAGTTTCCATTTTTTTTTGTTTTGAATAAATTTTAAAATTTTAGTAAAATAAAACAAACGTGAAAGAATCAATAAAATATCTCTAGAAATGAAAAAGTTATGCGACTTTGAAGTTGCGTTTGCAAGAATAATTTTGTTACACGCGGCGCTCCATCGTGTGACGTCATTTGACTTAGACGACGCAGCGCGTATTCGCCGAGTACGTACAAATTTATTGTTGTGTAGTCGCTTGCGCCGTTCAATTCGTATTGGCAGAAGTTAAAAAAATGTCTACAAATATTGTATCGTTCCTATGTGTCAAAGCACAACAGTTAAAAATCCCAATAAATTTTTTTTCGTGTACCAAATAATATAACCACAAGGAAAAAGTGGTACAAACTAATGAAGCGTGATTTAATTGGACCTAAAAGCACTAAATATGTGTGTGAAGATCATTTTGATGTAGGTAACTATTAGTAATAGCTGCCTATTTCTGATTGATATACCTATTGAGTCGTAAGTAGGTTCGGAATAACTTATTCAGTAAAAATAACTATATATTTTATGTAAATGTATTTGTTATTTACTTTATATGTATGCAAGTACTTTAAAAATCAAATTTATTTGAGGTTGAAAATGACAGAAAATTTAGTCAAACAGTTGGGGGAACATTAAAGTTGAAAGCCATGTGTCCAATGTCCTCATAAATTTGGCTGTCAAAAGGCGGTGAAACCTCAAAAAGAATGAGGAGCATATGAAAAAAAGAAATCATAGTTGGCGGTCGGCGCCTTTCGTGGGCTCGGGAGCATTTACCATGGAGTGACGAACAATGGTCTTTGGTGCTTATCACCGAGAAGTCTCGGTTTGGGTTTTATCCGAATTCACGAAGAACACGCGTTTGGAGAACTCTAGGGAGTGTTAGCCGTCTACGGCACGCTCAGGAGGGCCATTCACATACCAAGGCGGGACAATCATGGTGTGGGCAGGAATTCGTCTTGGCAGACGAACCCAGCTCGTTTGGATTCAAGGCAGCATGACTGCACAAAAATACCACGAGAAGGTAGTACAGCCTGTTATTGTCCCACACAGAATCCAAATGGGCCAGGAATTTCTACTCATGCACGATAATGCTCCTTCCCATACGGCGCGACTGGCGTCGGCCGCTCTCCGAGACCACGGTATTCAAGTTTTGGATTGGCCTGCACAGTCGCCCGACTTAAATTCTATCGAGCATGCCTGGGACATGTTACAACGAAAAACTTTGAGAGATTTCCCGCCAAATTTGTCGACGGAACAAAAACTACGAACACTTGCAAAGAACATGGTACCTCTTACCGCAGCAAGACATTGACAATTTAATTTTAAGTATGAACAATCGATGTCGATGTGTAATTAATGTAAAAGTTGGCAACACTGGTTATTAATAATTAGATTTTATAATATTTTTTAAATTTTAATTAAAATCAATAGTTTTATAAGAAGAAATATTTTTTATCATACCAATTTTCTACGGCTATCAAAAAAAATTACATTTTTATTTAAAACAAAAATGTGGCTGAAGAAATATACTTAAAAGTATATATGTACTTACTTAAAAAGTCCATCACTGTGTATACAATATTAGGCAAATTATCACTTAGTCCTTAGACGAAGCCTTCTTCCATTATAGTGAAATAAAATCTACACACTCATAAATAAAAAAGAAACAAACGACTGTACGTAAATAAACATGAACGAAGCAAGAGCCCTGGCGCGACTGAAACTAATAACACAGAAACAGAATAAATAATAGTACAAGAACTAATACTTAATGATTTGTGGTGCGGCGATCTCGGATAGGTCAAATGACGTCACAGGCGAATCAAAAATCACAGACGCTCCGTACTAAAATACGTAAACTTCAATAATCTATTTTTAAGTCATTTATTGATGGATTTCAAAAATTTCTTCAGTAATTTATTAGTTTTGGTCTATATTTTAATACCATTACGTTGAATATAATATTAACAACATCATGAAACTTCTCCATTTTATTTTCTCACATTTGTGATGTTTGAGACAACATTTTCTATACAAATATCCCGATACAGAATAAACCAGTTTTTTCTGGTAAATCAAATCGATAATTATTTGTTCCTACTGTTAACACAGGGGCAGTAACTTTTATTAAAGATTTTATAGACACTAGAAATCCGTGAATGAAATTAATGCTATTTGTCTTACCGCCTATCACTTCTTATTAATTTTAAGTTCCTGAAAAATGTTAGCATTTCTTCTAAAAACTCAATTTGATAACTATCGCATCGAAATGCTGTTCTATAATTATTAGAAGATCGCAGTGTACTTGAGCTTAATAAATCAAACAAGTTATTAATTTTATTAACAAAATCAGCGGTATCTTTTGCGGCAACCTCATTAAGATTTAAATCTACGTAGGTAAATCATATTCACACTTTTTTATATTTCATTTGATACGAATTATTCTTGAAACTTATTATTTTTTACATAACCCTGAGTTTGAGCACTGGCCGAGCCGGTTTAAAGCAGTTTCTCTGTACGTGACGAGCCGCCAGTGCTCATGCACACGCGCCTCAAGCTTGTAGTAGTGTACCTACCATAGCGCGGTTGTATGAAGCTTTGCCTCTGTACGGTACGGTTTCTTTACTCATGTGACTGAAGTGAGTGAAATGTTAATTAATATTTTCTACTTTCTTGTTAGTTCGATATATGTCGATTAAAGGAAAAATGCGTGCTATGGTTTGACTGTTCGTAATCTAAGTAAATTCATTAGAAATTTTGTAATTTAAGACTCATTGTACAAAGATTCGTTCTCGTCGTTTTGTATTTGGGAGGATTCTAACTCGCATCATTAAAAAGTTAAATTACTGTATAATATGTATATTAATAAACCACTTTTATGTAAAAGTAGGTAAGTATACATCGCGGTGTGAGGGAATCCTCTGCCTCGTATCCTCCCGTGGGTGTCGTAAGGGGTGACAGAGAGAAATGAAATAGGAGACGGGCAGCAGCAATCTTCCTGATAACAAATCAAAATACATGTAAACACAAATGTAATTAAATATTGCATTTGCCAACCCCAACCGCCGTGTAAAACTACTGCGTGGCAACTAGAGGAAAATCCACTCTATGAGGCAATTTCAGGGGAGACTTATGTAAGTTGTGGTTACCTGTAAGAAGATGAACACGTAGCATGTAGTCGCAGTGTTGAGTTATATATTTGTTAGTAGTGTGTATCATCTGTTGGTGATCCTAATAAAGAAAAAAAAAAAGAGACTTGTTTAGCAGTGGGCTTTTGATAGGCCGTAATGATATGAATTAATGTAAAAGTTTGTTATAGCTCAGGGGCTACACAACAGGGGCACTCGCCAAATTTCATAGTACATGATAAACCTTTTAGATTCCTATTGCGCCAGCACCACTGACATCTATATATACAAGTACGCCAGCACCGATGAAATTGTTAATTGCAGTAACTAAGTGATTTACCACGTGCTCGGCTGTGAAGGAAAATATTGTGAGGAAACTTCCAAGACAGAAATTAAACATTTTGGGGACGTGAAATCGCCAATACGCAATAGGGTGATGCTGCGGTTCGCTCCAATAACCCTCTGATAAATGAGAGGGGTATATAGGCTATATCATATCAAAAGTTGGAAAAAGTGGACCAATATGTTCTCGGATAATGTCATAGTCATGTTGGTGTTGTAGTCCGATCGTAAAATCTGGCATTTTATGATGTGGCCGATTATTTATAATCTATGCCTGTTAATTTAGTCAATAAATACAAAAACATAGAAGTTTGAGTGCGGCTAAGTAGTCTCTCGTACAAACCCAAAAACGGGGACATTTTTATGATAAATAGTCTGATCCCCAACCAGCTTTGGTCAATCACTCGTCCCGCTGCTCCTGCACGACAACGCGAGACCTCATACTGCCCAACAGACGGTCTTCAAGTTTCAAGAGCTGGGATTGGAAGCTCTCCTTCATTCGCCGTACTCACCCTGCGCCTTGCACCTAAAGACTTCTACTTTTTCCAGAATTTGGATAACTTTTTTAAGAAAATTCAATACCCGGGAGGCAGTACACAAAATGCCTTGGAAGAATTTGTTGCCTCCCGTCCAGCTGATTTCTCCAGAAGGGCATCAATAAACTGTCACTGCGTTGGCAAAGATGCATCGATTGCATGGGTGATTACTTTTATTAATAGAAATAAAAAAATATTGAAAAAAATTACGTTAATGTATTTCATAAAAAACGGCAATATCATAGGTAAGGACCAATATTTCAGAAAGTTGTTATGACTTCCGATACGAACAAGCGTATCAAATTCAAAACTGATTCTCGGCCATGACCCATGACCGAGATGTGTTTGAGTATATTTTCTCAAAAAGTGAAAATAATATTCTTCTTGAGAAATAAGAGAAGAAAACACAGAATACATTATACATAGTGTAACACTCCCACCCCCTCTTTGTTTCTTTCTTTAGAATTTATATCGTTAAGATATATAAAATTAACGTGACCAGTATATTAACCATATATTGATCTTTCTAAGGTTCGAATATAGGCCGTTTAATAAATTTATGGCGTGATCGTCTTAGTTAGGACCCTTATTTACGTTGTGTTTGTTTAGTAACTTAGTTCTTTTAGGTGTCTTTTGGAAGAATGAATATTCACTAGAGCAGCCGAAAGCTGTTGGTAGTGCTTTATAATCTAAAGAACCCCGTTCACTAAGACAGAGCTCAAAAAAGGTTAAGAACATTAAAACGTCCCTATTCCACTTGTATCAGGTTTACATCAGTCAATTCCTTATTAATTAATCCCTTCCCGCTTGGAAAAGGCTCAAAATATTTATATTAAATACCAGATACAAGGCTTCGCTCTCCCACATTTAAAAAAAAATGTGGGGGAGGCACACGGCTGCACACACGCCGTGTGCGGCCAACCAACCAACCCGCTCCCCCCGAAGGGGACGTTAAGTTGCGAACTGGACAGTAGTCCACAGCAAAATAACTGGCGTACCAGTAAAAGAGGACTTGGCCTTTTGGTAGTGCGTAAGCACAAACATCGACCGAAGTCGCGCATGTCAATGCGTGTAAACGCCATACAGAATACAATCAAATCCAGCCACAGTGAATGTACGTCACACGGGTTAGGCAACAATAGGCACACTGGCCATAAAAAGCCCTCCCCGTGAGTGCCACCACCTGCCAGACCGCCGTTCCTGCAGACGTGATGTAAGTGTAAGGCATCACCACCAATTGCATGATCAGCACGGCCGCCGCAGAGCGTGGCATGAGTCTACCGCTCACCTCAAGGGAATGGGGTCCCACGATGCGCGGCTTTCGGCCGCAGCCTTGAGAGCCTCCTCAGATTCTCCCTCCAGCTACCACCCGCATGAGATCGACACATATGCTCCACCAACCAATACAATGGCAGATATAGCCAATAGGCAGTTATAAGATAATAGTAATAATTCGCCATCAGAAAGGGTTTGTGTCACTGACGTTGAGTATATGCATTTTTACATATGAAATTAGCGTTTTGTCGTACTGACCACTTTGATCTGAAATATCTCCTCTTTGGTTAAGAATTCCAAATTCAAATTTATAAATTCATTTAGCTGGTACATTTGAGTTTTGAAAACAGTCATTAATTTGTTTTTCTCATTATTTTTTTCTTTGGCGTCGCTTATTACCGCACAATGGAAAACATGAAATATCGGTATCTTTACGAGTACGAGTTCTACCGTGGCACCAGTGCTGCAGAAACAGCTCGAAGGATTAATGATGTGTACGGCGCTGGTGTCGCAAAAGAAAGCACGGTACGTTTTTTGTTTCAACGTTTTCGTTCTGGAAATTTCGACCTTCAGAACCAACCCCGTGGACGGCCGGAGACCAAAGTGGAAAATGAAGAATTAAAGGCTATTGTGGAAGCGGATCCATCACAAAGCACTTCAGAGATAGCTGCAGGCTTCGGGGTAAGTGATAAAACTGTATTAATCCACTTGAGGCAAATCGTGAAAGTAAAAAAACTTGAACGATGGGTACCTCATGAATTGAGTGAATCGAACTTGCAAACACGCGTCGACTGCTGTGTTACTTTGCTCAACCGACACAATAATGAAGGGATTTTAAATCGAATCATTACTTGTGATGAAAAGTGGATAATCGGAAGCGCTCGTCGCAATGGCTGAAACCTGGATACCCAGCCAAATCCTGCCTAAACAAAATTGACTCAGAAAAGTTACTTGTGAGTGTTTGGTGGACTAGCGCCGGTGTCGTTCACTACAGCTTTCTAAAATCTGGCCAAACGATTACGGCAGATATCTATTGTCAGCAACTGCAAACCATGAAGGAAGAACTAGCTGCTAAACAACCGAGATTGGTCAATCGCTCTAGGCCACTGCTGCTTCACGACAACGCAAGACCACACACTACACAAGAAACAACCACTAAGTTAGACATTCCAATTGTAGCTCATCTGAGCTACAATTGGAATGTCTGCGACATCCACCGTACTCCCCGGACCTTGTTCCAACAAATTACCAATTTTTCTGGAATTTGGACAACTTCTTACAAGGAAAAAATTCAACTCCGATGCGGCAGTCCAAACCGCCTTCAAAGAGTTTATTGATTCTCGCCCCCATGGTTTTTTTTAGTAAAGGGATCAATGAACTAGCTATGAGATGGCAAAAGTGCATAGATAACAACGGTGCATAGTTTGATTAATTAAATATATTTAAAAAAAAATGACTTTATATTCCTCCCGTACAAAAAGCCAATTTCATATGTAAGGACCTAATATTATGTTGTTATATAAAAACATCATGGAAGGCAGACAGTCTGCAGCCCCGTAATGAAGGGACCCGACTTGGGCAAAGCTACTTAAGTTGTGAGTCAAACCAATACGCAGAGAGCGCCATTGAGAATAGCGACCCCCCAAACGCAACAAGCATCAATACGACTATCGTCGGGCTTACACCATCCCAAGGTCCCCCATACAATCCCAGCAGACATCACCACCCACATACCTCCATCGACCAGAACCACAAGATGCGTCGAATCAGGCGCAGCACACCCGCAGATCCATCACAAGACGCAATACTGCAAGTAGCAGTAAGCATCAATGCCACTATCATACGGATGGCGCCCCCTCACAACACATCCACATGAGCCCTATCGACTTTGGTAACAAAATTGATAATGTTGTTAACTAAAATTACCACCAACGTATCATAGTAGCACGCTACTAAGACGTCAGTAGCCAAAACTCCACGTATCATAACGCTATTGCACTAAGACATGGAGTTGAGTATGCTTGCTGCACTTAAAAGTACTACCAAACACACTCACCCTAATCCGAAAGGTAGCCGACATATCATAACGCTATGCGCTAAGACGCCGCCCACAAACAGTAGGGGTGTGCGATGTCCATGGGCAAGTCGTATTGCTACAACAAACCCGCTTACCACCGGCACTAACATGATATGTCTAGGACACATCGGTTAGCGAGTCCAAGTTTACCTCGGTCTCGGACGCTGTGAATCAATCTACACGCCACTATAATAATCCTTTTCAAGTCCCATTTCTAGTCAAGGCCCAAAATTTCAGAGGGAAAGGATGGATATTCAAAAAAAAAAGCCTGTGCTGTAATTTTAATTGCAATTTTGTGTAAAAACGTATAAAAAGAAGGCGCTGGGTAAAAGACTGGCATTTAATAATTTAAAATTAAAATTTTGTACAACCGACTTCAATATAAATTATTAAGAATAAATCAAAAACTATTAGTCAGACCTTGATCAATTTATATGGGACCATATGAGAAGCATCAGCTTTCAAATAAAAAAAGAATCATCGAAATCGGTTCACCCAGAAAAAAGTTATGAGGTAACACACATAAAAAAACATACAGTCGAATTGAGTACCGTTTCCTTTTTGAAGTCGGTATAAAAGGGACTTCTATACACATATTAACTTATTGACAGACATACGGGTTTCAAAAGAGGATAAAAACTATGCAAATTATTTTCGCATGAAAGAGGCTTGTTTTGATAAGTTACTGCTCTTGGTAACACCATACCTAAAATAACAAGATACATGTATGCGAAAAGCTATAACTCCTGAAGAAAAGCTAGGAGCAACGACGCGTGATTGACGAAATGCCATTACACGTTCAATCAAAATTCGTGACTGATAGTTGATTGACGTAAGAATCAAAATATCCAGATATTTGTCAATCAATTTATTGCAACCATCAATCACCATATTGCACGGTAGGTTATTCGTTAATCACAACCGTGATTGTCGTAAAACTGACAGCAAAACCTACTGTGTAATGGGCACAATAGACCTTACTATCATAAGTCCCTAATATATTACTAGTCATTGTGCAACAGTAGTAGTAGCAGTCGGTCAGCCGACCACCCCATATATATGTACACCCATTGGTATGTGTCTCCGGCAACGCCCTTCATATAAGCAATCATAAAAAGAACACCCTCATGAACTTTGAAAATTTTTGAGTAATACAGGAACACCCTCATTAACATAGAAAATTTTTGACCCAATTTTATCAATTTGTATATTACAAATGTTTTATATTAATTCAATATTCGAAATGAATATATTTGAACTTTATGCTTATTAATGCATTTTAATTGTTTAAAATATAATTGCTATGACATTTTTAAATGTCTTTATATTGAATTTAATTATTATTTATTAATAATAATTATGAGGCGTCACAATAGGAAGACAAAGAGAAATAGACTTAAGAAATAACTTAAACTTAAAAATAGTGAGAATGAGAGTATAATCATTGCGTATTGCCAGTGATGACTTATGAAATTGAGACGTCGTCCTTCACTGCTGGCCGTATAAGAAAGCTCATGGTCACTCAGTTTGCTATGGAAAAGGCTATGCTCTGAGTTTTATGGGCGGCGACCGGCGATAGTCACTTACCATCAGGTGAACCGCATGCTCGTTTGCCCCCTCTTATGTAACCCCCCACTTAATGAAATGATGGTCTGGTACGACACACAGGAAGTTGATGTATGCAGGTGGCTTAGGACCGTGCTTTGTGACATTCCTTTGGGGAGGTCTATGTTCAGCAGTGGATTTGTGAATGGCAATAATGGTGAAGATGATGATAAAACCATTATTCCGTATATCGTCTCAAACTAACTTTATACGAGGTGTAAATGCAGAGTCAACGCAGTTCGTTACTATTATCTGGGTTTAAGATCCCTTTCCACAAGGCGAGACGAGAATTTAAATCTCGCCGACCCATAGCTCGCGAGATATCGCACTTCATTGTTGGGTACATATAGTGAAGATGCAGTAAGTAACAAATGAAATTTAAAAAAATTATGTATTAAAAAAAATAATTACAAAAATTGACAATGTAAGGATAATATATTTTTTTAATATTCTTACTTTGTCATCCTATTCTGAGCTATATTTATAATTTCAAGTGTAGCTGATCGGGAAGTTAGTTTAAAATCAATTACTAAATTCGACCCGTAAAACGTAGTAAAATGATGGACAACGCAAGAATTGTATTTCCGTAGCAAATTTTTGGCAATCCAGACCATTTCCAACGAACATGCGCTGGGAGACAATATTATTTTTACCATACAATTCCAATTCTCACCTTGCTTCGTCTCGCATCGCATCACCGGTGATGATGGAAGCTTCTTTCTTTAGTCTGTTAAAATGTGACACAATTAACACCTGAGTAAGTCATCATTAAAATTGATCCAAAAAAGAATTAAGCACGCGTCCTATGATATATAAGCGCTCGCCGTATATATCATAGGACGCGTGCAACTCGGGTTCGATCTCCGCCGACACCAATGAAATTTTTATTTGCAGATTTTAGTGCTGATTTACTCCGTGCTCAGCGATGAAAGAAAATATCGTGAGGAAACCTGCATGTCTGAGAAAGTCTGAACCGTCCACGCCGCGCGAGTGATTCTCGCCGCAACTGTCCGCGCATTAAATGTCACTTTTTTTTACGACCGCGCGAGACTGTTTTATCAAAAACGATTACTACCTAGCATATATGCAGTAATCTATGATTACTACTGAAAAACTACTATAGCTACATTCAAATAAAAATATATTCAGAAAGCTCAAAAAATTCGGAATGTAATTTTGTTAAAATAAAATTGCTTAAATTAAAAATAAAGGATGAAAATAAAGCTTAAAAATGGGAATATAAAAAAAATCGTATTTATTTTTTATTTCGAGTCTTACAAGAAAAGTATAATAGTTACTGGAGACAATTATTTTATATTATAATAGTACAAGATATTCCCTTTAAAATTACACCAATATCTCAATATTATTTACTCAATGATATAGATAAATATATAATAAATCGAAAAAATGTGGAGCCCGCCAACACGCATTGGGGCAGCGCGGTGGACATTTTATAGCCCTAAAAACCCTCTTAGAATGAGAAGGCCTGTGCCCAGGGTGAGATGTTTATAGGCTGTAACTTTACTTTTTTATAGAATAAAGGTGACAGACGAGCACACAGTTCACCCGATGGTAAGTGGTTGCTGTGACCCATAGACATCTACATTTATCCTCGATTAAGAATGAAAATTCAGATACGTTGTCACCCCTGAGGAAGGACTAAGATGGAATGCCTCATTTCCAGTTAAAAGGGTCTCCGGTTCTCTACACTCACCATACGAAACGCAGCAGCATTAAGCTGCTGTTTTACGCTGGTATTCTGTGAGAGCGTGGTCCTACCCCGGTCGAGCCGACCCATTAATGCTACAACTAATATAGCTGCAGCGTGCCTCTTCACGTAAAAGCGTTTTTTACTTTCAATTTATGCCACCAAATAGGATAGAAGTTGATGTATTATGACGTCCACTTTTTATTTAGTTTTATAACTTATTGTTTTGATAATCATCATCAGTTTAAACAGCCACAACTGGACATTAGACTTTTCCTAGGTGTTTACAAAACTTATGCTACAAGTTTCCATTCCAAAACAAATGAAAGATATAATCAAATAACTTTTAATTGCCGGTTCTCCACTTGATTTCAGAAGCTCCGTTGTAATGCTAATGCTATTCTCACACCTCACACGGCCACGAGCGTGTGTTACACGCGGCAGAGCAATAACTAGGGGAAGGCATCGAGATGCAATACCTTAAGTTAAGTTATAAGACGTGATAAGACGAAGAAGTGTCCTATATTGTTAAAAGAATTCGCAAAATTCGGATTCTGAATTTTTAGTTATATTTATTTACCTTTAACTTCTAAATAAGTAGTTAACTACTGTAAATCGAAGCACGAAATACCTATCTGCAAAAAGCTTGTGTAGTTACAATCACACTAGGTAACTAGTGGAGTTACTAAAAGTATGAAATATTATAATATGAAAAGGTAAAATCTGATTAATAAAAAGCCAATAATAACAGAGAGAAAATATTATGATTTTATGATGTAATGAATTATATTACGAATTTCGTAAATAAAATACAATTTTCGTAAATAAAATTCATATGTAGGTACAATGCTTTTGTTTACATTTTTAGCTGACATAAACGCATAAGGTTGAACTTGAAGGAAACTCAAACTTGAAAAGTCAACTCCAATTCTGATTGATGACATAATTTGTCACAATTGTCACAGAATTTTTGACAATGACAAGTTACGATTCAATGTCAAGTTTTATTGTAGTTCGGTCAAGGTTCATAAATTAGAATTTCATGAAAAACAATCCATTTCAATGCATCTTTAAAATAGTATTGGAATTGGAATAACCTAAAATTGACCGGAAGTGAAGAAACTATGCGATCAATACATTTATATTTTTGCAAATTGTCTATGATTATTTTTCAAGAAATATAAATATATTTATTTTACTAATCATACCAGATAACGAAAGAAAACAAATAGGTAGGTATTCCATAAAGATTTTCATTTGTTTTAAACTATTCCTTATAACCGTAGGGCAAGAAATTTAAGGTAAAATTAAGCGAAAGTTAAAAAATACTAAATATAACTTAAAAATTAACAAGCTTATCTATGGTTGTATTTTTTATAGCAACACTGAAAATCGACAAACTTTCTAATCAATTTGAGAATCGAAATATATTTTATTATACATTACTTAATTTAGCATGTTAATTTGACTTACTTTGAAGCATACCTAAATATTTAAGTATATTTTAAAGATTAAATGAATCGTCGTCACAGACGCGTTTGTTAAGCGTTTGGTAAAAGTATTAGGAGATAGTTTTAATGTCGTAAAATTAAAACTAAATAATTCTTAACTTAATGATATTTATAACCCACGAAAGAGCCCGACTCTTCCAAGGGTACCTTATTTGTAATAAATTATTAACTTATTATTAACTAATAATACAAGTTGGTTTTTTTTTAAAATTACATTTATCATTCGAAATGTTTACTTTAAATTAAAATTCAAGTTCGCTTTCAATTGTAATAATTGTTAAATATATTTGATTAAGATTTCTACGCCAATTAGGACGGAATATATTGGGAAGTACAATATTAAGAAATTTTGTGTAGTATCTTCATATTCATATTCTTCCATTACAGCCTATCAAAAGTCAACTGCAGAACTTAGGCCTCCACCACAGATTGTCTCGTAGTGAGGATTTTGCCATAGTTTCCAAGCTTGGCAGGTGAGTTGGCAACCGTAGTTTTATATAATTTTAAGTACACATACAAAGCTTGCTAAAATCATAAATTTTCTTTTGGCGTTGTCGTAAACTGGTGTCGTAAAGCAAGCATTTTTAATATGCAATAATGTGGTATGAGATGTTATCACGTCTCAAGGTAGACGGTAAACTTCACAAAAATAAATAATAGTCTACTCGTACTTGACCGTTACTCCTTGAGGAGTAAAAAGGTTATTATAATAATATTTTACAAAAGGACACAGGCTTACAACCAGTGGCGTAGCGTGCCTTAGACGGGCCCTGTATCAAAATTTGTTAAGGGGCCCAAATGAAGGGTAAAGATTTTTCACAAAAGGAACAAAAACGCTCGCATTGAATGATTTTAAGTTATTACTTACAATTAATACTCCTAGAAACTAAGCTTGCCAAACAATTCAAATCAAACATACACTTTTATTGTCTTTTATTCCGCGAACTTATTTATTAAATCATTCATAGGCGACGACGATTTCAGTTTTTTCAAAATTTTCTGCCTCTATAGATAATAGTGACAAGTTTGATAGACTTTCCTGTCCCATAGAAGTCCTTAGAATTTTTGCTTACACACGCTCGGAGCCCCTGTAGCCCGGGGGCCCCATATCATTGATACGGCTGATACGGCGGTAGCTACGCCCTTGCTTACAACACAAACTATGGATACGGATACCAAACATTAAAAACTTCATACTTCTTACGAAGTGCAATTCTACACGATGGTAAAATTTGAATCCACATTCAATGAAGTTCGCACGTAGTATACCTCTAATTATGTTGCTTGCTTGTTTGGTTGTCATTCTTCGAAAACAAGGGATTGTTCCACTTTTCACACTATCTACTATATCTTAAAAGTTCGTATTATTCATTTGTCCTTTTCTCTTTAATTTTAAGTTTGTAATGATTAAGGTATTAATATTGTCTGTGTAATAAAATAACTTTTTAAGTTAAGGACAGCGGTTTTTACAAGTTTTGGTTAGAATATTTGTTTATGATAAAAATATAATGTTTGGTCTTTCTTCTAATAAAATTACCTATTTCAGCACTTGATTAGATGATAATAACTAACATTGGAAGTTTACTCGATTGAAAGATTTACTTCAAAATCGTAAAATTAACAAATTATTATCTACAATATTTCTTTTCATTTAAAATATTATCTATTCCACAATTAGAAAAAGTGGGTCATTCGATTGCTAAATTGGTTATTATCGATGGAAGCGACTGATGTTGCCAGCTATTATTTTAATAGAAAAATTACATCACCATTTCATGGCACACGCATTTAGACTTTTAGACTTCGACTTTTCGTGACAGCATGTCATTTTCGACATTTGATTGATAATTTTCCAAAGATCCATCAAATTAGTTTGTTTGAAAGTTAGTTTAGGCGCTAAACTATAGTATTTTAATATTTTTTGTATAAACAACGATGTGAGATATCGGACTCCATATTTGGAGGTCGCGGATTAGTTCCCCACAATGACCGCTCAAAAGTGTGTGGTGGAAGGCTGTAATTTGGAGTATGATGTGATTTGCAGCTTTTCTTTTTATAAGTAAGTGTTTTGCTGCTTTCTATTACCTTAAATTTATTTATTTCGTAACTGGGCTAGTTACTATTGACGCATTGATTGCGTACATTCCATGACCTCCGCGGTAGCTCTATGTATTTCTCGATACTAAGCTTTGTTAGTTTTGAATCTAATTGGATGTTTACCTTTGGCTTTTTGACTAATCAAAATCTCCCTCATAATGGAAAGTTAATCTATCAGAGCATTATGTTTATGAATGTATTTTCTATATCATATTAAATGTGCATAAATTTGCTTAATTTATTTTAAATATATCTTACACATATATTCAAATGTTTATGATAATACTTGAGTCTTCATTTACATTAAAAAATATAGTCATTATTGAAAGTTTTTGTTTGTTTAATTTATGTGGTAGTGTATTATATCATTTATTTCATTTGTATTGAGTTAGTGCAACAAAATATGTTATAATATATTAGAAGAATTCTTGTTAGAAACTTGGCACAGTTTCAGAAATGCATCTTATATTCATTTTAATGCTGTTTATTGTGATCAGTGTTTGTTGATTTAATTTTAATGCAATACTCTTGAGGGGTGTTGTTGGAGCAAACACTGGGTGTATTTAAACAATATTTTATGTTATACAAGAATCATTGTTTTAAAATATGACAAAAGTATTTGATAAATCCCTTTAAAAGTAGTGCTAAGTAGAACTATTTACATACAGTTACAGCGTATTAAAATCTGCTGCTAAACATTGGCCTCCACCTCAGATTGCCTCATAGGGGATATTTGCCATAGTTGCCATGTGTGGCAAGCGAGTTGGCAACTGCAGTTTTTTATTTTTAGTTGTTATTAGGAAGAAGCTGCTGCCCATTTCCTGACTTGTTTTGCTCTGTCGCCTCTTACGACACCCACGGGATGATATGGGGTAGTAGATCTTCTTACACCGCTTCCACATGGCAACTACTATTTACATACTGTAGATGTAAATATGTCCACTTAACTCCAAATACTATAAAAACAAACAGTTTTCATATTGAGATGGAAATCGCTGTAAATATTCTCTCCTTGATTTGTGCATGCTGGTTTATAACAACTTAAATTTTATTTTATGAACAATTGAAGTGACAAACTTAAAGTCCACCTGATGGTACCACAGACCATGGAAACCTCAACCTCAAACAAAGAAGTCAAACAGTCAGACAAAAGTAAAACACCTCACAGTCTATAATCATCTGGGTGCTGCTTGGCAACTTAAATTGGTAAGAAGGTGGTTCCTATCTAGACGGATTTCAAGGCAGAAATAGAGTCTACCACTATCTTGAAATAATGTTAGTAAAAGAAATAAGGTCATTGAAAATGTCACCACATGTTACGAGAGGTGTATATTATTATGGTACATATGGATAATGGTATTATAATAATTGTTTAAAGTTTGAGTTAAGCTGAAAATTTGAACAAAGTACTATACTTTAATATGTGACAATTTGTACTTTAGTATCTCTATATACAAAATCAATTGCTGTCCGTTAGTCTCGCTAAAATTCGAAACTGACTCGACCAATTCTGATGAAATTTATTGTGTTTGAGTGGGTCCCTGGATGGTTTAGATTCACAAAGAGAAATTGGAATAAAAATGTAAAATAATTATGCTGTAACAAATGAAAGAGAAAACCTTTATGAAACTTAAAAAGAATATACATAACATATATATGCCATGCTACCCTACTTTAGTACGAACCTATATTCAAATAAAAAATAAAAACAACCCTCATGGCTATATTACCCTAACTTCCTACTGTTTGTCCAGACTCTT
This sequence comes from Parnassius orleans, assembly GCA_029286625.1. Taxonomy (NCBI): domain Eukaryota; kingdom Metazoa; phylum Arthropoda; class Insecta; order Lepidoptera; family Papilionidae; genus Parnassius; species Parnassius orleans. The sequence continues at coordinate 1,839,773 of JAGSMP010000039.1, read as the reverse complement.
ATGTTTAGTATGTTTAGTTGTTGATTATGTTTTTAAGGTATTTTTTATAAATATTTGAAATCGGAATCAAGTACTAACTAATCTCCTTCGATATGTCTAACGCCTGAGTATTCACTCTAATATATTAAAAAGGAATCGTTAAAATCGGACAACAATTGACAAAGATATTGAGTAACATACATACAAAAAATACACTCACTTGAATTGAGATCCTCCCATTTTTTTGAAGTCAACTAATAATATGTTAGTTCTTAAAATATTTATTAGAAGACATTAATGCTTTCATCAACTTAACCAGTTTGTTATTTTTGCTAACCTAACCTAACAGTGGAATATATTTAATAAACATCAGTAAATATGTAAGGAGCTATATTATTGTTTGGATTATGTCATTTTAAGACTTCTTTGTTTATATCTGAAACTATATACTATTCTGAAGTATTTCATATATCAATTCCATATTTTAGTGTTATTGGTAGTCCATAGTCACATTGTAAGAGCAGTCTGTTATAGGTGTTATTTTTAACTCTAACTCTAAATTAGACAATATTAGTATATATAAAGTAACAGAAAGTATATAAATCTCTAGTTAAACCAAACTGTTATATCATTCATTTATAGCCTATCAAAAGTATTCCGCTGAACATAGATCACTTCCATAGATTGTCTCATAGATAGTATATATCCTATAGGTTGAGTTGTTATCTTTTTGCTATCCTTGTCTCCTGTCTTATTAACCGCACGCCGAAAGTTTGCCGATGACTACCCCTCTCGCCTAGTTAGTACCGTTAACAACGCAGTTGTGCACTCATGTGTGCAGTCTTCGAAGTTATTGCTCTCACTCTGAAATTATTCATTGTTTTCTTGTTAAGTTTATGTTTGTGTTATGGTAGTGTTATTTTTTTTATTAAAATGAGTAAAGTGAAAGCCTATTGTGGTGGGCGAATATGTTATTATTTTAAAGGTTCTAACGTTTTTCGAGAAGGAAAAATAAAAATGTTCGCCTATAATAAATCTTAGTAACAACTCCAACGTTTTTTATTAATATTTCCCTCTGTCGCCCCTTACGACACCCATGGCATGATATAGGGTAGTGCATTCTTATACGTCACCACTACATGGCGATAAGATGTTCATACTGATATATTTTAATATGTAATGAAATAAATTTAATTAGGTAATTAACAAAATGTTAATTAAGAAGTTGAAAACAATAATGGACTCATATCAGTGTTACATATTAATTTGTGTTGGTTGTGTTTTCAGTGTGAACACATCAGCGGAGGGCGATGTGCAAAGGCAGGAATGGATCGAAGGTGCGATGCAGGAGGAGAGCGAGTGTCTTTGGCGACATGTCAGCTTGCAACTTTGCGGGTATTGTAGACAATTTTTTTTATAGGATAAGGGTGACAAGCGAACACACAGTCCACCTGATGGTAAGTGGTTATATTGAAAAAAAATCTATTCTATTCCTTATTTTACAGAAGGTTGTTTCATTAGGGAGGGACTGGTATCAAATGTGGTTGAAATTTATATGGGACCACTGTGATAGTATACTCTTTTGATAAAAAAAAGTAACAGTTGTAACTCATTGAATTACATGCAACACAAGTTTGCTACAATATTTCATTGCACAAGTCACCAAATTAACATGCAAGTAACAGTCCACTCTTGACCGTTGCTTTCAAGCAACTGACTTCCTCCACCCCCATGTGCATGTAATATACACATTTGATATACCTAGTATAGTATTCATTCAGTCCACTGCTGAACATAGGCCTCCCCCACAGAGGGGATGTTGCCATAGTTGCCATGTTTTTATTATTTTTGGTTGTTATCAGGTAGATGCTACTGCCCATCTTGTTTTAGTTTCCCTTTGTCGCCTCATACTACACGCACGGGGTCATATGGGGTAGTAGATATTGTAAGGATGTCACTACACAGCTAACTAGTATAGTATTGGGATACATGAAACACTACTTTGGTGTACTCTAATATTGGAAATATTCTACTACATATAAAATACTTGAAGACTCGGGTCTTACAACATTTGATACTTTCAATCTCTGCCATCTACATATCTGTTTGGAACATAACACTTATACTAGATTGATGAGATGATGATATCTGTGAAAGATCACAGAAATTGACGACGGCTCCGTGGCGTAGTGGCTTAGCAATGAGTTGCTGCGCTAAGCGCCGCGGGTTCGAATTTCGCACGGAACAAGAATTTGTATGGCCTACTAATAATTGTTCCGGGTCCGGATGTTTGTCCTTGTGAAATTTATGTATGTAAACTGCCCTCACGATACAGGAGAAAATTCTAGTGTGGAGATAACGTTTTTTTTTAAATAAAATAAAAAAATCATGACAAAGTATTCAGTTGTGTGTTCACTTATTCACATGACTGGTGTGGCAATTATGGCAAATTCAATAGCAGTGGGGAAGTCCCATGGCCAAAAATGAAACTTGTCATATAAAACCAGTATAAAATATGTTTTATTGGTGTTTGTGTTTTAACCATGAACTAGATTTGCCGTAATTGCCATGATTGGTAGACAAATTGGTGGCCTTTGACATTGCATCCTAGGCATTATTTTAAATCTCGCATAAAGATGAGAAATGGAGCAAAATATTGACAGAATGGTACCCCAGAAACGGGAAACAAAATAGAGGTCGACAACGCAAAAGATGGGAGGACGAATTAAAATTAACAGTGGGTTATAACTGGAGAAGAGTCGCAAAAGATAAAGAATGGTGGAAATCGTTGGAGGAGGCCTTTGCCAAGAGGCACACTGAACTCCGAGACATATTATAATAAAACTGAATAAGAAAGGAACAAGATAGGAGTTTCAGGATATAAAGTCTATATTATTGTTGTTATATTATAAACATGAGATGCTTATCTAGCATCCCTTAGATGCCTCTTACCACACCCATAGAATGACCACTGTTTGTCAAACATAACATCCTTCTGGAAATGTTTTATCAGTGAACTCATGATTTTACACACTTAAGAGTATTTTTATTTATTTAGGTACCATTTCGAACTGGACGCCCAAGGCCTCTGGATTGACTCGCCAATGCTGCCTGAACTCCTCACCCCCCAAGAGCAGGTAGCAACAGTGGTCCAGTCGGAAAACGATAAAAAAGGTATTTGTTACTACATAATATTTGCTAGTAAAAGTAATTCTTAATATTTAAATTGTATGGCTTGATTTAACGTCAAAAGTTAAACAATGGTAGATAATAAATAAAGACAGATAGATTGTATAATTTTGTAATAATACTCATTCGGTATACTTATTATTTTTAAATTTCGTTTACTTACATTAATTATAACTACACCAGACTATTGTTATTTAGTGAGTGAGAGAGAGAGAGTAACTTTAAGTATTTTTTTAACTTAAATAAATTTTTATGAGTGAAACCGAATGTGTTTGTATAATTTTTTTAATACTGTTTTGAGTCTAGTTTTTAAAAGCTAAGCTAACACTACTTTCATATTACTTTATTCATTAATTCATTACAGCCAATTAAAGTCCACTGCTGAACATAGGCCACCCCATAGATTGCCTCACATGGGGGATATTTGTCAATGTTGCCACGTTTTGCGGACAGGTTGTCAATTGCAGTTATTTTCTAGTTGTTATTATCCCATCTCCTGGTTTGTTTCCCTCTCAAAACACGGCTTATATTACTTGTTCTAGTGCAATTATATTAATAAAAATTACTTCTGTCAGCTTCTTAATGTTTCACTTTTTAACGCATCTTCTAGATGGTAGAGCATCTTGTCTCCTAAGTAGTATAGCCAAATAGTTACCACTAAGCAACAGTACACCGTTCAGTTATTGTTGGAAAGGCAAGATAGTTGGTGTGGCAGGCTATTAGGTAATCCATCTTAGATATCAGGGAACAAGCTATTGCCTTCTTTGTTGATGCAAACGAGCTTCTTCATCACTAATCATGATGTGAAATGCGAGAGTATTTTTATTAAAACTTTATAAAAATATATTTTCATCTTGTGTGCCTGTAGTGTGCCTTGTAGCTATAAAGTCTCTTGAGGAGTTAGGGTGGCTCGAATAGCATTGGTTTCTGCCTAAACGCAATATACGCCCTCAGTCGTGGAGTTGCGGAATCCAGCCCGCAACAAACTTAAAAACAAAACATGCTTCCTATTTGACAGAAAAAATGAAATATTATCAAAAAATAAAATGTTGGTAACTGTCCTCAGAATATTTTTATGTCCTGGTTATTGCAATTGTTTTCATTAGTAGTAGTGTTAATAATATAATGAGCCTGGATGCAAGACTACACTAAAAGTCAATAAGAAATTATTATGTAATTTTACAGTTTTTATCACGTTTAATTTTAATTCCCCACCTTTCACGAGCTCCGGGGAAAGTATCCCTTGAGCGAAATGAAACTAATACGAAGCATGTGCCGAAAATTTTATTAGGATTTTGTAGTTATAATGATTTCTTATAATTACACAAGTACTACATATTGAATTATTTCATTATAGGTCAAAAATCCTTATAAAATTTTCGCAACATACAAAAACTTAAATCAGCCTATATTGCCCCACTGTTGTGCTTGAACTTAAGCTCAATAAGCTCATAAGCTGTGCCTAAAACTCATCTGATATAGTGTACACGTACAGCCCAATCCTGTTTGATTGCATTCCAGATAAAAGTTGTCAGTATGACTCCTCAGAATGCTCTATCGATTACTGCCGAACATCGTAAGTGGAACTATGCTAAAATGTCACAGGCCAAAATTAGGTTTCGTATGTGAGAATGGGGAGAATACTCATGCCCAATTTGTGCGTTTGAGAACCTTAAGTCGTACCTTGAAAGGCTGTTCGGTCTCAGTAGCGCACTGACTAAACATTTGGTTACGGGCTGCAGGTTCGAATCCCGCACGGAACATGTGTTAGTATGGCCAACATATAATTGTTTTGGGTCTGGATGTTTGTCCTTGTGCAATTTATGTATGTACAACACTCCACGATATAGGAGAAAATCGTAGTGGGGCTTACGTTAAAAAATGAATGATAAACATCAACATCAACTTCGACATGTGCAATCTCCGCATCTAGAGGTTATTTGATTTGTGAGAAACATTTTAAACTAATTTGAAACACCCTGTATAAGCTAGTAGCGAGTGACGGGCGCTTGTTACAGGCGCGGCGGCGGCGCCGGGCGGCTTCCTCGCCATTTTCGAACGGTTCCTAAAAGGCCCACCTAAAGGTAACGCTGCTTACTTATACAGGGTGCTCGCTAATAGGGTATATAGCCGTCCCTTATTATAATAGTAGTATTAAAGATGAGAAAGTTCATTTACTAAGATCCGCGTTCATAAATAAAATGGACTATACTAACTAGTTTAGAAGCACCGCCCTCTCCCACAACTGCGTAACATCACAACTACAACTGCTAGAAATGCGGTCTCAAAATGAAGCTTTGTCAGGCGATGTACATTAACATGATCTTTTCTTTTTCGTCAGAGGATTGTGCTCTTCAAACCAAGAATAGGCAATACGCATCGTTTTATTTTTGTGCAAGGATCTTAGTACTTAATTTCCTTAAAAGTAAATGTACCAATATAGAGATATAATAGAGATTTCATTACTAGTTTATAGGGAATTGAGTACTTGGCTTATAAAGACGTGATATAAAGGTTGTTCGAAAAATTCATCATCATCATCATCATCATTACAGCCCTTCACAAGTCCACTGCTGAACATAGGCCTCCCCCAAGGAATGCCACAAAGCCCAGTCCTGAGCCACCTCCATCGACTTCCTGGGGGGACGCCCTACACTTCGCCTACCGGTACGAGGCTGCCACTCGAGAACCTTTTTTCCCCATCGGTTGTCGGTTCTTCGAGCTATATGGCCGGCCCATTGCCACTTCAGCTTGCCAATCCGTTGGGCTATGTCGGTCACTCTAGTTCTACTGCGGATATCCTCATTTCTAAGTTTATCCACAGAGACACCCCGAGCATAGCCCCCTCCATAGCTCGCTGAGCGACCTTGAGCGTCCTCATACGGCCAGCAGTGAAGGACCACGTCTCAGATCCATAAGTCATCACTGGCAACACGCACTGGTTGTACAATCTAAAAATTCGAAAAATTAAATAACTTTAATTAACACATTCACTGTCCGGTTTCCAGACACAGTAGTAAGACAATAGCAACATACCACATGTGGCTCATGGGACAATGAATGGGTTAATATCTGTAAATAATTAATTTTAAATGTAGAAATTAAAAGAACATCGCAAACTGTTTATATAAGTACACTGCTGGCCTCCAAAAAAGTCGACCCATCTACGTTTTTTCGCAAAAAAAGTGTCCTATGGGTTTTTACCACAATCGATAGATATTTTTTATCTTGATAATGTAATAATGCAATTATAGGGTTGTAAAAAACTAAAAAACGGCGCGTGAAACGGAATATTTTACATACAAATGTGATGAGACATTGAAACCATAACATTGTACAAAATTTACGATTTTACTGTGAAGATCGATATTTACATTTTTTGACATTTAAAAAAATGTAAACCATACTCTAATATGGGGTGTTTCCTCCTCTTCCTTTTATCACCGCCTGCATACGCCTATTAAGGGAACGGATCAGCTTTTTTATGTCTTCTTGGGGTGTCTGTTATCATTCTTCTGTTAAGGCGGCTTCCAGTTGATCCAACGTCTCGGGAACTGGATTTCGGGCTCTAACCTTTCTTTTTATTTGGTCCCAGAGATGCTCGATGGGATTTAAGTCCGGACTATTAGCTGGCCATTGCATAACTGGAATTCCGACCTCCTGAAGATATCCAGTTACAATTCTAGCGACGTGCGGTCTTGCGTTATCATACATGAGTTGAAAATTGTCCCCAATATACCCATCGTAAAGCATCACATGAGGTTGCAAAATGTCCGTAATGTAACTTTCAGCATTAATCGCACGATTGCGTAAGAAAACCAACTCAGTAGAGTTTTGGTCCCATCGCTGGCTTGTGTTAGATTTTGCTCCCGAAGTCTTCTTCTCACCGTATTTTCACTTACAGACAGTCCACGAGTTTCCTCAGCCTACCCTGAACATCAACAGCAGAAAGATGCCGATTTCGCAAAGTCAAGGCAAAAAACGGTCATCCGTCGGGTTTGTGAGACGTCCTCTTCCAGACCCTGGTCTCCGGCGGTACTCTCCCGCCTCTAAGTATCGTTTATAAACTCTATGCACTGCTGATCGACTCAAATTTAATCTCCTTGCCACATTTCGCCGACTTAGCCATTCACGAACGAGAGCTACCACTTGAGCGGCTTCTGCTTCAGTGGTATCCATATTTTATGGTTAAAAGTAACGATATCTCTGCTCCAACAAAGAATTAAAAGATTAAGTCACTACGATGCACAGAACCAAGAATATTACGCGTCAAAAGTCCGAAATAAACTAACCTTGCACTCTATGCACAAGTCGACAATTTTTATCAGTGCACTTAAAATGTTACAAATACCCACAATAGCACTTGTATTCCTCTAAAACAATGTCAAGTGGGTACTCAGATGTTAATTTATAACGCATAAGCAAAAACATACAAATATGTCAACGCATACTTAAGATAACCAACTTTGTTACACAAAATTAATGGGTGGGTCGATTTTTTTGGAGGCCAGTATAAAACATTATTTAGGTGGTAGGACTCCTGTTCTGTCTAGAAGTCCATCTGTGTAGGTTCTTACCACCCTCGTACCTATTTCTGCCACCAAGCATCAGTGCTTGCACTGCAGTTCCGCTCCGAGGGTAGACTGATCATTCCATCTTAGTTCTAAAAGGTGACAACGCAGCCTCTAGTCTTCTTTGTTCGAAATTGGCTGCAGATGTCCATGGGCTGCAGAAGCTGCTTACCATCAGGTGGGCAGCAAGTTCGTTTGTTTATTTAGTTTTATAAAAAATTAACAGACAACACTAAAGTTCCAAAACACGGCATAGAGTAGCATAATACAGATATAGAGCGTAGTTTTCAGAGTTAAGACCTACCTATTAGTTTATGAGACAGTTTATCGTAGGCCTGGACTAGACCCATATTGTTATCGGATAGAAAGACCGATACTCTGAGCGTCTGATTGTGGAAAGGAGGACGGAATTCAGTCATGCAATTCCTAGGTAGTTTAGGTCGAGTGCGTGTCTTATGTTTTGAATTGAGGGCACTGTTAATAAATTCTGCGTAGTTGAAAACTTTCGACTGTTATCTTCAATGTAGTCACCAGTATTCAGGCTATCATTGTAAGGTGTTAGCTTAGAAAGATAGCCTGCTGAAACTGAAATCTAAATGAGAGAGAGAGGAGAGGTAAATAAATATAATTACAACTTTTAACAAACAGTAAAAACCGACTTCAAATTGCTAAAAAGTTATTTATTTGCTACCCTTAGGGGTGGAATTTTTTGTCCAAATTTATATGGGACCACCCCTAAAGTATAATCTATTTAAAATCCGTACCGTCCGATAAGGAACTTTGTTCCAATAATAAAAAAAAAATCATCAAAATTGGTTCACTATCTGCAAAGATATCGCGTTACATACATACAAAAAAAAATATACACTAATTGAGAACCTCCTCCTTTTTGAAGTCGGTTAAGAAGGTGCTTAACCCCTTTTTTACCGGTACACAAGCGAAATAAGGTAAATTAGTTTTAGAGTTGGTTGGCAAATAAAGACAATGCAGTCAGTTCAAATTAATTCTTTGTCACATTCTACTATAAAAAAAAAATTCATGGTCACCCGGTCTCTGCTCTCAAAGTTATAGAATCTGTTGATGGTTTTAGTTGCGGACATCATTCGGATGGAGCATAACTACAGCATTGAACCGACGAAGAAGGAGGCCGAGAGTGTATCCAGACTGAATGTACGACAACTGGTCGATACCTTGGGTTACTTGTAAGTACATTAATATATTATATTAATTTTTTATCAGTTTAGATACATAGGCAGACAGACATATCTATTTAGTTTTGTTGATATAATTTTAGCTGATGTTTCTTATACATTTTTGTTTATGAGGGTAGTTGACGTTAATGTCAATTGGAATACTTTTTACAGGCTATAAAAACGAAACTTTCAGTAGTGTCCGACCGAAGCTTCGGCCAGAAAACCACCTTCGGCATCGGTCAAAATGGGCGGAAGTTTTGGCCGAAACCGAAGGTTTCTAGCAAGCGCCGAAATTGAATGAACTGTTATGAATTAAGTATTAATTTGTCAAAATCTCATGTTATACAGTTTTATTCCAAATTTCAAAAACCGTTACCATTAAATATAGAACATGAGTCAGAAATAATACAGGAGGTGCATTCAACAAAATTCTTGGGCTTATCTATTGACACTCATTGTAGCTGGGAACCACATTTAAATGAACTTTGTACCAAGCTTTCAAAATTCGTCTACCCTTTGAGAAGAATAATTTCTAACACGTCTGTTAAAGCAGGATTGATGACATACCATGGATATATACAATCAGTCTTAGCCTATGGCATAATTTTCTTGGGCAACGCCCCAAATATCGGCAGGGTATTTAAAATGCAAAAAAAGTGCATTAGAGCTATGTGCGGGGCTCTTGTAGACCGCTTTTTAAGAAACTGGGCATTTTGCCACTACCCTGTTTATTCATTAAAGAGGTATCTTTATTTGTACGGAAATATTTCAAAAATCAAAAAATCCCAGGAAGTCTTAAAATAACAAGTTTATTTTATCCGAAAACAGTACAAAATACTAAAAGCATTTATTGTAATGGCATTAAAAACGATAATATTCATGACTCTTTTAAAAATATGAACGATATAAAATTTAAAGAGGTGCTGAACACGTGGTTATTAGATAAATGCTTCTGCAACTTACAAGAATTTATAGACAACAAAGATTAAATAAAGTAATGTTATATTTGGTGGTTAGATTTATTATTTAATTATTCCAACAAATTATTGAATACTAAGACAAAATTATAATGAAAAAGTTAAATCCGTAAGTTAGGTATTTTTAGTATAGAAAACTGACATCATAGTATATTGTAATAATAATTGAATCAAAAAATTATGCTGACATTGAATTAATCTATATATTTGTTAAATATATTGATTATTTTTATAAATATATTTAAGACTTAATATAGTACACCTGAAATAGGTAGACTAAGGAGCACAAATGTACATAACATAATCTTAAGATCTTATTTAATTTTACCTGTAGTCATGCAATAAATATTTTTGATTTGATTTGAATAAACGAGAGCGCGATGGACGTGGCGACGCCATTTTTATCATCTCTAGATAGATACATTTTTATATTACAGTCAATTAAACCTTTAATTTAAAAGTTTTAAAATTATTTATATTATTAATTTTATTAAATGAAACTAATTTTACGGATTTTATCTCGTTTGATTTTATATAATTTAAAATAAAATAAAATCCGTAAAATTAGTTTCACTTAATGTGTACTGTTCGCGTAAATATAAGAAATCATTATTAATTTTAGCCAATCTTCAACTGAATTTCTTAGGGTTTTTAAGAAATCGATCTTCGGTCGGACACGGCGAATCCTTTAAGTAAAATTAACATATAATTTATTATGTTTTTTGAATAATAAAAATCTGATTTAAGCTAAAATTCACCAAGTTTTTGGACAATTAATCATAGCATGCTACCCAAACATGTAAGTTGAAAGTGTGGGCGACACTTTGTAGTTTGTTTGTTTTTCTTTTTGGTTATTGAATTTATTTTGAATCAATTAATGACATCAGGTCGCTGAAGAATTTGCAGAAGAAGCAGCTGTGGGTGGTCAAAGTGGAAACTGATAAGGCTGAAGCCTCAATCACGCAGTCCGAGCAAGTCATAGCCAAGATGCCTGATCCAAAGCAAATAATTGAGGTAAGTATTATATCTCAAAGCCAATCAGAAATTATAAAACATAGCTAAAGGTCGGTAATGTTTGTACCCTATACTCTAAATGACTTTAATAAATGGCGCGATGGAGTTTCAAGTGAAGTGTTGTTCGATTTGACTTGCCCCGCCACTACACTTCATCATCATCAGCCTGTAAAAGCCTCCTTCACTGTAGAGATGATTTTTTTTCATTGTAGAGATGATTTTTTTTATAGGATTAGGGTGACAAGCGAGCACACAGTCCACCTGATGGTAAGTGGTAATCGAAATACAGATGCGTTGTCAGCCGTGAGGACTAAGATGGAATGCCTCTTTTCCAGTAAAAAGGATCTCCGGTTCTCTACACTCAGCATACGAAACACAGCAGCATTAAGCTGTTATTTTGCGCTGGTATTCTGTGAGAGCGTGGTCCTTTCCCGGTCGAGCCGACCCATTTCTTGCTACAACCATAATAGGAGCCAGGGACCAAACTCACAGAATACCAGCGTCAAATATTAGTTTAATGCTGCTGTGTTTCGTATCCTGAATGTGGAGAACCGGAGACCCTTTTTCCTGGAAAGAATGACAACGCATCTGCATTTTCCATTTTAACTGAGGATAGATGTGGATGTCTATCGGCCACAGGAACCATTTACTATTAGGTGTACTGTGTGCTTGTCGTTCTTATTCTATGAAAAAAAATCTGCTAAACTAAAATATATTTAATAAATATTAATTTTATTGTTTTATGTTGTGTTATATTTCCCTTCTAATTTCCCTTTTTTAATCTGACGGTAAAATAATAGTGTCAAATATTTTGTGTAAAAATGTGACACCAACACCCTCTTATAGCACTACCATTTGTGGTGTAGCTATAGTAGAGCTACGGCATGGTCATCTACCACATATAAAAATTCGAATAATCCATTTGCGTGCGAGGAAACGCATCCAGCGTTCTTGACACTATACCGCGGGAAGTAGGACTGTATGATATAATTTAAGTTTTAGTTTTAGTGTTTTTATTATTACATATGGTAATAAATTTTTAAATTTGTGAAATACTTATATATTGAGAATTCGCATCCTAAATTGTGTGGCTTTAATGATAATGAGAAAAAATTATTTCCAGATCATACCACAGACGTCCACGTCAGAAAGCCTCGAAAACCAGAACGAAGTACTCCACATAATGGACGATGGCAATATATCAGACAATTTTATTTACGAGATAGCGGAGGAACAGGAGATAACTATGGAAGAGGTAAAAGAAATACCCGTCGCTGACAACCGAGAGTGGACGGTAAACATAATACCAGAAGAGACCAAGCCGAAATACGCTTATATTAAACATTGTAATACGGGGAAAAAAAAACGACATTTTACAGCGGAGATGAACGAGATAACACTGCAAGGGGACTTTGAGAACTATTATATATTACCCGATGTTGACCCGTCTGTCGGGGTTGAAATTACAACGAGTTACGAGCCAGAGAATTATATAGTCGAGGAATATGAGCATTTAGTATTAGAGGAGAGACCGAGGAAGAGGTCCAGGGATGGGAACGATGTGGTCCGGAAAAAGAGAAAGAAGATTACACCATCGGTGAGGGAGCAGGTCAAGCAGATACAGTTAAAAACGGAAATGGGTGAAGACTGGGTCATCGACAACAGTGTGTACGATCAAGATACGTCTGATGACTACGATGATAAAAAAGGATCTAGGGTGAGACGAAAAAATAAGAAATACCTAGGCTATGACTTTGTAACCTAACTGTAACCCCACGTATATCGATGTATCGCTGTTCATTGAGAATGTATATTTCTATTGTTTTTCCTTTTTTCTCAAACATGTCGGTATTTGGTTTTGTCAGCGAGTGTTAAAAATTGGTATAGTTCAAGGTTTACTCATCTTTATATAGTTGTGTGATATCAAAATGCCTTATAAATATGTTCCTCGTTATAATTACATGCGTTTCAAACGATTAATTTCTTCATTTAATTTCCCTTGAAGCGTTAACTTAGTTATTAGGTTGGCCAAGTGTGTTCGAGTAATGGTAAAACTAATATTGAAATCTTTATACTAAACTGTTTTCTGCATTACAACTGTGGGTGGCTTCGTGCAATATTTATTAAGAAATGGCTTAATATGTTAGTGATAGTGTTTGTCAATGAACTTCAATCTACGGGGTTAACCAAGTAGCTTTCTACATAGAAAGCTATAAAACCGTTTTGGAACGGCATAATGTCTCAATGTGATTTAATATTGATTTCATTCATTTTTAATCAACATCAAACTGAGGAGGTACTTATTTGACTATGTTCTCATTTTTTCTATGCATGTTACTTAATATCTTCGTCAATTGTGAACCAATTTAAATTATTACTATCCATATAATATGATCCATGAAATATGACCATATAAATTTGAAGAAAAAATCCCTCTAAAGGTGGAAAAATAGGGAATGAAGTTCGTAATATATCTTTTTAGACGACATTGGAACTTGTGATATAAGGGGTCAAAAAGTTTTTTTTTTTTTTTTTAAATAATTATTTTCTTCTTTTTAGTTATTTGCATTTGGCCTTAACTTTTTATTAAGAGTGTAATTATATTATAGTATAGTTTTATTTTTATAGTTTTCTATCAGCATTAAGGATTGTAGGAAGTCAACTAGGCTAGCCCTGCAGATCTTGTTTACCGATCTGTGATGCCTATAAGTAGATAAACAAAAACGAGGCAATGATCTTATTCCCCAGGTTGTTAATAAAAGGGGGTGAAGGATTTTCTTATAACTCCCACACATTAAATCCAGTGGCGAAGCTAGGGCTCCAAACTAGGGCAAGCCCAAGATATGATTTTGTTGTTTTTAGCAGTTTTATTAAAATACACCAATCTTTATCTGTCACCACTCCTCAGTTTCATATTCAGTGCTGTCGGGGACTTGTTTAACAAAGCACACAGAAGACATACTACTGCTAGATAGATTGTATGACATATCAGCAATTGCATACCTTCGGTGGCTTTGAAAAAAGCTGTATGCGTTTGCTTGAGCGAAAGAAAAAGATATTTACATACAATACAATACATGAACAAAAGAAAATCATGCACAAAGTACAAACAATGTACAAAATTAAAAAAACAAATTATTTATATTCTAAATCGAATCGTCTCTCTTTCGTAAGGAAAGATTTGATTACGTCCGCGTAAAATGTTGGTGAACGTTTTAATTGTACCAATAACTGTTTTTCAATTGCGACAATTGATGTCTGAAAGACGCTCTTGACCTTGTGTATTTCTCAAATAAATAAGAATGCGCTTCAGAGATATGAGCTGTTTTTTCTCAACAAAGTTTAAAGATTTTACCTTTTCCTCGCCGATTAGCACTTTAACACACTTCAACTCATCACAAGGCACACTATTATCCTCCATTTTCACTAAAAATCTTTAAAAAAAACGTAAATTTTCAACTCTCAATATTCATTCGCTCAAGTAAACACACAGAGTAAACATTGAAATGTGAAGTGAACTTGCTAACGTATCGCCCGTGCGGCCCCGCGCTTGACTAACTTCACACCAAAAGACCGGCTTTATCGCTCCATACTAATTGTTATATAAACAATCGTAGTTATATTTCATTATAGAACATTTTGCCACAGGTTAGAAAGGGAGCGATCGTCTTCTCGAAAGCCCGGTAAAAAGCCCACGCGTGCGAGAGAGACGACTAATCGCTTACTTAACTTAACTCCTTTTTTATGACAGCGACAGTTTTGCCGCGTGTTGACGTTACATAATAGGGAGGAGCGCGCGCGAAATTTGAAACAATTTGAAACAGTTTGAAACGTTTTACGAGTTATTTTATTAGTTGATATTATTGATTGAGCAGTTTGATAGGGCAAGCCCGGCTTCTCGGCTTCTATGGAGGCTTCGCTACCGATTAAATCTAACCATATTGGGGGTTCATTAAACATAAGCATGAAAGAGGCTTATGGGTTCGATTCTCCATAAGGATGCAAGAAGTGTCCAGGTTTAAGATTCGATTCCCACTTAAAATTAGTATTTGTAAAACGAGTTGTCCCCTGTCGCTTACATTTTCCAATGGTTATTACGTGGGGGAAAAAACACATGCTTACCAAACTTGAAATCCTCTCAAAACATCCTTCTTTTAATACATTTTCGTTTAGTTTTAAAATAGCAAATAGTAATTTTTCTTTAGAGTTTAAATACAGTGTTACTGTTTTTTTTTAGTTCACACAGGGTATCTGGCCTGAAGTTTTCTACCCTAAATTATATATAAGGTTAAATATATTAAATAAAGACACCAAATAACATAAATCATGGTATTTTTGCGTAAAGGAATATAAAAATATAAACACGTTTAGCATAATTTTTTATTAGGTTATAAAAATAAAATAAATAATATATAGGAATGGCAATGTTTTTTAAAACAAAATAATCGAAATCTTGTTTTAGTCTTCCATAGTAATTAACGAAACCAAATGCCGACATTTTTAATATGAAATAGTCAAAATATTATCATACATTTTAATGAATTATGTTTTAATATTAAAAATAAAAAAGATCCAATATATCTTCAACCCTTATCCTATATGGAATAACTAGGGGGTTAGAATTTATGCAACATAGAACTTACCTTTTCATTCAGTGAATGTCCACTGTGGGACTTAGTCATTGTTGCCAAGCTTGACGAATGTATTGGTAAATAAAGTGTTCAAAGTAATGCTGCCAACTGATAATGATGGGGTGGTGTGTACTTTTAAAATTGTACAGTGTTTGATCGATTATAATAATTTTTAAAGTATGCTCTCACTGACAGACAAATATACAGTTAAATATAGGCACTTAAATGTTCACGTGCCTTCATTATTCACTCTGTTTTGCCCAATTTTGGGCACTCAAGTGCACTTCAGTAGGATCTAATTTTACCTATCCCATATAGGATTGCAGACGATGAAGTCGGTCGAGGGGACAATTTGCACCGTTGTATCTGCAAGCTCAGGCCCAACTCGTGCTAAGGTGGAAATGTTTATATTTTGTTATTAGCTTGGTTAATCCATTTTGTATATTGTTTGTCCGTCGGTCGCAACAGGTTGACTTACCTTTAATATTCAGAAATATGCTGAATCATGTATAATAAAATAATTTAGGTACTGATCATTTGTGTTTCATTTTATTACCAAGTGATCTTACCATTACAGCCTATAAAATTCTCTCCAGAGATGGCTTTTATAGAGGGGATTTAGCCTTAGTTGCCAGGCTTGGCAGGCGGTTTGGCTACTAGTTGGAAGATAGTTCTGCCCGTCTCCTGTTTTAGATCCCATTTGTCGCCTCTTAAGACACCCAGTAAGTAGTATAGTGTGTAATAATAATGTCCACCACATGGAATTTCGGTCACGGCGGCCAGCCTCAACGGAGATTAGCCATCTGCACAGTACAGGATTATAGTGCCCAAGTGTATGCGCAAGCACAGGTGCACTCTCTATTCCCTCACTCTCATAGTCCGATGGGACGGTAAACCGACACGACCGGAGAGAGATCAGGCGCAGGACCAACGGCTTTACGTGTTTTCCGAGGCACGGGGGTGAGACACCGCTAACTTCCTGACTCCGGTAAACTACTGAGAATTTCTTGATGGAAAAGCTCGATAACTGATTTTTTGGCTCAACCGGAGTTCGAACCGAGGACCTCATGATCAGCAGTCGCAGTACTACAACCACTAGACCAACGAGGCAGTGTAACCGACGCTGTACAGTAAGTGTGTGCCAACTAAGTGACCTTCATCATCATCATTACAGCCCTTCACAAGTCCACTGCTGAACATAGGCCTCCCCCAAGGAATGCCACAAAGCACGGTCCTGAGCCACCTGCATCCATCGACTTCCTGCATGTCTTACCAGGTCGTCATTCCATCTAGTGGGGGGACGCCCTACACTTCGTCCGCCGGTACGAGACTGCCACTCGAGAACCTTTTTTCCCCATCGGTTGTCGGTTCTTCGAGCTATATGGCCGGCCCATTGCCACTTCAGCTTACTAATCCGTTGGGCTATGTCGGTCACTCTGGTTCTACTGCGAATATCCTCATTTCTAAGTTCATCACGCAGAGAAACTCCGAGCATAGCCCTCTCCATAGCTCGCTGAGCGACCTTGAGCTTCCTCATCCGCCCAGCAGTGAAGGACCACGTCTCAGTTCCATAGGTCATCACTGGCAACACGCACTGGTTGTACAGTCTCGTTTTCAAGTTTTGAGGTATACCTGACGTGAAGATGTGCCGTAATTTCCCGAACGCTGCCCAACCGAGTTGAATCCGTCGATTGACCTCTCGGTCGAAGTTAGACTTACCTAGTCGGACTATTTGTCCCAGGTAAACATACTCGTTAACAACTTCGAGATTAGTGCTCCCAACAACTACCGGCATAGGTGTGACATGGACATTAAACATGATCTTTGTTTTGTCTATGTTCATCTTAAGACCTATACGTTGGGAGACACTATTGAAGTCATTGAGCATAGTGCTTAGGTCCAGCGATTCTGCCATAAGGACTATATCGTCGGCAAATCGAAGGTGAGTGATGTACTCGCCATTGATGTTAATACCGTATCCTTTCCAGTCCAGTAGCTTGAAAACGTCTTCCAATGCAGCGGTGAAGAGTTTCGGGGATATAACATTACCCTGTCTTACACCTCTCTGCAGTTGGATAGGTTTCGTACTCTGGTTCTGTACTCGGATAGCCATCGTAGCCCTACTGTACAAACACTTCAGCACTTCGATATACCGACAGTCAACTTGGCACCGCTGAAGGGACTAGCACCGCCCAAATTTCGACGGAATCAAAGGCTTTCTCATAGTCCACATACGCAAGGCAAAGTGGCAGATTGTACTCTTCTGTCTTCTGTACAATTATTAATACCTGTATGCTGTCAAATCTGTTGAAGACTGCAGCTTCATTTCCCGTCTAACAGCCATGAGCTAGTGTGATCGGAGAGTTTTTGTGTGCTTCTGCGGCGGGTCTTGCAGAACTTAGCTCCGACCGCATGGACAGTTTCCTCGAGCTTATCATTAAACTAAGTGACCTTAAATGACCTTTATCTGGATAATAGGACTCCTTCTCTGTCTAGGAGCCCGTTGGGTAGGTACGGGCAGTACCTATTTCTGCCACCAAATAGTGCAAGCAGTGTGCATTGCTATGTATCGGTCTAAGGTGAAGGGTATAAAGCCATTATAATTACATTTATTAAAATTACAGCTGTGAGGCTTTTCATCTTAGTCCTCAGAGGTGACACTGCATCTGTAGCCTTTTGTTCGAAGTTGATTGCAGGTATCCATGGGCTGCAGTAGCCACTTAACATCATAATATGGGCTGTTAGTTCGTATGTTAATTCAATTTTATGACTTTTTACAATCGTTAACGCCAATAAAAACAAATAGGAATGATTTAGGTAGCTCAAATTAACTTGATTTTTTATAATATTTCTTTTTATTTCGGTTCTAATAATTGTTAATTGCAATTTTAAGTGCTGATTTACCACGTGCTTGGCGGTGAAGAATAACATCGTGAGAAAACCTGCATGTCTGAGCATAAAATCCACCAAGACTCATTGGGGGCCAGGGCGACGGACATTTCCTTGCCCTAGAACTTAGAAATGAGAGGAAGCATGTGCCCAGCTGTGGGACGTATATAGGCTGTATCTTTAACTTTAATTTTATGGGTACTGGATCCCTGCTATATTCAAGATATATCAGACATCCTCCTACTCCAAATCCTCTCCAGTCCACATCGAAAAAGGAGTATTCTATTTATGATAAGAATAAAGAAAGAATTCTATTCGCTTCCAAGAATAATTAAGAACGTAAACACTGAATACATTCAGTGTTTACGCTCTTAATTAGAAGAATATAGTAATGAAAAACACAAAACTGAACTTAAAAATATTTATTTACTAATATAAATACAAAATATGTTCCACTTATTAATAACTATAATTAATATTATATTACAGTTTGCTTATAACTAAGTTTGTATTATATACATACTTAAAAATCCGATATTGTTCATTGTAGTAGTGCTAATTATTTAGCTGCTTTTTACCAAGAGCCGTGGTATCTCATGATAAGCTCGGCTATTTGACAACACGCGAGCAATCAAGTTTGATCCGCAATTAAATTGCTAATTGCTAGTTCAAGTACTGATTTGAAAGAAAGAAGAAAAGAAATAAGTTAGTTTTGATAGGTAATGAAGGAAACCTGCATTTTTTAAAAATTATAAAATATTTCGAAGACGTAAAGTCTCCATTGCTCTCAGATATGAGAGATGAGAGTCCCTGTGCCTCGCATTGGGACATAATTATATGGGTAAGGTCATAAAAAAATGTACTATTTAAAAGTTTCGAGGTGAGCCTTTGATTGTGAATACCATGCGTCAAACAAATACTATGATAATATTATTATTTAAATTTAATAATACATTGATAATCATTAAAATTGGGCCGATTATGGTATTTGCCTACTAGCTGACTAGCCGACTAATCGGTTTTCAAATTGCAGATCAGTCGGCCGACTAGTCGGCAATGCCGATCATTTTAACCTTATGACCGCTTGTGTCAAATTTATGCAACCCCCTACCGCTCGTGTCGCATTTCTGCGACAGAGAACATGCATGATTTTTTCGTTCTATTTTCTTACTATTAACTGCGTGGTACAACTAGAACCATTATTAAATAGAGATATTATTTACAACAATTACTTAAAATTATCGGTAGCTCTAAGTATTGAAAAGCTTAAACAAAATAAGTAATTGGCAGCTTGGACTTTTCTTCGGTGTCTATCACGCGCGTCGCATAAATATGACCATAGGGATGCGATACTACAATGCAATGCGCATTTTAAAAACGAAATAACAAACAGTTAAATAATGAGGTATAATGCATCATTCAGCATAAAATAAACAGTGTCATACGAAAAGAAAGTTTATTTAACATATTACCTTGTGTTATTAATTATTTTCCTTATTATTCATAAGAAAAATATCCCTCAGGCTTTTTGTATAATGACAACATTTGACGTTAGTTCCCATCCCTAGACTCCTATGTTTGCAACACATTTCTCTAGTTATACCCCTATTACACTACACTAAATCAGGATCAATAAGCCCTTAATAAGGGTGGTGCAATAAGAGTAAGGCAGTAAGGGTCCCTAATTAGGGCGTCAAAGTGGATCCGGTCCGTAGTGCACTTACCACCGTGCAGTTTAATAATACTAAGGGCAGTTAGGGCACTTACTAGGGATGCAAACGATACATCGATTTTTAAACATCGATATATCGTTCATAGACATCGTTCTTCATGAGCGATGTTTTAGCTTGCCGTCAAAAAGTTAGAGCCTATAAAATTTGGTATGTTAAAAATTGCGAACGATGATTATCACGAATTTTATGTCGCCGAAAAATAAATATTCGAAAAAAAAAGTCGAAGAGTTTACAAATATTGAAAATGGATTGAAATTGTTTTATTCATTTTTTATTAATAATTATATTGTTTGAGCTTTAGCTTGATCAATAGCTTAAGAACAATCTTAAAAGGTACTTAAGGTGAAATTAGCACCAAAACAGATTTTTCATGTGTTATGGGGCGCAGAAAATCAATTTTTGTCATTAAAACTACGAATTCGCCTTTTTTTAAAATCATTATGAAAATTAAAGATATTTCTTAGTGAATTATGATGGCCAAAACACGATTGACAGATTTTGGCTCGATACAAAAAAATCATAAAGTTTTCTCAAAATCTGCAATTTTAGGTACGTCTGTTAAGGTAAAAGCAGTTTTATTCGAATATAATTAAAGTAATTTCAATTAAATTCTGTCTATGTGTTCACCAGTAAATACATGGGAGATTTATGGGTTTATTTTTCAATGAAAGAGTATATTTAATTTTAAAAGAAATATCAAAATAAATACAACTCTGTGTAAAAAGTATCGGGAATATGTCAATAAAAGACCCGCGTAAAGAGGTCGTTCTAATTTTTACTGCATGTTGGTAGCACTGTACTGATTTAGCGCGCAAAGTTTGAGCGGGATCTGTCATTTAATTTGTTTTAAACTACACTTTTGTTGGTCATAGTTTTGAGTTATCGGCGATTTTACAATGGAAAATATTGTTGAACAAAGTGTGCCTTAAATTTTGTGTTTCGAATGATATTTCATGTGGTGAATCACTAAAAATGTTGCGAAATACCTACGGCGAATCGTGTATATCGAAAACAAGGGCTTATGAATGGTATAAGGCTTTTAAAGAAGGCCGAGAAGTAGTAGTAGACTTGCCTCGTTCTGGTAGACCTTCAACCGCTACGACCAAAGAAAACATCGACAAAATCAAGAAGCTAGTGCTCGAAAATCGACGTATGAGTCTGAGAGAGTTGGCTAGTGAGGTGAACATATCTTAAGTCCGTCCACAACATTCTCATTGACATTTTAGGCATGAAACGCGTCGCCGCTCGACTAGTTCAAAGAGCTCAATTTTGTTCAAAGAGCGCAGCGAAAGCATGTCGCTGAAGACATGGTTTCCGAGCTTCTACGGATCCGACCTTTATGAAACGTATAATAACTGGCGACGAGACATGGGTTTATGAGTACGACATGCAAACAAGCCAACAGTCTTCAGAATGGCGTCTCGAAAACGAGCCGAAACCCAAAAAACCGCGGCAAAGTCGCTCCAAAATCAAGGTGATGCTGACAGTTTTTTTTGACTACCGTGGTGTGGTTCACTCCGAATTCCTTCCAAAGGAGAAACAGTGAATAAAGAATATTATTTAGGCGTCATGAAGCGTTTGCGTGAGTATCCGCCGAAAACGTCCAGATTTGTGGCAACACAACTCATGGATGCTGCACCATGATAATGCACCATCACACACAGCCATTATAGTGAAAGAGTTTTTAGCGAAACATTCAACAAAAGTTCTCGACCAAGCACCGTATTCACCTGATATGGCTCCGTCTGACTTTTTTTTCCCAAGTTAAAATTACCACTTCGAGGAAAACGTTTTGAGTCGATAGAAGCCATAACAAAAAATTCGCTGAATGAGCTAAAGGCCATACCGCAAATAGCCTATGAAAAATGTATGGAAGACTGGGTGAAGCGTTGGAGATGTTGTATTGCAAGCGATGGGCCTACTTTGAAGGCGATAAAATAAATTTAGATGAATAATTTGTATTTTTGTTTTATTGACAAATTCCGATATTTAGTACACAGAATGTATAGTGCAATAAAATTGCGCGGGCTGGCCAAACAGGAGCATATCGCCGCTCCCGCGTCCCGCCAGTCGTCCGCAGCGCGTCATAGAAAGCACCTGTACAACTTTATCACGCCTGCTGTCGTCGTCTATACAACTAAAAAATTGGAAGGGATTAGTACCTAAGTCACAAAAATGGTAAATAAACGTAACAAAATAAAAAAATATTCACGACTGAAGCTCAAGAAACTGAAATTGTTGAACCTGAATAGGTAAGTTTTTTTTTATATTTATCACTCCATATTATGAATATTTATACAATATATAAAATATTTATATATATTATAAAATATTTATATATATAATATATTTTTACAGAACTCTTGTCAACGCTAAGTCTGACATTGTGGAACTGCCAGCTGAGCAGTTACAGAGCACAAGTGAATCCGTCGCTCCACCACAATATCCAGAAACATTTGACGGGACAGTAGTGGAACTACAATCAGTATCGCCCATTTTTTAGTAAGCTCACTTATGTACCTACCCCCCCGCACTTATACTAGAAATCCTGTCTTACTTTTACATTTTATATTTTTTTTTTTTTTTTTATAGGATAGGGTGACAAACGAGCACACAGTCCACCTGATGGTAAGTGGTTGCTGTGACCCATGACATCTACATCTATCCTCAATAAAAATCAAAATGCAGATGCGTTGTCAGCCGTGAGGACTAAGATGGAATGCCTCTTTTCCAGTAAAAGGGTCTCCGGTTCTCACTCACCACCTGAAACACAGCAGCATTAAGCTGCTATTACGGTGGTATTCTGTGAGGCGTGGTCCTTCCCGGTCGAGCCGACCCATTCGTGCTACAACTACTACTAATATAGCTGCAGCATGGCTCTACCGTATAAAAACAATATATATACAAGTAAATAATCTATTGTAATGTCAAGCAAAAAAAATTCCTTTCAACTGGTGTCGCGGGTATCGGTGAAACCTAAGGTTTTTGGTTATATGGTAAGAACCTAAGTTCTTGTCGTGAATCGAACGCGGCGTAACAGATATAGAGAGACTAAATGCGGCAGCCATATTGTCGAAAAGTAATGTGCATCCTATCCCTACTAATACCCGCGATACCCGCGACACAAGTGATAGGGTTTATTATTTTTTGTTTTACATTACAATAGGTAAGTTACTCTTCGTACGCACAGAGAAACGCCAATTTGTATTCAGAAGTCATAAAAGGGTTGATGAAATGTTTTTATTTAAAAAATAGATTTTTTGTAAAACCGGTATTTTTATTTGCTGGGACTGGAATTTGATGAATATCAGTTTCAGTTAAAAAAGTTTTTATTTACTTATACTTTATATACAATGATGGTACACAGGTGTACTTCTCATAGCCATTATCTGAGCCAATCTTATCATCTTGCTACCGATGTCACATGTACATATACATATTATATATTTTTCTAATTATTTATAATTGTTTCAGCACCTCAGAAAAAGTACTTGGTACTGAAAGAATTACAGGAACGGTCTCTCCGCAAATTCCAGAAATATCTGATATGGCACCAGTGAACCTTCAGCCAGTGTCAGTCACACCACCGCCATGTGTGACCGAGTAAGTTTACCCTCCAGTCAAATTATAGTATTTTTATGCTAATAGAGAAGGAGACGAGCAGATCGTTCGCCTGATGGTGAGTGTCACGACCTGTCTATAATATCTGCAGTGCCACTCAGAGCAATGCAAGTTCTGCGTGGCACTCATTCTTCCCAGTAATTACATAGTGCCTTATTTATTATAATAAAACAGTAATCAGGGTGAAGCTTTGAAAAAAAACGTAACATACGTTTGCATTGAATATTTAAAAAAAGGTGGAGTACTGGCTGTAAAATTTACTCCACCTTTTGAAACTATTTACAGTGTGAATAGTCACATCTTTACGCCAGCTTTTTTATGGTTATTATTTTGTGGAGGCTAAAGAACCAGCATCAGTTTTAAAATACCGGTTTATAGTAATAATATTAAATAAATATCTATTGGTATTAGTTATATATATTTATATAAATAATATAATACGTTTTACTCAATGTTTCAGAGCCCCCGAAGACCCGCCTTATATAGTGGAGCAAGAGTGTGAGACAAACTCGATCAAAACAATCACCGGTCGCAGAATTGTTGACATCGTTTATTTTTTGGAACAATTGCAACAGCAAAAACACGACCCTCTATTTCAGTGTGATTTCAGTTGCTTGGTTTTAGTAACAGAAAAGCACCGGCCTCGTTTCACATTTCAATTTCCAATGCAGGATGTGCAAGAAATATTTCAAGGTGTGTACTGATCATTTGGACACTGATCGTATAGATATTAACACTGCAGCAGTCTCAGGTATAGTAGCCTCTGGGATTGGGTACTCACAATTCGAAGAGACTATGTCTGCTATGGACGTTCCTATTTTCCGTGAAAAATTACGCGAAAATTCAAGATCACATGTTCAATGAATGGAAGCTACAGCAGTGGAGGCAATGGAACAAGCTGCTGCTATTGAACGTGAGGCAGCAATTCAAGAAGGAGGGTTTTAATGGTTTCCTGTGATTGATGTGTTTGCGGATGGTGCATGGTGTAAACGCTCTTATGGCAATAACTATAAAGCAATGTCAGGTGTTGCTGCAATCGTAGGTCGAAAATTTGGAAAAGTTCTTTTCATTGGCGTCAAAATAAATATTGCCTAATATGTGCAAGAGCAGAGAAACGTCAGGAGAAACCGAAAAGTCACGTTTGTTATAAAATTATGAAGGCCGTCCAGCGGAATGGAAGCGACAATCGTGTGCGAGGTTTCAAAGAATCCATCAATATGTATGGGCTAATATATGGCAATATTGTGGCTGATGGTGATTCTGCAACCTATGCTAAAATATTAGCATCAGATCCGTATGAAGGCTACGTAGTTTCGAAAATAGAATGCCGAAATCACGTTCTGAAATATGTGTAATAAGCTGCGTGCACTAGGTAAAGATACAAAATACCCAAAAGTGCAGAGAAAACATATTACCGACGAGAAGTTATGAGTATGAGAAAAGTCGTCACAACTTCAATCAAACACAATAAAATAATCCCAGGATATCGCTATAGACAAATTCACGAAGACATAACCAATTCATTGAACCACGCATACAGGGACCACAGACGTTGCAAAGATTATTGCTGCTCTAAAGATAAATCCATTTTGTCATCAACTGTGGGAGAGCTAAACACTCGACATTTTGGTTTCGGCTAAAAGTCATTTTAAATTCGGTAGCCTCAAAATCTCGGAGTCTACTGGAAGACGTTGACACCAATGCTGTTGAGAGATTCAACAGCGTGGTTGCTAAATTCGTAGGAGGCAAAAGAATCAATTTTGCTTCTCGACGATCATATCAGGCGAGATGCTCTGCTGCTGTTTCCTACAATACCAAACGACCTCTTTACACACTTAAAAAATATTGGGAAAGAGTCCTGTGGGCAGCTTACAAAAACTAGAAGGAAGGAGAGAGCAAAAAGCAAGCCAACGCTGTGAAAAGAAAAAAATAGAACTAAACTTTTCGAGAAACAAAATGACTATGGTGGACGAGTAGCTGCGCCAATATGTCTGTCGAAGACTATAGTGCAGCGTCTGCAGATTTTATGACGAATCTGAATACACTGGTTTGTGACCGGGAGGAATACAAAACGGACGACACTGCAACGCGAAAGCACTGAATGGTTACAAATCAGGAGATTGATGATAACTGCTTCAAACTTTGGAGCAATAATAAAGAGAAAAAAATTTTGCTGCTCTCGTGAACAACATTTTATATAAATCAAATATTTCATCTATCGCATCAGTGGCACATGGACTCAGCAATGAAAAATTCGCTTCAGCAACTGAGGCAAGAAAACTTACGGATTGAGGAATGTGGACTTTTGTGGACCATGAATTTCCTTACATTGGTGCCACTCCGGATGGAGTCGTAGGAGAAAATACAATCGTTGAGGTCAAATGCCCTGTAGCTGCCTTCAAAACGGCATGGAAAATGCTATCAAACAAAACAAGGTTCAAATTCTAAAGTTCAACAAAAGAATGGCCAAGTTACTATAAATAAAAATAGTAACTGGTACTATCAGGCTCAAGAACTACAGTGACGGGCAAGCAGAGATGCGTTTTCGGGATATGGGAGGGAAAACGAAAAAATGGAAGTTATATATGTCCAAAAAGATGACGACTTTTGGAAAAATAAAATGGAGGCAAAACTGGTCAACTTTTACCATACATAAATTCTCCCAGAGTTGGTAGATTCCCGCCGAAACCGTGGTATGCCATTGAGAGGTAGTGAAAATAATTTCTAGCCTATGATTGACACGCAAAAGCGCTGTGCGCTTTTGTATATAATAAATATAATAAAACCAGATATACCAGTTTTCATTCCTATAAAATCAGTTTTTAATTTTTCGTTTTTTTGCATTTTATAAAACCGGTTTTAGGTATAACCTGTTTGGATGCCGTCCTTAGTCCTAGTATCCACTAAAACAGTGTATAGTGATGAAGTAATAAACATGTAAATGTACTAAGTATATTTATAAATACGAACTGATAAGTAAAAGTTTCTTATATGTGAGAGAACTCATATGTAACAGATATACTTGTAAATTACACTTGAGTATGCCTAGGAACATTCCAAGTGATAAGAATTAAAAAAAAATTAGATGGTACTTATTAGTTTACAAGAAGCGTCTTGGACGGTGGTGTTCAAATAAAATAATTACTTTTCAAAATGACAATAAAGTAGTTATATACCCAGTACGTATGTAGTATATTTTCATGTTGAAAAGTAAGTATACGTCGACTGTAAGTAAGTACATAGACATAGGTACGAGTCGTATCATATCAGGTACAACCTGTCTATAATACCTATGTACCAACCTAATATTATTTTTATTTTAAAATTAATTCACAGTATAATATTATTATAAATATAACACATTACATAGGTATATAAAATCCAATAAATTAAAAGATATACATCATACAAATAACTAGTCAGCATCATCATCAGCAGTCAGGTAGGTTGTTATCGAGGCCGACTATCATCACTCGTCACATCATATCTCTTTAGTGCACCAATTATAAAAGTACGTTTTTCATAAAAACCTTTTATGAAAAACGTACTTTTTACTTACTTTATGAAAACGTTACCTCCACAAGGATTTTCTTCTGTACCGTGGGGCAGTTTACATACATAAATTTCACAGGACAAACATCCAGACCTGTAACAATTATTTGTATGACATACAAATACTTGTTCCGTGTGATTCGAACCCGCGGTCCCCAGTGCTACAACTCATTGCTGAGCCACTGCGCCACGGAGCCGTCAATCTGAAACTATTTTATAAATAAACGCTGGTTATATCAATAACATATATTTACATGTATAATACGTAGTACACAATATATTTGTATACTACGTATTATACATACGCATGTATTCAACTATTAGTGGTGTTGAAATAATCCTATATTTATGAAAGTGCGATCTGTAGCTTATCGCTATTGCTCGCAGCTGGCCGGGTCAGCGAGGGGGCCCCGCGCGCCGGTCGCCCGTCCGCGTCTGCTTCACCCCTAAGAATCTTCATGACCACGATACTATTTCGCCTTAATTAGCGTTTATTATACTATACTACGTTACTTATTTATAATTATTAGATTAAATTAGGGCGATAGGCAATTACAGTTCTTGCATAGGTTAGAAATAGGTATCACTAGAGCGTTGCGGAATTATTATTTACCCACATTGACATAAGATTGAAATTTAAATGAATTATTGCGTATGCACTTGTGAATTGTGACTATTATTATCATAAGTTAACTTATGGTAATATGAAAATATAACTAAACATGTATGTTTAGTTATATTTTTTATATTGCCACGGTACGGATCCTTGTGGTGAAATAAAATAAGAAGTAAAATAATTTCTTATATTGACACAGGACATATTTCGATGCCACTGATGTGTAGACGATTGCTGAGCGTACATTCGTACGCGTATTCAGGAATTGAATTCCATCTCTAACGCGGACATAGTTATGTAATATACAGCAAGCCATTACAATCTTATCACAAAATTCTATGTTAACCCTTATTTCGAATTAGTCCGGTAGGATGGACAAGTACTTTAAAAAAATCTGTTGCAATTCTAATTTAGTATATATTTAACTTTTTTTAAATAAACGTTAGAAAATATAATAAAGGAAAGGTAGAAAAATAAATTAGTGACCTGGCAATATGTCATCTGTCACTTATTGAGCAAGATGGCGACGACACGGAAGTCTTCAACTTTACTCAAGGTATTTATATGGTTTTTTTATATTATTTATTTTTTTACAATGGATTTTTGTTGTGATATTTGTTGTCATATAGATAACGCATACATTCACTAACAAAACAATATAGTAATTGCAGTTTATTTACTTAAAATAGACCTGCTAAGTAGTTGTCCGCCACGCCGGACCGTACCGAAACTACGGCAATGCATTCGAATTTTACTTGTCCGTGGCAGCGGACTTTGTCAATAACATTGTATTATATAGATATGTGTATTTCCCTTTCATGACAGTGCAAAGTATTTAGTTTTCTATATAAATATCAATGGTTTTTTTATAATTATGAGCATACCTTTTATGAATATTAAATAATATATACATATATCTATAAATTTTCTATAATTACGTACATATCATTACATAAAATCAGTACAAATCGTTACACTCTCGTGATATAGCCTTTATTTTTGTGGTGGTTTGCTTAGCTTTTTTTTTTTTGCTCTTTGACAGTGTCGCCTGCATGAACGCTCGAAAAAAATATTAGCACTTGTACCTAGAGAGCGTGCACCATCTGAAACAAGTGACAAGTCAAATTCTGGAAATGAGCTTGATGAGTCGCATGATTCTAACTCCTCCTCGCCTGCACCATCGCTTGCTTCCTCTTTAGAGCGCATGAATCTTTTGGATGGTTCCTCTGAAGCACTATCTGAAACCAATCTGAAACAGACGAAGACCCAGATTTATCCAATGTTCTCTAACTCCTATTTTACAAGAAATTCTACCTAATCCAACACAAGAACCAAACTTTCAAAACTTGCCCTCTATATCATCTTTACCATCTTTACATACCCCATCCCCAGTCACTAGAAAAAGAAGACAAACGGCTACTTTAGAAGCAAAAAGGCCAAGGCACCTACAAAAGTTGACACTGACTTCAAATGGAAAGGTACTTTTTACACAAAGCTCAAATAGAAGATCCGGTTATGTCTGGAGATGCCCGCAGTTTTGTCACCTTACAATATTTCTACTTTTTCTTCTCACCAGATATCATAACAGATATAGTCAATGAAACAAACGCTTATTCAGTCCAAAGAACTGGCCGATCCATACAGCTAACAGAGAATGAGTTGCGTGACTTCCTGGCAATACAAATTTTGATGGGTATTGTACCTCTGAGCTCTTATTTAGATTACTGGAGCATGAAGTTCAGATATGACAAAATAGCAGAAGTTATGCCTTTGAAAAGGTACGAGCAAATTCGACGATTTATTCATTTTGTTGATAACAATTTTGAAAATAGCGATAGATATTATAAGATTAGACCTATTATAGAGAAGATACGTAGAAATTGTATTGCTCATGAAGATGAAAATAGGTTCAGCATCGACGAGATGATGATTGCGTACAAAGGGCGTAAAGCCGGTAAACGGAGGCAATACATGAAAGATAAACCGATAAAATGGGGTTTTAAAAACTATGTTCGGGCAGGTACATCTGGTATGATTTACGATTTTATACTGTATGGAGGAGATGATACCTTTAGGAATCATAAGTTTACAGATGAAGAGCAATCTTTGGGTTTTGGGGCACACATTGTTATTGCTCTATGTCAAACCATACGAAATAAGCCTGCTATGGTATATTTTGATAACTTCTTCTCGTCGCCCGAATTAGTATATCTACTACGAGAAAACTATGGTTTATTTTCTTTAGGACAATTCAGATCAACCGACTGAGAGGGCAGAAGATAAATTGATCTGTGAGAAGGCTCTCAAGAAGAAGAGACGAGGAAGTTATTGTCAGTGTGTCTGCAACAAAAACAAATTAGTTGTCGTAAGGTGGTACGACAATAAATGTACCACACTAATAAGTTCATACAGATGCTGATCCCGTCCATAAAGTGAAGAGATACTGCAAGGAAGCTAAGCAAAGAGTCGATGTTGATTGTCCTAATATGGTCAAGGATTATAATCAAAATATGGGTGGTGTTGACTTAGCTGACATGATGATATCGTTATATAAGACACCGTTCAGAACTAAACGCTGGTATATAGCGATATTTTCTCAAATGATTGACATTTGTGTAAACAATGCCTGGATTCTTTATAGAAAGCAAAAGCACGTGCTGCAGGTGGTCGTGTCAACTTTATGAGACTAAAAGATTTCAGATACGAAATATACTACGGTTTATTGAATAACAACAGAGCTGCTACCTACCAACGGGCTGAAGGTACTTGTGTCCGCCATGTGTGCAAGCCTGACCACCTGATGATACCGATTTGATAATGTGGGGCACTTCCATCTACGAAGGAGGAAGGCCGTTGTATGAATTGCAATAAGAAAACAACTGTATACTGCTTAAAATGTAATACGCGGCTATGCTTTGTAACAGGAAAAGCTCCACGCAACTGTTTTTAATTTTCACGTAAAGGTTAATATTAGATTTCAAATAAACATAATTTTCATTCCTTTCCTCTCGTTTCGATTTCATATCTTATTTGCACTCTTATGGTAAAGTCCACCAGGGCGGACAAGTTATTTTACTTGTAAATCTCTATGTGCTCGACGGAGTCCGCTGTGACGGACCCCTTTTCAAAAATGGTAGGTGATATAATTTTTTATCTTTTACGAGACTCTAACATGCTATAGGAACCTAGCTTTTGAAACAAATTTGTAAAATTAGCATATTGAGAACTCCGTCGAAAATATGTTAACATCGATAGGTCTGTGTAGAATTCTCCATTTATTACACAGTATTCCAAATGTGCATTCCACCATTCGACGTGCTCTTGTATGTCGATAATTAAAGATTCTTTTGGCAACTGTAAGTCCTCTCTTAGAAAACGGTCGTAAGATATTTTTCGACAGACCAAAGGCTTCATCACCTACAATGCAAAAAGGCATTATTTTTCCATTTTCATCATTAGGTAGAATTCGTTTAATCGGAATATTTAATAAATTCTTTTGTTGCCTTCTGCCAGTATTCGAATTTTTAAAAATCGTCGAGTCGCTTGCGCTTCCTTGTGATCCGACATCAATGTAGATGAATTTATAATCTGCGTCTACCCATGCCATCAAAACCATAGAGAAATATTTTTTATAGTTAAAATAATCGGACCCACTGTGCTTTGGATTCGTTATTCTAACATGTTTACCATCGACGGCGCCGATAATATTAGGAAAGTTAGTACGCTCGTAAAACTGATCAGCAACTTTATACCAGTCTTCTTCTTTTTTCTGCCATGTACAGAGATTGCAATGCTTCCCATGTAGATTGGCACGTTGAATTTACAATATTACGAAGTGTTGTGGCCCCAATTAGTTAAAATCTCTCCACAAAGGTGATAAAATGTGCGTTAAATAGCCTGCTGTTTGTAATAGTTGCTGTTTTATAGTAAAAATAGTGATTTGTGTTAAAGCTGGTTAATAGGGCCGGCCCTTATTAAGCTTACGGAATGTCTAGTTTTCACATGGATGAAAAAGGCTTCCGTCTCACCATTCACAACCAGCCAGTGGTATTGGCACAGAAAGGTGCTCAAAGAGTGCGTATGGTTGCACCAGAGCACGCAGAGAATGTTACTGTGGCTGCGGTATAGGTTGGAAGGGCATCGTTTATCTTGAGCTTTTACCGCCAGGTAAAACCATCGATTTGGATCTCTACTGCCAACAAATAATGAGACTCAAGCAAGAAATGGAGAAAAAACGGCCGGAATTGATCAACAGAAAAGGAGTGGTCTTTCATCATGATAACGTCAGACCACAAGATTAGGTATCCGTTTGAGACTTTCAATACACACTAACATTCCTAAAAATCCAGTATTTGCTTGAGTACTTAAAACTGGTTTAAAACTTTTAATCATTGATTTCTTTTGTTGCTTGTGTTCTTCAAAATAAAGGATGGAGGTTTTAATATTTAAGTTTATAATATATTGTTAAGCATGTTCTAAATAATTAAGAATATTATCTTTATTTCCATTATAAATGGGATGACTAAATCCATGTTGCTTCAAATCTCTGGTATTGAATATATCAAATAAAACTACTTGTCGCATTTTTTTAAAATCATAAATTGCAAGATTTCTACAGCAACGGGATTATGTCACTACCTACAAGATGGCAACAAGTTATCGAACAAAATGGACTCATATATATTATAATTAAATGTAATTAAACTTTGAAACAAAAATGTCGTTTATTTGTATATAAAATACGAAGGAACTTTTTCCCCGACCTTATATACTAAGTATATAAGGTGTAACAAAATAGTACTCAATAACTTAGGGAATGACTCTACCGATCAACATGAATAATTTTTATAATGGGATCATCTTCCAAACCTCAAAGTCAGTTATTCCATACAAAATTTCGTACAAACTCGTTAAAATGTAGTGGAAGACCTGATTTTTTTTGCGATTTCGTAGATAGATCTATAGTAAAAGTTGTTCATATTGACGCGTAGACTAGAAATAGAAAGCACTATTTTGGTTACACTATATGTATATATATATAACTATATTTTTTTAATAATTTGTGAATGTATTAGTTAGACATGTAAATAAAAAAATAAACTGTTAAAAATGTGGCCTTATCATTTATATGCCATTTATTCCGAAGAAAAACCTATACATCATATACACAAATATATTGATACATTCGCTATTAATAAATTGTTCATTTTTAAGTATTTCTGGGCTACATTCAGAACTACAAACTTAACTACTAAACCATAGCATAAAATAAACTTTCCCGTTAATCGGGTAATAGTTAAGCTGCTGCCATATACAACTTTTCACGCACACTAGCATCCTTGCAATTGTATTATACACACTACAATATTGAGATGCCGCAATCACGGAGCTGTTATTTTCAGGTAGCGCGGTATCTAGTCTGAGCGCGCGAAGACCTATCAATAATCTAAGCAATTCTCAAATATTTGATGCTACTGAGACAGAGGTAGTGTACTTTTTTTAAATAAATTAACTTTTTCCCTAATCTATATATTATATAATATGTAGCTACAGTCTACTTCTGCTGCTGGTTGCATCAATGTTAGGTTGCCTCATCATTTCTAAAAAGGTTTTAAAAGCACGAGTCTTCAAAAAAAAATTTTTGTTTTAAGCATGCAGATTTCTTCTCGATGTTTTTCTGCACTGTTAAGTATGTGGTAAATCAGCATTGAAGTTTGCAAATAAATTTCAACGTAGTAGAGCCACGCTGCAGCTCTATTATGGTTGTAGCACGAATGGGTCGGCTCGATCGGGGTAGGACCACGCTCTCACAGAATACCCGCGTAAAATAGCGGTTTAATGCTGCTGTGTATTGTGTGGTGAGTGTAGAGAACCAGGGAACCTTTTTAATGGAAACGAGGCATTTCATCTTGGTTCTCAGCGGTGGCAATGCATCTGCATTTTGATTCTCAATCGAAGATAGATATTGATGTCTATGAACCGCATCATTCGCTTACCATCAGGCGGACTGTGTGCCCGTTTGTCATCCTTATACTATAAAAGAAAACGAGTGGATATCCACAGTGGCTACCACTGCACTGTATGTTTGTATATTAAAGTTAATATTGACTAATTATATTACTTACAGGTCAAAACTTGGGATCAAAAGAAAAAAATATTGTTTTTTCTTTTGATCCCAAGTAGTTAGTGTTTGATGAAGTGGCAGTGTCTTATGACAAACATAAAGATTTAAATAGTGGATTTGTTGAACTTAACAAAAAACAAATGATTTTGCTGACCGTGTCCTTGTCTTTATGTTGCGGGGAGTTGTTCACAAGCGGCAAAAACCCCTGGCCTTCTACTTCTGTAAAGGAGCAACTTCAGGAGTTGAATTAAAAAAATTATCAAGAACACGGTAACAGCAGTAGGTAATACAGGACTTAGACCAGTGGCTCTAGTCAGTGATCAGGGCACAGCATTTCAATCTGCCCCGAAGATTGAATCTTCAAGGGGACACAAGGCAAGAGCAAATAATTTCAGGTGAAAGGATTTGTGAGTAGGCCTTGCTATTTTTATGTGCAATCTCTTACCAACCACATTAAAATTGTGGAGTGGTGTTTGTAGCTACATTGTAATTATTTTTCAGATGACGTGATTGTAATTAATGGCCATACACTTAGTGTAATTCACGATCCACCTCATCCAATAAAAGGATTAAGAAATAATTTCAATTTAAATTAAAATATAATGAAAAGATTTCGAAGTGGAGTAACATTGTTGAAGTGTATAAAACAGACTGCAATCTTGCACAGATGAGGCTTTTACAAAAATTAAATGATGAACATGTGATACCAGAGAAAATTAAAAAGATGAAGATAATTATTATTTTATTAAATATCTATGTATTTTGTATGTTCTTCATTTTGTTTGTTATTTATATTTCAGGTTAAAAATTGCACTAGAGTGTTTAGCAAGACAGTAGCTGCTACATTATCATATACTGCTCAGTTTTGTAAGTTCCTAAACTAAATTTGGCATAATATTATAAGCTTGCTGGAAAGTCAAAGCTATACTTTAACTTTTTGAAATAAATTGAAATTGAATTGAACAAATCCTGTATGTGGCCTAATTTTTTTAGCTTATTATGCAGATGGGAAACAAGTAAGCTCGACTTTGAAAAATACAGCCGAAATTATATCATTCTTCGACGACCTCTTTGCTTCAGTTAATGGAACTTCATACAATAAAACGTCCAAAGGAAAAGCTTTAAGACAGGCAGTAACGGACACGAATTTTGGAGGGAAGCAACTGCAAAGCATAAAATTTATAGATAATCAAGGTAAACAAACATCTGTGCCTTCATTAAAAAACTGGATAACAACTCTCAAAAGTTACCAGAGATTATGGCAATATCTAGGTGCAAAAAATATTAAAGTATTGCGCCCACGGTATTTAAATTCTGATCCTAATGAAAACTTTTTGGACAAATGCGAGCGTACAATTTTAGAAATACGAATTCAAATTGTCAAACATAGTACCTTTAGATCACTGTTAATCACCAGGTTTATAAAGTTCCACTCGAATAGTAATAATTGTGAAGAGGATTCTGGGAACAATTATTAAAATTAAAATAATTATTTTGTACAAAAGAAAAATGTGATATTACTAGTGAGTTGGGTAGAAAGTGAAAGTTCAGCAAAGCAGGAAAAAATGAATGTTCACTGACGTGCATATAACGCTGGGTGGGTCATAAGAAACATACTAAAAAAATTGTCGGCAGTGTGAAGCTGATTTAATAATAGGAAATCCAATTATGATAAAATTCTATCAATAATTGGATTTACCTTAAATAATTTAAAAGTATAAAAGACAAGAAATTGAAGACTTTATTTCAAAACCACCTTTGTCAAAAATTTCATGATATGAGTTACTTACGCCATTTTGTAAAGGAATATAAAATTATATTTTATATTTCTTCAAAAATAAGTTTAGTCATGAAATATTTGCTTTTATTCGTTGTATCGATTCTTCATAAACAACCTTTGTCAACGTGGTTTCGGCAAAAATCAGTTATGTCAGTGACATGGGTTGTTTATGAAAAAACAAAGCTGCCAAACGAACTGTCTTTATGTTCGTTTTTCGCGGCATTACTGCTGGTGTTTACAACCTGTTTGCTATTGTTACTATTGTAATTTAATCTTAAAATGGAAAACAATAATACTTCTTGGACTCGAAAAAGGCCAAGAAAAGTAAAAAAAAAGCAGACGTTATTAAGGAAAAGAAGTTGAAAGGAGAGGAACACGTGAATAACGTTGGAAAGTTAATACCTGCTGTTGAAGTTGGTCCTGATTGCAAGTGAGTGGTTTTTGTACTGTTACATGCTGTTACTAGGTAATTTACTACATAATATTATTGCAATAAAATATAATTTCTGTATTCCAGTTGTGAAAGGTACAAATGTTTTGAAAACAAGTGAAGAAAACAAAAAGCAAATCCTGGTAGACTTCCTTAACATTCCTTCAAAGAATCTTCAAGATGCTCATTTATCAGGACTTATAACTGTGGATACTGTTAAAAAAAGAAGATCTAGGAAAGCTTTGAACATGCAAAGTGATGATGAGTTGAATATTAGCAATCATGATGCATCATTCTATTACAAAGTGCGGATCAAAAAAGGTGAGAATTTTGTCGACCAAGCTGTATGGGGAGAATAGGGAGAAATAGAGTGCGACGTATACAGAAATGCTTGACTGAATCAAAGAGGCAAGCATACTAACAGGCCTAAAATGTTACCTTTACCTATAAAGCACCTTATTGTTGAACATATCAACTCTTTTAAAGCAAGACAATCAAATTACTCTATTAGAAAAAATCCAAATAGATTATATTTGCCAGAAACTCTCAGAAACTCATGATTTTTTCCTGGAACAGTTTCAGATTAGAGTTCCATATAAAGCATATTGGTCCATATTCATTACTAAGTTCAATATTAAATTTGGAGTGCCTAGATCTGGCACTTGCACTGCCTGTGATTAATTTCGTATCAAACTTGAGAGTGCATTTGATGAATCTGAGAAGAATAAAATTATTACAAAGAAGAATCTTCATCTTCTAAAAGCTGAAAAGTTTTATGAACTAAAACGATTATGGAAACAAAGGCCACGAGAAGGCCAAGCCACAGTAATTTCATTTGATTTTATGCAAAATTTGCCATTACCGCATATTCCCACTAACACTGTATTTTACTGCAGACAGCTTGGGTACTATGTTTTTGGTTTGCATGACCTCAGCAATGATGATGTTTCTTTGTATTGTTATCATGAAGGTGTTGGGAAAAAGGGACAAAATGATGCGTCTTCTTTTTTATTTCAATATTTAACACATAAAGATGTAAAGCAAAAATTAGTGCTCTTTTCAGATGGATGCCCAGGACAAAATAAAAATTATGTCATGGTTCACTTCCTATACATGTTAGTTCACTGCCTTCATATGTTTGATAGCATTACCTGCATCTTTTTTATCAGAGGACATTCTTTTTTGCGAAATGACCAAGACTTTGCTATTATAGAGAAGAGGAAGAGAAAGGAACGGGCTGAAACACCAAGTGATTGGGATTCTATTGAGTGGATGTAGACAGTCTCCGAGTCCATTTAATGTAACTAAGGTAGATGAAAGCATGTTGTTGGACATGAAGAAAGCAACAGAGCCATATTTTCTAAAATCCTCAAAACCAGCTGTACAGCTAAAAAATTTGAGGATGTACAAAATAACCAAAGAATCTGCATTATTGTTCGTGAGAGATCATTATTCTGGTCCTTGGCGGTCTTGCATAATCAGAAATAAGAAAAAAATGCCCGAAGACATGACATTAAGCCTCTCTACAAAAAGCCTATCCCAATAAACAATGCCAAACTAAATGATTTGCAAAAATTAGTCCCATTTTTGAAAGAATCTAACCAACAATTTTATTCTACTCTCAGCACCACCGACGATGATGCAAATGCTGATGTTGATAACTCTGATAACAGTAGTGGTGAGGAATAAGTTTAGTGGTGATTTTTTTCATATGTATCAGCAATAAATACAAAATATATAAATTCCCTTGTCTTTTAATTTTAAATATTTCCTTCAAGAACCACCTGTCACATTTTAACTTCCAGTTTTCCTTCAAAAGTAACCTTTGTCACATCCTTCTCAAGTTTAGGTCAAGATTTATATAGGATTTTAAATATTTCAAAAAGTCCAAAACATCTAAAATGATAGTTAAT
Organism: Parnassius orleans; assembly: GCA_029286625.1. Classification (NCBI taxonomy): domain Eukaryota; kingdom Metazoa; phylum Arthropoda; class Insecta; order Lepidoptera; family Papilionidae; genus Parnassius; species Parnassius orleans. Next base: position 1,801,561 of record JAGSMP010000039.1, on the reverse strand, counting down.
ATAGTGCAAATCACAATAAATAGCAAGTATAATATAAAAAGTTAAATATGAAGATGTGAAGAAGTTTTTTTACTCTACTGTAAAATTAACTAATTTGACAAAGGTGGTTTTTGAAAAAAAGTCTTCAATTGATCTACCCTTCGGACATGCCGTGAGATTTTTTGGGATAGCAACACAAGAAGCAAACAAATACTTAGAAACCAAACCTCAACAGAGTTATATTATAAAAAACATAAAAACTGTCATCAAATCTAAGTATTTCTAAGTTTGCTTTACTTTATAAACTGCGAACTGCATAAGGATGCTGTTTCTGAACACTTTTCAACATTAACTCTAAGATTGACAGTGTTTAATTGGTGCAATATCATAAATAAAATATTGAAAGATGCAGATGTCCTAAGATTAGAAAATAAAGTTTTGCCTCAAATGCAATTAAAAGCTTTTAATAAATTTAAAAGAAAATTACGAAATAAAAAAATTTTTAAATAACACACTGTTCTTTTCTTTTACATTCCCCTTTCTAACAAGCTCGAATCGAATCCATCTAATCATTATTTATGAATTCGTATTACTTAATTAGAATAATAGATAAATAGGAGTACTTTTATCTAGGTCCTATAAAAATAGGCTCTATCGTCGTACCACGCTTTGATCGTAACTATGGCAAATTTTAAAAAAAAGTTGTCAATGACAGCTTGTCATACATGATATGTGAGCTTAGACGAGTTCACTTTTGTTCTATGGGAGTGCGCTGTCTGATGCGTAAGCATCATATTAAACACTCTACTGACGATGCAATTTCGTATTCAATCTGTTGATTCAATTTGAGTTGATTTGACAAATTGCGCGGTGAGGAGGCAAGTTGACGCATACTTTCAACATGAGTGTCGTGTCGACCGTCCTAGCAATCAACGAGTTGAATCAACAGATTGAATGCGCGTTGAATAGTGAATATTACAGTTGACTCAATTTGCTGACATTTGCCCTCCGGTCGCCTTGCTTGTCGTATGTAGGTACGTTAGTAGGTTGTATTTACGTAACGCTACTTTAAAAAAATGAACAATAATGAAAAGAATATATGGATTAAAGTGTTGGACTTGTATAAAGATTTACCACATTTGTGGGATAAAAGAAATAGTAATTACCTCAACAAAATATGCGACAGGAGTCCTTACGTGTACTTCTAGAAGTATATAAAGAAATCGACAAAGATGCCACCATAGAATCTTTGAAAACGAAAATCACCAATCTGAGGACCTATTTTTTTCGAGAATTAAAGAAGGTATGTTGAAAAATATGTTTCAATCCTACCTACTAATGTTGTAAATTAAGAATTTGGATGCATGTATGTACTTATGTATAAATATAGGTACTAGAGTTTCGCTTCGCCCGCGGCTTTACCCGCGTGGAATTCGATTATGTGCCTACATATGTATAAAAGTAGGTACTAGACTCGACCGCGGCTTCACCCGCGTGAAATTCGATTATATCGCTATCCCTATTTTATCTCAAGGCAGCATTTAATATGGATAAAAACTATCCTCTGTCCATTCTAGGGTTTCAAATTATCTCCATGCCAAATTTTATCAAAATCGGTTTAGTTATTTAGGCGTGAAAGCTTAACAGATAGACAGACAGAGTTACTTTCGCATTTACAATATTGTATATAGGTTATAATATTGTTGCGCGCCACTATTAATGTCTTGTACATGGCAACACTAGTTACCACTAGCGCCCTCTAGTATCGAGTAGCAGAACTAGGAGAGTCAAGATCCTTCTAGAAATTTCGGGACCGATATGTACTCGAACATTCTAGATGTTTCTACAGTAGAAGGTTCTGGAAAGTATCTGAGGCGCTATATAAGGCCGGTATAGACCACGACCGAGGCAGTATTGAATTGGCGATACAAGCGAATACTTCGAAGCGATAAAACTGCGAACTAAAGCGATCTGTAGTAAAATTGTGTTTTGTTATTAGAGTGAACACTAATTACAACTTTAAGTTGTAATTAGTGTTGTGTAATTAAAGTGTCAATTTTGGTAATTCACTTGGCAGTTTTTAATTATCTCGAACCCCAAGCTCGTAACAATTGGTGTCAGAAGTGGGATTCAATCAAGCCGATTTTACCTAAAGACGACACGGAGGGTATCCGTACCCGAAGTCAGAGACGGACCAGAGACGATTTGGTGGTGCAACGTCGCAGACGCCGGAAGGCCAGCTGCCGACCACGGAGGGCGGCCCGTCAGCAGCTCCTGCATCTGCAGCACCTGACTTAGGTGCTCTGATGATGATGCTGCAGGAGCAGGCCCGCCGACAGGAGGAACAGGCCCGCCGACATGAGGAACAGGCACGCCGACAGGAGGAACAAGCCCGTCGGTTGGAAGAGCAACTGCAGCGGGGACAGGAGGAACAGGCCCGTCGTTTGGAAGAGCAGCTCAAACGCGATAAGGAAGAGCAGATGCTTCTCATGAAGGACTTTCACGCTACCTTCGGGAAAGAGATAAGGGAGGTGAAGGATAGGGTTGCTCAACATGACAACCGCCTGTCGGAAGCTGAAACCCGAATAAACCAAGTGAAAAATCGGGTTGACAACGTGATGGCTGACGTGAAGAAAACGCTAGACGACCTCAAACTTGGGGATGGAGTTACAGCTCCCGTGGTAGCTACAACACCTTCGCTACGCGGATTCAAAGTGCCGCCGTTGGACGGACTTCTTCCTGATCAGCCTACAAAATCCAATTCGAGGCTGTCATGAAGGCGAACGGCTGGAATAAAAGTCAGGCCATGACTGCTCTCTTAACCTAGGCCTGCGTGACCAGGCCTTAACTGTTCTGGAAGCTCTCGGTAAGGAAGTGACTTACGAGCAGCTCCTTGAGGCATTGGAGGCGAGATATGGTGACGCTCACCTGGAACACGTCTTTCGTGCGCAGCTCAAAGATCGCGTGCAACGCAGCAACGAAAACCTGCAGCAGTGGGCCCTTGGGGTGGAGAAGCTGGTTCGAAAAGCATACCAGTCTGTACCTGCGCTCATTGTAAGGAACCTGGTGCAGACATTCATCGATGGCATCCGCGACTTTGAAGTCAGAGCTGCTGTGAGGCTAGGGCACCACGAGACGCTTAAGGACGCCTTGGCCCATGCACTGGAGGTGGAAGCCGTGCGGCAGGATCATCGTGCCCATCGCGTCAGGGAGGTTGCAGCAGCTACAGTTCGCGACCGCAATAAAGGATACAGCCCTAGGTGCTACGGCTGTGGGGAAAGGGGCCATCTTCGATCCAGCTGCCCTAAGCGAACTGTAGAAAGGGAAGGTGAACTATCTCGAGAGGGCAGTGCGGCTAACAGCACCGCCCAGCACAGCGGGAAATCTCATGGCAACGCAGATGCATTGTCAAGAAGACCTTGTCCTGAAGATTGCAAGCATTGTACTAGGCAAGAGGGTAAGGAAGTGGTGTCTGTGAGGATGTAGACATTTCAAATGATGAACCAGAAAATCGCTATCATTGACAAAATGTTCAGAAATCGTAGGCGCAGAGATGATTAATAAAAAGATATTAAAAATGTGCAAAACAATTATTAATTTTTCACTCTTTATCAAATATGGAACTTTAATCATTCGAATACTGAAAACACGACAGAGAATACTTATGCAAGTGAGGAAGGAGAATACAATGACATGGAACCAGAACTGACAAATGCACAAGAAGTAAACTTTTTCACATCAATTATTAATAACAGTATTTCTGAAAACGAAAGTCAAAATATAATCATGGCAACACAACAAAGCCTTGAAAAAATCCAGGATGAACAAAATAACACGATAAATGACCACCAGACCTATGAATATGAAAACTTTCCTAACTCTGACGAAGAACCCTTTACTATTCAACCTTCAAATAATGAACAAATCAACATTACTAGTGATCTACTGAATAACGACCAAGAACTTGTAACTTTAGAAGACCTAGTAATAGCAAATGACGATGACATCCATGACAAAAACCTACCAACTTTTCAACAACAAGACTTAAAGATTTTTTAGCAATGCCTTCAGAACCAACCAGAAAAGGGAAACGTAATATTGAGAGGCTACCACATATCAGGACCAGAATACCAAAAGATTTTAGAAGAAAAATCCAAGGAAAAGAATAGACTGGAGGAAGAAAAGAAGGCAAAGAAAGTTGTGAGAGACCAAAAAGAAGAAAGAAAGAGGAAAGTAGAAGAAGTAAAGACAAAAAGATGGAAAAGACTAGAAAAATTGAGTCTATTTCTTGCTGTGGTGTGTGTAAAAGAGTTGTAAAGAGCATAAAATTGAGATGTTGTGAATGTTAGAAAGCATATCATAAATTATGTATTCCTAAATCTCACCTTATGTTTTGTACGGAAAATAATGAAAGTAATTCTGAGAACGAGGAGAGTGAAAGTGACGAAGAAAATCAGGAATTTTAAATATAATAAGATCAGGACAAAAATAATTAGGTTTGAGCTGGGTAAAAAGATTTTTCACCAATAAATATGTGATTTTATTTACATTTCTTATTACCTATGACCCCATCCCATTCTCTTTTATTTGGTATATAATAAGTGTATGTGACTTTATCAACATGTTTTTTATTGATGTCAGAAAATAAAATTTACGTTAAGTAGGGTGAATAACCACGGCATTCACTCTACTTATTTTTTAAGATAGTGTGTATTTATTTAGGCGAGTGTTTTATTATTTTTATTTATTACAGATGCCTATTCAAGTTGTTTGAAACGAGACAACCCTGAAACAAGACAAAAAGAAATAGAAAACGAATCAGTGATTGTCAATCTGAGAAAAAACAATAAGAAATGCGAAAAAAATGGAGAGGATAAAATGAAGTAAAAAAAATAAGAAATCTAATAATATTGAAGATGAAAATAAAAATGCCAAAAAAGGATTAATAGAGTTAATTACTTATTAAAAAAGGAAAACGTGGAATTAAAAGCTAATATACTATCAATAACTAAGGAAATCAAAAAATATAGAAAAAAATAACCAACAGAATGCAGCGGAAAATATACTAAACAGTTAAAAAACGAAAATAATGTAACACAACACACAGACGATACAGTTTCTCAAGAAAATGTCGAAATAACTCCTTGTAAAAAAGTCAAAAAACCAAACATATCTATAGAAAAAGAAGAAGTTAAAAAACAACTTCTGGAGCATAATCTTTTAGTAGATTCTATAAAACAGTGTTACAAAACCACACGAATTAATTATTCTAAACGCGATATTAAGAGTGTAGTAGATGGTTCTATCGTTGGAAAGTACAAAATGAGGGGTAAAATATCAAGTTATTTAGGACTGAAAGGCAAAATACGTTACATACAAGTGAAGAAAAAAAATTATGCTCTACTAAATCAACTTAAAGAATTTTCCGAAAGGGATGATATAAGCCCGGGCCACGGCGAGCAAGAAAGAATTTAAAACGTTACATAAAGACAAAAGACAAAGAAGGTATTTATTGGACACTTTGGAAAATCTAGGCAAATTGACGACGTTTTAAAAAAACAGACCATTCTACATTTTACCACCTAAAGTTGACAGGCGCGAAACATGCGCTTGATGAAAGTTAAAGTTCTAAAATCCTTGGGTTTGATCAAAAGTCAGTCTCTTGATGAAATACTTTACTTAATTTTATGTAAGCCAAAATCAAAAAAATGCTGCTATGGAGAATGTACTACTTGCGAAAAGAAGTCCTTAGAATTCAACTTAGATGAGGCAAATCTAGAAGACACTGTAAAATGGAGAGAATAGTCGATGCAAACACATGAATATACTGATAAAGTAAATAGTAATTAAAGAAAAACTACGAAAAAAATTATGAAAACTGAACTATTGAAAGATTTGATTAAATCCAAGAATTGTCTAAGTTTAAAAAGACGCCTACAATATTCATCATCAGTATATTGAACACCAGCGGTGTATTATACGTTTCGATAATAACACAGTATCAATACACATCGATTACTCCGAAAATTATGCCACCAAACTGAACACAGAAATTCAAGCAATGCATTTTGGTGCATCTCGAAATCAGATTACCCTCCATACTGGTTTAATCTATATATCTTTAGAAGACGAGTGTTTTATTTCTGATAGTGAAAAAGAATAGATTGATGAAGACAATGGCACGGAGTTAAAAAATGTCGGTTTCAATGATGATGTAAGGATGACACAAAAACAATAAAATATTAATAAAATATCAAATATAAGTATATATAATGATTTGAACATAGAGCATGACAAAATAACAAACGAAAAAGATTAATAATGTTAAGGATATGACTTATGATGATGATAATAATATTAAGGAATTACAAACAAATGACAGTGTGCTTTACTAGCACTTAACGGTAGGGAAGCCGGGGCTACAATTAACGGAGGTAAGTATTAACAAGCGAATTTCTAAAACTATACATACTAAACCTACAGCGCATGTTTTAAAACGCTGATTAGATCACGCCGCATGACTCGGATTGGTCAATTGTGCCCGCGGATCGTGCGAGTGAGTTGTATACCGGAATACTTTTTACGCAAGTAACGAAAATTTTAACTTTACAATTACTTGATTTATGCTCATTATGAACGTTGTTATGATTATGTTTTTGTTTCCTTAGAAGCATATTTTATACTTAATAACGCTTCATTGTTTGCTTAACTAACTTGTTAACCAATATTTTGTTATGTTATTTAAAACCAAAATGTGCCTTTAGGGCTATAATTAACAAAGCGCGTGGTTAGTATTAACGTGTTAATACCAACCTAGAATGTGTAAGTAATAATTCTATGTTTTTATGACAGCATGAGAACGTGTAAACGAAAACTACTGAGGCACCAAAATCTAAGGGTCTACGAGTTGACAGTGCTAGAAGTGATGGAAAACAGAAATTACAGAAATGTAGTTAAAGAATTTGAGCTCTGCCACGTTTCACTTTTCAATTTTGTAAAAAAAAAAGAAAGCGGGTGCACCTGTGGAAATGGGTTACAAAAAAACCTAGACCTAAGCTAAAAAGATGCTAGTGATTTCATGGAAACTGTAAGACCTCTGCCAAAAGGGCTAAAAATCTGCCATTCTCCACCGATACTCCAGAAAAGAAAGCTTTAGAAAAAAGAACATCATATCAAAGAACTGAAAAAGAGGAAAATGACAGTCAAAACAAAGGGAACAAAAAAGATAAAGCAAAGGGTAAAGGGAAAGGTAAAAGCAAGGCAAAAGGAGATAGAAAAATAAATAAAGACGAGAAAGTAGAAAAAGTAAAGAAAAAGATATTAAAAGAAAGCAGTGACTCTGTAGAAAATTAATATTTTTGTATTGTTTGTGGCGTCTGGTATAATGAAGATTTATCAGATGGTGACTGGGCCCAAGCTGGTTGAATCAAAAGTGACATCACATGACTCACTTGCCTGAATTGTAGTTCGGATGATGAGTACGAATAGATATCCTTACTTAATTTAGGTCCTAATCGTTGATACTTTTATTTAATATTTGTTGATTTTATAAAAAACTACATTTTATCCATGTTGTGTAAGTTTAACCCTAGAATACTAATGTTAGTCAATTCGACTAACACTGCACCCAGATCTTGCTGTCTCTTTCTAATGAATGCGCCGCGCGACTTGATCATTCGTGTCAACTCAGTCGCCGGTCGGACGTTTACGGGAGTAACGGTGTCGAGCCGGTAAGTACAGCCATTTTGGAAATAATTCGTTTTTGTTAGTCGATATGACTAATGATTAGTATTTATGTAACTTTTGCGATAAATGTCTTTGTATTATTATCGTGAATTATTCGTTTGTTTATCGTATTTTATTTCATTTTAGATTAAAAAATGACTTCTTCACGACCCAGTAACACACGTAATTATACGGACGAAGAGTTGGCGAGATATTTGAATGATGAGGACAGTGATGGTGATGTGAAATCTGCTGGAAGTGAGACAGAGGACCAGTTAGAGATCGAGCAGCTGGAACAAACGGATGAAGAAGATAGGCCAACTGAGGTAATATCATCCAATGTATCTAACCCAGATTTATCTATAATATCCGAGGAGACTTCGACAACACAGGAGAGTACAGCCCAGGAGAGTAACAATTCTTCTCTTCGTTCAAATATCATCCCCTTTTCTCAGAGTTTTACGCGGGAGAAATAGGTATGTTTGGTCTACCGTAAGGCCCCAGTCCAATAGAACTTCAAGCTCTAATATTGTACATATATCCCGAGGTCCAACTAGTCACTGCAGAGGTATAAAAGATCCGTTGGCATGTTTTGAATTGTTTATAACTGATGAGATCTTAGATGAAATTGTAAAATGGACTAACGCAGAGATAATAATAAAACAACAAAATTATGCTACCTTCGAAGCACTCAGCAACCCACAGACAAGTGTGAAATTAGAGCACTAATTGGGATCTTCATACTTTCCGCTGTTCTCAAAGACAACCACTTGTCTACTGACGAACTTTTCGACTCATCTTTATCTGGCACAAGATATGTATCTACAATGAGCAAAGATAGATATGAATTTCTTATACGTTGCCTTAGATTTGATGATAAAATTTAAGATTATCTTCTCAAAATAGGGACAGATTTATACCGTTTAGAAAAGTATGGGAGTTATTTATAGAAAAGTGCAGAACTAATTACCACCCTGGCATGTACATAGCTATCGACGAACAATTGTTAGCCTTCAGAGGCCGATGCCCATTCAGGATGTATATCCCAATAAACCCGCAAAGTATGGATTGAAAATAGTTATGATGTGTGATAATGGGTTAAAATATATGATCAACGCCATACCATATATAGGAAAAGCCACTGATACCGGGGGACTGCCTCTAGGCGAGTACTTTGTAAAAGAGCTTACCCGACCCCTTCATGGTTCAAACCGAAACATCACAACTGACAATTGGTTTATGTCCATTCCTCTAGCTAAGTCACTACTTTGAGCCGTATAAATTAACTATAGTGGGTACCTTGCGTTCTAATAAAAAAGAAATACCCAATGAGATGGTTAACACCAGAACTAGACCTATAGGGACATCAATGTTTTGCTATGATGGTCCTTTGACCCTGCTATCATACAAACCAAAACCAAACAAGATCGTTTATTTGTTATCATCCTGTTCAGAAGAAGGAACTGTCAACCAAGAAACCAACAAGCCACATATGGTTGAATTTTATAACCAAACGAAAGGCGGAGTCGACACGTTTGACCAAATGTCTGCAAACATGTCCTGTAGCCGCAAGACGAATCGATGGCCTATGTGCATCTTTTATGGGATGTTGAACATGACTTTTATAAACAGCTACGTTATTTATTGTGAAAATAAACTAAATGCCAATGAAAACCTTTAAATCGAAAACAATTCATGAAAGAATTGCATACAGCCCTTGTTAATCCTTACATGGAGACGTCTAACTAAGCCGACATTGCATAAAAAATTAAGAGCTAACATTCAAGACTTGGTTCCAGATATTTCAGGAGAAAGTAGCACTAGTTCTAATGAAGCTTCTGGATTGAAAAAAAGGAAGATTTGTAGCTATTGTCCGTATAAAAAACATCGCATGACCAAATCTATGTGCTCAAAGTGCACCAAAAATATATGCGGCGAACATAAAGTTGAAATATGTGTCAACTGCAATAAAACTAATAATATTTTTTATGTATTCATAAAATATTATTCTATAATATTTAAGTTTATTTAGAGGAGGTTAAAGGTTTTATTATTATTTTTAAAGTTAATGAGACTGATGTTTGGATCTCACTAAAATAATTCATAAATACTTTGACTGTGTTGATTACTTAATAAATACTTTAAACTAACTTTGCTTTTATTTAAAATAAGATAAAATAAACCAATAATTAAAATAAGAAATAATATATATGTATTTATACTATATAACTATTATTAAGTAGGTTTATATAATATGATTAGTATAAATATGATTAGTATTCTAGGTTAAGGAAAATACCATTTTCACCTCATCTCATGATGATTTATAAGTTGTTTGCCTAATTGTTTAATTCTTGGCATAGAAACTATAACTGATGACCGGTGCAAAACTTTAAGAAAAAGTGACCAAAAATATTAACACATTGAACGCCGTGGTGGTCACCGGTGACCACCGCTATATTTTCCATATGGGCTGACGCCAATTTGCGATTTCAACAAATTTTACATTATATTTTATTGGCTCATACTGTTCAAAATAGCCAAAATCTCAATCTAAATAATTTTTTCTTATTACTATCCAAAGAATTAACAAAATAATTGCTGACGCCCACCGGTGACCACCACGGCGCACGCCGCTGGAAATCTGCATTTCGTTCGCGCGGGGCCGCGGGGTCGCGGGGCCGCGGCGGTCACGGGGTCGCGGGGTCACGGGGTCGCGGGGTCGCGGCGTCGCGGGGTCGCGGCGCCGGTCACACCGGAAGGGCTGCGAGCGGCCGCGCTATTGACACGAATTAGTAATCTTCGCAAGCAAGGTCACGCGCATTGTCGAGTTAGTAATCGCAAGCAAGGTCACAATCATTGTTTATTTTTCATAATACATATTTTGGATTATTTTAGTAACAGTTTTACCCTGGTTACCTCTAAAGTGAATAAACTGTCCTGCCTGACTGTAAGGAAAAGTGTGGTGTGAATCATGGATGATTTTGAAGACTTTGAAATAACAAATGATGATTTGACGCGGATTGAAGAAATAGAAATTTCCTTGCTCAATAGTAGCTTTCCCTAAGTTCGAGTCTGAGGAAGAGTATGACTTACAACCACCTTTACGAAAGCGACGTCGACGAGTTCTGTCCATTAGTGACACGAGTGACATTGAACTTGAAAATGCTGTGCCAAATACTTGGTCACACCGCGTCGCTCCCTGTATCATCTACCATATGGCACCAACCAAAAGGTAATCAGCGTCGAATTATCCCTACACTGAATTCCAGGATTAGATCCACGAGTTGTAAGGAAATGATCGATAAGACCCCGGCATATTTCTATCATTTTTAGTACCAGACGAAGTGTTTGAAATGGTGGCCGATTATACGAATAGCTTTGCTGTCAAAAGTCACAGAGTCGGGCGCAGCATCTAAAGCTGCGCGGATTCGCCAGTGAAACCTACATCAGCAGCAGAGATGAAACGATTTTTCGGATTGATTATTTTCATGGGGATCGTAAAATTACCCAAAATATCCTACTACTGGTCAAAAGATGCTGTACTTGGACAGAATTTTCCTCGAACAATAATGAGTCGAAACCGATTTGAGCTGCTGTTGCAAATGCTGCACTTTTCTCAGCAAGACGAAGACAATAAATCTAATAGATTACACAGGATTGAGAAATTGCTCGAAGTTATGAACAGGAACTTCCAAAAAAACTACACCCCTTCCGAAGAGATCTGCATAGATGAAAGCGTGGTGCCTTTTCGCGGACGAATAATTTTTCGACAATACAATAAACAAAAAAGGCATAAATATGGTATAAAGGAGTTTAAGTTATGTACCATTCCGGACATACATATAAAATAAATGTATACGCAGGAAAAAATAACGATGAAGTCAATACTACACCGTTGAACGTCGTTATGTCTCTATGCAGCGATCTTCTATACAAGGGACATACGCTAGTGACTGACAACTGGTACACCAGTATAGATCTTGCCAAAAACTTCTGGATGCAGAGACTCATCTCGTAGGCACGATTCGGAAGAACCGAAGCATCTGCCAAAGGATGTAGTAAATGCTAAACTGAAGGAGGACACTTCGTGGCGAAGGAAAGCGATGAGGGCATAACTATAATGAAGTGGAAGGATAAAGAGACGTCCTTTGCTGTCCACAAAACACTCAGTGCGATTCAAAATGTCCGAAAACGTAACAGTTATTTCTAAACCGAAAATAGTCATTGACTATAACGGTGCTAAAGGAGCTGTAGATATGTCCGATCAGATGGCTGCTTACTGAACTCCATTGAGGAAATCTATAAATGGTACAGGAAGTATGCAATCAACCTTCTCCTGAACACAGCAGTGGTCAATGCACTGGTATTGTATCAAAGCGTCATTGGAAAGAAAATACAAATGGCAGACTTCCGGCTGGAATTACTGAAGTCGTTTTGCAGCCAACAAGATGTTCCAATTGCAAGACCTAGAAGAATGATACAAACTGCAACAAAAGAAGGGCAAGCCAGGACAAGCAGGCGAGCATGTGAATTGTTACAAAATTAACGCAGCTACTTACGGCAGAAAGTTGGCTAAAAACAAGACTAAAAGGTGAGAATGTTTTGTCCACAATGCCCGGAGAAGCCTTTTCTTTGCATATCTTGCTTCAATGTGCTTCATCATTGACCAATTTTTACCTGACTGCGCGACGAAAATAGTGGAAATGTATTTATTTATTTTGTTGTTAAGACTGATTTCATTTATTCGCCAAATATTCATGACAAAGTTTAATTTCGTAGTAATTTTTTGAGTTATTTTAAGTTTTTTTTCGAAGTTTGTTTAGTTTATTTTTTACTAAGTTTAAAAATAAGTGATTGCCTAACGTATAATAAAACGTTTTTAAATATTTTCTAATAAAACATATATTTCGTAAACCTTCTTTTATTTTAAAACCACATCTTGTATACTTAGGCAAAAAATCCACAAAAACTTTTTTTATACTTAGTGTCGAAACGAGCTAGTATGCGTAAACTGTTCTCCAGGGCCGCGCCGGGCACACTCAATATAGTTTTGTACCGGCACTGTGTCCCCATCGAGAAAATTGAGTTCAAACACGAGTTCGTCGCGCGGTCACCGGTGAGCCCCACGGCCCAAACGGAACAACCACTAAATTTGAGTCGGCGTTTAATGTGTTAATATCTAAAATAGTTTAACGAATTATTAAAGGGATTTATTTTTGTTATTATATTTTGTGATTTGTAATGTCAATTTATATAAAAAGATGCTCTAAACACGTCTGTATTAATAGCACTTTCATTAATAAAAATAATTCCATACATAAATTTATTTTCTTCTTTAATAGTTTGCATAACATAATGTTAATACGAGGGTGGATTGAAAAGTACTCGGCCTAACACAGATCCATTCAATTCTAAAATCAAATCTACCCACATTATTTAGTTCAGTTCAGACTAGTTCATTGTGTGAAGTTCGAAACGTGTGCGATAATTAGTTGTGATTTTATAAATTTATTAACAAAGTAATCGGACATAATTTCCGCGAATGGAGCAAATCGAGCAGCGTGCCGTCATTAAGTACCTCCATAAGAAGGGCTATCATCAAAAGCCATCCATGATGACATGGTCAGTACATTAGGCGATTGTGCTCTGTCATATTCATCCGTCAAAAATGGATAGCAGAATTTAAGCGTGGTAGAGAGTGTGAAAGATGAACCCGCTCTGAAGGCCTTCGACGTCAACTACTGACGAAAATATTAAAAAGTACTTGATTTAATAATGGAGACCGCAGATTAAAAATTAGAGAGATAGCCGAGATTATAGGCATCTCTTATGAACGAACTCAAAACATCATTGTCAACGAGTTGGGTTTCCACAAGGTGTCTGCGAGGTGGGTTCCGCGACTGCTTTCAGTTGAACAAAAAGGACGCGATTGACTATTTCACGCGACTGTTTGAGTTATTTGAAGCCGATGCAGATGATTTTTGAATCGTTTTGTTACTATGGACGAAACATGGGTTCATTACTGTACACCGGAAACAAAACAACAATCAAAACAGTGGAAGACCTGGTTCACCACCCCTAAAAGGCTAAGTCGATTTTGTCGGCAAATAAGGTGATGGCTTCAGTATTCTGGGACTCGAAAGGTGTGATTATGATTGATTATCTTGAAAGGGTCAGACTATAAACTCTGATTACTACTGCACCTTACTACGTCGTTTACGAGAGGAAATAAAAGAAAACGTCGAGGAATGCTCAGAAGAAAAGTCCTGTTTCATCAAGATAACGCCCGTGTTCACACGTCAGTACAGTCAATGGCTGAAATTCACAACTGTGGCTTTGAACTGTAACCGCATCCGCCGTATTCACCTGATCTGGCACCATCAGACTTCTTTCTGTTCCCTAACCTAAAAAGCACTTGGAGGTCAAAGATTTTCGACAAACGACGAGGTCAAAGCAGCTGTAGACGCATATTTTGACTCTAAGGAAGAATCATTTTTTTCAACGGTCTAAATGCTTGGAAGGAGGTGGCAAAAGTGTATTGAACTTGATGGTGATTATGTAGAAAATAAAAATATTACTGATTTAGTATGTGTTTATTTTCTTGGTTAGGCCGAGTACTTTTCAATCCACCCTCGTACTTACGAGGGTGCGTTTTAAGTTCGCGGAATGGGTAAGTAGGTATGGTAGTGGGGACGTCGCTGAGTTACGTGCTAATTTAGCAACTCATTATTAGTATAAATACGGGTTTTATTGTAATTAGATCATTAGTCTTTGAGTTATCGTCAACCAAACAAGTCAATCGGGAAGAAATTCAGAAATATGGAGAAAATCGAGTTCCGTGCCAATAACTTATCAGTTCAGACTATACTGGAAGAGATGTCATCTGTTTACGGAGACATTTGTCCAAGTAAAACTATGGTTTACAAGTGGCATACCCTTTTTAAACAAGGCAGAGAGTCACTTGAAGACGACCCACGGCCAGGAAGGCCGATCGAGGTGACCACTTCGGAAATTATTCAAAAAGTCGAAAAATTAATATTAGAAGATGCCCGCCTAAAGAAAAACAGCTCGCAGAAATGGTTGGAGTATCAGATACAACCATTTTCAAAATTCTTCATGACCATCTTGGCATGACTAAAGTCAGCGCAAGATGGGTGCCTAGAATGCTCACGCCGCCTCAAAAGCAACAGCGCGTGGAGTGTTCTCGTGCATTTTTGGACCTCTGTATGGAAGACAAAGATGGAGTGTTGGCTCGAATTGTTACTGGTGACGAAACTTGGGTTCACCATTATGAACTTGAGTCCAAACAGGACTCTATGCAGTGGCACAAAAAAGGCACACCACCACCCAAGAAATTTAAGGTGGCACAATCGGCTGGGAAAATCATGGCGACAGTCTTTTGGGACTCGGAAGGAATCCTATTGATTAATTATAAAGATAAAGGTGTCTCCATAACCGGAAATTACTACGCTTCAATCCTAGAACAATTGAAGGAAGTCATAAAGGAGAAAAGAAGGGAAAATTGACCAAAGGAATCCTTCTTCTGCACGACAACGCACCTGTTCACAAGTGTCATGTTGCAATGGCTGCCCTGCAGAAGGTGGGCTTCGAAATTTTGCCACACCCACCCTATAGTCCTGACCTGGCCCCATTGATTATTATCTATTTCCAAACTTAAAAAGAACTTCGTGGGAAAAAGTTTTAAGTTATGAAGAAGTGAAGGAAGTAGTTTCGGCGTATTTTTAGACAAAGACAAATCATTTTTTTGAGGGTATACATAAGTTAATTGAAAGATCCGAAAATGTATCAGTAGCAGGTGATTGAACAGGAAAAATAAATTTGGATTTTATTTCACTCCTTAACCCCAATTCCGCGAACTTTAAATGTCCCTCGTACTCAGAGCTGTTAATTTAGCCCTGATTATGAGGTAAGTATTAACAACTGACTTTTGAGAAATAATGTTCTATTTAAGACATCAATTATTTTATGATTGATTTATGTTAATAATACCTGAATAGTTAAAGCATCATGTCACATAAAAATAAAGTCTAAATATTTAATGATTTCGATGGTACAACTAAAATCCAATTTTGTTAATTGTGGCCCCGGTCTCTCTTACTTCCAAAGGAACTCCTAGAAATATTATATTGGTTTCGTAGAAAATATATATTACAGATCAGGAAACTTACTCACGATTACTTAGCGATGACAATTATATTTATTTTCGATTTTTATTTTCGAATTTAAAAAAGATGCTGATTTTTAAGCTTGACAATAATTTTACAAGTCATAGAACTCTAAAAGTTTGTTATGATTATTTAAAGTATTAGTATTTTCGATTGTTAGTTTTTTTTATATAGTTTTGTTATACTTTTTTTAAGAGGGTCGTTGCCTTTTGTCACCTTTTGCACTCGCACAGGACCGTATTTAAAAAAATGTTTTAAATGATAAGAAGCATTTTTTTAAATGTAATTAATTGGCAAACTATAAATAAGTTATTATTAAAAACATTTTTATTGTGGCATTTATTACATTTGTATGCTGAGTTTATTAGATAAACACATTTTTTTTAAATCAATATCTATTAAATTAATACTATTTTATAGTTCGCCTATTTATTACATTAAAAAAAACGCATTTTTAATGCTATTGTGTTGTTATTTTGGTGCTTAGTTTCGCAAACACGAAACCTGCAAGCTGCAGTCCATGCATAGTCTAAGATTCGTTTTTGATTATTGAATTTCAATTTCATGAAAATAAATAATTCATAATATTTTAAAATGGATTTTACTTGAACCTATTTCCAAGTGAACATTGCCCTTTACATTATTCCAGTGCGTTATTGTGTTATCGTGTGTTATATCTTCCAGTGCGTTATATTACATTTTTGACGACCTTACCCATATATAGGATGGCGCTACGTTAAATACAATAAATGATACCATCAACATTGTACAGAGTTTTATATTCGTACAACTAAAATAAATCTCATACATTCCGTATTCCACAGGAAATTTGTTTCGTTTCAGTAATTTTTGCACATGATGTACATATACTTTTCACGAGGCGAAAGTCGATAAGGTTCAATAAACTGCCATCAAAATAAACAAAGCGGTGTTGCCATCTCTACGTTCTATCCTGACTTTCATATAAATGGTATTGGGCAGTGAGCGAATAAGCGAACGAACGCGACGTTGCCGCGCTTAAAGGTAAGGCTGTAAAGCCTGTTTAATTTTGACATTGGAACAAAATTAACTATTTCGAAATACTTTTTTAAACTAGTAACGACCGAATTTTTATTTATTGTATTTACGTAGCGTCACACTGTATAACGTTATAACTCCCGTAAAAAACGGAAAGAGAACAGCCTGTTTGAAAATTCCGTAGTGAAACGGAAAACAGTGGGATCATTCGTTTGGAGGTATTGATTATGCAAATCGAACCCAAGACCGGCCAGTTTGATAAATGAACTAATAATCCGCGGCTGTGTTGGCGAGATAATCCCTCCTCCCGATGTTGGACGCCTGTTTGTTTTGTACCGCCTCGAGTTTCGGACATTCTGCAAACAAATACTTTATATTATTGATATGCATTGAATTATTGAATTGGGTAAATGACAACATTATTAATTAAATTACTATGTGACATAATTGAAATTTTCTTATTTTAGTAGTGTATTAAAACTTGGTCGAATTTGCATTTTAAGACTTAAGTTAGATTTTCAGACTAAAATATATAAATAAAATGATTATTTAGCTATAAAAATTATGAGGTCATTTTATTTGGAAATAATATGTCTATATTATTATTATTTTATTTTAAATATTTTATTTTATTAAAATGTTTGTTTTGACAGCTATAAAAGTATTACAATTTACTAAATCAATTGCAATCCGAAAGTCTCGCTAAAAGTCAAAAACGACTGGACCGATTGTGATGAAATCTTTGATATGAATATGAGTGAGTCCCTGGATGGTTTACATTCAGAATTGGACCCGGGAGGGCGTTGTTGTCAATATCCAGAAATCACCCATGCGAAGTCGGGGCGGACCGCTAGTAGAGGATGTTGGTTTACTGTGGTCCATATTCATTCACAATCAGGTGGACTGTGTGCTCATTTGTCAAATCTTGAATAAAAAATATTAAGTACCGTACGTCTGACTATTCCTGTGATCGCCAACACTACTGAAAACCCTGGAGAATATCAAATTTTACCAAGTTAGGGAATGTTAGACGTAACACACGTTGATAATAATAATTTATCAATTTCAAGGCCAAATATATAAATTAAAGTGAATTAATAAACGATCATACCTGTAATTCTGTGTCCGAGACCACCACAGTAGGAACAGCCCTGGCCATCCGGCACTGGTACATCTGGCTCCCCGATCATATCCAGCAGGAACGATGGTACCTGTTTAATGGAGAAGATAGATTACTTCCAAAGATTAAGACTCTTCCAATATCCAAATTCCACTGTTGGACAATAAATTTCGATGCACTACTTGAAGGATTGACCCAATGCATATCACGCTGGGTTGATAAGTGTAGAATCGACACTCTTGCAATGGTAAAGTTTGCCAATCACCAATTGGGTATGATATTTTTGGTCAATCAGTAGGCAAGGCGTTCGTTAGGACTTAAATAAAAATTGGCCCATTATTTTGTTTAAAAAACACAAAGTACCACTATTAACCTTTGAGCGCCACGCCAAAACTCACTACCGTGTCCTGTACGCCAAAGCGAAAAGTAAACAAAATACCTACGAAAAAACAGTGCTGCCAAGAGTTGATATATCGATAACACAAAATAACTTGTTTTTGTTGGTTTTTATACAGTAAATGACTCTTTATAATCGGGTATGTTTTATTTAATCTTGTGTTGTCTTCCACTCTTTTTATATATGTACTTTGTACATAAATAAAAACAAACAATAACAATAAAATAGTAGTAAACCACAACACTACTCTCCATCGTGATGACGTCACTGTCACGACTGGACGACAACGGCGTAGCTGCCCTTTCTTTTGAAACTTTCTTAGAGATAATGTAAAAAAAAATGTACGTGGTAGAGCCATGCTGCAGCTATATTAGTAGTATAGTTGTAGCACGAATGGGTCGGCTCGACCGGGAAGGACCACGCTCTCACAGAATACCAGCGTAAAATGGCAGCTTAACACTGCTGTGTTTCGTATGGTGAGTGTAGAGAACCGGAGACCCTTTTTACTGGAAAAGAGGCATTCCATCTTAGTCCTCACGGGTGACAACGTATCTGCATTTTGATTCTTTATTGAGGATAAATGTAGATGTCTATGGGTCGCAGCAACCACTTACCATCAGGTGGACTGTGTGCTCGTTTGTCAGCCTATCCTATAAAAAAAAAAAAAAAGATGTAGCCGTGTTGCACGTTGTGTATCGATTTCAAAATCGATCTAACCAAAATATACAGACAACGATTCAAAATATTTTATGGCGAGGCGTAGGCCAAGTGAATCACAGAAGAAGTCTTACGCTCTTATGATAATGGGGGTTTCATATGATGCTGATGCTGCTAAATGATTTTGAGATTGAGAAAGAAAATCGCACAACACAAAATGAAAAATTGCTCTTCATACCTTAAGTAAAAAAAAACACATTTATTATTTGTAATTTTATATTATTAAAATAAAAAAGGTACATAATTATTCACTAATCAACAATTGTATATAATTATTCGCACTAGGAAAATCAGTCTTATAATATTAAAATCTTGGTCATGGAATAAAAAATCAGTAATTATTATAAAAATCAACAAATGGTACATAATTATCCACCAATCAACAATTGTATATAATTATTCGCACTAGAAAAATCAGTTTTATAATATTAAAATCTTGGTCATGGAATAAAAAATCAGTACTTATTACAGAAATCAACAAATGGTACATAATTATTCACTAATCAACAATTGTATATAATAATTTGCACTAGGTCTAGTCTTAAAATATTAAAATCTTGGTCTTTAACTAAAAATCAGTACTTAATATAGGAAACAACAATTAAAAATAATTAATAAATTATAGGTAATATTAGTCTTAAAATAATAAAATCTTATGGAATAATAAAACATAAATGTTTAGCTGTCCAAAGCAAATTTTCTAACATGGTAGAGCCATGCTGCAGTTATATTACGAGAGAATAGTTGTAGCACGAATGGGTCGGCTCAACCGGGGAAGAACAACGCTCTCACGGAATACCGGCGTCAAATAGTAGCTTAATGCTGCTGTGTTTCGTATGGTAAGTGTAGAGAACCGGAGACCCTCTTTACTGGAAACGAGTCATTCCATCTAAGTCCTCACGGTGAGAGCGCATCTGCATTTTGATTCGTAATCGAGGATAGATGTAGATGTCTATGGGCCACAGCAACCACTTACGATCAGGTGGACTGTGTGCTCGTTTATTACCCTATGCTATAAAAAAGAAATTAACCGTAAAAAGACTATAAATTGTATTAATACCTCATTGAGGTAGAGTTAATCGAAAATGAAAAACTTTGGTTTCACGATAATTTTAGGCATGATATTGCTCAAAACATGGCGCCGCACACAAATAAAAATTACAAATTTTACATGTGAAACGAGTATTTTTACGTTTTTTTTAGCAGCACATTGTTTGCATCTTTGGTATTTTCCCATTCGCGACGGTATATGATTTGCTGCGTTTTCCGGTATTTTACGAAGGGGATTGTCGCTGCTGCTTCTTGCTATTGACCTGGGTTGTTCCAAAACATTAGTACATAAAATAATAGTTACATAAAATAGGCAATATGCATGTTAGTAAAATAAGTTTAATTTATTAGGAACTTAAGACACTTACCTCACTTAAATCTTCAGGTAATGATTCAGATTCCGAAAATTCATCATCGTCGACGCTTTCCAAAATCCGAATGAGTTCTGAGGAATAGTTCATGTTGCACTGCACTAATTTTCCCGCTAATCGCTTATGACGTCATCAGCGTGTCGTCTATACTTGACCACGGCGCCCAGTGAACTGATTTTCGATGTCGCGCTAAGGATGCGCCAGAGTTGAGATATTAGATTTTATATTTCTAACCTTTTGTTTTATTTAAATATCAATAATAATAGAAAAAAAACACGTTTGAGCTTAATTTTGAATAGTTTTCAATAAATTTATGCCTAACGCATTACAACACTAGCGGTCAAACATAGACGACTTTGGCGTGCTGGACATAGTATTTGCTAAGATAAAAATCCATTTTTTTTAGTTCAATGTATCTTAGTACTTGTGGCTCTAGGAGACTTGTTTTTTATACTCACATGTTACTGGGTTATTCTTTTTTGAGGGGTGTAGAATTAAAATACCAGTAATAATTTTCCAATGTCTATATTTCATATTTTTGTGGGCGGGTTTTTGTCAACTATAGACGTCGTTGGCGCTCAGGGCCCGCGGGTGCTGGTCACGTATAGACGACTTTGGCGCTCAAAGGTTAATATTACTAATATTTCTGGTTAACCATTCCAAGTACATATAAAGAAGTTTAAAATGCTTGTGTTAGGAATAGAGTTAGAGTAGTAGTTCATGACAGTAGTTGAATGGCGGATTTGAACCCGTAACATTTTGAGTTTGCAGTTCGTACCCTTAATCATTAGACTATTGTCGGGCATAAGTCGCAAATTGATGATATGAGTAAAAAATTTGGGGTATGAGACGTACGAGGGACGTTCAATGTATTCTCGGCATGGGTATGTTAGAAAAAAAGATAAAACTGTAATGTATATATATATATTGTCAATATAGTCTCCCATAACATCAATACATTTACTTGTTCGTGAAAAATTGAATGCCTTGAATATTCTTCGTCTAGGCCTGAAAAATGCTCATTTACAGCGGACTTAAGCTCTTTATCGTCGTCGTTTTCCCCGAAGGTCTTGTTTTAAGTTTGGGAATAAAAAGTAGTCACTAGGGGCTAGATTAGTCATTTTTGCTAACATCTTAATTGTTACTCGTGCATTTTCTAATACAAGTTTTTCAATAATTTTCTTCTGTAGCCACTGTGATTAGCCCACCCGTGCGGGGGTCATTTCGGATGATTTCCTTGCTTTTTTTAAATTCACTTGACCACTTCTGTACGTTTAAATAAAACTAGTTTTTACGGATTTTATCGCGTATATTAACTTATTTTATATTCCCGACATTTCGAGCACTTTACAGCACCCATGGTCACGGGGGGGACTGAGGTGTTTGACGTCCCAATGTCATAGTCAACCACGGCTACCTCCAGATTAAAATTATTAATTTTTGTTTCGATCTACGCAGTATGAACTTATAGTATCTTGAAGTTTTGCAGTTGTATGCTTGGGTTGGGATTTAATTTTATTAATTATAGGATCCCAAGCAGATGGTAGCATCTAGCCATCTTCTCTATTGAAATTAGGATGTTTTTGATTTCAATAGCCTCGCAAATCATCTTTATAAGGAATCGGTGTTCTTTAGCGAGGATTTGTCGTCTATCAAATCTAATGTAGTGACGGGGGCGATCCTGTATGTGTTCCGGGAAGTCTGCAGTCTGTGATAGACTGCAGACTTCCCGGAACATATAGTGTTCGCGTAAATATAAGAAATCATTACATTTCTGTACGATTGACATTGAAGGAGCAGAGTCTCTGTAAACGGCCACCATTTCTTCATGGATGGTTTTTCGAGTTTTTCCTTGTTTAGTGAGGAATTTAATCACCGGGCGTTGTTCGATTTTTTCAATATTGTCGACTCAGTTATTCCCGTCGTCTATGACTGAAGGTTACATAACGAATAATGAAGTTATCAAGACGACATTTCATATTTATACCCTCAGGTAGTGTCGTTAGCTAATGAAGTATTTTAATTACCCATATTATTAGCAAATCACCGTAATACCGAGAATACATTGAACGTTCCTCGTAAGTATTTACATTGGGGATATGGGTAACAAGGCGGAGGTATGAGTCGTGAAGTAGAGTCGTAAGTTGTGAAATCTGGGATATGAGTAGTGAAGTGGAGGTATGAGTAGTGAAGTAGAGTAGGGAACTGTAAGATAGGGGTGTGATTCATAAAATAAGATTATTCGTGAAGTGGAGATTTGAGTTGTGAATTGGAAGGTGGGATTGAAGAGGGTGTGTGGGCAGTAAAGTAGGTGTACTAGTCGCGAAATGGGGGAAGGGATTAAACGTGATAGGGGGTGTGAGTTGTGAGGGGTGTTAATTGTAAAGTTGGGGTTACAGCTGTGAATTGGAGGAGGGTTGGACTAGAATTGGGAAGGGGCTTGCAAGTACAAAAGTGGGTGTACAAGTCGCAAAAAGGGTGTGTGATTCATAGTGATTAAAAATTTGTGCAGTGGGAGGTGTTTATTGTGAAGTGGGGTGTAAGCATTAAGGCCCGTATTAATAAACGTTACTCAGCTCAAGTACACGCACTTGAGTACAATCGTGAGGTTATGATCATATTAATAAACATATCTCAAAATGTAGTTTAGGTTTACGATATCAGCTGAGTGCCACACTGATTAATAAACGAAACTCGACTCTCAAGTGTGTATACTTGAGTCCAAGTCACAAAACAGTATTCATAAGTACAGCGTTTTGAGATACTGTTTTTATGTGTTTATTGATTAGCAACGATCATGAGATGCTGATTTCGTAATGACAGCGTATCAAATGGTTACGCACTTGAGTTTGTCGTTGAGTAACGTTTATTAATACGGGCCTTAGTGCGGGATGGTTATTGAAGTGGATGTTGCGTGTGAGTTGTGCAGTTGGGAGTGTTATCGTGAGGTGGGGTGTAAGCATTTAGTGCGGGATGGTTATTGAAGTGGATGTTGCGTGTGAGTTGTGCAGTTGGAATTGTTATTGTGAAGTGGGGTGTAAGCATTTAGTGCGGGATGGTTATTGAAGTGGATGTTGCGTGTGAGTTGTGCAGTTGGGAGTGTTATCGTGAAGTGGGGTGTAAGCATTTAGTGCGGGATGGTTACTGAAGTGGATGTTGCGTGTGAGTTGTGCAGTTGGGAGTGTTATTGTGAAGTGGGGTGTAAGCATTTAGTGCGGGATGGTTATTGAAGTGGATGTTGCGTGTGAGTTGTGCAGTTGGGAGTGTTATTGTGAAGTGGGGTGTAAGCATTTAGTGCGGGATGGTTATTGAAGTGGATGTTGCATGTGAGTTGTGGAGTTGGGAGTGTTATTGTGAAGTGGGGTGTAAGCATTTAGTGCGGGATGGTTATTGAAGTGGATGGTGCGTGTGAGTAGTGCAGTTGGGAGTGTTATCGTGCGGTGGGGTGTGAGTGATGACGTACGTACCTTCTGTCCGGCCTCGCGCAGCAGGTGCGCCAGGTCGCGCAGCACGCTGTCGTCGGCGGCGCGGCCCAGCAGCGTGGTGGCCACGCCTCGCCGTGAGGTGGGGTGTGGTGATGACGTACGTACCTTCTGTCCGGCCTCGCGCAGCAGGTGCGCCAGGTCGCGCAGCACGCTGTCGTCGGCGGCGCGGCCCAGCAGCGTGGTGGCCACGCCCTCGCCGTGAGGTGGGGTGTGAGTGATGACGTACGTACCTTCTGTCCGGCCTCGCGCAGCAGGTGCGCCAGGTCGCGCAGCACGCTGTCGTCGGCGGCGCGGCCCAGCAGCGTGGTGGCCACGCCCTCGCCGTGAGGTGGGGTGAGTGATGACGTACGTACCTTCTGTCCGGCCCGCGCAGCAGGTGCGCCAGGTCGCGCAGCACGCTGTCGTCGGCGGCGCGGCCCAGCAGCGTGGTGGCCACGCCCTCGCCGTGAGGTGGGGTGGAGTGATGACGTACGTACTTCTGTCCGGCCTCGCGCAGCAGGTGCGCCAGGTCGCGCAGCACGCTGTCGTCGGCGGCGCGGCCCAGCAGCGTGGTGGCCACGCCCTCGCCGTGAGGTGGGGTGTGAGTGATGACGTACGTACCTTCTGTCCGGCCTCGCGCAGCAGGTGCGCCAGGTCGCGCAGCACGCTGTCGTCGGCGGCGCGGCCCAGCAGCGTGGTGGCCACGCCCTCGCCGTGAGGTGGGGTGTGAGTGATGACGTACGCCTTCTGTCCGGCCCGCGCAGCAGGTGCGCCAGGTCGCGCAGCACGCTGTCGTCGGCGGCGCGGCCCAGCAGCGGTGGCCACGCCCTCGCCGTGAGGTGGGGTGAGTGATGACGTACGTACCTTCTGTCCGGCCTCGCGCAGCAGGTGCGCCAGGTCGCGCAGCACGCTGTCGTCGGCGGCGCGGCCCAGCAGCGTGGTGGCCGCCCTCGCCGTGAGGTGGGGTGTGAGTGATGACGTACGTACCTTCTGTCCGGCCTCGCGCAGCAGGTGCGCCAGGTCGCGCAGCACGCTGTCGTCGGCGGCGCGGCCCAGCAGCGTGGTGGCCACGCCCTCGCCGTGAGGTGGGGTGTGAGTGATGACGTACGTACCTTCTGTCCGGCCTCGCGCAGCAGGTGCGCCAGGTCGCGCAGCACGCTGTCGTCGGCGGCGCGGCCCAGCAGCGTGGTGGCCACGCCCTCGCCGTGAGGTGGGGTGTGAGTGATGACGCGTACCTTCT
This sequence comes from Parnassius orleans, assembly GCA_029286625.1. Classification (NCBI taxonomy): domain Eukaryota; kingdom Metazoa; phylum Arthropoda; class Insecta; order Lepidoptera; family Papilionidae; genus Parnassius; species Parnassius orleans. The sequence continues at coordinate 1,776,292 of JAGSMP010000039.1, read as the reverse complement.
GTCCGGCCTCGCAGCAGGTGCGCCAGGTCGCGCAGCACGCTGTCGTCGGCGGCGCGGCCCAGCAGCGTGGTGGCCACGCCCTCGCCGTGAGGTGGGGTGTGAGTGATGACGTACCTTCTGTCCGGCCTCGCGCAGCAGGTGCGCCAGGTCGCGCACGCTGTCGTCGGCGGCGCGGCCCAGCAGCGTGGTGGCCACGCCCTCGCCGTGAGGTGGGGTGTGAGTGATGACGTACGTACCTTCTGTCCGGCCTCGCGCAGCAGGTGCGCCAGGTCGCGCAGCACGCTGTCGTCGGCGGCGCGGCCCAGCAGCGTGGTGGCCACGCCCTCGCCGTGAGGTGGGGTGTGAGTGATGACGTACGTACCTTCTGTCCGGCCTCGCGCAGCAGGTGCGCCAGGTCGCGCAGCACGCTGTCGTCGGCGGCGCGGCCCAGCAGCGTGGTGGCCACGCCCTCGCCGTGAGGTGGGGTGTGAGTGATGACGTACGTACCTTCTGTCCGGCCTCGCGCAGCAGGTGCGCCAGGTCGCGCAGCACGCTGTCGTCGGCGGCGCGGCCCAGCAGCGTGGTGGCCACGCCCTCGCCGCCCGCGCGCCCCGTGCGCCCGATGCGGTGCACGTAGTTCTCGATATCCTCCGGCATGTCGTAGTTGATCACGTGCTGGATGTTCGCGAAGTCCAGACCTGGAGGCCGCGGGACCAGAGTCAACGACAATATTGGGCGCGTACGAACTAAAGAGAATCTCACAAGGGTAAGCTATAGTAGACGCCAACATTCGTGGCAGTCGCGACAATAAAACAATTAAGCGCAAGGGTTGTGCAAGTACAGTACGCATGCACCATCGTGACCAGAAAAATGAATTATCAATTTCTTCCAGACTCTTTTAGGTCGCATATACACTACACGTAATTTTATTGTCCGTTATGTCATATCAGAGGCCCAGCTAATTCAATGTCATACAATATTATATGTTCTAGTTTTTTACCAGATTATTGTCTAAAAATTATGTTTAAAATTTCATCCACGTGTATACAAAAAAAATCTTATGTCAAAATTTTGATCTTACTGAGATAAAAATAGGCTCCTTCGGAGGGTAACATTGTCTATCGTTTACATTACGAAAACTTTTAAAAAAATATTTAAATCCAAAAAACTATCAAAAAATATGCAAATCGGCAAATTATTGTAAATTACTGCAAAACAACCCCGAATATCCTTTTATTTTTACTAGATCGGCAGATTAAGAATTATTGTTGTTTGAACATAGCGTATAAGCAAACACAAAAGACCTTTGTTAAGCGACATCTGGCAATGCCTGCTCTCGAATTACTGCTACAGCTACTAGCGTGAGTAAGTGAGATGAAACATACTATAGTCCTCTACCTCGAAAAAATCACACAGTTTGACAGTTGATTATTTAAGTTACTTGTCCCTCGCCCTGCGTTGTAATCGCTACTTTCACTTATTTTCCGTGCTGTTTACGTGCTGTATTACTGTTTATCGTTAAAAGTGTGATACAAATATGGAAAATCGTCAATATTTAGGGCACCATTTTGCCGACATACACTTCGCCTATGGCTTTTGCAATGGAGAATAAACTTAAATTTTATTAAATTTTATTTTATTTTAATATTTAAACATAGATAATATACAAAAGAAAATATACAAAATTTGACCTGCGCAAAGTTCAAAAACTTTATTAAACAACGTTTGTATAAAAAGGGTTATTATAATATTAAGAAATTTATGGATAATAAAATAATAACCCCTGGGAATGAGGTGATCGCTACGAAGCTATTTCTAATTTGTTTTGTGTTGTTAATTGTGTAACATACATGATTGTAAGCTGTTATTTTAAAAAAAAGTCCCGCTGGGTTTCTTGCTGGTTCTTCCCAGGACGGAGGTTTTTTTTTCGAACCAGTGGTAATTAAACAAAAGAGTGACTTTCAATAAGTATTATTTATAATCTATATTGAATAAAAAAGTTTCTGTTTCTGTTAAAAAGAAACAATTTACCAAATGGCAGTCAGAGTAGCTAGTGGGGACTACAGCCGTGGCAGACGGTTTGAAAAACGACGCGCTTGATATTTGAGTGTAGAATAAATATTGATATTATACAATACATGAACGAAACTTTTATTAACAGTGAGCTAAATAATAATTTTTGAAATGGAAACAAGGAGAATAATAAAAAAAATAATTTAAGCAACTGTTTGTTGTCCTTGAAATAACACATATTTGTTTAAAAAATATTTAATATTTACTTTTAGATTTAGACGATGATGAATTCGGATACTAATGTAGATCACGATGTTAAGATCACTTTTATTTCAGCTTCTTTCCAAAAGTTATGAATAAACTAAGAAAACTACTTACTTATTTTTCTGGCTTTTTTGTACCACCCTATAATATCGTATACTTTCGAAGACATCCAGTATGTGCAAAACATTTCAATTAATATGTTAGTAAATAAACAGGACTGAGATAAAAATTTATCGATAACTTTAACATCGGCGTAGTGACAACACTATTGCAGCAATTTTTATTCAAAATGTATTAACAGATGAATCTTAGAATAACAAAATAAGGTTGATACTACTTGTGATAAAGGCAATTTGTGATTTTGTCCATGTTTATTCACATTTCTATGCAAAAAAGAAAAAAAATACACCTGCCTTTGGTACGAAACACCTTCTTTCGAAATATACTTTTTTAATTTCCTTTCGTTTTTAAATAATATACATATATCATGCCGTAATGACCACAAACCGCTTAAGCTAGGGTATAGGTAAACCAGAAACGGGGCCTCTGGGGTTGCAGACGCTCCTAGTTATGTAACCACCGAGGAGAATGATGACTCGAAAGTGGTCTAGAGACATCGTGGTCTCTAGACCACTTTCGAGGAGTACTGGCCCCGGTTGCGTTTCGAGCAGTCTCGGAGCCCCTCGTATACGCTGATAGTGACCACCGTGAGGTTTTAGCCGTAAGGAGTCGGACATAACTTATTCGTTGCCCCCGCGGAGAGTTATATTATTTTTAATAAGAATATTATTTTCACACTCCAATATTGCACAAAACGGCATATTTTCGCATATATCACTTAAGCAGCGATACGCTAGCTCGCGACAGTTTGAGCCTGCGATTGACAGTCAATTAGGCTCTACTGTCCCTAATTGTAAAACGCCTGCCCCGCCCACTTTGGGCTTCCTCTTGTTTTTTTATATTCCGTCAATAGTTCCCACTATTATTTATTTGCCATAGTTGCCACACTTAACAGGCGGGTTGGCAACCGCAGTTTTTTATTATTTTGAGTTGTCATGTTTTTTATTATTAGGAAGATGCTGCTGTCCATCTCCTGTTTTAGTTTCCCTCTGTCGTTTCTTACGAAATCCACGGGGTGATATGGGGTAGTGGATTCCCTTACGGCGCCACTAGAGGGCATGTATATATAGATTATTAATTTATTACTTGAAAATATTTTTTTTTATAGAATAGGGTGACAAACGAGCACATAGTCCACCTGATGGTAAGTGAATGCTGTGGCTCATAAACATCTACATTTATCCTCAATTAAGAATCAAAATGCAGATTTGTCACCCCTGAAGACTAAGATGGAATGCCTCTTTTCCAGTAAAAAGGGTCTCCGGTTCTCTACACTCAACATACGAAACACAGCAACATTAAGCTTCTATTTTATTCTGTGAGAGCGTGGTCCTTCTCTGGTCGAGCCGACCCATTCGTGCTACAACCATAATAGAGTTGCAGTGTGGCTCTACCACGTATAAGTGGTAGAGCCACGCTTTTATATAAATTAATTACACTACAAGGAATTATGACACCATTTACAAAAATCTGATTTAAAAAGGAGTCCTCCTGGGTTTCTTGCTGGTTCCAGGGCAAAGGTTTTCTCCGCACGAGTAGTAAAAACATAAGACTTTCAATTAGTCTTACTTGTAAGATGTATTTCATTCAGTTTTATTCTATTTTACAATTGGCTGGATTGTCTTGCACACTATTGTCTAGCTAGCTAGTTTTAGTACAGTATAGTTCAGTTTAGTCATCATGATCGTCATCATCATCATCATTACAGTTTATCGAAGTCCACTGCTGAATATAGATCTCCCCATAGATTGCCACACAAGGGGCATATTTGACGTAGATTTTCTATTTTCCAGTTATTATTAGAAAGACGCTTCAACTCATCTCCTGGTTTGTTTACCTTTATCGCCTCTTCCGACATCAACGGGACGATATGGAGTAGTGGATATTCTTACACCGCCACTACACGGAATATATTACGGTTAACAGTGAAGTTTGGTATAGTACGCAAATCAATGCACTCTGTACAAGTACTCACCTTTACTCGCCACGTCGGTAGCAACTAAAACGTCCTTCTCCCCTCTTCTGAACGCTTCTACTGCTCTGGATCTCTCTTCTTGGTCCTTCCCACCGTGGATAGCGACCGCTTCAACGCCTGTTCGAAACGAGTTTACATTAAATAGTACAGATAATAGATTCAAATGCTGTAGAAATGCGGTCACTAAGGAGTATGTTAGGGGTAACTCTAAATGACAGGGTGAGAAATTGTGTGATAAGAGTAAAGTGTGGTTTGTGACCAGGAATAAGAAAGGAATACTGCGGTAGTTTGGTCATATAGAAAGAATAAATTAGGAAAGAGCGACAAAGCAAATTTATGTTTCAAAGTGAATGGCAAGAACGGTAAGGGAAGTTTATCGACCAAATTATTAAATATATTGAAAATGTGCCAGATTAATCTGGATCGTCCCAAATGGAAGTCCGTATAGTCTCTGCATACCCCTCTGGGTGACAGGCGTGAGTGTTTAGGTATTTATAATATATTCAGGCAATTATTTTGTGGAAATCCATTATATTAAATATATGAGAATTAATTGGATAAGATCCGCGTGAAAAACAAAATGGCGTCTTACTTCATTCAAAGAGCACCTCCTCCTTCCCACAATTGCGTGCACAATCACTGCCATCACTAAACTCGAAACCACTACCCCCAACACAAAAGAAAAACCACCGTCGATAATACGAGACGTGTTTCGCCTCTAAACGAGACATCCTCAGGAGAACTAGCTTCTCAAACTAGGGAAGATCACCATTTTATTTTTCACCCGGATCTTGCTTTTTTTTAATAAAATTGATGTAACAAACGAACTAACAGTCCACCTGATGGTAAGTGGCTACTGCAGCGCATGGACACCTGCAACCATCTTCAAACAGATGACTACAGATGCATTATGACCTCTAAGAACCAAGATAGAATGCATCACACCTTGTTAATTTAACTGGTTAATTAAACTGGCTCTCTATACCCTTCAGATCGAAATACATCTAACAGTGTAAATAGGTAAGAGGGTGACCGGTAACCTACGCAGGTGAATTCCCAGGCCGGAAAGGAGTCCTACTGTCCAGTATTACTTAGTTGATTAATTTTAATATCTTTAATTATATAGTATGTACAGCCCGTACGTATAAAGAATGGGATTAGAAACGGCGGCACATGTGGCGGCGCTGTTGTCGCGCCACAAGCGAAATACATCGAAGCCTAAATCGCGCTATCAAAGTTCCGAATTAAAAACAGTATATACAATAGCTCCGAACTACCACTCGGAGCGTTGGCCGCTCCTCGGGCAGAACACCTTGCCCGGCGGGAGATCTCCCCTTTTCCTTCCACCCGCCACACACATCGAGCCCGTACCGTCAGCATGCACAGTACAAATAGCTAATAATGGGAAAATATTTGAAAAGAATCGTACACGCAAGTACGTACATTAATTTTAATATAACATTTATAAATAGCGACCCGCTCTATTTTAATAATGTCTTTAAATTTTTCGGATATAATTTAGTTTAGAGTTTTGGCAGCAACTTGACCGTCGACGGATTGTTGCTACTGTTTTATTGTTTAAATAATCGTTTGAAGTGGATGTTGATACGCAAAAGTGATGCGATTTTGTGTATTGAGTGTCTGCACATGTGAACTATTAGAGAAAACCTCAAGTTATTTTGATCGCTTAGGCGCCTTATGAACTTGAGTGACAGTCGTCATCGACTGTCCGCTGGCTTGAGCTGTCGTCAAAATCTCCCGTAAACTTCGCAATGTCACGCATCAGCATATTGTAAAGAAAAAATCTATAAAAACGTAGATCCCGAATAAAATGAAGACATTGCTTAAAGGACAAACATCCAAGCCAAAAATCTTAGTAAAATACATTTAGTCTAGATCACTGCTGGTATTACTCTCTATTTGTTCGTGAAGTTTTATTACAATCGCTTAAGCCTTTCCGAAGATTAGCTCGGACAGACAAATACAAATTTTAAAAATGGTTACTCGTGTCTCAATAGCATGTAAATATTTTATACAAAAATTAAACAAATAAAATCAACAATAATTAAGAAGAAAACTCTCAGATCGCGTTGTAGCTCACAAATTAGCGAAACATTTTGAAAAATTTTTTTGCAGCTTGTCGCATTTTGTTATCATTGATTCCAATGACAAGTTGGACTGAAGTTATAGAACGTACGTAAAAGTTATTTTTTGCAGTCTTTACCGGCGGGTGTGAGTATAGATAGCGACAGTGTGCGAACGAGATGTGAATAGAGGCGACGCCATTTTCAATCCCATTCTTTAAACGCACAGGTAATAATAATTATATTAAGGAGTAAATATCAAAAGTCCACTGGTGAACATAAGCCTGCCCCATAGGTGGAATGTTTGCCATAGTTTGCTATACTTGGCAGGCGGTTTGACAGATTTTTTTATAGAATAAGGGTGACAAACAACGAAGCGACAGTAGCATAATGGCAGGGTGCGAACCACGAACTCAATTTATCGTGGGTTCGAATCCACGATTCAACTACTGTCGTGAACCACTTCTAACACAAGCCTTTTTTAGCTTACCAGGAATAGTTAAAGGGAAAACTAGTAATATTGATAGTATTCAAATAAAAAAACAAGCAGACAATTCAACCCATAGACATCTACCATCAATTAAGAAAAGATATCTAGTTAAGTCTACCTTTTAACAGCAGATACTCGTGTATAGCATCCACGTCTTGCTTCCTCTCCGCGAACACTAGCACAGGAGGGGGGGTTTTCTGGAGGCACTGCAGCAGATGCACCGTCCTCGCTTCAGCCTTCACGGGTTCCAACTCTTGGCGAACGTTCAACGAGGCCGCACCGGCGCGACCCACGTTCACCGTCACAGGTTTCACTAACGCTGATCTGAAACATTATCTCATTTCTTCATTCTTTTATTATACATTTTATTTTACCGTGTTGTGGCGGTGTAAGAATATACACTACCCCATATCATCCCGTGGGTGTCGTAAGAGGCGACAGAGGAAACAAATCAGAAGATGGGCAGCAGCGTCTTCCTAATAACGACTAAAAATAAAAAACTGCAGTTGCCAACCCGCTTGCCAAGCGTGGCCACTATGGAAAATATCGCCTCTATGAGGGGAGACCTATGGTCAGCAGTGGACTTTAATAGGCTGTAACGGTAATAGTATTCATTTGTTAACGACTTACCATAGACAAATGATGAAATATAATTTTTTTCTTCAATATAAATTATAAATAATACTTATTGAAAGTCACTCTTATGTTTAGAGCCGTGGTAGCTCAGATGGTTAGCGCTCGCTGTAAGTTTCACAGTACGCGAGCAACCCGGATTCGATCGCTGCCGGAACCTATGAAATAGTTAATTGCAACTTTAAGTGCTGATTTACCTGAAACCGGCATGTCTGAGAAATAATTTTAAAAAAATATTTCGAAGAGATGTGAAGTTCGCCAACATGCATTGGGGCAGCGCGGCGGACTGAAGCTGAAGTCGGTGCTATGAAATAAAGTCAAGGGGCTAAACTAACTAACTCAAAACCCTCTTTGAAGTTGATATACTTCTTATTGAAAGCCTTTTTATTCATTGCTGTAATGCAAATTATCTAATATATAAAAAATAATATTTGTTTGTTCGTATTTTATGCGCTGCCATACGGTTCATCAAATATCGCTAAAACTTTTTCAACTTATTGCTAGCACTTGCGCGAAGGTTATAGGCATAGTACAATTAACTTACAGTAGGTGGCGTGCGTATCGTACCGATATATTTACTTGAAAGTCATATATCAATCAACTTCAATGAATGCATTATCATTCCTAATTAAACAATATAACCCTTCCAAATTATAAACCATATTTCCACAATTATTTCTACTAGGGCAGCAACTTGTCGGGACCAGCTACGAGGGTGACACTGAAAGTTCTTAGAAAATCAAAAACTGAACAAACTAGCAAGTTATTAGTTTTATTATATCTTTTCAAAATAGTGTCCATTTACATCAATACATCGCTGCATTCGATGGAACCACTGAGAAAAGCACTTTGCCCACTCGTCCTTAGGGGTCTCTTCGACGGCATTTTGAAACGCAGCCACTGCTTCCTCGGCGTCCATAAAACGTTTTCCTCGAAATTTTTCTTTTATTTTCGGAAATAAATAAAAATCGCAAGGTGCGAGGTCGGGGCTATAGGGCGGGTGACCCAGTAATTCCACGTCTGACGTCGCCAAGTAGTCGATTGTTTGCTTGGCGGTGTGCGACGAGGCGTTGTCGTGGTGAAGGAGGATCCTACTGCGAGGTCGTTTCTCCCGAACTTTTCCAAGACAAGTGGCAAACAATTGTTAGTGTACCACTCTGCAGTAACTGTTTTTCGATCCTCTAAAACAATTGTTGCGTAATGACCTGTCCTTCCGAAGAACGAGGCCACCATCTTTTTTCCCACGCTTCGACCTCTCTTCACTTTAGTTGGCAACTCGGAAGGAAACACCCAGACAGCAGACTGTCTCTTAGTTTCAGGGTCATAACAATAAATCCAGCTTTCGTCACCCTTAAGTATGTCGAACACAGCATTTGAGTCACCTCCGTTAAATCTTTGAACCATTTCACGATACCAATCAACACGACGGAGTTTTTGGGCCTCTGTCAAATTATGAGGTATCCACCGGGCACAAAGCTTCCTGACCGCTAAATGTTCATGAAGGGTTTTGTGCACTTGACTCATACCGATGCCTAAGCTTGTCCGAATTTGCTGATAAGTCACTCTTTTGTCAGTCTTCAGTTTAGTCTCTATCATACGCCGCACAACACTGATGTTATCTTCAGTCGTCGCCGTAGAAGGCCGTCCCTCACGCAGATCATCGGTGAGATTAGTGCGACCACGTTTAAACTCATTAAACCAGTTGTAGACAGTGGCACGAGATGAGGCTTCATCGTGAAAGGCCAATCGAAGTCTATCATAACTTTTTTGTTGACTTAAATGACACCGAAAGTCATAAAAATCATTGTAGGAAAAAATTTCGCGTTAAATTCATGCTGACGTGACACAGACAATTTTCAATTTGCCGCCAAATCGTAAACAAATGACAAATTAATAAAATACATACACAATAATATTGGCAAAGAGTTCCATTTTCAAAATTTGAACTAATTTTTTTATTATATCGTTTACAAGTGGCCAGTTCTAAAAACTTTCAGTGTCGCCCTCGTAGTTATCAATATAATTTATACATAATTATTGTGTTGTTGTATTGTAGCTTTAAAAGTTCTTTTCAAAGTTTATTTTTTCTTACTTTTTCAGTCTCCTATTATCCTCTATTATATCGGCATCCTCGGGATGTTATGGAATGATGAGTTCTCGAAGTCAAGACCCTCGTACAACCAATCCAATAACTACAAACCTACACATCTAGCAGTTACTTACCTGGCGAAGTTCTGTATTTTCCTAGGCATGGTGGCGCTGAACAACAGCGTCTGTCGCTGCCCGGCGAAGTAGGAGAAGATGGTGCGCACGTCTTCCTCGAAGCCCATGTCAATCATCCGGTCAGCTTCGTCCATGCAGAGGTAGCGGCACACGTTTAAGCGTACCTAAGGCAGAAATCCTGTAGAATGGGTTGAGGTGATACGCTAGAGGTTCCTTAATTTGGATTGGCTACAACTAGAAAAGTTTATCTAAGTTTAAATTTTATAGTAAAATCTCTAAATCAAATAATGCAACAATCGGATAAAAAATATTAATTAAAATTTTATACGTGGTAGAGCCATGCTGCAGCTATATTAGTAGTATAGTTGGAGCACGAATGGGTCGGCTCGACCGGGAAGGACCACGCCTCACAGAATACCAGCGTAAAATAGCAGCTTAATGCTGCTGTGTTTCGTATGGTGAGTGTAGAGAACCGGAGACCCTTTTTACTGGAAAAGAGGCATTCCATCTTAGTCCTCACGGGTGACAACGCATCTGCATTTTGATTCTTTATTGAGGACAGATGTAGATGTCTATGGGTCACAGCAACCACTTACCATCAGGTGGACTGTGTGCTCGTTTGTCACCCTATCCTATAAAAAAAATCCAAAACTTGTTTTAAATGAAACATACCATTTTTTTATCAAGCATGTCCATCAGTCTTCCTGGTGTTGCTACCATAATGTGCACGCCTCTTTGTACCACTTCCATACACTCTGACACCGCCACACCTAAAATACATATTTTTTTACTTATTTGAAAATGTCAGGATTTTGTGTTTGTCGTCGGGAGAAATTAATATTAAAAATAAAACTGTAAAATAAAAGTCTTAACATTGATGAAACATAACTAATTTAAGTACACAAAATTTTTAGGTTGCTATGTATTTGGCATTGGAGGTTACTGAGTCCACCAATTTGGATCCTTTAGTAATATTAAGAAAATATTTAAAATTCAAACAATTTACTTCAAAGTTCAACTCAGTTTTATTAAATCAAAGGCGCTCTTCACAGTGATGTGAAGAGAAGCTGTTTGTCTGGAGAACTCAAAAAGTTTTGTCGGGAGTCTGGAGATCATTAAAAATGTCGGGAGAATCCGTACGAATCCCGACCATCTGGCAACCCTAATTATAAGCCAGTACTTAATTATAATCCCATCTGGTGGTAAGTGGTGATGAAGCCATGGTGTCTTAGGCCCGTATTAATAAACGTTACTCAGCTCAAGTACACGCACTTGAGTACAATCTTGAGGTTATGATCTTATTAATAAACATATCTCAAGACGCAGTTTAGGTTTACGATATCAGCTGAGTGCCACACTGATTAATAAACGAAACTCGACTCTCTAGTGTATACTTGAGTGCAAGTCACAGAACAGTATTCCTAAGGACAGCGTTTTGAGATACTGTTTTATGTGTTTACTAATTAGCAACAATCTTGAGATGCTGATTTCGTAATGAGAGCGTATCAAATGATTACGAACTTGAGTTCGTCGTTGAGTAACGCTTATTAATACGGGCCTACGTGTGTTTCATTAACAGGGCGGTCTTTTTAATGTTTTAATTTTTTGGCATAATACTGAAGTAACTAACGAACTTAAAGATCACTTGACGGTCAGTGGTGACTGCAGCCTATATATTATATTGTTACATTCTGAAAGAGAAGCAAAATGTTCAATTACCTCCGATAGCCAAACAGCTTCGTATCTCAGGGTTCCCGGAGAGCTTCATGTGCTTGACAAAATGCAGGATAATGTCATGAGTCTGCTTAGCCAACTCCCGGGATGGACAGATGATCAGCCCATAGGGTCCTTCATTTCTGAAGGATAATGAACAATAGTTACATTTTTAAATAGAAGAGGTATGCTGCAGCTATATTATGGCAGTAGGACAAATGGGACAGCTTAACCGGGGAAGTATCACACTCTCACAGAATACTAACGTAAAATAGCAGCTTAATGCTGAAGATAGATGTAGATGTACGATGTAGGTAGACTATGTGCTCGTTTGTCAACCTAACAAACAATCTTTAGATCTGGTCGCGGGCCGCTTGACGGGCGTATGTTTGACCTGACTGGTCTAGACTGAAATTTTGACACAGTAAAGTTTGGATTCTACTTCAAGATTGTTTCTATAGCCGGTATTCAGCGACTGTCCAAGTTTAGAATGCTGAAGCATTCTAAACCATATTGTGAAACATAATATGGTTTAGAATGCTTCAGCGTCTTGGTCATGTAGAAAGCAAGGTTGCAATATTATCAAGATAATAATAAAGTAAAGTAAAGTTACAGCCTATATACGTCCCACTGCTGGCACAGGCCTCCTCTCATTTTGAGAGGGTTTTAGGCAAGTAAATGTCAGCCGCGCTGCCCCAATGCGTGTTGGCGAACTTCACATGTCTTCGAAATATTTTTTTTTGATTTCAGACATGCAGGTTTTCACGATGTTTTCCTTCACCGCCGAGCACGTGGTAAATCAGCACTTAAAATTGCAATTAACAATTTCATTGGTGCCGGCGGAATCGAACCCGGTTGCTCGCGTACTGTGTAACTTACAGCGGCGCTAACCATCTGAGCTACCACGGCTCCAAGATAATAATGTTCATTGATAATTATGCGACGATTATCCAGGAATATAATATGTAAAAAAAAGTATTTTAATAGTAATAATTCTTTTATTTCAAAATTAAAAAATGCTCTTTTTTTGATACAATAACAAAATCTAAACAAATTAACATTATTTGTCATATTATCGCTTTTCATTTGTCATGTTCTTAAATTTCTTGCATCGAGCCCATAAACTGCTAGTTTTTGTTTTCAAGCAGTCACGTGGTAGAGCCATGCTGCAGCTATATTAATTGTATAATTGTAGCACGAATGGGTCGGCTCGACCGGGGAAGGACCACGCCTCACAGAATACCAGCGTAAAATAGCAGCTTAATACTGCTGTGTTTCATATGGTCATTGATAATTACCAATACATAATTATCTTGATAATTATCCTGTGCAACTCTGGTAGAAAGAATGAATGAGGAAAGAGTGACAAAACAAATAATTTATGTTGCAGAAGCGAATGGCAGTCGGCAGGGGACGCCCTAGATAAAACTTTGTACAGATTCCATTAAAACAAGTTTAGTTATGTAACAGTAGTTCTGGATTGGAATCACCTTTTACCTATTTCAGCCTCCAAACTATTATTGAATGAATAATGACCAGCATGAGAATCGCTGCAGGAAGTTGATGGATACAGGTGGTGCTTCGTTGTATTAATTGGGGGAGGCCTATGTTCTGCAGTGGACTTGCGAAGGGCTGTAATCATTACAGCCCTTTGCAAGTCGGAGTTGGTCTGGATTGGGATCATTCTTTGACTATCTCAACCTCCAAGCAGCAGTGCAGCTACCACTGTGTCTTGGTTTGAAGAGTTAGAGAGCTAATATATCTACAGACGATGCTTTCATTTTAGTGGCCTTTTTGTTTAAACAAACAACTTTAAAGTTGGTTGCAGATGTACATTAACTGCGGCAGACACATGTTTTCAAAACAAAACTATTGATGTTTATTTCATTTTACTAAAAAAAAAACGATGATAATTTAAATCTGTTTAATTTCTTTACTATCCAATTACTTGATATGAGTTTCGTAATACGGTTATCAAGTCAAAGATCTGTCAATAGTGTCAAGGTGTTTAGTTTTCTCATTGCTCCCACATCAGATTAATAAGTATCTATGTGGTAGAGCCACTGTCGGCGCACCTTTTCGCGCCTCTGGTCAAAATGGAGGACGCGGGGGGGGGGGGGCTGACCCCGCGGCAGCGCGAGCGCATACGTTCGACACTCAGCTGTGGGACGCGGTAGCAGATGGGCATTTCACTAATTCAATATAATACGTGTTGTAAAATATTTATCGGCATTAAACCTATTGTTAATACAGTCCACTCATTTTATTTCTAAAGTACCGATAAGGCCCAAACAGCCACACTGATGCTGTATTATGGCTGGAACACAAACGGGTTGGCATGGGCGAAACACACTCGCACAGGATATCAACGTTAAATGGCAGCATAAAGTAAGTCAGATGTAACAGTAACAATGTAACTCCATTTTGACTCTTATTGAGGATAGAGATCTATGAGACTAATAATAAGGACTATGCTTTTTGGACTAATTTATGTATGTATACAGTATCCAGAAAAAAATGGAATTTACAAAGTCTCCTTACCTAATAAATGGCATCTTTATCTCCTGTTCAAGACACATCATTATGATAGGCAGAATGAAAACAAGGGTCTTCCCGGAACCAGTGAAAGCTATTCCAATCATGTCTCTTCCACTCAGAACCGCTGGAATACCTTGGACTTGGATTGGTGTAGGTTTCTTTATGCCTTTTTCTTCAAGACCTCGAAGGATACCTGGAATGTATTATTCTAGGTTAAAACTATCATGTAGAGATTTTTGCACATAAATGTAACTGGATCCAACAAAAAAAATTGGTAAATGAGCATGGTGTCACCATGATAGATTCCAAAGTACTTATTCTACCTTATTAAAAACACGACTTAATACATTTTTAATCTCACAAAGATTGTTACTACACCGATATGACTGCCTATCTAAGACTTGAGACACATTAGCTTAGGCCATTTGCCTGAAATTTTATTATTTACCGAATGAATTTCAATCGACGGATACAGGACAAAGTTAATGTGCAGGAATGTGTAAGTGTATTAATAAGTGTTATGTATTGATAATGTTGAGGGTAAAATTCTAATATCTGTGTAAGGTAGATTAAATTAAATGAGTTTGTTTTGCTACTTGATCTGGCGTGTATCTTTTAATGGCGACAAGGAAAATTAATTAGTTTAAACAGTAATATGGCGTGTAATTTGGCAAATGTGGTGTTTCCCGGAAAATTTGATCCCAGGACTGACAATTGGAGTGAATATAAAGAACGTTTATTGTGTGCTCTGGAAGTTGCGGATGTAATTGGCGATAATGTAGACAAAGCGCGCGCCCTTTTTCTATTACAATGTGGAAAGGAAACATACTCATTAATTGTTTCATTGTTGGTGCCTAGAAGACAGACTTCTGTGACATTTAAAAACATTTTGGCAGTGCTTGACCAATTCTATGAAATTTAGAGGTGGAAGAGTTTTTAGTAAGATTGACTTAAAACAGGCTTACATGCAGATGAAAGTGGACGAGGACACAGCTACGTTGTATTTTGACCGGCTAGCATTTGGAGTAAACGCAGCTCCTGGTATCTTCCAGCGTGTGATGTCGACTGCACTCGCAGGTATGGAAGGAGTAGCATGTTTATTGGATGATGTTGCTGTTAGTGGAAAGAATAAGGAGGAACAGGATTAAAGACTACGGGCAGTCATGACTAAACTAAATGCAATGGGATTTAGGTTAAATCTGAACAAATGTGTGTTTGCATCAAACCAGATAAGACATATGATTGATGCAGAGGGACTGCACCCGTCACCTATTAAAGTGAAAGAGATAAAGGAGAAACCAGCACCTAGGAACAGAGAAGAACTACGGGCATTTTTAGGTTTATACAATTTTTTGTTTATAAAAATTCATTATGGACAAAGCCACAATACTGGAGCCGTTGTATTGATTGCTGGAAGCAAAGAAACCGTGGGTATGGGGTTCTTCAGAGCAAGTTGCTTTTGATAAAGCTAAGGATTTGTTGTCATCTGATTTAACCTTAGTTGGATATGACTTAAAAAGAGAGTTATTGTTAATCTGTGATGCATTTGAATATGGTGTGGGTGCAATAATTGCCCATGTGATGGAAAATGGGTCAGAACGACCAGAGATGATGGCATCCAGAACGTTACAACCCCACGAGCGACGGTATGGACAGATTGATAAAGAAGCTTTAGCGATAATTTTCGGGGTACAAAATTTCATAAATTTTTACTAGGAAGGAAGTTTTGTATCATTACAGATCATAAGCCGCTTATCGGATTGTTTAATCGGAATAAACCTATTCCGGATCAGATTTCACCCAGAATGTTGCGATGGTCTCTGAAATTGGCGTGTTATGAATATGACATAAAATACAAATCCGGAAAATGCATTGGTAATGCAGACGCTCTCAGCCGATGGACTTCTCTTAACGCAGCTGAAGCGCAAGGGATGCATTCGTTAGCGGATGTGCTACTTTTAGAGGAACCTCCCTCTGGATTAAACTTGGATGCAGCGAAAATTGCTGCAGAGACTAAACACACCCGGTACTACAAAAGGTTTTATTTCATGTGCTACATGGTTGGACTGGCAAAAATACTGACCCCACACTCCAGCCGTATTGGACGCGAAGAGAGGCTCTTTCACATAATAAAGAGTGTTTATTGTGGTGTAACGGAGTCATTATAATTATTAAAGGTATTATTATTGTTTTTATCATTATTAAAGGTATTGCATGCTCCGCATGCTGGAATCGTCCAGACGAAAGCTTATGCTAGAGGATATATATGGTGGGTGGGTATGGACGCTCAGATAGAGTCCACGGTGACTGGCTGTGAGTTGTGTCAAGCAGTGAGAAACAATCCACCAAGAGATCCGCACACATGGATTTTACCTGATAAGCCAGTCGTGTCCATGTTGATTTTGCAGGATCATTTCAAGGGAAGACCTTTTTTGTAATTATTGACAGCTATAGCAAATGGTTTGAGGCAGATATTTTATCAAATACGAGTAGTGAAGCTCTAATAGCAAGTTGTTGCAGGATTGTTGCTTCGCAGGGATTGCCAGAAAAAGTAATTTCCGAGAATGGCAGAGCCTTTAGCTCAAGGGAATTTAATAATTTTCTGCAAAACAACGGCATCGAGCACTTGTACTCACCCCCATATCACCCGGCGACGAACGGACAAATCGAACGGGCGATACAGACCTTCAAGAACAAGCTCAAGAAAATGTCTGATGCAGGTGTATTGTGGACTGAGAAAATACCTAGGGTGTTATACTCGCTTAGAACGGTGCCGAATCACCTCGACAAAACTCCTGCAGAGATGTTGAATGGACGTAAATACAGAACTGCGGTGTCGGCGCTACACCCGGACAGCGGACCAGAGCGCTCTGAGCAGCAGCTGGAGGAGGTGGCGCAGCGGGTGCCCACCCGAGCCTTCGCGCTCAACCAGCCCGTACTGGTACGTGCCTATGGGCCAGGAGAGAAGTGACGACGCGCCACCATTGAGTATAAGTAATTGGTTGTTATAAGGTGAGAACGGAAGATAGACAGTTAATTCGCCGACATGTTGACCAAATACTGGCGCGATCCTCGACCGTAACCGAGAATCAGACCTCTGATGCCCTGCCAATACCTCAATTACGTAGAAGATCAAACTCGTCTTCTGGGTCTGACCCACCAATATAAATACCACCACCAGAAATGTGGCCTGAAATTATTGGCATACCAAGTACTGACTAAACTGTAATTACAAATTGGCAAGAAGCTGTGGTTTATTAGTGATTAGAAACAAATAATGAAAACAATAATTGAAATGGTTTATTTTAACTTTAGTCCTAAATTATGATTGTAACCGTGTTATTGGGATAGAAAGGTATTATGTTATGTATTGATAATGTTGAGGGTAAAATTGTAATATCTGTGTATTGTATATTTGATTAAATGAGTTTGTTTTGCTACTTGATCTGGCATGTATCTTTTAATAAGTACAGGTGCATTCTCTATTCCCTCACTCTCACTTCCGACAGGATAGCATTCAGACGCCTACCTAGGCGTAGAAACCTGGCGTAGGAACCAACAGCTTTATGTGTTTTCTGGGGTGCGGAGTTAAAACTTTGCCAACTTTCTGACTTGACCGGGCTGCTACTGAGTTTCCTGACAGAAAATCCCGATAACTATTTTTACAATAAAAATTTTGGCCCTACCCAGAATTCAACCTGACCGGGTCTACATGACCAGCAGTCGCACTAGCGATGTGACAACTCGGTTTACCAACTCGGTTCAAATCGGTTTGACAATTGAATGAGTCAAATCAATTAAAAGATTGAGTTAAACCAGTTTGATGTGCATCGTCTGGTCGAACTACTTAGCACTGAACACGCGAATGGTGAGTGAGATAGCAGTTTGTGCACGGTCTGAACGAATTGGAATTTGCAAATACGAATTAATGAACTGAGTTTTAAGAACCAAATTCAAGCACTTCTTTTTATTAGAGGATTCTTATTCTATTAACTACCCAATCCTACATAAGTAGATCACATTGTAGCTAAATATTTTGAGATGACAAATAAACAATTAGTTGTACAATATAGGAATTAGCTTCTGCATAGTAGGATTTGATATTTTGATTGTATGTCAGTGAACATTTCATTATTACTTTTCAATAAACGTGCTTATCATTTTAAACACATCAACTGTTGTTTACTTGGTGACTTATCGTATTACCTTTGTAATTCACGAAAACTGTATTCAATTTGCCATTCGTATTTTGATCTAAATTGCATCAGTCAATTTGATTTAGCTAAGTTTTATTTTGAATGCTGTTATTTGGTTTAGACACATATCGGTTTGAATCGGTTTCAAACCGATTTGCAATTTTTTTCAAACTGAGCTAACCGAGTTGTCCATCGCTAAGTCGCACTTACGACCACTAGACCAAATAGAATGTCCCATCCATAAAATTTTATTGTATAAAAGCAAACAAAATGTGACCGACGGAGTAGACATGTTATGGAGTGGAGACCCCGTCTAGGCAAACATAGTGTGAGACGCCCCCTGACTAGACGGAGCGACGATCTGCGCAAGGTGGCTGGTAGAAACTGAATAGTGTGTAGTGTGAAAACTGTAGCCTAAGACTGGGCTAAGTGGTGCGCCTTGGGAGAGGCCTATGTCCAGAAGTGGAATGCCACAGGCTTATGATGATGAACGCTAATACGAGGGTGGATTGAAAAGTACTCGGCCTAACACAGATCCATTCAATTCTAAAAATCAAATCTACCCACATTATTTAGTTCAGTTCAGACTAGTTCATTGTGTGAAGTTCGAAACGTGTGCGATAATTAGTTGTGATTTTATAAATTTATTAACAAAGTAATCGGACATAATTTCCGCGAATGGAGCAAATCGAGCAGCGTGCCGTCATTAAGTACCTCCATAAGAAGGGGCTATCATCAAAAGCCATCCATGATGACATGGTCAGTACATTAGCGATTGTGCTCTGTCATATTCATCCGTCAAAATGGATAGCAGAATTTAGCGTGGTAGAGAGAGTGAAAGATGAAACCCGCTCTGGAAGGCCTTCGACGTCAACTACTGACGATAATATTAAAAAGTACTTGATTTAATAATGGAGACCGTAGATTAAAAATTAGAGAGATAGCCGAGATTATAGGCATCTCTTATGAACGAACTCAAAACATCATTGTCAACGAGTTGGGTTTCCACAAGGTGTCTGCGAGGTGGGTTCGCGACTGCTTTCAGTTGAACAAAAAGGACGCGATTGACTATTTCACGCGACTGTTTGAGTTATTTGAAGCGATGCAGATGATTTTTGAATCGTTTTGTTACTATGGACGAAACATGGGTTCATTACTGTACACTGGAAACAAAACAACAATCAAAACAGTGGAGAAGACCTGGTTCACCACCCCTAAAAGGCTAAGTCGATTTTGTCGGCAAATAAGGTGATGGCTTCAGTATTCTGGGACTCGAAAGGTGATTATGATTGATTATCTTGAAAGTGGTCAGACTATAAACTCTGATTACTACTGCACTTACTACGTCGTTTACGAGAGGAAATAAAGAAAACGTCGAGGAATGCTCAGAAGAAAAGTCCTGTTTCATCAAGATAACGCCCGTGTTCACACGTCAGTACAGTCAATGGCTGAAATTCACAACTGTGGCTTTGAACTGTTACCGCATCCGCCGTATTCACCTGATATGGCACCATCAGACTTCTTTCTGTTCCCTAACCTAAAAAAGCACTTGGGAGGTCAAAGATTTTCGACAATCGACGAGATCAAAGCAGCTGTAGACGCATATTTTGAGGAAGTTCTCTAAGGAAGAATCATTTTTTTTCAACGGTCTAAATGCTTGGAAGGGGAGGTGGCAAAAGTGTATTGAACTTGATGGTGATTATGTAGAAAAATAAAAATATTACTGATATAGTATGTGTTTATTTTCTTGGTTAGGCCGAGTACTTTTCAATCCACCCTCGTATGATCCATATTGGCACCTCAAAAATTGTTATTTGCAATTTTGAGTTATGATTTACCTTGTTAGCTTTAATAGAAACATTCCTGCAATGGATATTTTTTATAAAGAAAAAAAACTAAATATCTGTTTATATGTCAGAATGAATCTTTAAATGTTAGAATATTTTCTTTCAAATAAGAATTATGTTTTGTGTTTTTCAAAAATCAGAGACCTGTGCCTGGCAAGGTGACATCTACCCTGTTACTTTACTACCAACCTTTAGGAAACTTCATGTGTTGGAATGTTCTGATAGGTGGTGGTACATCCTCTCCCTCAACAAGGATCCGGAGTTGCTGTCTGATGAGGTCATTCTTCTCTGGTGGTCGCACTAGAATGCAGCGAGGTGGTTTCCAAGAGGTTTTAATAGGTTCTTCGTACTGTATGCCTATAATGAAGTTACAATGGTTACACACAGAAAATAATGTTACTTGCTGCACATTCCCCATTCTTTTTACCATTTTGAACACTGTATTTTTTTGTAAAATAAGTGGCAGTGATGGCAACACACATGATGGTAGGTGGCTACTGGAACCTATGGATCTTCAATGAAATCCAAACAAACACAAATGTGTTGTCAGTAATCACAAATTCTTACAAAAAAAAAAACAATTCCTACAAAGGTAATTTAAGAGTCTAATTTATATTTTGTATTTTATTTGATCACATTGAAATTACAGAAAATCATTTTCGAGGAAAATGTGGCTGTGGACTACAATTAACTTTCTATACATTTAAAAAAACATAAACACTTTGTCTGTTTTTTTTTTTATAGGAGAGGGGGCAAACAAGTTTGTACACACTTATCTTCACAATGCCAGAACCAATTTGAATGTGGGTTTTTAGAGATGTATGGAGATAAGCTTGTGTTGATATTTTGTGTTTGCTTTATTAAAATCGCTTTACAAAAAAGATTTGTCAATTTTAAAGTGCATCACTGCTTGGCTGCTTTATTAGGCTATTGACATGCGATGAAAAAACAATTAAATTAATATATGTAAAAATGGTGTTCTGCTATACTTTTTGTTAAAATTTTGGAAATAATGTAATATGTTAAGAAAGCAAGCAATGGATACCGAGATCCATATCATGCACTCTCTACTTTCAATCTTGATCAATCTTATATGGCCTTGCACTTTGTTGATGGTCATAGCATAACATAAGTTGACTGGTAACTACATTTATAAGATTGGACACCAAAGAACCATAATCAAGAAAAAATATTACAAACATTACAAATAAAAATTACTTGAAAAGCTGACTGATTGTTCCTCCTTTATTTTTAACCCTTATGCTGCCGTGTCAGTCACTTTGCACGGAGTACTGCATTTAAAGAATGACTGATGGCAGTGTATGTGTTAATAAGGAAAAATATGCTAAATTAGCAGGAGGGTTGGCAACTGCAGATTTTTTATTGTTATAAGGAAGACTTCTGCCCATCTCCTGTTTCATTTCCCTCTGTCGCATTTTATGACACCTACAGGACAATACAGGTTAGTGGATATTCTTACACCACCACTACACCATATCAACAACATTCTTAAAAATGTCGATTGACTAAACATTCACACGGTAATAATTTAAATTAGTTTCACTACTCTTACCTTTAGCTAACTCAGCTACACCCATAAGAGCTTTGCTCTGCGCAACACTCTCAAGAATATGCTGCTCTTCTCTTGCCTGTCTTTCAGCTGCTGATAATGCCCTAGCTTCGGCTAGCCTTTTAAGTTCACTGTGCTGGTCGAGAAGTGATACATTGTAGCGTCTACCCCACTCCTCTTGAGATGCTAAAACACATTTAGTTTGGTAATACAGAATAAATATTACGTACATAAATTTTATGCACAGACACCATTTTATTTCTAATTTTATTAATTAACAGTGATACACAAGCATTAGAGAGACACCTATGTGACCTGTTTATCATATTCTGTAACCCTTTTAATGGAAATTTAATATAAGATAAATATCACATAAATTTTTGTTTATAAGAAAAATACTTTAAGGTTTACTCACCGTCATCATCAGGATCATTGTCGCTAGAGCTTTTAGTCTCTGCTGCAGCCTCCGCAGCAACCTGTCCAAGCCTTCCAAGCTTTAACAACTTTTGCTTTTTACGTTCTTTTACCGGAATGTAAGGTTCATAATTGTCAACATCTTCTTCAGACTCTGAAGACTTCTCATCGCGCCTATAACGCTTTATAGGCAGGTTATTGTCCCCCGTGGTATTGGACATAGTTGTCTATATTATCTTATTATATTAACAAATTATTGGTCATGTTTTCTTTGCTAAAATTAGTTAAAATATACACAAAACAAACATAACCAACAAACAACAAATAAATCACAGACCAGATAGTACAGATGCAGCGTATATATTATATACTAGAACAGATCTAGGCACTAGGTATTAAACGAGACTAGGTTGCACCTGTTCCAACTTTTAAAATACTTGATCCACCAAGTCTCATTGTGCCTACGCGTCGCACGGTACCCACGGTACCGGCGCGGCGGCCCGCTCGAATCGAAGAAGTACCGGCGCGGCAAAGCGAGATAGCATTTTGTTGCCGTAGTCTGCTTTGCCGCTCACTCGTGTTTGCCTAAATCATTCGTGTGTCAGTCATTTGAATTTGAACTATATTTCAATGTGTATAAAAGTAACACAGCGCGCTCATGTTGTGCAAGAATATATTCTGTCCTTTTTTAACTACACTATTCCGCAGTCTTGCTATGTTTGTCTGTCAATACTCGAGACAAGTCGGGACTAGTCCCAGGGACTTCAACCAAATACTAGGCAGATTTTATAGACTAGGTACTAGTAAATACTCGATGCGAATGGAGACCATATTATGATGCAGTCGAGTGTCTAGTACGGACTCATGCTAATGTGATCTCGGCACCGTATTGAATGATACGTACTCGACTTATTTAGTAATAGGTTTTCCTAACGAAGTTTTATTATGTGGTTAAAGAACTTGCGATTAATTTTTTATTTAGACATTAAAGTGTTTATTGTTTAAAAAAAATTGCAGCAGTGTCACTTGGGATCATTTTACGGACAAAGGCCAACAAATGGCTGAGTAACATTTGTAAAATATGATTTACATAGTTTTAAAAACTCTTTAATTAAAAAACCTCTTCTTTAATTAAAAAACGAAACAAACATAATAAAAAAAATTAACAAAAAAGACAAAAATCGAGTTACTCTTAAATAAAAAATGAATTGAAATCTTTTAAATACGCCAACAATCTAGAATGTAGATAAATCTTAACGTTGACAGTCCTAAGCCTGTGTAAAGTATGAATGGATGATCGATTACTATTTATTACCTTCACGTATCGGCTGTACGTAAAGACTAAGCATACTTTAAAGTATAAGCTATTCCAACCATACCAAACTTTATGCGTACTTCATGGACTAGGTGGAACAGGTTTTTGGATCGAGTATTTGTACGGAATTGGACTAAGTCCAACTAGTACATAATTTACCTAGTACGACTCTTCTCTACCAGATAAAGAAACTAACGTTTATTATTATCTATATTTTGTATTTTTTTTATATTAAGAATTTTAGCTGGATGCTTGTTCTTTAAGCCATTATTGAGAGATTTCTGTATGTAGCATAGACTTAGAATATACCATTACGCCAGTACATTCCATAGACTTAGAATACCAGTATATTCTAAGTCTATGGTATATTCTAAGACTATGGTATGTAGAGTACACAGATTAATGAATAAGTAGCACGTAGTCGTTAAGTCTATGCACGTAGTAAGTTAAATAGTCCATAAATAAATAAATATGTATAGTAGAGTCCACAGGCTAAAATGATGCTTATGCATGTAGAGTCAGATAAAACCACTTCTTATTAGTTTGTGAATAAAAAATAGTGATTATACATATATTATTTGGAGTCTGATAACTATAATAATTATATACTTATGACTTAATTATACTTTGAACAACAGATTAAAGACAAGGCCGTAATGTAATGTTTTCAAACGTTTTCGAATTGAACATTTTCAATTGTTTTAACTTGTTTTTATTTTGCCGCGTAAAAGTAGGTACATATTAAAAAGTTTATTGTGTGAAAAAAAAATATTGATGGGGGTGTGATTTTTTAATCTATTTTGATATAATGTTGTATTGTTAAGCAAATAAAACAAATACCGTTTTATATAATGGCTTAATTTCATAATCCTTACATTTTATGTACAAGAAACCGGCAAAATAACGTCACGCAATTTTGAAATGAGATTGATAATATTATAAAAATAGAATTTTATATTTATAAACAAGAATCAAATATCTTAATTCATAACAAATCGATGCGTATAAGTTTTATATATAGCTGGAATACAAAAGTAAAAAGATACCATTGTTTACATAAGCGCCTACCGGTATCGCGCGACCTCCCGAACGGCCCTAGACACTTGAAGGGTTATAGCATTACAGCAATTATAGCACAGAGTAACTTTTTAATAATTATTAATTAGTCTGTGATTGAGAGTAGAACACAGAGTCACAGACAGAGTGCACAAAATATTATTACTCGGGTGTAGATACTAAGAGTATATAGAAATGTAGTCTATAAATGTAGAAATTATGTAGAAATGTAGAAAGTTATAGTAAGTTTTATAAAATTATTTAAGTAGCGATAGGTCAACTGGACTTACAAACTCGTGTTAACTAGAGTTGGATTGTCATCAACACGAGTTCTGGCAGGTGGTAATTGAACGAAACAAGCCAGCAAGTGAAAGTAAAAAAATCAAGCTCTTTCTTTTTAAAAATATTTTGATTGTGACAATTAATTAAGTAATACAGAAGTTATTTTTTAAAGTTTTGCAATAAATCTAATTTCAAAATTTAAGTCCTGTCAAAATTGGTCCAGCCATTTCGGAGATTAGACGGAACAAACAGACAGACAAAAATGTTATAAATTGTTTTTTGTTATAAGTACCATATATTATACTTTCATGTGCATTTAGTAAAAAGCTGTTATTTTGACATTGTAAACAGTCGCTTCAATTTTATTTATTTGTGTAGATGGGATCCACACCAGATAGTAGCAACTATCTTCTCTATTGAAGTTATTTTTTTTTATTTCAATAGCCTCGTAAATGATCCTTGGTAGCAAACGGTGTTTTTTGCGAAGATTTGTGATCTATCAAATCTGATAAAATGGTTGGGACGATCCTGAACATGATGACATACTGCAGACTTCCTGGAGCGTCGGTGCTTTACATCATCGTCATGTTCTTTTATTCGATGTGTAGTATCTGCGTAAAGATAAGTAATCATTTGCAAAGACTATCTATACAATTTGTTATGTTATTAAACAACTGTACGTAGTTGTGGATTCTGGATGTAATCATAAATCATCCTGTTGATCCTAAATTGTCATGATTAAGCGTCTGATATTTGCAAGTAGACACAATAAGATGTTAATCTTGAAGCTTTTTATATTATAAATTCAAATAAGAAAACACCTAATCGTGTAACATGTAATGTATCTGATACTGTATCAAGTGAGTACGTAAGCACGAGCCCGCTGCGAGCCGCTTGCGCGTGGAGCGCAGTAAACTCGCAGTGACCCGCCGAGTGGCGGTATCACTGCGAACACAAAGGCGGCTCGTAGTGTGCACGTAGCTGGATACGCAGTGACGAGCCGTACCCACTTGCAGGTTGATACAGTATCAGATACGTTACATACTACACGGCTAGGTGAGTACCCTGCTTAACGCAAATGATCTAATTCTAAGTGCACCAAGAAATAGTTATGGTAAAAGAAACCTAATGTTTGAAGGGGCACAATTATATAATAAATTTTCAAAAGAAATCAAAGAATTTCAGTCAGATGTAAGCTTTAAAAAATTACTAAAATATCATATTATAAAATCTATAAAATAACGGTCCTACTATTAAATTAAAAATATTAATAATCAATAAGTATATTAAATATATTAAAAAAGGCGCAACTAAGGTTTACAAACTCTTTCATTGTTCATTACTAATTCGAATTAGAATAAAATATTACTATATATGTATCTCAAGCTACTTCTTATAACTTGGTGAGCGTATTTCAACTTTATATTTGTGATCGCATTTCTGTCTGACCAGTAGGCGAAGTGTAGGGCGACCCCCCACTAGATGGAGTGACGACCTGGTAAGACACAGCAGACATGATGTTTCAAGGTGTTCCTGTTCAATGTGCAATGTTCCTGGTGGTTCAAGACGGTGCTTTGTGCCATTCCTTGACGTTACAGAAGACTCCGACTTTACTGCTTAACTATTATTGCTAGTCAAAGCAAGCAAGGTGCCATACTTTCAGTAAACAGACTTGTTTTGAGCACCCTATAAAATCCGTTGGCATTTAGAATTATATTCATTATATTCCTCATCGTAGTATTATAATCTCCTAGTTACGCATCGAGTGAATTGATGGAGTTTTAATTCATTAATGTAATGAAATAGTATTAAATATCATCGAGATATAAAAATAATTGTAGTTTTAAAGACATCCAAGCACCGCTCTTAAATCTTTACAAGACTTACTTTTAGCTATGATGCAAACCAAAAATACATACATACTACAAATACTTTTTTTTATTTCAATCCTTATTGTGTCCTACACAGAATAAAATGAAAAAACAAAATGTAAATGAATTTATTCAGCTTCGTCCTGCTTATTCGGGTTGCGTAACGAGAGTTAAATTACACATATACACGTATAAACGTATATATTTATTACGAGAAATCCATCATCGAGTTTTTGGGTTAGGCACTATTATATTTTTTCTCAGAAGTATCATGTGTACATAAGTCAATATAAGTAGTATAAGTGTACAAAATATAAACTAGACCTATCCTACTGCCTCTTGCAAGTTTAAATTTGCCTAGTACTATTCCTTAAAATAAATTACTAAAATATTGATGAAAAATTCAATATATTTTATAGAGAAGGACTACAGAGAATTTTCTTTCGCGGTATAACATATACAATAGAGAGTTCACATGTGCTTGCGCATACGTTCTCTCTCCGTTGACACTGGCCGCCGTGACCGAAATACGGTCTGAATAACTATCCCACTGCCTCTTTCACGTTTATGCTTGCCTGGTACTTTTCCTACTAAATATAAAAAACAAACATCTGTAGCTCTGTGCTGCATTCATTGTAAAGTCTACTCAATCTAGGAATAGGAGAGAAATGACCAAGTTTAGTCCTACGCATTTGTGGGTTCATAGGTTGAACAGGCTTTCTCGGAAGCCGGGAAGGTATTCTGAAGGAAAGGGAATTTAGCAAAGGAGGACAGTCTATCTTGTATTGAACATCTTGTATATGAACATTAAATCTGTAATGTCACTTCTTGCTTCCAGTGGCAGTAACTTAAAAGCGAGAAGCCTACTTTTGTACGATTTAAGCGATCGAGCTATACCTACAGAGAACGCTATGTGCCATAGAAATCTTTTCTGAACCCTTTCCAAACGTAACGTATGTGTTGCGAAATGGGGCCTCCAAACAACACTGCAGTATTCCATAATGCTACGCACAAAACTATTATAAAGAATCATCTTGGTCTTAACGGTCTTGAAAATCTTTGTATTGCGTATGATGATACCGAGCATTCCGGAAGCTTTTTTTATAATATGGTCGAAATGTGTTATAAATGTAAGCTAACATCTCGTAATTTGACACCATCGATTTGGTGGACGAATTTATAATATTTTGTTTGCGCGTAAATTTTATATGTGTACACTTTTTCGCGTTGAGGACCATATTGCTTTCGTGACACCACCTCGTCAACTTATCCAAGTCAGTTTACACGAGATTCACATCATCTATGGTATCGATTTCACGCAAAAGTTTAAGGTCGTCGGGATATAAAAAAGATTTAGCATTATTAAGGTTGACAGAGACATCATTGACGAAGATGTTAAATAAGACAGGGCCGAGGTGCGAGCCTTGTAGCACTCCTGATGATATTTTGTAGATTTTAGATGAATAACCATTAACTACAACGGAGAAAGACCTGTGAGTTAGGTAAGAACTGAACCATTCCAGCAAGGCACCATGCACACCATAGGCTGAAAGCTTACGAAGAAGGAGGCAATGAGATACTTTATCAAACGCCTTGCTAAAATCCGTGTAATTAACATCAATCTGTTTGGTCTTGTCCATAGACTTAATCAGTTCTTCTGTGAAGCACAATAAGTTTGTAGAAGTCGATCTACCCCGCGTAAATCCGTGTTGTTGGTCTGTTAAAAGTTGTTTGAAATAATTTTGAATTAGGGGTGTAATCAATGACTCCATAACTTTACCCATTTGAGGGAGGATTGAAATTGGTCGGTAGTTTCCTATTACATTTTCACCGTCAGATTTGTAAATTGGCACAACTTTAGCCACCTTCCAGACTTCGGGGAAAACTCCAGACTTGAGAGAAAAATTAAATATGTAGTGTAGTGGAGTGACTAAATTTGATGCACAATTTACCAAAAAAATGGCCGCAATCTCGTTATATCCCGCCCCCTTCGACCTATCCAGCTTGGTCAAACTTTGGTAAATCATTTCTTCTGTCAGGTTAATGGAACTGAAAAAATCATTGCAATATGTGATCGGTTGTGACTGTTTTGACTAGATTGATTAAACTGTTCTTCACTGTAGACAGAGGAGAAATGCGATGCAAAAGATCACAAATATCTTGACCATCAGACGTTGTTACAAAACCATCTGTCATCTCGACCGGATATGAATTCAGCCTGCCACGTTTCGATTTGATAAAAGACCAAAAGAATTTGGAATTAGGGGCAATATTTTCTTCAGTGTGTTTTATATAGGAATTGTAGGCATCCAACGATTGTTTTTCACACCTTTTCCTACAAATATTCAATTCTATTTCGTCTAACGGATTGTTATGTTTTTTGTATCTAAGTCTTACTTTATTTTTCTCATGCAATGCCTTGATCAAACAAGAGCTAAACCATTTCGAAATTTTTTTGTTTCGTTTTTTAACCATTGGAAAGTACTCAATGATAATGATTTTGTTAAGTTTATCATAAAATATTGTTACTATGTCGTTTACCTTTTCTATTCCGAAAAAAACTTGGGACCAGTCAATTTCCACCAGTTTTCGGTTGATCATTTCATAGTCGGTCCTAAAAAAGTTTCGACTAGTGAAGTTACAGTTTGGTGCTAAGTTGTAATATTTTTTTGTTTTTAAAAGTATTTCTAAAGGAGGATGCAGCACATCGATTGCAGACAAAACATCGGTAGCACGGTCTACCTGAACTAATAAATGTGATAGCTCCAAGAACACTAGATCCAGGACTTTTCGCTTAGAATTCGGAATATCGTTGTACTGTTTAAAGATATTCATACAAGCAAAATCAATTAGTGTTTGACATAGCGTTGATTGAGTGGCAGAAGATGTATTATTTATTTCACTCCAATCTATTTGGCTTAAATTAAAATCACCTACAATCATTGGATATACATTATTTTCTACGTATTCTAAAATCTTATTACAATTTTCAGTAAAACTGTTAAGAATAACACGGTTAACAGAAGGTGGTAGGTATACCGCACAAAATGCGATATTGTAGTTGGGGTTTGGGTCTATGCTAATTTTGACCCACAGATCCTCGCAGGTACTTTCCCACTCATCTATACGTCTAGCATTAAATTTTTTGGCGACTGCAATCAGTACACCTCCTCCCCTCTTATCATGGTGGAAACCATTATTTTCCCTGTCCCTGCGAAAAACTGTGTATCTATCATCAAAAAGTTCAGTACTGAATACGCTCCTGTCTATCCATGTCTCTGTTAAAATAATTACATCGTATTTGCTACAGCACAGATTACGGTAAAAATTATACGTTTTAGTTCGCAGTCCACGAGTATTTTGATAATAAATATTTAATTGAAGCTCGGCGAATGAAAATAAAAACCAATGCATGCACACAAAATGAATAAAATTTAACTTAGTACCTATTTAACTATTCTAATTTAGATAAAGTGTCCATATTTTTAATAACAATATAACCAGCTATACCGTTTTTTCTGACAAATATTTTACCATTCCTGACCCAGACGTACTTGAAACCTTTCTCCTTTGCTTTTATTCTTGTAGCAGTATGTAAGGCCTTGTTTGCAGGTGAGAGATGTTCTTGCAGCTCCTGTATTGATTTTTTAGATGCCTTGAGCTCCTTGTTAATTTCCTCATACTGACTAGTCATAAATGACATTGACTCTTTTACATCTTCTATTTCATCTTTGATTGATTTAAGTTGGGTGTTGAGCGAAGTTCCCATTGAGATGTTAAGTTTAGTCAGTAAATTACTCATTTTATTACTACGTCTTCAATTATGTTGCGAAGCGCTGTGTTAACAAAATAATTGAATATATTCTATATTTTAAACAGTATGTAACATACATTTTAACCAAAATAAACGCGTCATAACATTGACGACGTCTTGAGACTTTACCTGTGATATGTGAAATTATCAGGATTATTTCTATTATTAACAGCACAGTCACTCACGGAACAATTAATTTTGGAAAAATTTACTTACTAAAAATAACCACTATTATACTTTAAAAAATTACAAAATATCTCGGAGCTATTTCTTGCGTGCCGAATTGTGCCGACCTGTCATTCAAAATCGGTTACAGAGTCATGAAATTTGGTATCCTTTTCTATCTTGCATTTTTGCCATAAGGAATTTTCTTCTCCCTTGCACACTATGTTGGTCTATACGCTAGTATATTCTAAGTCTATGGATTTTTATACTCTTTGGTTGTTGTTGTTGATACAATTTACCAATTAATTTAGGCAAAATTATTAGATCATACTGCCTAGTCTAACATGTATTTTATTCACAAAACTCTTTATAATGTGCTGATGCGCCATGTTTCGAAGTTATTGGGAGATTTTTGACGACAATTTAACCTAGGGTACAGTTGACGACGATAATATCTCAAGGCGCTAACAACTTATTATATTCGAGTACAAGAAAACAGACTTCATGTTTTCTTGTACTCGGATATAATATTTGTGCCTGTCTGTTAGAGTGTAACGGGCTTAAAACGTAGTGAATATATACTTACTGACCGAGCTATTCAGTTTATTTAAAGATATAAACACTTTCACACTTACTTTGGCGAAAATTCTGTAGTATAGAAAATGCATAATGGTCATAAAAAATTATTACAAAACGTTTTTTATTTTTGCCTTGCTAACTGCTAACTAAGTGACACAGACAGTTTGGGCCCTCCATCCACAATAACAAATTAACTAACGTAATCGCGTTAGATATTGTACGCAGTGCCTGATTTAGAGTTCCAACTGCCCGGCTAACTATGAATATGCTCCCCCACCGGCTTGTTCTGTCTGTAACTGCCCAGCCCACGAATATATTTACTAAGTTTTTATATTTTACTAACTTTCCACGCCGCGGTTTCGCCTACATTAAATCAAATTTGTCTGACGGTAAGTGTCGATCATCGCCCATGAACAACTGCAACATAAGGGAAATTACAAGCGCGTTGCCGGCTTTTTTAAAAGGAGTAAGCGCGTTTCTTGAAGGTCTCTAAGTCTAAGTATCGGTCCGGAAAATTCCACAAAGAAGTCTTGCGAGAAAGAAATCTCCTAGTACATCGCATAGTCATGGTGGACAGCAAATCATCCAGATGGTGAGGATGGTACCGTGAGTTTTTTCCCGATGTTCATTGGTGGAATTTGACAGCTGGAATTAATCCGAACAATGTGTCCTAAGTACTTCCCGTGGTAAATGCGATAGAAAATGCAATGGGATGCAACATCTCTTCGTAGCGCCATTCGATATGTCTATGCCGAGGATTCCGAAGCTGGTTGAGACAGCATGGTGAGTGCCTAGAAATTGAGGAGATACAACAGAGGGGTTCTTTTTAGTAGTAAACGTGCAAGCCTGTATTTTATAAAGTTTAAACTGGACTAGAGTCGTCCAAAATCCGAGATTTTGCTTAATAATGACTCTAACATATTTTTTTGTATAGTTGTTAAACGGCGTTATAAGCTTATGACTAAAGCTTATTAAGCATTAGTCATAAGCTATTTTTAGAAATAAAAATACACTTATACAAAAGGAATACACTAGATTCCTTAACGAACTGATTATAATAATCTCTTTTGTTCTCTTTCTTCAAAAATGGGAAATTGATATCATAACATTTAAGATACTTATTACCGAACGTATGACAATGACAATATGTCATTGTCAAAACCAAAATATGCAAGTGACACGTAATTCTCAATAATTAAATTTTCTTTTTGTGACCTCCAGATGTGAAAATTCGCGAAAATCTATATTTGTATCGTTCAATTATAAAGCACTATAATGTCTGATAGAGGTTTTGGTGATCACGCGTCTAAGAATCTTGTGAAAAATCCGCTTTTGTCGACTGCTGTGATTGGTGTATCTCTCGAAGATTTGACGCATAATGCTGTGTTACTGCCTGCCGTACCCAGCCAAGAACTGATCACAAGACAAGGTTAGTGCTATTTTGATCCCTGTGTGTTCTGTAAAAGATTTGTAGCCTTGATCGAAATATAAAATCAAGCGCAGAAAATTGGCATACTTTTCTACGTGAACTGTCAGTTTTCGCGAATTTAGTGATTGTTATCGTACATTTTTGCATCTGACGTCGCGATATAATGGTTAAGTGATCGATAATATATCTTTTACAGCTTGTCACATGTTGGTGTAAATTATTTTAACAGTTTAATTAATTAAACACTATATCTAATATTTGTTTTACAAGTTGACACTT
The DNA here is from genome assembly GCA_029286625.1 of Parnassius orleans. Taxonomy (NCBI): domain Eukaryota; kingdom Metazoa; phylum Arthropoda; class Insecta; order Lepidoptera; family Papilionidae; genus Parnassius; species Parnassius orleans. The sequence continues at coordinate 1,743,443 of JAGSMP010000039.1, read as the reverse complement.
CCAAGTTTGCCATGTCGTCATTTTTATATAAAACGTATAAAAATACTTCATTTAAAAGAGGCTGTATGCCTAAATTTGAGGACTTAAACTGTAAAAATGTGAGCCAACAAAAGATTAAACTTATAGTAAGTACTGTTATAAGTAACAGTACTTAATATACAAGATTAAACTTCATGTTTCCTGTATTAACATTTTGTATCTGTAATAAAATTTATCTAATTTCATTTATAAGGACACTAAAACATCAGGCGAAAATAATAGTTTGCAATATAGGCCATATTTATATATGGTAGCAAATTCATATGTTGCCAGAAAATGATAAATAAATAGTAATGTTATTGACTCAATCTAAATTAGATTGAATCTGAGAAATAATGTTCATAATGTATATAGTTAAAACAAAATCAATACTGTAACAAATAAGAAAAGTTTAAGGGTGAAAACATACTTTATATTCTGTAGAAAATTTTTGAAAAAAGTATAAAATGTTGAAGGATCTAGGCTTTGTTACATTTTGGTGATAGTCATACATAGTATGCCGAGAAATATTAATCTTAAAAATCTTTCATGTCTAATGAACATAGTTTTTAGTATTAATACGAGGGTGACACTGAAAGTTCTTAGAAAATGAAAAACTGCACAAACTAGCAAGTTATTAGTTTTATTATATCTTTCCAAAATAGTGTCCATTTATATCAATACATCAGATAGAACCACTGAGAAAAGCACTTCTTCAAAAAGCTTCTCTTCGACGGCACTATTTGAAATGCAGCCACTGCTTCCTCGGCGTCCATAAAACATTTTCCTCTAAGTTTCTTTTATTTTCGGAAATAAATAAAAAACGCAAGTTGCGAGGTCGGGGCTATAGGGCGGGTGACCCAGTAATTCCATGTCTGATGTCGCCAAGTAGTCGATTGTTTGCTTGGCGGTGTGCGACGAGACTTTGTTGTGGTGAAGGAGGACCCTACTGCGAGCCTACCCCATCATCTTTTTTCCCACGCTTCGACCTCTCTTCACTTTAGTTGGCAACTCCTCGGAAGGAAACACCCAGACAGCAGACTGTTTGAATCACCTCCGTTAAGTCTTTAAACCATTTCACGACACCAATCAACACAATAGAGTTTTTGGGCCTCTGACAAATTATGAGGTGTTCATCGGGCACAATTTGTGCACTTGACTCATACCGATGCCTAAGCTTGTCCGAATCTGCTGATAAGTCACTCTTTTGTCAGTCTCTATTATACGCCGCATAACACTGATGTTATCTTCAGTCGTCGCCGTAGAAAACCGTCCCCCACGCAGATCATCGGTGAGATTAGTGTGACCACTTTTAAACGCATTAAACCAGTTGTAAACAGTGGCACAAGATGGGGCTTCATTGTGAAAGGCCAATCGAAGTCTATCATAACTTTCTTGTCAACTTAAATGACATTGAAAGTCATAAAAAAACATTGTACGAAAATTTTCCCTTGTTAAATTCATGCTGATGTGACACAGAATTGACTTATTTGCAGTAAAAAGGTTCTATGGTTCTCTATTACTTACCATACAAAACAGCACCAGCAGTATTAAGCTGGTATTTTATGTTGGTATCCTGTGAGAGTGTGGCCCTTTACTTGTCCAGCCACCACCACATAATATGTAGGTTAAACCTTTGTAGACGTGCATTTGATAACACTGTATTTAGTTTTTTGTTTATGTGGAGTTTTGGTATTAAGAGTCCAAGTGTGTGATATTAAGTGTTGTTATATTTATGAAATTTAAATATGTCTAAGAATTGAGGATATTTGTTTTTTGTAGTTTTTTGCTATTGTAATAATTATTACAAATTTTCAACTTAAGCCTCTTGTGTAAATGCTGAATTGCATCAGCAGTTTATAGTGGAGGAGAGAATTGATGATTTTGAACAAAGGTTACATTTCATGATAAATTATACCTTTACAATCCTTAGATAACCAAATAGGTACATTTTTAGTGGTAATTTGTTTTCAACTTCTCATCAATCCTGATCGATCCTTTCAGAAAAGGTGCAGTTGAATTTTGTTAAATGTAAAAGGGAATTTCAAATTAAAACAAGGTTTTAGCAATTACAGTATATAAAGACATTTTTATATATAAGGTTAAACAATTTTTTGCCATGCTGCAGCTATATTACTGGTTTAGTTGTAGTACGAATGGGTCGGCTCGACCGGGGGAGGACCACACTCTAATTGAGGATAGATGTATATGTCTATGGGTCACAGCAACCACTTACCATCAGGTGGACTGTGTGCTCGTTTGTCATCCTATCCTATATGAAAAAAAATGTTTTATCATTTTGTGCAATGCTTGAAAATATTTAATAGTACTTATATACATATACATAAACCTGTAAAGTTGACACCAGAGGACAACTAGGGACTTCCCATCCATTTGGCATGATGCTGACACACCTATCTCACTTCTTTCATATCTATATATTCCCATTACTTATTATCAATTTTTTGGAACCATACACAACTTACAGTTACACTAATGTAAAAAAAACAAGTTTTAAAAAAATTCTTGGAGCTTGGAACAGTGTTGTTTATTAAATAATTGAGGCAAATGCCTTTCGTAATTCTATAAAGTAAATACAAATCAGCAATCATTTTGCATTGTTTTATACTTATCAGCCAGGAGGCAGTTGTCTACATACCTATTATGCAACATGAGCGAGCCTTACAGGAGTCTCATATTATGATGTGTAACATCTGCCATCTCACCTTGGTTATAAGCAACATTAACATTATATCCTGAAAAAAATGATTCAGGTATTATATGAAATGATTGTTCGTAGCGATGAATAATTATTTCTAATGAAAATTGTATTTTATTTAATAAACACAATGCAATTTTTAGTTGAAGACAGTTATTTTTGTTCAGTTTGGTGGAGAGCGGATACAATAGTACCACCGCGCGCGCTCATTGTACAAATCAAATAGCGCGCGCTTCCCCGGCGTCCTGGCACACACTTCCGTCCCTTTTCACGAAATCGCTCCCACAGATTGCAGGAAAGCGAGAGGAAATATGTTACACATCAAAATAATAGTTACATTATAGTACATTGCATATAACTTTATTTCAGACATTTATTAGTCCATATCAAGTGTAAGTATATTAGTAACAATTTTACTTCATATTAGTAATGTTCACGTTAGCAATGTTTATATGTCCACATAACATATTCATATTCTGTATAGCTTTTCTATAACAGCTACAATGGCTCATAAAACATTCAACACAATTATAAATAAAATGATAGAGGTATGCAGTTGTGCACGCATAACGGATAAACTACTGGATAGATTTCAATTAGGTTTTCTATGTTTTATTTCTTAGACACTTGGCCCTTATCTAAAAAATAAATATTTACTTACTTTCAATAGCATCACAAACAACAGTGGACCAGGGCTTGATCCTTGAGGCACCCCAGAATTAGACAAATACCGAACAGAATCAAAACCACTAACTGAGCAGTTCATGAGAAATGAACAAAGTAAAAAAAAAAGATTAAATTTCAAACAAACCTATGGTCCACCCGATGCTTAGCAAGATGAAATGATAGGTATGATCGCAGGCTTTCAAAAATCTGTCTATATAGAGTCAACTTATATTTTACAGCTGAAAGACTCACTAGACTCAGCAGTGTTAGAAATTAGAATTTAGACTCAAAAACTTTACGTTATAATGTTACATAAATAAAACATATAACTAAAATAAATGAAGTGTGCAAACCAACAGTAACACTTCCCATCACTAATGTGACAACAGGCAGCCTCTCTGCAAAACTGTCTTCCTTGCTTGTACTAAAAGAATTACCACGAATGGACAGATTAAGTACACACAATTATAGCTTGTAGAATACTGATCTTAGCTAGTTCCCTGCGTCGTGATTTATATTGCTCGAATAAGTGTCAAAGTCAAGATCTACCCTCAGTTCTGTTTGTTTCTTGATTTCCTACTGTCATTTATAACATTTCTTTATTTTCTACCCTCACTTTTTTATTAGATATTTGTAAGTTTAGTCTATGAGCACATAATTTATGATCTAACTATTTTCTAAACAGTCAATCCCATGCATCATAGGTTTGTTTCTGGTCGGTCACCTAATTTAAATGTCTCGAGTTCAACATTTTTTACGTGGTAAAGCCATGTTGCAGCTGTATTATGGTTGAAGGACAAATGGGTCGGCCGACCATGCTCTCATAGAATACCAGCGTAAAATAGCAGCTTAATGCTGCTGTGTTTTGTATGGTGAGTGTAGAGATCCAGATACCCCTTTTTTTACTGGGACTAAGATGGAATATTAATGATGGAATTTCTGCTTACGTTTGGGATTTCTTTGAATTCGCGCCTTCACAGCTTTTATCACTGCTGGAGTCCTAACAGACCGAGGGCGACCACTTCTTGACCTGTCATCTACACTAGTCTTCATTGTATCGTTTGATGGTACGATAAACGAATCTTTTGGTTATATTCAAATTTTTCAGTATGTCAAAAATTTGAATTGGCGCGTAACCGCAACGATGCAACGCAATAACTGCAACACGGTCTTCTTTAAGCGTCCACTCCATATTTAAAAATGAGTAAAATTCTAAAAAGTATACAGTTTTATTTTCATGAACAATTCGAAATTGAATTCAATAAACTTTTTTGTGGCCAGCATTCTAAAAGAAAAGTTTTTACTGTGTGACAATACTTATGACCTGACTAGGTATATATATATATATATATATATATATATATATATATATATATATATATATATATATATATATATATATATATATATATATATATTTCTACACAATTTATTCGTGCAAGTAGACATTTTAACACTAGTTTTATTATTATTTTCTATTTTATATCACAGCGTATGACCGGTAGCTACACGTACAATCGGTGGCGAATGAAATCCCTTTCAATAGTTCTCCTTTATTTCAGTATATTATTCAGCTTATTTGTTATGGAATCTTTCGTCTAGCAAACAGAGTCCATAGGCTTTGTGATGGTTCGAAGGGAACAAGAGATGGCATGGCTCAAAAATATTTTTTTTTGTGTTTAGGTCTTTGTCAATATGTGATCCAATATCTTTTTTTGTGTTTGGGTCTTTGTCAATATGTGGATTTATATGTTATGTTATATCTGGAAAACTCCTCCTAGATATAGAAGTTCCTAGTGAAGTTTTTTTTTTAATTAGGTGGTCTAGTTTGTCCAGGAAAGGATATAAAAACAAATAAAAAGTTAATTTTTTTATTAAAATAATTTTACAAAAATCATTTATGGCTCGGTGCTTACCTCTAAACAAATTTAAACAACTTAACTGTTATAACTACCCGTATAAATTAAGAAATATTAACCGCATTTTAAGAATGTACTCTGTATTTATTTAGAAAAGTTAAGAAAAAGGTTCCTTTGGTTAATATTTCTATTAATTCATCAATACTAACAATTAATATTAACCATGGAGTAGAATTTTAATGTGTTTTTAATATATTGCCATATCTGATAATATATATTCCCATTTCATTTATTAAATGTACTTACAGCATTTTTTTATATTATAATAACGGCTCCGTGTTGTAGCGGCTTAGCATTTATTTGCGGTGCTGAGGGACGCGGGTTCGTATCCCTCACATGCTGGACATTGGCCTCTTTCTTTGTAGGGAGAATTTGCCTTTAACGTCACCAAACACCAAACAATTGAGCAATTTTGACGCTGTCTACGTTTATGTTTGACAAATTGTTTACTGAATATTGTAATGAGGGAACGGAAGCCCTTCCTTCATATAATGGTAGTATGATTATAAGCAGTAATTAACCTTCCTATTAAATAATTATAAAAATCATTAAAATATAGATGTACAAAAGTAAAGTTACTTTAAAGATTGAAATGGCTAAAAAAAATTTTGCTCTCATATTTTAACTGATTTATACTAACATCATAATATAATAAATTATTTATTCTTAATAAAATTAAAGTATTTAATAATTTTATTTTAAATTAAATACTATACACGGAAGGAATGTTTTGAAACCTTAACTCGATTCGCCTCCTTCACATTACATTGGTGCCAATATGACCAATATGTGATAGACATTTTTCCGATTTTTGGTATAGAATACGTAACGTAAACATGAAAAACGACAAAAAAGATTAAGTAACTGCCGAGTTTCTTTCACAAAGTTCTCTTCAGTTTAAAATAATTTTATTATGAAAATATTATAGAATGTTAAATTAAAAAACGAATTTTTAATTCCCTACCTTGAAAACAATAATTTTACATATTTTTATAATGCATTTTCCATGCTTAGTGAAATTCACAATAAAATTAGGTTATTTTTTAATATTTAATTAATGGAAACATTTTGTAAAATTTACAAATGGTTTGAGGGTCCTTTATTTTTTTTTATTATAAAATCATTTACAAACTAAACACGTGTATTAGTACATTAGTGACTAATTAATTGTATTACTCTCTTATATTTAAATTTAAATAATAATTTATAACCTACTATCCTAATGTCTTTGTATTTTGTTTCGAATTTTTAAAATTGGCATTGATTTTTATCAAAGAGGGTTAGTAATATTCCGCTCACCAGATGTCGCTAGTTGATACTGAGGTGAAGTTTCTTGTTCACAATGTCATTTAATTGAGAAGTTAGTTTTAAATAGAAGTTTATCAGTTTCTAGAGTAATAAATTAATACACAAAATAATGCCATTGTAAAATATGCTAATTTAACATTTGCACATTTTTAACTCTTTTTTTTTTTTTCTACTTTTATGAATATCTGTGGTTTGGTTTATTTATTTTTAATCTAATTATTATAAAATATAACTAATAGTACAGAAAGAAACATTAACCTTTATATTTTTTGAACAAATTAACTTCCCAACTATGAAATCTGTCAAATATTACACCTCATATTTAAGAGACGCCGCCCTGGTGGCAAAAAGTCGTGGATTGCCCTCATTGAAACCGTAATATTTTTATGTATATGGCATTCTCAGCTTTGAAAGTGTTGCCAGTATATATTTTTCATTTCCTTATATTACATACTTATAAAGTGTTATACTTTTTTTCACTTTTCATATATATATTTTTCTTATCATTAAGACAATATCACGTTAATAAATTAAAATATTAAATACAATGTAAGAAAATGTTTCCGGTCTGACACTTAGCTAATGTTTCTTGACGACGTGTTGTACGAGGAGAGTTCCCTTGAAGATCTGCTGCGTTTGACGCACAAGTATATCAGGAATATAATGAGGGCTACCAAGGCAATAAATAGGAGCACTCCCAGCACTATCGCAGCTATCCCTGCATTCGATATGTAACCTAAAAATTAAAACCATAAATATCAAAATTAAAGTAAAAAATATCGGCAAAGGTCATGTACGTATAATAATACTTTGAACCCCTTTTAAAGCATATTGCACGTATTGGGGACTGTGATATTTGGTATGGTTAAAGTTTATATGGGAAGCAGTGCAGAAAGCTAAAATTTTATATAGGAGATGTGTTACAAATATATTATATTAAATTAAATAAAACTAATGATTTGTTGATTTTACGCGAAGACTACACATTAAATGAAACAAATTTTTACGGATTCTATCGCGTTTAATCGAGAATCTATAAATTGTGCAATATGTTTTGAGGTTATGTGTTTTAAAATGAAAGGTTTTTCTTAGTTCAAAAATTTACATAAGTTTATATGGTTTCCATTGACTAGAATTTAATTTTGATTCAGAAACATCTTACTAACACTTAACTCACTGTATTCACAAATAAATAAATGAATTTGAATTTAGATTATATACTCTTTGGTACCTACGGACTTCTCTAGTAAAACGTAGTTATATTTTCTTTGTTTAGGAACGTTAATAATTACGGATGCGTTAAATAATAAGATATTTAATACTGCGTTCTGATAGGCAAAGATGTATTTTTAAAGACGATCATTTTTAATACGCTATCTTTTAAAAACAAACTGATGTCATCCATTAATTACATTGACAATGGCCTACGTTTTGGTGACACTCTCATGTCGGTAACTATTTATGTTTTTTCCTAGTCTAAAATGGACATTATTCTTTTACGTAATATATTTGTTTTGTCGTGACGTTAATTCATAGCTATACTAGGATCCGATAGGTATAAAAAGTAATCTAGTAGGTTGGGTGTGGCCCTATGGGTGCACTCACCGGAGACGTCGACGACGTAACTGTTGGTGTTGCCGAGCGCGTCCACGGCGGACACGAGCAGGCGCGGCGCGCAGCACGACGCGCGGTACGACGCCACCACCTCGCCCCGCGTGCCCGACACGAAGTTGCTGTCGTACGTCAGCCCCAACGGCGATGACGACAAACGGAGGAGACCTGATAAATATCAACCAATCAAATCTTTTGACGTCAATACCTCTTTAATTTCATTTTTTCATAGTTTTTTTTTATTGAAGAGGGGGCAAACGAGCATGCGGCTCACATGATGGTAAGTGTCGACCGCCGCCCATGAACAACTGCAACACCAGTTGAATTACAGGTGCGTTGCCGGCCTTTTAAAAAGGAGTAAGGTCCCTAAGTCTTATCGGTCCAGAAAAGTCGCCGGTGGTAAACGATTCCACAAAGTAGTCGTGCGAGGAAGAAAATTCCTAGTAAACCGCACAGTAGTGGACCGCCATGCATCCAGACAACAAAATCAACATACAAAATTCAATTACACCATTCGATAGGTAAACGATCAAAGAATTCGTGACATTGAGTGAAGACTGTGACGTATCGCACGCGGCAGTGGAGTTAGCATCGCCATTTTTAAGGTCATTTCGATGCACGTATTCACGAAAAACACACGGCTGTGTCCACAATACAGCGATACCTCGATTTTTTGCGGATACAGGCTTACACGTGGAATAGTCAGGCTGCAGTGTAGCTATTAAATAAAAAATACAAGTAGCATCATCATCATCATTACAGCTCTTCACAAGTCCACTGCTCCATCCATCTTCCTCTTACCTGTATTCATCGACTTCCTGCATATCTTACCAGGTCGTCACACCATCTAGTGGGGGGCACCCTACACTTCGCTTACCAGTACGACTTTGCCACTCGAGAAACTTTATTCAACATCAGTTTGTCGGTCACTTTAGCTTACTAATCTGTTGGTCTATGTCGGTTACTCTGGTTATACTGCGGATATCCTAATTTCTAAGTCTATCACGCAGAGAAACCCCGAGCATAAGCTTCTCCATAGATCGCGGAGCGACCTTGAGCTTCCTCATACGGCCAGCAGTGAAGGACATCACTGGAAACACTTCTATAGTGGGAGACAATTCAGAAGACTGATGAGAACAAAATCATGGATACAGTTCACTGTTGCAGCTTGCAGTTACATATCTCTCATCTACATGAAAAATTTAATAACACCACTCGATAGCTTAAGAAACAAAGAGTGTGGATCTATAAAATATAAATTTTCATTTACGGTTGTTTAACCCTCAAATGAAAAAAGCTCCGTGTGGTGGATACTAACCGAGATTTTATATCTATCTTTTCGGAAACTTTGAAAGCGTGATTTAGACTTTTCTTGTTTTTTTTCTTTCGTAATGATCTCGTACTGTTTTATTTTTGCCAGTGTCTAGTATGTTAGGAAATAACACGTTTTTAATTATTTCGTTTAAAAAACTTCTTCACAATATATTGATACGTCACATTATGAAGTTTTTGGGAGATTTTGAGGGCAGCTCGAGCTGGCAAGACAGTCGGTGACAATGGTATCTCAACGCCCCTAAGCAGACACATTATCTTGAGATTGCGTTTGCCAAACCAAATCACACCACCTTCGTATCAAAACCTACTCAAGCATTTAAACAATAATATTATCAGTAATCCCGTTCGTAAATCAAGTTCCCGCCAAAAAATATTTTTCATATTGTTCAATACGTTTCTCATAGTTGTAGCGTACCACCGACACAATCAACACAAGAATTTGTTTCATCGTTTTCACTAATTTTCATATGCATATACTTTATACACAAAAATAGAATTTTGTGTATAAAACTTTAAAGTATTAAAATAATTTTGAACTATGCAAAAGGTATCTTTTGCTTGCGGTCAAATTCCCGTCGTCCATCTAACAAACTGCTTCAATTTTATAGAATAAAGCCTTATTCTATATACAATACGAGCACACTGTCAACCTGATAGTAAGTGGTTGTTGTGGTCCATACACATCTACAACTATCCTCGATTGACGACTAAGATGGAATGCCTCGTTTCTAGTGAAAAGGGTCGTAGGTTCTCTACACTCACCATACGAAACACAGCAGCATTAAGCTGCTATTTTACGCTGGTATTCTGTGAGAGCGTGGTCCTTCCCCGGTCGAGTTGACCCATTCGTGCTACGATCATAATTTAGCAACAGGCTCTACCACGTATAAATTATGTATCTTGTTATATAAAATAGACAACCCAATAGACATTAATTCCTTACCTGCTACATCATCTCTGGCCACAATGGTGACTGACCAGACGTACTCAGAGCAATCGGTGCCCATCCTTCCGATACAGGAGCCCTGGAAGTTGTGACGGACCTCGGGAGCCCAGGTGTCGACTTTCGTCTCGCCCGGGTTCAGCACGTAGACGTATGCGGAGATCGATACTTGTTCTAGACCTGGATATTAGAAGTTGGTATGTTATCAACCTCCTACACATTGTTCTCTTCTTATTTAAAAGAATTTAAAGAGGTTTCGATTACACTAGAAGACTAAAGTGACTTTCTATAAGTATTATATTTTGTAATCATTTGTTTTATAAAAAATGTTCAGTCACGCAACAGTGTGTCAGCTAAGTACGGAAAAGAAAAGAGGGACGACAGTATATATTTACGCTGACGATTTTGAGCCACTTTCAACCTCCCTCCCCCAATAACTTTTTTAAAGAATAAGGATGTTAAGCTAGCACACATTCCACCGATGGTAAGTGGATACTGAAGACCATAGACATCTAGAGTATTCCGGGAGAGATGGCCGTAAGGGCCATCTCGTTAGTACACTGCAGTGTGTGGGATCAACATTTCGGTCTAACTTCGGCGAAAAATAACAAAAAGTAAGTAAAATGTACCTATATTGATTTGTATGGAGCTTAAAGTTTTCAAGGGTTTACGTTACACAGTTTTGATAATTATGCATCGTATAAAATAAGTATTTTTTAAATTAAGTGTTCAGTTTATGAACCAAACTTTAATATAACCGCAAAATGGCGCGTGTGTTGTATATATTTTTACAAATAATGTGTGGCCATCTATCCCGGTGACTAGGAGAGATGGCCATACATGGTCGGTATGAGATGGCCATATATATATATGTAATATGTAATATTGAAAGTTATGTTATTATAACTTGTAGTATTTTGCTTTATCTATGGTGAATTTTACTAATTATGTTTTAGTAATAAATTACAGTATTTTATTTTAGATGCCAAATGAAAACCAAAGAAAAGCAGTCAGTTCACTAAGGAACTGGATTGAAAAATCATTTAACGGCAACCTTGACGCTGTTTGAAGATAAATGACTACTCAGCTTTCATAACGAGTATAGAAAGACGATACAAGTAAAACAATGACAAAAAGGATCCATGGGACCATGATCTTCATCTATCCACCATCACACTAGCAAGGAAAATGAGAAGAAACTCGCTAATTACATGAAAATTATGCCAAAACATCATCAACAATGTTATTTGAAAGTAGTTATGAAGATGAACAACCAATATTATGTGGTTCAGCTGATGAAAAAGGTGGAAACAGAGAAGTGGACAACTATTTAGGCAGTGGAGAAAATTGTTATGAAACATATCTCATCAATGACTGCGTTTAGTACCAAATGTGGTACATGAAAATTACACCGAGTTTGATGATAAGTGTCCATTATGTGGACAGAAAAGAAGAATGTGCGAAGACTCAAAAACCTAAAGGAAAAGAGTGGTTAAAATGCAGATTAACAAACTGGCAATCTCTCCCTTGCTACTATGGCCATCTCCACCGGGCACTACGGGAGAGATGGCCAATCGTGATTTGTAGAAAAAGTAATTTATGACACTAATTATGCTAAAGTTCAATATTTTTATGTAATATTCTAAGAGTTTAATGTCGAAAGTTTTATTAAAAGTTGATTTTGTTAATTAATCTTTGTAGTTTTAATTTAACTGGTTTGAAAACTATGGCCAAATCCCGGACTTACCCTATAACTATAATGTAATTGCCTTGCTAAGATTTATTTTTATTTATGTTTCCGTTATCTTGTATTTTTTGTTTACTTCCGAATGTCTACTATGTGACTGTAATAATTTCGAATTTCGATAGCCAATTTTCGAAGAAATTAGTACCGCGCTTTCAAACATTATGAGCGCACATACAACTTTTGAACAATACACTCATGAACTTCAAAACATGGAGATGTCTCCATTACAACTATTAACAGAATCAGGCGTTACTTTGCGGAAACCATTATATTAAAGATGTTAAAATTAATTAGATAAGGTCCGCGTAATAAAATAAAATGTGTCTTACCTAGTTTGAAGAGCCTCCCGCCCTCCCTCAATTGCGTGCACTACTCCCAACACCACTAGGAAAGAACACCACAAATCGATAACGACACGTGTTTCTCATGTGAAGTAGACTGGGTCAGCCACCACAGAGAAGGAAGTGCTCTTCAAACTAGGTAAGACATATCATTTTATTTTATTACGCGAATCTTAGTTAATAAATTTTTAACATATTTGTCATTATAACAACGTCAAAATGTTTCTTTGTTAGATATCTGTTGAAATTTCCACTAGCAAGTTGAGGAAGATGATGCGTGTGAACTTTATATTACCGTAGGCGGTAAAAGTGATGAGGTCCCTGGCACCGGGTTGAGCGGTCGCCGTTATCAGGAGATTGACGATCACGTTCGCCGTCTGCCCGGATGCTATCGTTTGTCTGGAAAGGAGATTAAGGATTGAATTGCCATTTATCAGTCTTTTCTAATATTATACCATTAAGAAAATGTCTTCTTCTTCATCCACCAGTAAAATATCTCTAGGACGCTGGTATTCTCGGAGGACCGCACTCTCCGAGAATACCAGCGTGAAATAGCTTAATGATGTGTGTCATATAGTGAGTCTATAGAACCGGAGACCCTTTTCATTGGAAACGCAGCTTCTATCTTAGTCCTCAGGGATGACAATGTGTCTGCGTTTGGATTCTTGATTGAAGATAGATGTGGATGTCGAGTTCCCTACACTCACAAAACGAAACACAGAAGCATTCAGCTGCTTTTTCTCTGGTATTCTGTGAGAGCGTGGTCGTTCCCCGGTCGAGCCGACGCATTAGTGCTCCTACCATAATATAGCTGCAGCATGATTCCACCACGTGTAAAAATTTTCTACTTACGACGTTGGCTCGATGCTTCTGAGGAACCTCAGCTCACCGACAGCTCCGAAGTTGAATCTAACAGCTTGCTCGCGATAGTTGGTCACTTCAAAGTACAGCTGGAAGGAATAACAAACATAAAGTCCCGCTGGGTTTCTTGCTGGTCTTCCCGGGACAGAGGTTTTTTCCTTACCAGTGGTAAAAGTAAAAAAATTACTCTATTTTTCTACCGACTTCAAAAAGGAGGAGGTACTCAATTTGACTGTATGTTTTTTTTTATGCGCGTTACCTCATAACTTTGTTCGACGTGAACCGATTTCGATGATTCTATATGCTATAAAATATGTAAAAAGATCGTTTCATTCAAATGTAATTATAACTTCGAAGTTTCCACGATCGATACAAGCAGACAGGTTTCGGCCTTCAACATTGACTTTTGACGCATCCTGTTTGTTAATTGAAAATATTAATTAATGCTAGATGCTAGATTAGTCTATTAGAGCTTTTATTACCGACATCCCTCTCTCCCTAATATTACTCCCGTCATAATTGCGGGTAGTTTTGTGTGTCACATCCTAATTCAGTGATGAATGCTAAAAATTGTTTAAACAATCTTTCCTTCTGAATTTAATGGGATAATAATTTTGTTGTATCAGCCCCCTGGAGAGTATTGAAATAAGTTCATCTTCGATCGGATTCGACACCCACAAGTGTGAACAGGGGCTTTCGTAATTTGAACAGTTAAACTTTAAACCGGCTTTCAATATTAAAATGACCACTCTCTAAGTAAAATCTATTCAATGAATATAATAATTAAAATCCGTCCACAATGGCGAAGATAACGCGTTGCAAACAAAATACTGTTGAATCTATCACCCCCTGATTTATAGAAGTCGGTTAAATAACCTGATCTGATAATCATCATTTGTAACTACTAATCATCTATACTTATTCCATACCTGAAGACTGTCGCCCGGCGTGCCGTACAGTTTTGTACTCAGTCCAATTTGCACCGTCGTAAGGATCACACCGCGTTGGTTCGTGACCTGGTGAAGTGAAAAAAACAAACATAAAAAGCAACCTAACTGTTTTTGCAGAACGAAAATCATTTGTTTTTTTTTCTCTTCCTTTCATTTTTTACTGTAGGAATTTCTTTTGTTCTTTGTTGTACCTTAGTTCTGCGAGAGTTGACAAACATTATGAAAACAATCTTAACCCTAGAACCTTACACTAATACGGCGTACTTGTTATTCCCACACAGGGTGCTGGGTGCCCCATACTAAAATATCTGTATTTTTGGAACGAAGTTCCTTATCGGACGGTACGAATTTGGCAGATGGGGGCTAGGCGAGAAAAAGTGTAAGATATTTCCGTCACGACCCCTTCTGACGTAGTGTAGACGGCCTTGGCGGCTATGAGGAAGCGAGATGGACTAAAAGGAATGGACTGAAAGAAATATTTTTTTTTAAATGACGCTTCATTTTAATAGACGCTATTAATTAATTTATTTGTATTTGTTAATCAATAATATAATACGTTTATCAATAATAATATACTACGAAAGAAACTTCGTTCCAACCGATTGTTCCACGACACTCACGCATGTTTTTTTTAAATAAGAACCAATTAATGAACGATTTCTGTACGGTCTTTACAAACCGCACATTTTTGCACTTAAGCATTTTACCATATTGTATCATCTTTCATTCTCATCCATTCAGTACGCATTCATTCGCCGTCGCGCATCGTACTCACTAGCAGTATTATCAAATTAAATCACATTATCAACTCAATTCTTTCTATTTTATATCAACTTAAGATTGTACAGCACAGCAGCTCGTACATCTTAATGGTCCTTCGAGCATTGATCTAGTGCCGGTAAGAGAAAAGCGGGACCACGCGGTTCGACAACGTGACTTCGTTTCGCCCGTTTAGTGCTGCCCACGTATTACCGCCTACTTAGCAAAAACGCTACAAGTTATTTTAAAAGCTATTGCGCAGTGAACAATTTTCTGCTACCGCATACCATCACCAGCAGCAGTGATTGGTAAACATCACGCCATCACTCACGAAAATCATTTTTGTCTTTGTGTTTCTGTGTCTGAAGTGCAATAGCGAATCGGTCGAGTCGGCCTCCACAAGCGGGTCTCACCGACGAGATTGAGAAGGCGCATATATTGCATTAGGATACCGGAGCACTTAGCAACAGCATCACCTCCGTGACTCGGAAGCATCCGTCACCGGATTATCAATCAAATCGTCCATTAATCAAATAAAATGGAAGATTTACTATCAACTCAGCAACAACTTCTTCAAGCAATGGAGCAGTTATTCACCAACTTCAAGAAAGATGGAGCTGAAAGAAAACCCCATCTTACATATCAAGGCGACTAGAGACTCTGGATCAGTACTGGAGAGTTCCGCCAATCATGTCAAGTTGTGTGAGTACGAGGACCAAGACTACACTTATTTCTTGGAAAATCACTTCGAAAAAGCAAAGTCATATTACACCGACTGTCGGAGAATTATCCAGCAACACCTATCTACTGATCAAGAAAAGAAGTCAGTTCTGAGACCTGCTACTCCTTTAGCCGGCGTGACTACAGATTGGCGTCCACCATCAACGGCTGCAACAGCGTCCCCATCAGGTCAGGCCAGCACCAGCCGAGTAGACAGAGGTAACCACAGCAAACTTGACGAGATGTACCGGAAACAAAAAAGCAATTTTAAAGCACTAGAACGAGCAATCAATGCCACTAATCTCGAGTTACTTACCGAAAAGTGGGAGCTCGAGGACAGCTTACGTGACTTACAACTTCGCTGGAATGCCGTGGACTCCTTACACTGGGAGATCGACAGCGAGCTTACCACAGAAGATGTGCAGTACGAAAAAACATACTACATGTTCGAAGACAGCTACAAAAAGATCAAAAAATCAATCAACAGCAAGATGTGGTCCGTATCTCATCAAAAGCATTCTACGCCAAAAATGGAAATCCCTACGTTCAGCGGCAACTATCAGCAGTGGTCATCTTTCAAAGATCTCTTCATGGAAATGATCCACAAGAATAAATTCATTTCAAATGTGCAAAAAATGCAACATTTAAAAAGCAAGGTCAAGGGAGAAGCCGAGAAACTAATACAACATCTAAATATTAGTTCCGAAAACTATGAAACATGCTGGGAAATTCTGAATCATCGGTATAACAACAAACGATTGATTTTAGTTCTCACATGAACACGCTTTTGGCTTGCCAACAATACAACACCAATCATCATTTGCCCTGAAAAATTGCACGACACCACAAAAGAGTGTCTAAGTGCCGTAAAAACTTAGGCGTGAATACATCAAGTTGGGATCCTTTGGTGGTACATTTGTTGATGCAGAAATTGGACACTGATACACACAATGACTACTTCGAATATCTTGAAGATCCGAGGGAATTGCCTACGCTATCAGGATTTCTAACTTTTTTGGAAATGCGATTCACAGCATTAGAATCGTCTCGACGCAAGCAAGAAGCGCCGCGGAGCAATCAGCAAGCTACCTATCAAGATTCCAAAAAGCTCAATATTCCAAGGCATACCGGGTGCATCAACTAAAGCATTTATCAATCATACAAATGTGAAGTCATTGAAATCGTTAGCAAGGAATAAATACACGTGTCCATTGTGCAATGAACAACATGGAATTTTCCACTGTAAATCGTTTCTAGGTCAGACACCAGAATTAAAACGAAAAACAGTGGCAAAATTGAATTTATGCGAAAACTGTCTTTTTGATCATAAAGGCAAGGACTGTTTTTCCGACAAAGATGCGCGCATTGCAAATGCGGTCACAATACTTTATTGCACGAAGCATACGCATCAAATATCAACGCGAGCGAGCGAGACAGCAACAAAAGAGTTACACAGCAAAGAAACGTGACACATGTTTCACAAGAAAACGTCGCCGAAATCCTCCTGGCAACAGCCCAAATCAAGGTGCTATCAGCTGATGGAAGCTATCTGACGATGCGAGCGCTGATTGATCAAGGGTCACAAACATCACTTATAAGCGAAAATGCCGCTCAAAGACTTGGCCTTCCACGACAACGTTGCAAGGGTATTATTTTCGGGATTGGCACAAAGGAAAATAACTGCAAAGGTATCATCACTATAACAGCATCATCTATGAATTCAGAATACACATTCAATACTGACGTCATCATCATGAAAAGTTTGGTAAACAATCTACCGAACAGATCCTTTGACAAACCGTCATGGAAACGTCTTGAAGGCATACGGCTTGCTGATCCAGACTTCAATATCAGCCGTCCCATAGACATATTACTGGGTGCGAACATCTACTCGAACATCATCATGAGTGGAATCATCAGAAAAGATGAAAATCAACCGATTGTTCAGCAATCACGACTCGGTTGGATCATCTGCGGCAACCTGAAGTCTTATCAGTGTAATGTTGTTCTGCACGATTTACAAAATATTCAGAGGTTTTGGACAATCGAAGACATAGCAGACAACAAAATAACAATATCATCCGAGGATCAATACTGCTTGGAGCATTATAACAACACAACAACACGACGAGAAGACGGTCGATATGTTGTACGTCTGCCCATGAAACCAGGCTTCGAAGAAAAGCTGGGTGATTCAAAGCAGAAGGCCGTGGCACAACTTTATCAGCTGGAAAAGAAATTCGCCAAAAACGAAGACCTCGCAGCAATGTATAAAAACTTTATGCGCGAATACATTGAATTAGAACATATGCAGCAATGTACTCGTAACAGTAACACGATCCCGGCAACGAGTTGCTACCCGCCACATCATTGTGTACAGCGCGCCGAATCGCTTACAACTGCATTACGCGTCGTATTTAACGCGTCATCAAAGACGTCATCAGGCTACAGCCTAAACGACTTGATGTACAACGGACCCAATCTGCAAGCAGACTTACTATCATTGATCATAAGTTGGAGACAGTATAAGGTCGCCTTCACTGCAGACATCGAAAAAATGTTTCGAGCGATCCTCTGCAATAATAACGACAAACATCTACAAAAATCATATGGCGTGAATCATCAAATCAGCCACTTCAAGAATACGAACTATTAACTGTGACGTACGGGACGAAAGCAGCGCCGTTCCTGGCAATGAACACACTAAAGCAATTAGCACGCGACGAAGGACAGCATTTCCCTGAAGCAGCTAAGGTGTTGAAGAGAGACTTTTTCATGGACGATGTCTTAAGCGGTCAGCACAGCATCCCAGCTGCTCTAAAATTAAAACAGATCTGATCAACCTACTCAGATCAGGGGTTTAATCTACGAAGGTGGTGCTCAAACAGCAATGAGTTACTACAAGCAGCAGGATCAGACACAGATAGCAATCATCAAATTGGGTTTGATTTCAAGCAGAAAGAATCAACAAAGACCCTGGGACTGCGCTGGAACCCTCAGAAGGACGTCTTCACTTTTGAGCTCAAAATCAACACATCAACAGACAAACCAGCCTCAAAAAGGTCACTACTTTCAGACATCTCAAAGGTTTTCGACCCGGCCGGTTGGCTCTGTCCTGTAACAACAAGATTGAAACTCTTATTCCAATCAGTCTGGAAAGAAGATTTGAAGTGGGATGACCAACTTCCACTAAGCATTGAAGAAGAGTGGTCTAAGATCAAACATGACCTCGAAGGCATCAATCAAATCCAAGTACCAAGATGGCTTCAAAGTTATGAGAACGACGACATTGAGCTACACGGGTTCTGCGATTCCTCAGAACGTGCCTACGCTTGTGTTATCTACAGCAAAATCAAGAGCAAGAAACAAGGTGAACAAGCAGTAGTTTTGATAGCAGCAAAATCAAAACTAGTTCCGACATCAAAAATCATATCATTGCCGAAATTAGAACTGTGCCGCTCACTTATTATCAAGACTCATGCAGACAGTCAAACACAGTCTATCAGAGCAAAACATCAAGACCTTCGGCTGGTCAGACTCAACAGCTGTGCTCGGCTGGATCCAAGGCGACATCAATCGCTGGAAGCCATTCGTCGCCAACCGTGTACAACAAATCAAAGAAATCATACCTGCGGACTGTTGGCAGTATGTCAAGTCGACTGATAATCCAGCAGACTGCGCCAGCCGTGGGGTATCAACAGCAATCCTCAAAAATCATCCCTGTGGTGGCAAGGCCCATCATGGCTGAAAACATATCAAAAGAAACCACCACAAAACATACACTACGAATCAAGAAGTGAAGAAAGCAATGCAAACCAACGTCACTATTCAACGTCACAGCTCTGACGTAATCGAAGCGTTGATAAACAAACATAGCTGTATGACGCGAGTGACGCGTATACTTACCTGGGTATTGCGGGCGGTGTCGAATTCCAAACCGAAGACGCCGTATCTAACTGCACCTGAAATCAAACAAGCAAAATACATTATTATAAAGCACATACAAGAAAAGTATTTTTATGAAGAAATACTTACCATCAAGAAGCAGGGGAAAGTGAAGCGTAACAACAAACTACTGTCCCTTAATCCATTCTTGGATAAAACGATCTTCTAAGAGTTGGTGGCAGGATCAATAATGCAAGCATCGATGAAAACATGAAGCATCCTCTCATCGTGCCACACAGCGGACACTTCACTGAGCTCATAATCGATCAGGCACACAAGGCCACCTTCCACGGTGGAGCCCGCCTGACTCTATCGAATCTGAGACAGCATTACTGGATTATTGGCGGCAACAGGCTGTCAAAACGCATCCGTGAATGTGTTGTCTGCAGAAGACACAACCCAATCAAACAGACTCAAATCATGGGAGACCTACCGTCAGCAAGATGTAACCCAACCAGGCCATTTTACCACGTTGGGACCGATTACACCGGTTTCATCGACGTGAAAGCAAACAAAGGACGAGGCATAAAACGACGAAAGGATACGTCGCAGTTTTTGTGTGTATGGTCACTAAGGCCGTACACCTTGAAATGGTATCAGACCTCTCCTCATCAGCATTCCTCGCAGCACTCCGACGAATGGCAGCGCGCCGTGGAGCACCGCGTCACCTGTACAGCGACAACGGGACCAACTTCGTCGGCGCCAACAAACACTTACAGCAGGAATTCATCAATCTTCGACAAGCCTTGGACGATGATTTCTTCGCAGCAATATCAGACATGGAGATCGAATGGCACTCAACGCCCCTCGTGGCCTAGTGCAGGAGGTCTATGGGAAGCGGCGGTGAAAAGCCTAAAATTCCACTTACGAAGAGTCATCGGAGCACAAAAGCTTACATTTGAGGAGCTATCAACATTGTTGTCACAGCTGGAAGCGTGCCTGAACTCAAGGCCACTGTGCGCCCTGAGCGAAGATCCTGAGGACATCAACTTCTCACCCCGTCACATTTTCTGGCGAGTGGCCCCACCTCACCATCATCGAAACCGAAAGGGACGAGCGCACACGTTGGCAACTGGTACAGAAAATCTTCTACGACATATGGAAGAGATGGCAGTCCGAGTTCCTGTGCCAATTATCAGCTAGAAGCAAGTGGCAACAGAAGCAAAGAAACATGAAAATTGGTGACGTTGTCGTCACATGACGTCAACTTACCTCCCGGCAAGTGGGCGCTCGCTAGAGTTGTTGAACTTCACCCTGGAAAGGACGATCTGGTCCGAGTGGTGTCCCTGAAAACTAAAACAACATTATCAAGAGGCCTATTACAAAAATATCACCACTTCTATCAGATGATTACGTTGGTAGCGAGCAAAATTCGGAATCAAGCAATAAGGAGTCTACAGCAAAAGCACCAAAGCAAAAGAACGCGAAGCAAAAATCATGCAACTTCATAGCTTTAGCAATGTTGACTTTACTTACCATCATTTCACCCGTTCAGTGTGCCTTCAACCTACTTAGTCTAAGCAATAATCAGAGCATTTATTTGGACAAAATTTCCAACATGCACCTTGTCAGAGATCAGTGGAAACTCATTGTCTACTACGAAATGAATCCGTACTGGCAAGGCATTGAATTGTATCGCAAGTACTTCGATTATTTGGATAACATATGCTCCAAGATATCCAAACAAACAAAATGTGACGTAATGTTGTCACAACTACGTCATGAGGCCACTGAACTGGACTACTATCATCATATGTTGCTCGGTCAGCAATACACGCGCTCGAGACGCCGGCGCGGGCTTATCAACGGTGTCGGATACCTAGCGCACAGCTTGTTCGGTGTGTTAGACGAAGAGTTTGCTCAAAAATACGAGAGAGACATCAATATAATCAGGATGAATCAGAAACATCTTGCTCTTTTATGGAAAAATCAAACATCCGTGGTTGAAGCTGAATATAACCTTTGAGTCGAATCGAAGAGTCTATTAACAAGCAGTACAAGATCTTCAAT
The DNA here is from genome assembly GCA_029286625.1 of Parnassius orleans. NCBI lineage: Eukaryota > Metazoa > Arthropoda > Insecta > Lepidoptera > Papilionidae > Parnassius > Parnassius orleans. Next base: position 1,721,591 of record JAGSMP010000039.1, on the reverse strand, counting down.
GCCCACATCATAGAGCTAGAAAAGAAGCCAACATCATAACAAAGGAAATTCAGACCGAAAAATCATCAATGAATTTATTCTCTCATCCATGATAGCAAACAACATTTTGGCCAATCTTAAAACATTCAAGAAACGTTGGTGGAGACCATCACAGACATCCACTATGGGCAGTTTAATGTTTATTTATTAACGCCTGAACAACTGAATGAAGAGTTAAATATTATCTCTGGCCAATTATCAAAGGAATTAGCTCTGCCTATAAACAACATCCAAAACAACTTATCCAGACTCTATCATTTACTGGAAGTAAAAGCAAGGATGACAAGCCAATACTTTATTTTCGAGATCAAAATCCCGTTGGTAAGCAGGATACCTACGAGATTTACAGGCTTATATCTATCCCGCAGCAAGTACAAAACAGATGGTCCGCATCACACCTATCGCAGATCATATCGCGATCAACATCCAAAAGGACTCGTACGTACCATTATCAGAAGAAGAAGTTCGAAGATGTACACAGTTCAACGCTGAGACTCACCTTGCCCGCTACAGAAACCTATTTTCCATATGAATTCGGACGATATTCTCTGCATCAAAAATGAAGACACAGGTCAGTGTGAAATCAAAACTTCGCCCTGCAAAGATATATGGGTTGAACTTAACAAACTAAATACGTACCTGTACTTTTGCTGTAATCAAAGGATGATAAGAATAATATGCGAGCATCATGTTACAGCGCAACGACTTAGCAAGGCCGGTATTATCATTCTCGAGGACGGCTGTTTCATTAAAAGTGAAACATTGACAATATTTTCACAGAAAGCAGGTCACTAATTATAATATCAAGCCCGTCCTTGCAAAGATAGACATACCTCCAATCAATGATGTCATCAACCTATCTATTCCTCTCCAAAGGCTCGAGAAATTGACGAGTCAGAAAATGAGGAGAATCGAAAACACTTGTCAAGTATTGACACCAAATAGAGCAGCTGAAGACAAGCGACGCTGATACAGAGATGGTAAATCAGTTATCAAACCACGACCTACATCAATATGTGCTTATTTATCTTCTGCTGGGAGCAGCTATACTAGCATCAACATTATTTGCCTTGCAGGAGTCTACGCCGCAGATGCGCCGCACGTACAAGGTCCCTCTCAAAGCGAAAGATCAGCTGGCTTGAATGTACAGTTCACTGGCACGAACCGAAACACAGAGCAAGCAACATCGGTCGAGCCCCGCGGTATCGCAGTTACGTCATCGGGTGAACTGAGTGCACGCGCACTGGATAAGTCGACGTCGCCTACAGTTTGCAAACGTTTTAGTGATCTTAGTGCAGTGTAGTGAAGTGTGAAATTTATAAGTTTTTTAATTGAAATTTATAAGCTAATTTTTATAGTATAATCATCGTTATCAATTAGTATCAATTTGTAATCGCCTATCAATCATCATCTGTTCTCTCTCTCTCTCTCCCCGCAGCATGTACGGTCTTTACAAACCGCACATTTTTGCACTTAAGCATTTTTACCATATTGTATCATCTTTCATTCTCATCCATTCAGTACGCATTCATTCGCCGTCGCGCATCGTACTCACTAGCAGTATTATCAAATTAAATCACATTATCAACTCAATTCTTTCTATTTTATATCAATTCTAAGATTGTACAGCACAGCAGCTCGTACAATTTCTTTATTATGAAATAGATGGAACTAGAGATTAAAAATCTGCCTTAAAATAATATATAGCCATCTCGTTTACTCCATACGTTAAACATCCAGACCGGCGACGGGCAGCAGAGTCAAAGGTGCTCACGTCTGGTTGCGATCTGTAATGCGTCAAGGTTAAGACAAATCCTCCCTACAATGGGCTAGGCTTTATCTAGCAGTGGACTTTATGGGCTGATGAGGAGAAAAAAGAATAGTAAGTTTAATATCGATTCGATTTTTTATGCTAAGGCAGTCCGATTTGCCATCAGGTTAGGTTGTAGTCATGCACTGTCGATACACCAAATGCCCTTGCGTAAACACCGTAAAATTAAAGTACGAATGGGTTGGCTCCACCGGAGAAGGACCAAGCCCTCACAGAATACCAGCGTAAAATAGCAAACGGAGACCCTTTTTACTGGAAACGAGACATTCCATTTTAGTCTTAGGAGATGTCTTGGGCCACAGTATCTACTTACCAACAGGTGGGTTGTGTGACTATTTGTCACCCTTATTGTATTAAAAACCTTCAAATTTATAAATAACAAGCAATTTAAATGGTCACCTGCGAAACTGCCCGACCGTACGGCAGCACGTCACTGTCATTGTATTGGAGTCTGCTGCTGTATATCCTGGAATTCTCTTCTTCAGCTCTTTCTAAATCGTTGCCTGAATCGGGAAAGACCACCGTCGATCTCCCATTCCTGACTTCCGTTTCCTGATTGATGGGTCCGGAGAACCTGATAAAGGGGTCACCTGAAAATTTGAACAGTGGTGTTGAAATTATATATTTATAGCGATAAAGCCTAATGGAATACGGATAGACTCTTTGTAACGAGGCTTTTATCTTAGTCTTCAGGAGTGAATACGCATCTACATTTTGATTCGTAATTGAGGGTAGATGTAGTTGTCTAATGGCCACATCATCCATTTACCATCAAGTTGACTAAAAAAAAATAGATCGCTAAACTCAAATAGCACTTCCTTCTTTTTCGTCGATTATACGACACGTGTTTAGCCTCTAAATGAGGCATCATCAGAAGAAACAGACTGCGATAACTAACCGCTAAATAACCGGTAAGTTGTATAAAATATTTGGAAATAATTCGCCATGATCCCTTGTGTCCAGAAGTTTACTGTCAAGGGCTAACACGACAAAGGATACAAAAAGAGATGCAAGACTACTTAATACCTGGTAAATAATACCTGGAACTAACCTTGCATATTCCTGCCCAATATCTTCACGTAAATCTTTGACCCTTGCACCTTGGGCAATGGTACGTCCTCTTCTATTTCAGTCATGAGGTTTTCTTTGGGATCGATGGGACCATCGTTGGTCATAGGCGGGTAACTACAAAAAATTAAACGGTTTGTTCTCAATTACATATTTTAAAATTTGTTTTATTGAGCCTTCATATTTAAAAAAAATAACGTATTTAGAGAGAAGCCACACGATTTAGCGGGTGGACGGTGCTTTATTAAAATAATTTCGACGTATGTATAATTATTTTGACGAATAGGTTATCTGCCTAGAAGTCGATCTGGGTAGGTATAAGTAGCGGCACGAAAGTCTAGCTGTGATCGTTATTGCGCATAAGTCGCGCTGATTGGCTCGTGCGTATCGTTCGCACGCGCTGATTGGCTCTCCAGTCGCATTCGTGCAATTCAATGCGTGCGCGTCCCCTCCACGTTTCGTTCAGCGCTATACTTACGTGCCGCGACTTGTACGATCCTTCCACCTACTTCTGCCGTCAAATAGTAGTGCCTGCACTGCTGTGCTTCGGTCTGAAGGATATAGAAAGCCAGCATAATTACAGGCTGTGAGGCATTCCAACTTTATTATCAGAGGCGACGTCTGTAGCCTTCTTTGTTTGACATTGGCTGCAGGTGTTCATGGACTGCAGCAGTCACTTACATCAGGTGGACTGTGAGTTCGTTTCTCACTTTAATTTTTGTTTTATTGGGTTTCGAAGAGGTATATTATATGTTCAGCATTAGGCTTAAACTACTGATGCATTGATGCAAATCAATGTATTCACGCGAGTTCATATAAAAATATTACAAATGTGTTTGCTTTAGCGACAGTATTCTTACGTAAATGGTAGCTTGGCCAGTTCGGAGCCATACTCGTCCACAAGTGATGACTCGCGCACACTCGCGACTGGGCCGATGACGCGAAGACTTAGCCCATCTGCGAACAGAGATTTATTGATCTATGACTTTTAGCGGGAATTTGACCACAAGGGTTGCTGTTTCTTTTGTTTAAATTAGGTTTTAAAGTGGATTATCAGTTATTTGATAGTCATTTTCAATAGTCAGATAAAAGTTATCCAAAAAAATTTATACGTGGTAGAGCCACGCTGCAGCTATATTATGACTGCAGCACGAATGGGTCAGCTCGACCGGGAAGAACCACGCTCTCATAGAATACCAGCGTAAAATAGTAGCTTAATGTTGCTGTGTTTCGCATGGTAAGTGTAGAGACATTTTTAATTTGTTTATGTTGTATTTTATTCTATGAATAACTTTTAACTAATGATTGAAAAATCGGTCCTTAACACTAAGGACCGATTTTTCATTATTAAAAACAATGAAAATGCGTTTCGGTGGTCGATGGTGATGAAACTTTCAATCAGATTAAACATTTTTGCTCCTGGGGATACTATTGTCATCAACTTATTTTGCCAGGTTTATCTTCGACAATTGTTATTCACAGTTTTTAACATCCAGTAGCAATCTGAAGTTGGCGCTGTAATCCACGTCGTGAAATGGGATACCGTCATCGTTTGACAGTGACTTATTACTTTGGCTTCATTATCAACAAAACAAGGAAATGTGACGTCACAAAGAGCGTGTTTTAGACAAAAGGTTATCTCCCTACTACAAGAACGATAACACTGAATTGTATACATTCCTATATGTTATATTAATGAATTGATGTAAGATATTATTTTTATGTCTTTGTGAGCCCGTAAGAGCCGTGTAGTGGCGGTGTAAGAATATTCTACTTCTAACTACATATCATCCTGTGGGTGTCGTAAGAGGCGACAGAGGGAAACAATTATTCAGATGGGCAACAGCGTCATCCTAATAACGGCTAAAAATTAAAAACTGCGGTTGCCAACCCGCTTGCTAAGCGTGGCAACTATGGCAAATATTCCTCCAATGAGGCAATCTATGGGGGAGGCCTATGTTCAGCAGTGGACTTTAATAGGTTGTAACGGTGTGAGCCCGTAACAGTCTGCTGCTGGATATGGCAATTTCCTACAGCGGGGAGGGTTTATAATATTCGCCACGCTTGGCAGCATATTGACGGTCGCAGTACCAGATGTCTTGCACCTTAGAGTATACATAAGCAAGCTATTATCTGTACTCTAAGTCTTGCACGTTTGACGCTGCACCGTGACGCCAGTTTTATTATTTTAACTCCGGTAGATGATAGGAGATAGTCATAATACCATCTATTGGAAAGCATTAGATTTTTCTGGCATTTACCATAATTGCCTCTTACGCTATGGCTGAGGCGATACGGGTGATGCTTTTCACCATACACTTTAACACGGTAAAAATAAAAAATTTAATAAAACCCTATTTTTACTAAACCCACACAATTACAATGGTTTAAAGATGGCGGCCGTTCAACGTAGATTTTCGCCACTAATTTAATACTAAAGGATGTCGACAATTTTCTTCAAATAACTAAATTGCTCAACAATAAAGCAAAATTTTTGTTATTATCGTTGTTTAACTATTTATATAAATCACATTTAAATTAATGTGGAATTACGTCAAGTTTAGAAATAATCTAATCTATGGCTCCCGATTCTCGTCTATCGTTCATTTATTAACAGTCAATAATAACTAACATTTTGAGATAAGGTTTAATTATTAAAATTAGTCCGACAACTGAAATCCAACGCGTCAGTTGTCCCGCGTGAGTTTTTGGATAATAACAGTTTTAGCGGGAAAACGAATAGTGATTTAGTTTTTTTTTGTCATTTTGTCATTGTCACGTGTGTGACATTATTTTGATTTTTTCCTGGTGTACTGTGTTGTGTTTTTAATTTTAAATAAAGTTTTAAAAATTTTGTGTTAATAGAAAAATCGCTCTTGAGATGCAAGTTCACGTTGTCTTTGCCGAGGTCTTAATTTTATAAAAAATGTTTACATTTTTTTTTATAAAAGTATAATATGACTAATACTTTAATCATTTTATCTTCAATGTGTATTTAACGTGTTCAGCGACCGGTAAACTTAAACTGTACAAAATGATTCCATTTTTTTGCCTCCATAACGGGATTTCGTTAAGTTATAACCATTATTTTTTTATCTTATGTTACAGCAATACTTGATTCGTTTTTACGAGTTCGTTTGAGTCATATTTTATAATCATCGTCAAATATTATATTCCTTTTGTGTATTAACTTTTTAACTTCCCGCTTTGAAAATTTATAATTTTCAAAAGTAGGAAGTTATAGATTTCGGTTCGATTTTGAGAATGCGAGTGTGTGTCTGAAGAAAAAGGACAAAAAAGGAAATCTGGTCGTAGCGTGCTCGTTTTATTTTCATGTAAAACATATCTTGGAATGGATTTTTTTATAATTCGAGTAAAAATTAATTCTTACGCGTTAACATCTACGTCCTCGTGTAGTGGCGATGTAAGAATATCCACTACCCCATATGTCCCGTGTGTATCGTAACTGGCGATTCCCGATAACAACTCCAAAATAATAAACTGCGGGTAAACTGCGGGTGCCAATACGCCTGCCAAGCGTGGCAACTATAGCAAAATCCTCTCTATGTGGCAATCTATGGGAGGGGCCTATGTTCAGCAGTGGATTTTTATAGGCTGGGATGGATGGGTGGATGGAACGACACTATAGTTGTGAAACTTTGGAAGGACAATTGTTTGGCCCCTTTGAAAACTCATATTGGGATAAATACATACTTTCACTTGATTAAGTTTATTGTATTGTACAAAACACCAATGAGGGCTAATAATCTTCGACTCACAAGATGTCGCAAGTTATGACTGAGGTAGTTTTTTGTTACACAATGTCAGTTAATTGAGAATTTTAAATAATATTTTATCCGTTTCTTAGTGTTATATTAATACACAAAACAATGCCTGAGTGGTTTGATCTTTAATTTTTTGCACTTTTTAACCCTTTTTTAAATTTATTTTTACTTTTATTTATATATTAATTTTAATTTGATTTATTCATTTCTAATCTAATTTTTATAAAATATAACTAATAATACAGAAAGAAACATTATGTGTTACATTTTCCTAAGAAATTATCTTCCCCAGTATGAAATCTGTCAAATATTTTACCTTATTGTATAGTGGCGCCGCCCTGGTGGCAGAAAAATTCGTGGATCATTGGCATGGCCCGATAAATGTTGCCTGCTAGCTGTTTCTATCTGTTATTATTCAAGTGTCAAGATAAACTCAAAGCATTTTAAAGTGCGCTCAAAGTCCCGAGGACGGCTCATATTTTATAACTATGCAAATTGACCATACCCTTTTATAACTTATCTCCTCAAGTACGTATGATGCAAGATGAGATTTCGAAATGTTCACGTAATACGTTGTTGTTTGTCAAAAATATGGTGTCACGATTTTTGGACAACTTAGAAAGTGCGACACTTGGCGTTGTTTGTTTGAGTTCGATCGCAGTGCACTGCGCCCTTGACCTACAAAGAGAGCGCCGCCATCTTGGGAAGATGGCCGAACTGTCAACGTGACGTTTCAAGGTTAATATACTTTTTTTTATTTTATCGATACCAAACGGTTTTGGTGCTGTTATGCGTTTGGCTTTCTCAGAAAAAAGCGACAGTAACCTAATGTTTGAAAGTTGTGGGTTCGAATCCGTCATTTGACTAGTGTCGTGAACGGCCCCTAACACAAACATTTGAGCTTAGAGTAGTTAACGAGAATAATAGTAATGCTGTTAACGGTACTAGTATTATTAAAAAAGAAGAAAACATACTTGTCCACCTTTAACTGTTCACGTCACCGGTCAATGACATTGTTTGGCAATTTTGTGATGTACTTGGCACTTATATTGCATGTTTATTATAGCATGAGATCTGTGACATAATTTTACGATTGGTGTATTTATTTTAAAATCAATTACGTCATTACTGGCGTAATTGATTATATTCTGTAATAAAATTAAGTAAATACCTACCTATGTTATTAATAATTTTTAAACAATATCCAAAAAACAAGAACGTTCTGTATTCGACGTGTATGTTTTTGCCCGACTCCCCCAGAAGGAGGGTAATGTTTTTCGTTTATATGTATGTATGTATGTCTATTTCTTTGGCACGCTCTGTAGCCTAAACGACTTGTTGGCTTCTGTATCAAATAGCAGAACGGTAATACAACACCATTGCCCACTACAACAAAGGTGCTGATCTTTGTGGAAAAAAAAACAAAAAAAAACAACTTGATGGACTTTAACATATGGTTTAATTGTGTCGTTAAATTCGTGTTGGTTGTGGAAGTGACATAGGGTATAAAAATTATCTCTCTTATGTAATTTTTTTTACGCTGTCGGGTTTTTTTTAATTACTGTTTTCACCATTGGGCTTGTTTATTAGTTTGGTTAGTTTGTCTACCAATTTCTCCCTAGCGTAGAATTTTGGCCTAGGCGTGAAAAAGTGTAAGATTTTTCCATCACGACTATAGTGCGAGCGAGATGGAATAACGTCCATCTCCCTCGCACTTTTTCTTATCTTGCCATGAAAGAAATTCTATTTTAAATGACGCTTCATTTTAATAGACGCTAGTAATTCGTTTATTTGTATTTGTTAAACAATAATATAATACGTTTATCAATAATAATATACTACGAAAGGAACTTCGTTCCAACCGAGTGTTCCACGACACTCACGCATGTTTTTTTTAATTAAGTAGGTTATACTTGATGGCTGATCCCATATCAATTTAAGGATAAAACGTCATTAAACGAAATAGGGCATGAAGATTTTAAAGTAATTATTTAGACGACTTTCGAGTTCTTAGTTTTCGAAGTCGAAGGTTTGTTTTATTTGAACTTTGCACAATGCGATTATGATAAGATGGCCAGATGGGTGACAAATTTCACTCGATTACGTGGCAGCATTATGTCACTGATACAAAAAAGTATTGATTTTAGTGGAGCCTTGGATTCGAAAGTTGAAATAGTTGCTTAATAATAGTTTGAAAATATCGATTTGTTTTTAAAGCGGAAGTTTTTATAAAACATACTCAACTTTTTTTATACAATAAGGATAACACAGTACACCTGATGGTAAGTGGATGCTGTGGTCCATAGACATCTACATTTAGCCTCAATTAAGGATCAAAATGCAGCTATGCTTTGTCACCACCGAGGACTAAGATGGAATGCCTCGTTTCCCGTAAAAAGAGTCTTCGAATCACTACACTCACTATACGAAACACAGCAGCATTAATGTTGATATTCTGTGAGAGCGTGGTTCTACCACGGTTGAGCCAACCATTTGTGCTACAACCGTAATATAGCTGCAGCGTGGCTCTACCAGCACGGCTAGCACGGTCTGGGGACAAAAATTTATGCCCCGATTATATCTACTGACAAGAGATAAAATTATCTTGTCCTTACGCCAAAGCACGGCAACGGGGAGAAGTATATCCCCGTTTGACATAACGAGTAGACATATATCCCCCGTCCGTAGCATGGAGCCAAATGAAAGATAAAAAATAGGCTTTTTTGACATTTGAAAGGGACAATTTTATCGTAGTTCATTGGACGTGGGTTTAAGTTTATATTCATACAAATAATATATCTAAGTCTAAGTCTATCTACTGTGGAGATTATATCCACCGGTGTGCCCGGTGGATATAAAATTGTCTCCTGCCCAATTCAGGGCAGGAGACAATTTATCCCGGAGAAAGGAGAAAATGTTTATCCCTCGCTTAGTTTTATCCACCCTTCGAGCATGGGCACACCGGTGGATTTAATATCCACAGTAGATAAAATGGGAGATAGGTTCTTTGTATGAATATAACTTAAACCCACGTCCAATGAACTAAAATAAAATTGTCCTTTCAAATGTCAAAAGCATAATTTTTATCTTTCATTTGGCTCCATGCTACGGACGGGGGATATATATGGCTACTCGTTATGTCAAACGGGGATCTACTTCGCCCCGTTGCCGTGCTTTGGCATAAGGACAAGATAATTTTATCTCTTGTCAGTGGATATAATCGGGTGATAATTTTTTTGTCCCCAGCACATGCTAGCCGGGCTGCAGGTGGAAAACTTACTGTAAGAACAAGCTCTCACGTGCCTTTAAAATCATTTGCAACGAACAACATAACGCTTGGTGTGTTATGTATGCCTTCACCGGTGAACTATTACTGACTAATAAAGAACGAAAGAAGAAAGATGGGTGCGTGAGTCAAGAAGTTGAACATGGTTTTGGCGTCACTTGAAATGTACTCAGCGCTTTTTTCTTTGTTGGTTTCAGACTTTAAAATAAAAAAAATTCTGTAATTTAATTATTATTAAAATGTTTTATGTGGCCTTAACCAGAACATGTTTTTTTGTTTGTGTGCATGTTTTGTGTGGGTAATTGCTTTGTGTGCGTGTAGTTATAAATAAATCCAAACACTGTTCGATAGCAGTTATTTTTTGTGTTATTTGTTGGTTATGAAACCGGATGCAGTTTTTTGGTAATAAAAAATTTGTTCACTCGATGACTGTACTCGTATCAGTGCTTTCGATTTTTTTGATATATCTTTTTTTATAATATCTTTTCATCCTCGAGATGATATTTTAAAATGCCGCTTCTAACGCCCGTAAACATTGTTTTTTAATACTAGTGACTGCTCTCGGCTTCGCCCGGAAATGCCCTCATGTTAATTTTCCAGCGGTAACCTTTACTTCCCGTAGAAAGAAGTTAAATGTCAGGTATTAATCCTGGACATCTTCACATTTTTCACATGATATATAAGCTAATATCTGGCCACTTTATGCTGCCCCGAAATTCTTAGCATTATAAAAAGTGTCCTATATTATTTTCAAAATCTCAATCAAAACTTTCGCTCTCATGGTCCGATAAGACGGCTATCCGACACGACCGGAGAGAGATCAGGCGCAGGACCAACGGCTTTACGTGGTGAGACACCGCTAACTTCCTGAATCCGTGCTACTGAGAATTTTTTGACAGAAAAATTAAATAGCTAATGATAGCCCGACACTTGATTCGAACCCGGGACGACGTAACAACACCAACCGTCCACAGTCAAAGAAGGATAAATATGTATTTTTTGTAATATATAGATTTAATATATCATCATCATCATTACAGCCCATCATAAGTCCACTCCTGAACATAGTCCTCCCCGAAGGAATGCCACAAAGAACGGTCCTGAGCCACCTGCATCCATCGACTTCCTGCATGTCCAAGGCCGCCACTCGAGAACCTTTTTTTTAAATATATTATAATCTATATTATATTATAATATATACTATAATCTATATAATATATTATAATCTAAGGGTCTCGGTTATATTCTCATTTATCACTCATGACGTACTTGCTTTTTGTGGCTGCCATTCCGCTAGTCATGTTGTTGGATATATTTCTTGCAACATTACTCACAGATTGAATGATCCAATCATTTTTTTTTCTAATGTCATCGATATGTCAATTATGTATTTTATTTTTATACGGAGAGAGATTGGTCCTACCATCCGTTCTCGATTAAGAATTAAAACTAGCATAAAGGTTAAAACAGTAATTAATAAAAACCAGACTGCGTAAAAAAATTTACTGAAAAGACTAACACTTAAGTCTAACGACACCTTATATTTTAAAATCCATCGAGCCGTGTAGGGTTCAGAGCGTGCTAAAGAAAAACATACATACTTATACATGAGTGTATATGTCGTGAGAGGCGTGGTAGCTCATGAGAGCCGTGGTAGCTCGGAGGCTAAGCGCTCGCTGTAAATTTCACCGTACGCGAGCAACCCGGGTTCGATCCCCACCGGCCCCAATGAAATTGTTAATTGCAATTTTAAGTGCTGATTTACCTCGTGCTCGGCGGTGAAGGAAAACATCGTGAGGAAACCGGCATGTCTGAGAAATAAAAAAAATATTTCGAAGACATGTGAAGTTCGCTAACACGCATTGGGGCAGCGCGACGGACATTTCCTTCCTAAAACCCTCTCAGAAATGAGAGGAGGCACAGGCCCAGCTGTGGGACGTATATAGGCTGTGTGTGTAACTTTACTTTACTTTTAACGACACTTTATATTTTAAAATCCATCTAGCCGTTTAGGGTTCAGAGGGTGTTAAGGTAATAGGCATACGTACATACTCTCGAAAAACATTACCCTTCTTCTGGGGCAGTCGGGTAAATACTGATACATTGCCACTCGGGAGGATAACATGGAATGCCTCGTTGCCAGTAACTGGGTGGAGTATGTGTCCTTTTCTGCCTAGGATTTCATCTGGGTAGGTACGACTCTCTTAACTATTTCTGCCTCCAACCTGCAGTGCCTGCACTGTTATGTTACGGTCTGAAGGGTATAGAGAACCCGTTTAATTACAGGCTGTGTGGTATTCCATCTTAGTTTTCAGAGTTGGCAACGCATCTGTAGTTTTCTTCGTTAGAAGTAGGCTGTATGCTCGATTGTCACTTCAGTTTAAAAAAAAATCTTCGATATTTATACATACGTAATACTGATATTGGGCACTGCTAAAAGCAAACGTTGCTCATGGTTTATTTCCATTGCATAACCAAATTTATTGCCTTGATCATGGAGTTCGTTTTGCAATACCCATTTTGTAACGTTCGTTCGAAACCAGTCTCAACTAAAAAGGAACGAATAAAATTTTCGTTCACAAGTTCGAAGCCAGTTGGGTTAAATTTATTTAATGGTCCCGTTTATGGTATTTTCGTCATTAGCGAAATATCTTGATACCTGTAAAGTTAAACAGACGAGCAGAATAGCGGTAGCCTATAACCTCACGGTGTATCACCAAAGGGGATGGGGGGTATACAAGCGGGGGATGTAAGAACCTCACGTGATTAAAGATTGCTAAACTAAGGGTGACAAACGAGCGCAGAATCCACTTGATAACTAACTGATATTGTCACTGCTAAGGACTAAGGTGGAAAAGCTGACCAGTAAAAAAGGTCTACGGTTCTCATCACATAACATACTAATTCTCACCACTCCATGGGTTGACTGGTAGAGGATGCCTAAAGGCGTTAAGTCCGCCCTTTGTATCCTTTTGGAGCGGATTGGAATTCGATATATATTATAAAATAAAATAAAATGAAAAATTAACAAGTTTTAAGTTAACATTTGTGACCTTTGAAGTGGGTTGCTAGTGGCCATTAGCTGCAGTTGCCACTTACCATCAGGTGTTATGTTAACTTGTGAGTCACTCTTGACATTATATTTATTTATAACTATTTATAACTTTCCGAGAATCTGTTTTCTAAGACAAATTGATTGATAAATGATGAAGACATTGTGAAAGCAGTTATAATTATAACGGCATTATTTATTAATGTTGGTTATCGCTAACTTAAATTAGGTATTATGTATCTCTATACCTGTCCCTTTCTTCTGTCATTTATTGAAAAGAGAGAGAGAGAGAGAGAGAGAGAGAGAGAGAGAGAGAGAGAGGAGAGAGAGAGAGAGAGAGAGAGAGAGCAACATTAACCAATTTCTTATATTTACGGCAATTTTTATGTGTAAGGCAGTTTACCCTTAATTATATGTTAATGAAGCTTTTTTGGTAACTATATATTAATATTATGCTAATTCTTATATTTAATAATACCACACGGTTTTTCAATTAACATGGTCATCGACTTCTATCATTGTTCTATGTAGTGGTGAGATAAAATTTCCCGGCTTCGCAGGAAGTGTCTAAATGTTTTGATTGGAAATTTAAAAAATAAGGTAGGGATAATACGCAAATAATGCCCTAGTAAAGGTTACCTGAGGGTAAGTATTTAAACTTTACGTAGAGTAACACAGTCGTCGATGTCTGGCATTTACGTCCCTAGTTTAAATTTCAGCCGGAACACAAAATTGTCCTAATAAACCATTGGTTTTCACTCATTGGGGCAGAGCAGAGATCTCTTCTGCTGCACAATATTCCCTCTCCTCGAGGACAGGTCTTTACTACTTTACTTTTTTATTATTTGCTATTTCTAAGTTCTAGTAATGACGTATTGTTTGTCTTTAATCGACTTCAAAAAGGAGGAGGTACCCAATTCGACTGCATGATTTTTTTATGTGTGTTACCTCATAACTTTTTTCTAGGTGAACCGATTTCGACGATTCTTTCTTTATTTGAAAGCTGAAGCTTCTCATGTGGTCCCATATACATTTGATCAAAGTCTGAGCAGTAGTTTTGGAGTTATCCTTAATAATTTATATTGAAGTCGGTTGTACAATTTTTTTAATTTTACCACTTTTAAATTTTAGTAATAGTTTTTTATAGGCGGTAGCTATTTCTTAGAATAAAAAAATCTATACTTATGGCGGCCATTAGACGATGATCCCCCAACTTGGGAGGCTTATGTCTCGACTCTCTCTCGACTCTCTCTCGACTCTTTGTGCATTCGAATACTACAAGCTAATAAAGGAGAAGACGACAAAGAGAAAAGGAATTCATTAGTAGACTTCATAAAATTTCATAAGACTTCATAGTAGTATGTTACACTATATCTTTGTCAATTTTAAACTCATTTTGATGATTTTTCTTTTATTAATTTTTTAGACAAATAAATAAAATTGAAGTGTCTATTTGTAATGTCAAAATAACAGCTTTTTACTAAATGCATATGAAACTATATACGGTACTTATAACAAAAACACAATTTTAAAATTTTGTCTGAAAATTTATATGAGAACACAATTGCCAGTTCAATGGTGTTCTCATATAAATTTGGAGAAAAAATGTTACCTCAAGGATAAAGTTTTTACTGTAACTATTTAGACGACATTGAGATTGTGATATTCCTTAGTGCCCGCAAAAGTGTAATGAAAATTAACTTTTGATACTAAAGAAAATACACAAATACACTATGTCTTAGCACGGAATTCAGAATGTGATTTTATTTTTATTACTAGCTGGTACTCGGCGCGTTGCTGCCGAAGAAGAAATAATTGTGGAAATATCGTTTTAAATTTGGAAGGGTTATATTGTTTAATTGGGAATAATAATACATTCATTGAAGTTGAATGATATATAACTTTCATATAAATTTGTCAGTGCGGCACGCGCGCCACCTAGTGTAAGTTAATTGTACTATACCTATAACCTTCGCGCAAGTGCAAGCAAATGTTGACAAAGTTTTACCACAATCTGATAACGGTATGGCGGCGCATGAAATACTTTTACTTTTTATTAAAAGTATATTTGTTCCTTGCTGCAATTTATTACCGAACTGTGTTGTCTATTTTCTTCCTCGTAACAAGTATTTAACCGCAACAAGGATCTTACGTGACATCACTGTAATTCATTACACGTACAGAAGACACGATGTATACTATGTGGCTTTTTTGAATTTGCATTGTATACTGAATTGATATCAAATGTGCATATGGACTAGAGTGACGTGTCGAATGACTAGGGAACATTTATTATTAATTTTATTCGTCCGGTTTGTTGATGCTGACGCACAAAACAAAGTTACGCAAATTAGAATTGGATTTTACTATATTATATCGTGTTAAAAATCTGAAAATAATTTTATATTTACTTATTTAAGTCGCCTGCCACTAATTTTTCACCACTCTATGGGTCGACTGGCAGAGAATGCTAACTGACATTAAGTCCACCTTTATGGTTAGAGCAATAAAGTTTTTAAATAATAATAATAAAATATCTGAGGATAATTCATTCTAAGTGCTGTAATTTTTATAAATACGTAATTGAAAAATATTTTCTCGATAGAAAATTGCAAAATTTTAACGCGGATGCAGCTTTAATGTGGTAGTAGCACGAATGGGTCGGCTCGACTGGGGAAGGACTACGTTTTCACAGAACACTAGCGTGAAATAGCAGCTTAATGCTGCTTTGTTTCGTATGGTAAGTGTAGAGAACCGGAGACCCTTTTTACTGGAAACGAGGCATTCCATCTTAGTCCTCAGGGGTGACAGTGCATCTGCATTTTGATTGTTAATCGAGGATACATGCAGATGTCTATGGGCCATAACATATATTTACCTTCAGGTGAACTGTGTGCTCGTTTGTCACCCTTATTCTATAAAAAAGAAAGAAAACAACAAAATAACCTCAATTTTACGGCTATTTTGGTTCTGTTTTCAATTACAATTATACAATTATTACTTAACAACTTATTTTGTGCGATCACTAAGGATTTTTAAAATGTGATATTCAATTACAATAATTTTAGCTCATAAATCATTTTTGTTTCGCGAAAGACAAGTTCGTTCATCTCAATTAGACTCGAATAACATGCATGCATTTTTTCGGCCCTGTTTCACCTTTTACTGACTGCTGATTGGCAAGCACTCACAATCGCTCCGTTGAGACGGGGTCATTGTACGTGTTCTTAATATAATGAATCCTATTACCACTAAATAAGTTAAGGTAAAGTTAGGACTTGTGTACGTCCCATTGCTGGGCACAGGCCTCCCTTCATATTCTAAGAGGGTTTCAGGGCAAGGGTGTGTCCACGGCGCTGCTCTATTGCGTCTTGTTGGACTTCGCATGTTATCGATAGATTTATTTTTATTTTTATGCCTGATCAGGGTTCCTTACAATGTTTTTATTAAACGTCGAGCATATGGTAAATCAGCATTAAAAATTGCAATTAACAATTTCATTGGTGGAGTCGGGGTTCGAACCCGAATCTGAATATTAGTAAATAACCGAAGAGTATTTAGGTTACGTGTAAGTTTAATTGACCAAAGTAACATTAGATATAAAATTGTTGTAAGATAGACGTAAAGGCGAATCGTAAGCACGTTAGCCAAGAAAACGTCTTTTTATTGAAAACTTGAAGCGTTCTAAATTGAAGTCTCACAGAATACCAGCGTAAAATAGCATCTCAATGCTGCTGTGTTTCGTATGGTGAGTGTAGAGAACCGGAGACCCACCCTATTTACTGGAAACGAGGCATTCCATCTTAGTCCTCACGGGTGACAACACATCTGCATTTTGATTCGTAGTTGAAGATAGATGTATATGTCTATGGGCCACAGCAACCACTTACCATCAGGTGGGCTGTGTGCTCGTTTGTTACCCTTATCTTATATAAAAAAAGTGGTCTACAAAGACTGATACTTATAGAGAAATATAATTTTTTTCGTAGTAGCTACCAAAGACGATAGCGTAATATCCTTTGAATGTGTCCTTATGGATTAAAGTCAACTGTGCATATTTCAAAGTACTGTCAATAATAAAATGTAAAATAGCTAGCACGCACACATGTATTTAAAAAAAAATTGGTTGCCTGTAAAGTCGGTATACGGGCGAAAGTTTTACGTGACAACGACTTTGAGTGGTAAAATAATTTTATTATGTCTGTCTCTCTCGCTCTTAGGCGGGCTAACCATGCCCGAGTGGAAGGGACGCGTGCCTCTCACTCGCTCTCATTGTGAGCGCATAACGTGAGCGGAGCGTAACGCAGTTTCTTGAAGTGTCACCCGGCAAACCAATTTATAAGACGTTGTCACGTCAAAATGTAATTTTAACGGAGCATGTAGTGAAAAAGACCCATTTTACCAAGTAGATTAACCTCAGTATTCTGAAATTTTACTCTATGAAAACTTCTTTATAAAATCTAAAGTTGTCTGGCAGTGTCTGCACCTTTAGGTCCACACTGAAAATAAAATGTTGGTCACGCCTGACCTAATAGTTTTTTAACTACTAAGTTTTTCAATCGGTCATTTAGTAAATAGACTTATTATGCAAATTAAAAGTGACATAACATTTAATGTGTGAGCTGATTGAATAACAAAATCGCTAGTAATAGCCTCTAGCGTGTTAGTGTGTTGAACTTGAAATCAATTTTTTGTTGACGAAACTCAGGTCCCGTTGCGTCGTTCCGTTGCCTGAATGTCTGGTCATTCGTATGATGGATGTGTGGGTGTTTTCAACCTGATGTGTTTACTATGCGAGATATCTGGCGTTGTCAAAGCGAAATGATTATATCTTTATATATAAAAATTACGTGTCACATTGTTTGTCCGCGATGAACTCCTAAACTACTGAACTGATTTCAATGAAATTTTGCACACTGTGTGCAGTTTGGTCCAACTTAATAAATAGGATAGTTTTTATCCCAATAAGTGACACTCAATATTTTTTATTGCGAATTTAGGGTTTTTATAGAACAGAGGGTCGCTGCAAAGGGCAGAACAACGTCTGCCTGGCCAGCTAGCAAATGTATATTTAGAATTATATCAACCTAAGAGATTATGGGGAGGCCTATGTTCGGCAGTGGAAATCGCTGATAGTTTTTTTTTTAATATAAGGAGTGGAGAGCCTAAAAAGAAACGTATAGTCACAGTTAAAGGTGAGTAAGATACGCGGTTAAAAGAATTTTCGATTGAATGAACTTTTCGGTCTGTGACCATATTCACCACCTCTCGCAATTAAAACAGTTTTAATATACCACGAATCCTTATAAAAGAACACCGATTTGATTCACAAGGCTTTTGAAATCAAAAACATCCTAAATTTAGTAGAAAATGTGTCTGGGTGCTACCAATTCCTTGGGACCCCGTTATCCTATGAACCTGCCACCCTTGACAAGCGGGTTGGCAAACGCAGTTTTTTTTTAGCCGTTATTAGAAACTTGCTGCTGCCCATCTCCTGATTTGTTTCCCTCTGTCGCCTCTTACGACACCAACGGGAAGATATGGGGTAGTGGATATTCTTACACCGCCACTACACGGCTGAGGGATCCTGTAATTTAAAAAAAATCCAAACCCCAAGCAAAGCAAAGTTAAGTAAGTTGTATTTGCGTAGATTGGACGAAAATTAATAATTAAAAACTAAACTTAACCCGGGGTTAACTATGACGTAATGACGTCAAACATCTCATTCACCCCATGGCCATTGAAGCTGCGAAGTACTTGAAATGTTGAGAATGTAAAATAAGTTGAAACGTATAAGTTAGTTTAATTCAATCAGTTTTTTTTGCTATTTCTTTTTGTAATAGTCGTGTAAATTAAAATAGTTTCTCCATTTGTCTTTTTATTATACAATTTTCTTACCTTTATCCGCTTCAGCCTGGAAGTGTATAAGGGCGTGTGCAAAAACCGTCAGTCTATAGTCACAACTGTCGCAACGCACGCTGAGGTGCCACACGCCCACAAATCCGGTGGACACGTCCGTGTCGGGCAGCGTCGCCGGCACGACTGAAAGCCTGCGTTAGAAAAATATCGTTGTCTCTGTCACACGTATTTTGAAATATATTTTTCAATACATTTTAGTGACAAACAAGCTTATAAACCACGTGATTGTAAATAGCTGCAACCTGTTGATACCTGCAACATACTTATAAGAAAGAAGTCTGTGGGTGCGTTCTAATTTAGATGATTCCTTGATTGATCTTAGTGTTACAGTCTGTAATTTGACGGCTTTCCATACCTTTCAAAGAGGAACACAATAGTAAATGTGCAGCTGATTACGAGTAAAAATAAGTAAGATGGTGTATACTGTATATAAACTGATAGACTGCAAGGTAAGAAAAGAATTCCTACTAAATACTAAATGTCATTTTGAAAACTTACATATCCACATCCGGTGCTCCTGGGAAAGCCAAGTATACGTCTCTTGGTGACCAACTGTCGGTTCTCGAACCCGAGGAAAATTCCTGCACCGATGTCGTGTTGTATAAATCCACTTGAGGTGCTGAAATCATACTACTGGGCTTAGAATCTACTATGTTAAGTAGCAAAGCAGTATTAATTGAAGTTGAAATACAATATCAGGATTAGCAATTTTTATTAAAACAAAGAACATTGCATTGATCTATTGTGAACAATAACTGAGATAATACACAAATTAGATATGCGTCTTTGAATTCATTTATTAACACAGTGTAGTGGCGGCATTAGAGAATCTACTAGCTCATATCCCGTGGGTATGGGCAAAGGCCAGAGGGAAACTATGGCAAATAATCATCCCACCTCCGATGAGGAAAACTGTTGGGGTGGCCTATATTCAGCTGTGGACAATAAGGCGAAATTGTGTGAATATGACCTCAATTATCGTTCAGAGTTACACGATCACTAACAGGCGCTGTTACCGTTACCGTTCCTCGGCCTCGAGCAAAGATTGCCTCACAGAGAGGATATTTGCCATAGTTTCAAAGCGGGTTGGCAACCGCAGTTTTTTTCATTTTAGTCGTTATTAGGAACACGCTGTTACGACACCCACGGGATGATATAAGGTAGTGGATATTCTTACACCGCCTCTAGCACACAGTCCACCTGATGGTAAGTGGATGCTGTGGCCCATAGACATCTTTTTTTTTACATGGGGAAATGCCTACGCATACCCTCCTCGCGGGGGCAAGGAAGGGTTATGTCGGACTTGCACCGACTAAAACCCCATGGTGTTCCACCTTCGCCGCATATTGGCAGGGCCACGGGAACGCTTTCGCACACATCCGCGGCCCCACCAGCGCCGGCCGCCCCATGGCAGCCCCTCCTCGGGGGAGGACCTCTCCTCCCCATTCTCCTTCTCAGGTTAGGCGCACCAGGAACACAAGGCACGCCCCCCTCCACGGCCTCCAACTTCACCTGCCTAACGGCCCCCCCGTGTTCGATACGCGGAGGAATATCCGCAGTAGAAACAGAGTAACTGACTGATATTCCCCATCTAGGCAGATCTGCAGAGCTAAAATTTCACACAATGACGAAACGACCTTCGTGATCCGACGCGCACTAACGCGACCAAATCATCTCCTATCATTTGCCATGAAATATCTCGAGAACAATGTGAATACACTTGATGTACTGACGGACATGAGGACAAATTGTTCATAGTTATGTTCATAACGATTTGCCATGGACGTTGCGTGTAGGGTTGTCAATTTTGAAGGAGTAAAAAATATTTGTTCGAGCTCTGAGTTCTTAGCTATATAGAGTGGTGTAATTAAATTTTGAATGTAGATGATAGATATGTAGCTGCAACACCAAACTGTATCCCCCGATTTTTCTAAATTGCACTCTATGGAAGCAAATTTAAAGACGTATTCACGTCAAAAAGTAAGATTGGTAACCCTAGCGTCTATATAGTTTATTACGCGCGGTAATGTTTCCCGTTGGCGATTATTGAAGTGCTTATTCGATTGTTTGTTTGTTTTGCCCATTGTGATTACGTTCAGCGATCTTGCGGTTGACGTATTAAATATTTTTTTATGTCAATTGTGTGTTTTAATCACGTAATGTCACTACGATTGGTTAATAATATGAATTATGGAATGATCTTTTTTTATTTGATTTCGAAAATGACGTTATTATTGTAATCAAATGAAAATACGGCTTTATGTTAAATGTTGTCAGTGGCGAAGCTAGGGCTCCAAATCAGGGCAAGCCCAAGATATGGTTTTGTTGTTTTTGGCAGTTTTACAAAAATTTACCTTTTCTCTTTTTCGATTTTACCTTTTCCTCGCCGATTAGCACTTTAACACACTTCAATTTATCACAAGGAACACTTTTATCCTCCATTTTCACTAAAAATCTATAAAAAAGCATAAATTTTCAACTCGCAATATTTATCCGCTCAAGTAAACACACAGAGTAAGCATTGAAATGTGAGGTGAATTTGCAAAGGTATCGCCCGCGCTTGACTAATGACTAACTTCACACTAAAAGCCGGGCTTTTCACTACGTACAAATTGCTATATAAACAATCGTAGTTATATTTCATTATAGAACATTTTACCACAGCTTAGAAAGGGAGCGATCGTCTTCTCGAAAGCCCGGTAAAAGCCCACGCGTGCGAGAGAGACGACTAATTTTTATGACAACCTAATCGCGCAGTTTTGCCGTGTGTTGACGTTATAAGGCCTGTGTATATACAGTAATCTATGGCCTGTGTAGAACAGGTCAGCTACAGCGACAGAGAAGCGCGCGGGAAATTTGAAATAGTTTGAAACAGTTTAAGAGTTATTTTATTAGTTGATATTATTGATTGAGCAGTTTGATAGGACAAGCCCGGCTTCTCGGCTTCTATGGAGGCTTCGCTACCGAATGTTGTTTTATAGTATAAGGGTGACAAACGAGCCCACAGCCCACCTGATAGTAAGTGAATGCTGTGGCCCATAGACATCTATATCAATACTCGGTTAAGAATAAAAATGCAGATACGTTGTCACCCCTGAGACCCTGACACTGTCACCCCTGTCTCCAGCAGAAAGGGTCTCTGGTGCTCTGCACTCACTAAACGAAACACAGCACATAGCTGTTATTTCACGCTGATATTCTGTGAAAGCGTGGTTCTCCCTCCGCTAAAGCATAGCTGCCGTATGGCTCTACCACATAAAATCTGTATATGGGCATAGGAATAGAGATTTTATCCTTATCTTATATAACAAAATAATTTTTTGGTTGCTTGTTCATCTTTTTGCGTTGCTATACCTTTCACACTCTTACGACCGAAATTTTGGTAAGGTGTGCACGCGTCCGCGTAGATATCTGACAAAAAAATGAATATGTTTGTTTGTTCGTCTTCTATGCGTTCTTATACCATTTGTCCGATTACGATCAAATTTCGGTGAGCTGTGTTAAGAAAGTTGCCGGGCAAAGCTAGTATAGAATATAAAGATTAACCAATTGATTTACAAAAAAAGGTTTTTTGTATATCAATGGACTGACCCAAAATAATTTGAGACGAGAACAATCACGATATGGCGTTTTAGAAAGAAAGAAAGAACGAATGAAAGAAAGTTAATTCGTTACTTCACATACAATGTAATAATATTACAACTAAATAAAAACGGATATCAAGATTGACTATACGTAAACATTTTTGTCTGAAATTTCTTTTTACTATCCTCATTATTAAATAACTCATGCTTTGAATTTTAGCGTCAGTAAAAAAATATCAACGCGATTATAAATTTCTAAGTACCGTCATTTGGTGGGAACAGCGCGGCGTGGTCCACGGCGCCCTCGATCAGCACCCTCAAGGCGGTGACTCCAGCCTCCACAGGGATACCGAGAGAAATCGCTTCTCCACCACCCCTCCATACTAGCAGTGTCTGAAATACAATTACAATTAATTTTTCGCACAGAACTTCATGTTTTCTTATAAAAGCAAGTATGACAAACGAGCACACTGCACAATTTGATGGTAATTGAATTGAATAGATTGGATTCACAAAAAAATAATTGAAATGTTAAAGAATGACAGTGATGCTGCTAACACAGTTGAATAGATTGGATAGATAGTTGAATAGATTGGATTCACAAAAAATTAATTGAAATGTTGAAGAATGACAGTGATGCTGCTAACACAGTTGAATAGATTGGATAGATAGTTGAATAGATTGGATTCACAAAAAATTAATTGAAATGTTGAAGAATGACAGTGATGCTGCTAACACAGTTGAACAACCCTCTAAATCGTACATTTTTACAGCGCTTCACAAGTGCCCTTCTAAACATAGTCCTCCCCAAGAACGGTCGCAAAACACAATCCTGAGTCGTCTGCATCCTTCGACTTCCTGCACGTTTTACCGGGTTAACACTCCATGTAGTGATAAGGATGCTTAAATTCGCTCAATGAGTTAAGAAGAGGTCTGTGCTTGGAGTTTCTCAGCGTGATTAATCTATACAAATAAATAAAATCTGTCTGTTTGTAATGTCATAATAATAGCACCTGCAACTCCCCTGGTGTTGTAGTTATGAGCGGCGGTAGTTACTTATCATCAGGTGAGCCGCATGCTCGTTTGTCCCTTCTTATATAAAAAAGTTACTTCTTACAACACCTACGGGATTAACTAGGGTGATAGATTCTCTTAC
Organism: Parnassius orleans; assembly: GCA_029286625.1. Lineage (NCBI taxonomy): Eukaryota > Metazoa > Arthropoda > Insecta > Lepidoptera > Papilionidae > Parnassius > Parnassius orleans. The sequence continues at coordinate 1,697,871 of JAGSMP010000039.1, read as the reverse complement.
GTCGCCAACACACGGCATGGCATCATTATATGATGGCATATTCATCATTATCATTATCATTAAAGAGTTAATGTGGTAGCTTGTCATACTGTCTCTGTACTGTAGTACTTGTGCTTACATCAAAACCGTCTTCTATCTGCCGCATCCTCGCACGTCTTGGTGATAATAATGGCTCGGCTAGAGGCTGCCACTGTTGTAATTCCGCTTCTGATGGTAGACTATTCTCCATGTCCTGCAACAATTACATTGTAGGTGTAATTCAAGAAGAATATACAATAGAATAAAAGAAAGAAGAATGAAAGAGCAAAGAGTGACAGGTGTTATATTATTCAGATGTTTTATTTTAAGTGTTCTAGCCCACACGGCCTCAAAAATAAATTCTTAAAGACTAGTAAAATGTTTTGTTTGCTTTGATTACTATATTTTTTACACAAAACCACTGTTGTATCGATATACAATCAAACCTATTTTATACTTTATTAAAAAAAAGGTTTTAGTAGGCAATAAGTCCGCCTTTTGGAATTCTTTATTATGTTGTTATAGCCATTAAGGGCAGGTGTTCCAAGCGCAATAGGTATTTACGTGCGGAACCGCCGGCGCGGCGCCGAAAAATAAATATAGGTAACTCACCATATTTCTTTCGCGATTCGCGTAAAATTTGACACAGGTCTTACCTCGGCAACGTCCCGCGGGACATTGGTAAGCGAAGCGCGGATCGAAAATCACTTGAAAAATCGATAATTTTTTAAATAATTGTAATGAATAAAAAACGATCGCGTAGAATCGATTCCAAAATGAATTACCTGTAAATGGATATTATTTATAGAAAAAAGGAGTATTAGTACTTGTTTAAAGTGAAATTTGGCTTGTAAAAAAACTGCATATCGAACGTAGTTCGGTAATTTTTTCTATCGAGAAAATTGTGTATTGATCGGGTACATCGTAAGAAGAAAGAATGTATCTAAAATATATATTTTTTTCAAATTCTAAATGTAGTAATTTTTCTATCAAAAACCAATTTTAAAACGGACAAATACAGGAACACCCAGCCTTAAAGTTTATCTACATAAATAATTAAGGTGTTATAAACAGTAAAGTGTAAATAAATAAATATGTATATACTACGTAACAGGTTACTTGGAAATTACTCTAAGTGTTATGACCTGACAAAATATTTTTTAATGCCGAGCAAAGCTCTGTCGTCCAGGTACTAATATCAAATATTCGTCTTTCTCTTAAAATAATGTACAATTTAAATTATATCCAATCCATCCATCCATTACAGCCTATAATTCCACTGCTGGACATAGGCCTCCCCCATAGAGTGCCTAATAGGGGGATTTTGCCATAGTTGCCACGCTTGGCAGGCAGGTTGGCAACCGCAGTTTTTTCATCAACACATGACATATTTTGATTTAAGTCAACACATGACATATTTTGTTCTTAGCTTACAATGTGATTCTGTACTTACCATAACTTGTAAGGAATAAGGCAGTACTTCCCCTTCCGTGTGCGTGGAAATATTCCTCAATTCTTGAAGCGCCGATTCAGACTCCGCTGACGGGTGGCGAGGGTCCGTCCATATGGTGTATACCTGGTAGAATAAATTAAAAATAAAAGTAGATCAACATACAGCATACAGGGTGAAAAACTACCACACAGTCCACCTGATGCTAAGTGGATGCTGTGGCTATAGACATCTACATCTATCCTCGATTAAGAATCAAAATGCAGATGTGTTGTCACCCCCGATGACTACTGGAAACGAGGCATTCCATCTTAGTGTGGCCCATGGGCCACAGCATCCACTTACCATCAGGTGAACTGTGTGCTCGTTTGTCACCCTTATTCTATAAAGAAATACGTCTATAAGAACTTCTTACACTGTGTAAAACCCTTGACGGCTCTATGGTGCAGTGGCTTAGCATTGAGTTGCAACGCAGAGGCCCCGGGTTCGTATCCCGCACGGAACAAGTATTTGTATGGTCTACAAATAATTGTTCTGGGTCTGGACGTTTGTCCTTGTAGAATTTATGTATGGAAACTGTCCCCACGATACATGAGAAAATCCTAGTGTGGAGTTACGTTAAAAAAAAAAACGAGAACGAACACTTACCATCAATGTGGAATATAAGTTCGTTTGTAATTTTAGTTATTTTTAGGTCGATTCATATTACTGTCTCACCTTGAGCCTCTTCTCGATCAGTGCTCGCAATGCCAGCGGCAACTTCTGCGGATCCCCTACTCCTCGGTCGGTAATGACAAAGAGTGCGCTGTCGTAAGGGACCAGCTTCGCGGCGGAAGCCAGTGCCCTCATCGTTCCGTCGCTCGCCAAATCTCTTCTTACTCCCTGGATAGAGAACAGATTTTTAATAATTATATTTAAACATGTCTATTCTTTTAGTCGACTGTATGTTCTTTTAAATATTCTTTATATTGACGCGAATAATAGACATTTAATGAAAGTAATTATACGGATATTATCGCGTTTAATTTTTTTTTATATCCTACGTTTCGGGTGCATTACACGGATGGTCACGGAGGGGATCCATGTAAAGCAGTAAAGCACCCGATTTTTTTATAGGATAAGGGTGACAAACGAGCACACAGTCCACCTGATGGTAAGTGGTTGCTGTGGCCCATAGACATCTACATCTATCTTCGATTACGAATCAAAATGCAGATGCGTTGTCAGCCGTGAGGACTAAGATGGAATGCCTCTTTTCCAGTTAAAAGGGTCTCCAGTTCTCTACACTCACCATACGAAACACAGCAGCGTTAAGCTGCTATTTTACGCTGGTATTCTGTGAGAGCGTGGTCCTTTCCCGGTCGAGCCGACCTATTCGTGCTACAACTATACTAATATAGCTCAACGTGGCTCTACCACGTAAAAAAGTGTCCCGAGACACCCGAAATGTCGGGAATTAAAAATAAGTTAAAACAAGTTCAATTAAATGCGATGGAATCCGTAAAATTAGTTTTATTGTATGTTCTTTTTATGTATGTTGCTCAATATCTTCGTCAATTGTAATAAGGGCTTAATGTTTCTTTTTTTACTAAATCGGTTGTCGGTTGTGCTTCAGGGGAGTTCCTATATAAATTTGAAGAAAAATTTGACACCTAAAAGAGGAGAAATAGAGACTGAGGTTTTATTCTAACTATTAAGATGACATTCGAGCTTGTGATATTTAAGAGTCCACTCGAAAGGGTCAAAAATTTAAGACCTCTGCTAAGACATAGTGTATAGAAATAAAGGCCCAACTTCTGAAGGTGTTATATGGAAATTATTTTATCTTCTCTATATATAAAAATCAATTGCTGTCCGTTAATCTCGCTAAAACTCGAAACTGACTCGACCGATTCTGATGATTTTTTGTGTGTGTTTGAATGGGTCCCTGGATGGTGTAAATTCATAATTGGATCCGATAGGTGGCGCTGTTGTCGAGATCCAAAAATCACCCGTGCGTTTTTTGTAGTTATTTGTAGTTTCAGTTTCAGCTTTGACTATTTATTAATATATATAAAATTAATTATATATAATAAAAGTTTAATTTTCTTTCTTACATCTATAGCACAAGGTTGATGTATTTGTAATAAGTAAATTAGTGCTTGTGGCAGAAGGTCTCGTTCTTAAATTGAATTCGTGTAAATATATAATAGTATGTACATTGGGAAGTACATAACAGTTTAGAAAAAATAAATAAAATAGGATTATATAAATCTACCCAATTACATAGTTTTTTATTGGTGACAAAAGAGCACACAGTCCACCTGATGGTAAGCGGATGCTGTGGCATATTTACACCTACATCTATCATCATTTAAGAATCAAACTGCATATACGTTGACTGCCACCTCTGAAGACTAAGATGGAATGCCTCCTATCCAGTAAAAAAGGTCTTCGGTTCTCTACACTCGCCATACGAAACACAGCAGCGTTAAGCTGCTATTTTACGCTGGTATTCTGTGAGAGCGTGGTCCTTCCCCGGTCGAGCCGACCCATTCGTGCTACAACTATACTATAAATATAGCTGCAGCATGGTTCTACCACGTTAAATCTTTTATATAGAAATCAGTGTAAATAGAACATTGATTTGTTGTTTTGCGTTAAGTCGAATTAGATCTAAGCGACTGTCGTGGTGTTTTCTTCATGACATATTGTCTGACAAACAAACTTCCAGTTCATTAAATATCCATATGTCATATTGATTACGGCAAACACAGGTTTCGCTTTAAGTGATTTTTATAATCTTTGACATACGTGCCAACAGTGAACTTGGTAATAAGTTAATACATATGTGCATACATACATACTATACATTTAAACTCTCACGTCTGTCACCTTGAGAGGAAGGCAGAGACTGCGGACTTCCATTTGGCACAATCCTGATACATCTTTCTCGCTTCCTCCACATCCATATTATCTAAGCATACATGCTCGTCGTCGAAGGGTACTCCTAATTTGGCCTGTTGTTAATATATCGCCAATTTGGTCGATAAACTTCCGTCTAGGGCCAGGGCGTCAAGTGAAGTTCGAACGTAATTCATTAATTTTGTAGATTTGTATATTAAGCAAGCTCTATTTAACTTTCAACATCATCATCATCCTCATTACAGCCCTTCACAAGTTCACTGCTGAACATAGGCCTTCCCAAGGAACGCCACAAAGCACGGTCCCGAGCCACCCGCATCCATTGACTTCCTGCATGTCTTACCAGGTCGTCACTCCATTTAGTTCATTTTACTTTCAATCACACATTAATATATAAAAACATAAGAGCCGTGGTAGCTCAGATGGTTAGCGCTCGCTGTAAGTTTCACAGTACGCGAGCAACCCGGGTTCGATCCCGCCGGCACCAATGAAATTGTTAATTGCAATTTTAAGTGCTGATTTACCACGTGCTCGGCGGTGAAGGAAAACATCGTGAGGAAACATGCATGTCTGAGAAATCAAAAAAAAAATATTTGGAAGACATGTGAAGTTCGCCATCACGCATTCGGGCAGCGCGGCGGACATTTCCTTGCCCTAAAACCCTCTCAGAAATGAGAGGAGGCCTGTGCCCTGCAGTGGGACGTATATAGGCTGTAACTTAACTTTTTAACTTTTATATAAAAACATAGATATCTCACATACAAATACAAAATATCTTTCTAAAACGTCGTCTGTATTACTTCAATTAGTATTGCTACCTTTATCCAGATATATTATGAATGTATATATGTGTATATATATGTATATGTATTAAGGATATTAGTTAAATATGGATTATTATGTATTTGTTTGTATTCATATGTATTAGTTTAATTTACAAGCCTTATTTTAATATGTTTTATATCTATTTATATTTATTATACTTAGTTAATTAAGTCACCTGCCACTAATTTTTCACCACGCCATGGGTTGACTGGCAGAGAATGCTAACTGGCATTAAGTGGTTAGTTAGTACAATAAAGTTTTAAATAAATAAATAAAAGTTTATTGTCATTTAAGAAATCTGTTTTGGCATTGTTACTCACTAAATGTTATTATTCTGTAGAAGAGTTCTTAAACGATAATGACCTACATACGAATGATATATGAATTATATTTTTAAATATAATTAATTACACGTCACCTTCCAATTTTTAAAGAAAAATGTTTTTTTATATTATTTTATATAAAATTTGACTAATTTAATTAGTAATATAGAAATAAATTATGACAATTGGATATTTAACATTTATATTTGACATTATATAATTATTGACATAAGAATATTAATATTGACATTGAACTATAATAATAATCTTACTTGAGATAATAATACTTACTTATATATCTTATAGGCATTTTCCTGACACTGTTACATAATTAATTAATTATCAAATCATTTGAATAATATTAAATCATTTATATGTTGTTAAAATTCGATAAGTGTTGTTGTATATGTTACTTAAACTTATTGGTTAATATTAGCACACCACTAAGGTAGAATATGTAGAACGAATTATACGTTTGTTTTTGTTTAATTATAATTTTGTTACGTGGTAGAGCCATGCTGCAGCTATATTATAATAGTATAGTTGTAGCACGAATGGGTCGGCTCGACCGGGGAAGGACCACGCTCTCACAGGATACCAGCGTAAAATAGCAGCTTAATGCTGCTGTGTTTCGTATGGTGAGTGTAGAGAACCGGAGACCCTTTTTACTGGAAAAGAGGCATTCTATCTTAGTCCTCACGGCTGACAACGCATCTGCATTTAAATTCGCAAACGAAGATAGATGTAGATGTCTATGGGCCACAGCAACCACTTAACATCAGGTGGACTGTGTGCTCGTTTGTCACCCTTATTCTATAAAAAAAAAAAATACTCAAACACCATTGTACAACCATATTCTTGCAAATAAAGATTATTATTATTATTATATATGAAACAGTTATACGCCTTACGTACACATATTAGAAAAACGAACATTTGAAAGCAGTAATATATTATATATTATAAGTGTGAGTAATTATTGCAGTAATAACTGTTGGCAACGTTTTAAAATTCTATGGTGACAATCGCTACACTGTGCGGCTGTTTGACCACAGGCTATTAAGTGTTTGACATTAGCCTTAGAGTAATAAGTAATACACATACATATATGTATACCTGTGCTTGTACTTACTCCGAGACATTGGCATTATGAAAGTCAACAAACGACATAATTTTTGTTTGAGCGACAATTATGTGTTTGACATTGGCAGTACGAACGTAAACAATGTCTGTTTAATTTAATTTAATTTACTATACTTGTAACACACACACACACACACACACACACACACACACACACACACACACACACACACACACACACACACACACACACACACACACACACACACACACATATATATATATATATATATATATATATATATATATATATATATATATATATATATATATATATAAAATGTGTGTGTAATATATAAAATATAAATTTTACCTCTCTGCACTCCTCCATATAAACTTTTAATATGCCAAATCTCACACTCCTCCGTGTGCACTAAACTTAAAAAGGGGTACGAAGTTAATGATTTCTTATATTTACGCGAATACTACACATGGAATAAAACTAATTTTACGGATTTTATTGCGTTTAATTTTAACTTTTTTAATTCCCGACATTCCGGGCGCTTTCCCAGCACATCCATAAAAATCCGCCTGAAAGAACATATCGCTGATGTGAAGCACCGACGCTCCGGGAAGTCTGCAGTATATCAACATATTCAGGATAGTCCCAACCATTATATCAGAACTGGTAGACCACAAATCATCGCAAAAGAACACCAATTCCTACCAAGGATGATTCGCGAGGCTATTGAAATTAAAAAACATCCTAATTTCAATAGAGAAGATGGCTGGGTGCTACCATCTGCTTGGGATCCCATAGTTAATAATAAATAATTAATAAAATTAAATCAAAACCCAAGCAAACTATTGCAATAATTTAAGATACTGTAAGCTTGTTCTGCGTCGATTGGACCAAAAATTTATAATTAAAAGTTGAAGGTAGCCTTAGTTAACTATGACATCAGGGCGCTAGTCCTGACTATGGTTGCTGTAAAGTGCCCGAAACGTCGGGAATTAAAAAAGTTAAAATTAAACGCGATAAAATCCGTAAAATTAGTTCTATTCTAGGGGTAAAAAGTTTCCCTTCACGTATTAACAAATAGATTGACATCACTACTTGAACGCCATAGGAAATAAGCACTGTAAACGACATGACACTTGTTTTAATTGCTTCTTCTTGCTTCTGTTTGCTTTTGATTTGTAAAACCTTTGTGTTCGATGGTGACGTATTTGGTCATTGAATAAATATGTACTACTACGTACTAGAACAGATACCGCAAACAAAATAGGTGCGGCAGTGCCGGGCGCGTGTTCGGAGGCACAGAGTACCTTTTTATGGTACAGACTAAGTATTTGAGCCGTGGGCTGTAACGCGTGTTGGAACAAAATCTATGCGGCAGTGCGGGACGCGTGTTCGGAGGCACAGAGTACCTTTTTATGGCACAGACTAAGTATTTGAGCCGTGGGCTGTAACGCGTGTTGGAACAAAATCTATGCGGCAGTGCGGGGCGCGTGTTCGGAGGCACAGAGTACCTTTTCATGGCACAGACTAAGTATTTGAGCCGTGGGCTGTAACGCATGTTGGTCTATGCGGCAGTGCGGGGCGCGTGTTCGGAGGCACAGAGTACCTTTTTATGGCACAGACTAAGTATTTGAGCCGTGGGCTGTAACGCGTGTTGGAACAAAATCTATGCGGCAGTGCGGTGCGCGTGGTCTGAGACACAGAGGAGCTTTTTATGGCACAGACTAAGTAAGTTTAAGCCTGTGACTTCAACGCGTGTTGCATACAACCATGTCTCGGTGTCTCTTCTGGTACGTAGTGCATACTTCAATGTGTTTGGTATTGTACGATTCCGTCAGCCGAATTATTTCTGTCTCATTATAAAACGATGCGTTAAATTTAACAAATACAATTAACATAATGTCGACGGTGTGTTTTGTCTGTTGCGATTGTCCACGCTTTGTGATAGCATTGTTGGGTCGATCACGACTTGATGTCATTACTTACCGACGGTATGCTTAAGGTCGAAAACCTCATGTTAATAGTGTTTTAGTCTTATACTTTAAATTAGTATAATAGACTGCACCTTCGTGGCGCTATCTGATTTCACGCGGTCCTATGAAATGGTTTATTTATAACCACAACACAACTTGCTAAAAGGCCTCCCCCATAGATTGCCTTAGAGGGCTTTTGCCATCGTTGCCACGCTTGGCAGGCGGGTTGACAATCGCAGTATTTTATAATTTTGATTTGTTATCATAAAAATGCTGCTGCCCACCTCCTGTTTTAGTTTCCCTCTGTCGGCTCTTACGACAACCATGAGAAGGTATAGGGTATTCGATATTCTCACCCTGCCACTACACAGTCAAGGGGTTGGGTGGGTTCGTTCTCTACCGGAAGCCTATGTCTAGTCGTGCGCCGTAAGTGGGCTTGCTATTTTTATCAGAGATTATTCATCAATAATTAAAAATTAAAAATTTTGTACTACCGACTTCAATATAAATTATTGAGGATAACGCAAAAACTATTGGTCATACCTTGATCAAATTTATATGGGACTATTAATATGGGGCCAGCTTTCAAATAAAAAAAGAATCATCGTAATCGGTTCACCTAGAAAAAAGTTATGAGGTAACACACATTTTTTTGCTTGCGGATGACATATCATTGATCATAAAAAATAATCATGGAAATAAACATTATTATGGAAATGACATAAAATGCGCAATATATGATGTCATTTCATGGTTACTTGATAATAATTTAAAGGTCAATATCGCCAAAACCTGTTATGTACAATTTCATAGTAATAGTAGAAAGAAATTAGACCTTGACATATGGTATAATAATGACAAAGTGCAAGAAAACGAACAGAAGAAATTTCTGGGATTAAAACTAGATAGTAATTGTAATTGGATGGCTCATATTGACGAAATTTGTAATAAAATTCATAGATTTGTATACGTTTTGAATAGGTTAAGAAGAACATCGTCACGTCAAACCGCACTCATTGCATATCATGGGTATGTTGCAACAATACTAAGATACGGATTGTTAATTTGGGGTTATAACCCTTATTCAAAAAGAGCTTTTATAGCTCAAAAAAAGTGTATGAGAGCCTTAACTGGGGCCAAATGGTATGAATCGTGTAAGCCCTTATCGTAGGATCTTAACATACTAATTTTACCAGTTATGTACATATTTGAAGCAACTGTTCGTATAAAAAAAAATTACATATGTACAAGAAAGCATCTGAGGCATATTTGCGTAACACTCGAAAATCTAATAGACTAGTTTTAGAACGTATACCTAAAACTGCATTTTATCATAAAGGCTGTTACGCGATGAGTGTAAAGATTTATAATAAACTTCCCGTAAGCATTAAAGAAGAGACAGAAACTGGTAAATTTAAAACCAAACTCAAAAGCTGGCTGTTATTAAAATGTGTTTATGATGTAAAATAATTTTTAAATGAATAGAGTCTTGTTGCCTAAATTTGACATTATAGACTTTATTTTTTGTGTAATGATCTGTAAATTTAATATGTACTCTTTTGACATTTTAATTTTTACTATTTATAATGATTGGCAAGATGATTGTAATTTTAATTTAATTTAATTTAATTGAATAATACATAATTAATTTCTTTGCTTGAAATGATGTTTGTAATTTTAACTTTTTTAATTTATATTTATTTGGTTTAATTTAATCTATGTACATAATTAATTGTTTTTATTTAATTAATAATGTTCGCATGCCAGATGTGGTAAACATGTGGACTATGTACAATATTCAACTATTTGTCTCTGATGTACCATGTTTAAGCGAATAAACGATATTATTATTATTGTTATTTTTTACGTGGTAGAACCATGCTGCAGCTATATTGTGGTTGGGTCGGCTCGACCGGGTAGGATCACGCTGTCACAGAATACCAGCGTAAAATAGCAGCTTAATGCTGCTGTGTTTCGTATGGTGAGTGTAGAGAACCGGAGACTCTTTTTACTGGAAACGAGGCATTCCATCTCAGTCATCAGGGGTGACAACGCATCTGCATTTTGATTCGCAAACGAGGATAAATGTAGATGTCTATGGGCCACAGCATCCACTTACCATCAGGTGGACTGTATGCTCGTTTGTCAACCTTTTTCTATTAAAAAAAAAGCATACAGTCGAATTGAGTACCTCCTCCTTTTGAAGTCGGTAGAAAAATATTTAAATGATGGAGAAACCCCCACCAAAACCCGTCTAGTAGTTTTAAAGTTTTATGCGAACATACAGACGGACAAAGAAAAGCGATTTTGTTTTACACTATTTTGTAATACTAGTGTGATTACCTGGTATTTAAGGATTAGTTTTGATAATGCCTCTGCCACACTTCTATCTCCTCCTAAGCTATTTGGCTGAAGCATGTGACGTGATCTCCAGTTGATACCTGAAGAAGAAGTGAATAATTAAACGCATTAGGAATTTAATTTACACACATGCCAAGGTGCAGCTATGTTAAGGTTGTAGCACGAATAGGTCGACTCGACCGGGGAAGGACCACGCTTTCACAGAACACCAGTGTGAAATAGCAGCTGCTGTGTTACGTATGGTGAGTATAGAGAACCGAGAACATTTCAACTGTAAACGAGGCATTCCATCTTAGTCCTCAGGGGTGACAACGCATCTGGATTTTGATTCTTAATTAGGGAGATATGTAGATGTCTATGGGACACAGAATCCACTTACCATCAGGTGGTTGTTATTATATATAAAAAAAAAAAACGAAACACGCTGGTATTTTGCTTCATGATATGGCGGATGCGAGTTCACGATTTTTTTAATAGCTTGCCGGGCATTTAATCTACCGTCGCTTCATCTGTTAGTAAGTGGTAGCAAGCTACCAAGGTTTATTTTTCCTTTGTCTCTAACGAAGGAACCCTGAGCCCTACTGGGAAGTCAGCGCTGTCACTCAACTGGTCATTCGTCAGTACAGGTTAACTGGAGCGTATCGGTGTTGATTTACATAATTGCCTCTCACATTCACTGGCCAAGGTCGGTCATATCGCAGTCGCGGAGACTAGAGTTATGTGGAAACTAATAGAAATGCCCTACGGGTCAAGGTGTCGCGTAGAACAGATCTTATTGTAATGAGAGGAAGGGCTGAAATAGGGATCTTGTAGATCGGATTGCGGGTTTGTTATTTTAAAGACGGAGATGGGCGTTGGCTGCCACATGTGTGATATCAGTGGTAGTTGACCTACCCCGTTGGTTCAGTAGTCGAAAGCGTGACTGCTGATCATGCGGTCCCGGGTTCGAATCTCGGGTCGGGTCGTAATCAGTTATTGGTTTTTCTGTCAAGAAATTCCCAGTAGCAGCCTGAAATTGGGAGGTGCAGTCACCCCAGTGCAGTGCCTCGGAAAGAACGTCAAGCCGTTGATTATGCCCCTGATCTCTCTCCGGTCCGGTCGTGTCGGATTGCCACCCCATCGGACTATAGAATCTCATCTTAAAAGACACCTGTGCCTGCGCACTCACTCGTGAATATATCCTGTCCTGCGTAGATAGCTTGGCTCCGTTGAGACTGGCCACCGTAAACGAAATTCGGTCTGGAAAATATTATTATTATTATTACTGGTATCAGTTGCTGCTTGTGGGGACTGATCTGAATTTTTACGTCTGTCGAGCCTTTGGGTCTTATTAAATCTAATTTTGTCATAAACTTCATTTGTTGAATTTGAAAAAAAAACTCCGCTTTTCTCCGATCAGAGAAATCTCATTTTAAAACGGGAAAGATTAAGAATATGACGTTTGACCAACGAAATTTTCCTACATAAAAGAGATTTAATTAAATGACAAAGTAAGTATTCAAAGTCTCCTAGCGCGGCTACCATTTCGCCTTATAAGCAACAAGCTGTCCCTTCAATACATCGGCTCAATCATCTATAGATCCTATATTTGTTTCATGCAAGTTATGGCAGCGCAACTAAATCCATCACATCACGGCATAAAAAAGACAAAGGAACTTGTTTGAAAGTCTCAAAGCTGAATACATATCTATCATTCTCTCAAATCTTTCCTGCTATCACCAATCCACCTTCTTACACGGTAAAGTCAAACTGTATATGGCAGCGGCCATTGAAGTAATTTGTGTACGTAAGTACATTATATTTCAATGGGCTGCACCCACGAATGGCCGCCCTCTACCGGGAAAGGGCAACGCTTTCACAAAATATCACCGTAATATAGTAGCTTAATGTTTTCGTATGGTGAGTGTAACAACCGGAAACTTTTTACTGGTAACGAAGTATTCCATCTTGCCTCTTTGGTGACAATATATTTGCATTTTAATGCTTACTTACTCTTTGAAGTATTATGTAGGTACTTTATATAACTTTACCACAGCATTTGCTTATGAAGCTAAACTGTGCGTTCATTTGTTACCCTTAGTTATATAAAAACCCTGCTAAGAGAGGAATCATCTCAAAACCTTTAATTTGTATGATATTAAAAAATGCGACAACAATTTTCGCGCCTTTATTATCAAAGTCCAAAAATTTTTATGCCTACTGTAATTTTATTTTTAATTATATCAATCAAGTCACGTACTCGAATTTGCTGCCAGCAATTTAGTAAATTGTTTTATTTTTTAAATTACGCTATAAATGGTTTTAGAGTATGATTAATTGTATAAATTATTTGTAATCTGTACTAACGCAGTTACTATCCCATTATTATGTGTCAGTACTATGATGTAAACTTGATGAATGTATTGTTCAAGGTATTTAATTGCTGTTGTATTATTACAAACATTCCGTGTAAAGTTATTTATTTACTAATTTATTAAATTTTCTCTAGGCCATTACTGTGTGGCTTAGTGGTGTAAGAATACGTGATCGCTATATGACTCGGGACCTTGTTTCGAATCCTAGCCAGGAAAACTTTCGTCTAAGCACATACCACAAACAAAGAGAACCCTGGGATATGCCTAAAAAATTTTATCACTTCTTCTCTATCTCTACATAGTATAAAACAAAGTCGCTTCCCGCCGTCTGTACGCTTAGATCTTTTAAACTACACAACGGATTTTGATGCAGTTTTCATCAATAGACAGAATTATTTAAGGGGAAGTTTCATATGTATAATACATGCATATTATATCTATGCATATAATAAACCTGTACAAAAGTCATGTCTGTAATTCCTAATATATTCTTGAAAAAACAAGTCCAGGGGACTAAATAAAGGGTGAGGCCAAATTAGTGGCTTTTAGAATTTTTGTCTGTCTGTCTGTCTGTGTATTCCGGATTAACGCAAAAACTACTGGACCGATTTACATGAAATTTTGTATGTAGGTAGTTAGTAACCCGGGGCAACTTATAGGCTACTTTTTATCCGATTACGGAACTTCAAAAAAGAAGGTTAAGTATTTTCCTTCCTTTAGATGTTAATTTTCTATTATATCATAGTTATAGCCGGGATGACGGGTGTTTTTCGAATTAATACCATATTTATAAATAAAGTTTAAAATATAGTTATATAACCTTGGTAAAATAATTTGAAACTACACCGATTTAGCTATCAAAACAGCGCCATCTATCATCGAATGGAAAAAGTAGTATATTTTGCCTTCAGTTACTAATAAATGAAATAATATAAATAACTTACATTTATATGTTTTAATGATTAGATTTTTAAAATTATTTAAAAATTTTAACTTTTATTGAATAAAATTACTTTTACGGATTTTATCACGTTTAATTAACTTATTTTATTAAATTCTAACATTTATTTTTTAGTATTTTTGTTATTTTATTTTAAAAGTGTAATAATTTCAATAGTGACGTCTATCAAAAACTTGAAAATTGTTAAGGTTTTTATTTCAATTACTAATCTATAGTAAAGTGATTAAAACTGGTCTGTCTGCAATTGTTGCAAATTTTTCATTATCGTGTCGTGGCCAGATCGTAGAATTGATCATATATCATAAATAAGTCTATTATTTCGTGAAATGGTGTGGTAATTTCATGATATTTAACACACTTTGTTGACCATGTCTTGATATAGCTTGACCAGATCAATGAATAGAAATCGTTTGAAGTTATTAATAACTAAACACAACGTTGCTATATCATGATATGGTCATATGACGATATTATTAAATCGTTTTTTACCGCTAGCGGCGCTGATAGCGTATTTTTTATCAGAAAGAGAACTTTTAACAGAATTAACATCACTTTATGCCTTATTAACATAATAAATAAATGTTTGCTTCTATCGCTGATATTACTAGATAGTATAGTTTTGGCTTTCATTATTTCAGCTAATAATAGCGCCATCTATTTACTTCTAAATAAACTAAAATGGTAAGTCACTGATAAAATTGAATAATAGAATACTACTGAATATACGATGTAAATAATTGAATAATTTACATTACATTCATCCTGCGTTGGAATCAGCGCAGCGAACACTTTTTTGGCCAAAAACTCTGCGGCCTGTGCCCAGTAGTAACATATATGTAAGCTGCTACTTTTTGACTTTTCATGGAGCAATACCTATATGCAGTTTTTATTTCATTCATATTTTCGGGTATGTTACTTTTCTGTTTTCACTCTACCGTAAATATTAAGGGTTGCAAAGATGAGTAGAACTCATTATCGTCAGCCCATCAAAAGTACACTGAAATGAACATAGGCCTACCCCATAAATTGTCAAGTAGCTGGATATTCACTAAAGTTGCCACGCTTGGTAGGCGAGTTGGCAACCGCAGCTATTATTATTTTGATCTGTTGTCAGGAAGACGATGCTGCCCATCTCCTGTTTGTTTTCCTATGTCGCCTCTTACGACGGGACGATATGAGGTGGCGGATTCTCTTTCACCGCCACAACAAGGCGAACAATTTTCTACTCCCGTTCATGAGTGTAGTGCTCCTCACGTCCATTGTGAATGAAATTTATAAGGCATAAAACTAATTTTAAGGATTTTATCGTGTTTAATTTTAACTTTTTTAATTCCCGATGTTTTGGGCACTTTACAGCACCCATGGTCACGGGAGGAGCGGGAGGACTGAGCTGTTTGACGACCTGATGTCATAGTTGAAATAGAATAGAATAAGAATAGAATATAATAAATGAAGTAGTATGATTGGGTTTGAATATAATTTTATTAATTATGGAGTCCTTAGCAGATGGTTGCACTCAGCCATCTTCCCTATTAAAATTAGGATATTTTTAATTTCAATAGCCTCGCGAATCATCATTGGTAGGAATCGGTGTTTTATTGCAAGGATTTGTTGTCTATCAGATCCGATATAATGGTTGGGACGATACTAAACATGTTGACATATTTTAAACTGCCCGGAGCTTCGGTGCTTTACATCAACGATATGTTCTTTTACTCGGGTTTTTATGGAATTTTCCTCCAAGATGCGTAAAAAATCCCCACTTAAAAATAGTTAAAATTAATGGTGATAAAATCCGTAACATTAGTTTTGTTCCATGTGTAGTATTTATTATTATAGAACTGCATTTATGAAATGGTTTAAGTCTACTCGAATTAAAAAAAAAAATATCGACATGTATTTTATAGTGCCAATCAATATTAAATAGGACCAATGATATGAATAAAATATTTCAAATAAAAATTATACCGTAAATTGATAGAAGACCATGAATTCATCATTATTTTGTTAAAACTAAATTAACTTTAATTATGAATGAATGTAAAGAGTAAAATACAAATAATAATAATAAATTTACATAGGAAGACACGCCCGATATAAAAATAGTAGGTGTTTCTAGACATATATATTCACGTGTTCCTGTAGCTATTATATCTATGTCAAATACCAATCATCTACGTCTAATAGTCTTTTAGAATTAAAAAAAAATCTTTGACAGACATAGAGACACAGACACCGAGGTGACTTTGAAAGTGATCGAATTTTTCTAAATTTGCCACGGAACAGCATTTAATGTTCTTAAATTCAAGCTCACGCGAGCGAAGCCGCGGGTAAAAAGCTAGTATATTATATAGTTCTTATGTCCGTGTATATGTGACTGAACTCCTAAACGGCTGGACCGATTTTGATGAAATTTTGTGTGTGATTAAGTTGATTAGAGAATGGTTTAGATTCACAATTGGACCCGGTAGGTGGCGTTGTTGTCGAGATCCAGAAATCAATCGTACGAAGTCGGGGTGGATCGCTATTCCTATACAAGGTGGAATAAACATCTCGTTTAACCCAGAACACTCAGATCTGTGACAGGAAGCAGAGGCTGGTAGTGGTACCGTTACCGTTACAGCCTGTTAAAGTCCACTGCTGAACATAAGCCTCCCCCATAGGTTACTTCATAGGAGGGATATTTGCCATAGTTGCTACGCTTGTCAATCGGGTTGGAAACCCCAGTTTTTATTTTTAGTCGTTATTAGGAAGACATCTGGTACTGCCGTTGTCAATCCGATGGCAAAGCATGAAATTTACAGTCACCTAATGGTAAGTGGATGCTGTGGCCCATAGACATCTACATTTGTAAGAATCCAAATGCAAATACTTTGTCACCCCTGAGGACTAATATAGTATGCTTCGTTTCCAGTAAAAGGGTCTCCGGTTCTCTACACTCACCATACGAAACACAACAGCATTAAGCTGCTATTTTCAATAAAAAAATATAAATACTGTGAGAGCGTGGTGCTTTTTTTTTATAGGATAGGGTGACAAACGAGCACACAGTCTACCTGATGGTAAGTGGTTGCTGTGACTCATAGACATCTACATCTATCCTCGATTAAGAATGGAGATGCAGATGTGTTGTGGTTGAAAATCTTACACCCTTTTTTATAGGATAAGGGTGACAGCGTGGCTCTACCACGTAAAACCCTGAAATTGGCTCTATCATCCACCTATTGGAACACAGCAGTGAGTACAGTTTAGCGGCAGAAATAGAAAAGAGCGTTGTAATAACCTGGGCGCTTATGTAAAAAGGAGTCCTACCACTTAAGAAATATAAGTATATTATGATCTTCTTTTTAACCGACTTCAAAAAAAGGAGGAGGTACCTAATTCGATTGTATTTTTTTATGTGTATTACCTCAGAACTTTTTTCTAGGTGAACCGATTTTGATGATTATTTGAAAGCTGGTGCTTCTCCTGTGGTCCCATATAAATTTGATCAAGATGTGTTCAGTAGGTTTTGAGTTATCCTTAATAATGCGTATTTAATTGACTTCGACTACATTGATGATGTTCTCATTTTATTTATATTGAAGTCGGTTGCATATTTTATTTTTATTTTACCACTACCACACAAGAAATTGACATGTAGTTTACTTACTTACTTACTACAGCCCATAATAGAACTTACTCGCCCATAGAACGCCACAAAGTACGGTCGTTAGCCACCCGCATCCATCGACTGCCTGCATATTTCATCAGATCGTCACTCCATCTAGTGGAACGTAGCCCAACACTGCGCTTATGACTACTTGCTGTCATTCGAGAACCTTTCATACCCATCGGTTGTCGGTTCTTCTAGCTGTATGGCGCAGGGACATTGCCACTTCAGCTTACGGTCCGACTGATACTGTTGTTTACAAAGGCAGTAATACCTACGTAATTAATTATGCGTATTTTTAAAGCTGTGTATATAACTGTTTGTTGTTCCCAATAAATAAAATTAAAATAAAACATTGATTTTCTTAATGCGAAGTTGAATCGAGCTCAGTCCCATAATAGATGGTTTTGGTTTCTTTTTAGCTTTTAGGATGTCTACAGAACTGTACAAGTTCCATTAATGAGAATATTTCTCGACGGCACGAGCCGCATATTTCCTTTTGGCGGTCCGTATGTTTAAAGATTTATGCTAATACAGTACTCTCTCGCTAATCCGCCACCATAAAATCCTAACCATCGGCGGATTACTGAAAACGTATTGATTTCTTATATTTACGCGAACACTACACATTGAATAAAACTATGTTCACGGATTCTATCGCGTTTAATTTACTTATTTCAATTCCCGACGATTCGGGTGCTTTACAGCAACCCATGGTCTTGGGGGGACTGAGATGTTTGACGTCCCGATGTCATAATTTGCCCGGCTACCTTCAGTTTTTGAATATTAATTTTTGATTCGATCTACGCAGAATGAGCTGACTGTATCTTGAAGTCTTGCAGTGGTATGCTTGGGTTTGGATTTAGTTTTGTTAATTATAGGATCCCATGCAGATGGCAGCACCCATCCATCTTCTCTATTGAAATTAGGATGTTTTTTTAATTTCAATAGCCTCTCGTATCATCCTTGGTAGGAATCGGTGTTCTTTTGCGAGGATTTTTGGTCTATCAAATCTGATGTAATGGCGGGGATTGACATTTATTCAATACTAGCTTTTACCCGCGACTTCGTCTGCGTAGATATTATACTTTAAACCATAGGTGATCTATCAATAATCGCACTTTCATAGTAAATTCCATCACACTCTTTAGGGATAATTTCCGTGATCAAAGCTATCCTACTTCATCCCCGGACTGAAAATATCTCAACACCAAATTTCATCTAAATCGGTTTAGCAGTTTAAGCGTGAAGAGGTACATTTGTTCACGCGGCGATGAACGATATTTTCCCCACCTCGCCCGCAATACGCCTGACCGCCCTGCGTGCGCTGGACCGCACAATTTTATATCGTCGTTACTTTTAAAATATTTGACCAAATTACGTAGTTTAAAACACATATTTATCTACTTTGAACATCAGAAGCGATTTAAGTATTTATTTTGACAAAATCCATTTGTTACGCCAAAGTTATACGCCAAAATAGCTCGCAGATGAAAGATTTTTTCCAACTTACTTAACACTTAGCGTTATATTTTGACCAATTTACATAAAATCTTTATTAATTATAGCCTATGTGTTGTTCTGATGTATGAGCTATATAATTGTAAAGTTTCATTAAAATACATTCAGTAGTTTTTGCTTGAAAGAGTAACAAACATCCATACATCCATACATCCTCACAAACTTTCACGTTTATAATATTAGTAGGATGCTAATCTTATTAATATTATAAATACTAGGTGGTAAGACTTCTTTTCTGACTGTTAGACCGTCCGCGTAGGTGCCATCGTCTTACCTATTACTGCCGCCAAATAGCAATGTACTGTGTTCCGGTCCGAAGAGTATAAGGAGTAAGTATAAATTACATGAAATTTTTTTTCGTGAGAGCCGTGGTAGCTCAGAGGCTAAGCGCTCGCTGTAAATTTCACAGTACGCGAGCAACCCGGGTTCGATCCCCGCCGGCACCAATGAAATTGTTAATTGCAATTTTGAGTGCCGATTTACCACGTGCTCGGCGGTGAATGAAAACATCGTAACAGTACCCTGCATGTCTGTGAAATGGAAAAAATGTTTCGAAGACATGTGAAGTTCGCCAACACGAATTGGGGCAGCGCGGCGGACTTTACCTTGCCCTAAAACCCCTCAGAAGTGAGAGGAGGCCTGTGCCCAGCAGTGGACTTATATAGGCTGTAACTTAAAACTTTTATAAATTACATACAATAAGGTATACCATCTTAGTGAACAACGAATCTGTAGCATCTTTTTTGAAGATAGCTGCAGTTCTCCAAGGACTGCAATATATTTTAATATGAAACGTAATAAATATTTTAATTTGAATCTCAGCGACTTGAAAATGCAGCCATAAAGCAGTGGGACGTTATATCGTTTTGTATTTCGATTACGGAACCCTAACAATTTTTGATATTGATAAGTTGGGTGGTGTAGTTAATGCTGCTAATATATGCGCACACGCATCGTGCTTGACATTTGGAATGGGCATCTGCAGATGCGATAAACTCCGAAGGATAACTGGGTGGATTCCAATAAACCGTTAACTAGTATTCCTTACCGGCGTTTTGTTTCCATTGCTTGATATAAGCCTTGTTAAAAATGGTTTATACAATTTTAAGAGCCACGCTGCAACTATATTATGGTAGTACAACGAATGGGTCGGCTCGACCGGCAGGACCACGCTCTCACAGAATACTAGCGTAAACTAGCAGTTTATTTAATGCTGCTGTGTTTCGTATGGTGAGTGTAGAGAACCGGAGACCCTTTTTACTGGTAACGAGGTATTTCATCTTAATCCTCAGGTGCGACAACACATTTGCATTTTGATTCTTAATCGAGGATAAATATGGGCCACAGCATCTACTTACCATCAGGTGGACTGTGTGCTCGTTGATTGGTAAAATCTTATATAATATATAATTTATAAAATCGTTGGCGCGTCTGTCGGTGATCGTGTAACTTCTGACCGATTTAATAGATGTAGTCATATTCACACAGTGTATTTGTGTTGTTGACCCGATAGTTCATAGCTATTTTAAAAACGATAGGTGGCGTTGAAATCAAGTCAATAAACAAATTCTATATTTATAGACTCAAATGACACATATTCACGGTATATTACATTAGTTTAGTGCCAAAAGTCACAAAAAATAAACTCTATAGGTGGCACTGTGGTTGAAAATAAATGTCATGCTGGGTTCTTCGCTGGTTGTTTTGAAGACGACTGTCTCAGATGAAATGTCTCGTTGCCAGTAGAAAGGGTTTCCAGTTTCACAGTTGTATGCTCTGTCCTGTAGCTATAATAAATTAAATCACGTGACTCTACCTCGTATAAAAGATACATACAGACAGTCATACCTATTATTATCACTTACCATTGGAATCATATCCGACAATTACAATATCGCTGATTTTCAAAGCTCCACTAGCGGTCAGGTCGTTCCACACGTCCAGGGCCCTCTTCAGGGCTTTTGGCCTCAGCGGTACCAGGAGCCCAGCGGGCGGACGGAGCCACGAGTCTTCCAGCCAGGATCTTAGGGTCATGCTCTTGCTGACGATTGGTGTTGAGCGAGGTTTCGCATCGTTGTTCCGCTTGTCGAGTGTTTGTTTGGAGTCCGCTGAAAATAAAATTGATTTTAATATTTTTTATAGAATAAGCGTGACATACGAGCACACAGTCCACCTGATGGTAAATGGATGCTGTAACACATATCTACATACAATTTGATTCTTGATCGAGCATAGCTCGATTAAGAATCAAATTGCAGATGCGTTGTCACCCGTGAGGACTAAGATGGAATGCCTCGTTTCCCGTAAAAAGTGTCCCCGTTACTTTACACTCATCATACGAAACACATCAGTATCCGATTTTACCTATATGAGCAGTGCAGGTACGGCTGTGTTCCGGTGTTCCGGTGTACTGAGCCAGTCTAATTACCGACTGTGAGGCATTCCATCTTAATCCTCACACGTGACGACGCATCTGTAGGCTGCATTGTTGGAAGTTGGTTGTAGATATAGCTGGGCTGCAGTAACCACGTGCCATCAAGTGAACTGTAAATTCGTTGACCTTTTGAATTTTTGAAAAAAAAATCAAATTGTTTGCGCTTGCAACTGTCACTGCACTTGTGGCAGTTGCAAAACCAGATATGTATTTTTGGCTATTTTAACAATTCTTCTGTTATTATAAAGCTCATATTTCAGGGGTAGGGCTGGCAAATAAATTTTAAGAAAAATTTCACCACCAAAATATCCTCTGTTTTTGTATTTTTTTTAAGTCTTCGATAAACTATTTCTTCGTATCGTCTTCAGAATCTATTATGTGGAAATTAGTTTATTCCTTTTTGGTTTTGAAGTTGATTTTACTTTATGTTAAAGTTTATATTGAGTACTAGCTCGTACCCGGCGCGGTGCTGTCACAGAAGAAATAATTGTAGAAATATCGTTTTAAATTTGGAACAGCTTATTGTTTAATTAGGAATGATAAATTGAATGATATATAACTTTCAAATAAATTTGTCGGTACGATACGCGCGCCACCTACTGTAAGTTAATTGTACTATGCCTATAACCTTCGCGCAAGTGCAAGCAATAAGTTGACAAAGTTTTGCCGCAATCTGATGAACGATATGGCAGCGCATAAAATACGAACAAACAAAAATTAATTTTTATTTATTAGATTATATCTCTTAACTGATACGGGTAATTTTATTTTATATAGAGTAGGGTTATTTAATTTTCTCGGACTAAAAAAAACGAAACTACGAGCGCAGTACAAGTGGCGACATCTGTGGGGAAAGTTTGCAATTTACTACAAATTTACAACGCGCGTGACGGCCGCCATGTTGCAGGTTGTTAATCATTTCGAAAGTTAAAATTAATG
Source organism: Parnassius orleans (assembly GCA_029286625.1). Taxonomy (NCBI): domain Eukaryota; kingdom Metazoa; phylum Arthropoda; class Insecta; order Lepidoptera; family Papilionidae; genus Parnassius; species Parnassius orleans. Next base: position 1,675,051 of record JAGSMP010000039.1, on the reverse strand, counting down.
GGGGACTGTCCAGTGGTAAATATTAACTTTGGACACCTTGGTTGTTTATTGAGTGGTTTCCCTTTTGATTTATTTACTAGTTAAGCTTTTTGATCCTGCTGGAATTAGGATGTCTGAAAGTTGGGGGAGTGATTTCTAAGTTACCTACTGTTCCTCAAAATTACATTACATTCATTCATTGTTCATCCTGTGTGATTTAGTCTTTTATCAATTAACAAGACTTTGACATAGGTATGACTAATTACATTATTTAAAAAGTAAATATAATCTATATGTTACGCGTGTGATATTAGATCCTGGTGATTACGAAAACAATTATTGACTTTAAATCTTTAAAAAGATAGTAATTAAATTTACGGACCCCGTGGAGGACTGTGAAATTAAAAGTCGTGAGTTCGAATCCGCCATTCGACTACTGTGCAGAACTGTTTCTAGGCAGAAATAATGTAGAGGCTGATATTAACTCCAACGGACTCCTAGGATAAGTGACCTCCTTAACCGAAAACAAAAACAAGGGTTTGTCCGTGGAAGGATTAGGGGAGATCTCCCGCCGGTCAAGGTGATCAGACCGTAGAGCGGCCGACTGTTAGTACAGAGCAGTTCTATATATAGCGCAGTACTTTGGAACTTTGATAGCGTGATTTAGGCTTCGGTGCGTTTCGCTTGTGGCGCAACAACAGCGCCGCCATAAGGTTAATTCGAATGTTTTTATTGTATGTAACACTCATCACCCTGCTGTGTGTTGTTACCCTTACATTCAATGTCAAAGTCAAAATAAAAGTCATTTCAATGTCAATTCATGAGTAAAAACAAGATGGTTTAGAAATGTACTTTTATTTTGAGCGCTTAATAAGAAATTGTTGCTGCCCATCTCCCGTTTCAGTTTCCCTCTGTCGCCGTCACTAATGGGAAGATATGGGATAGTGGATTTCCTTACGCCGCCATTTCACGGCAAACACTTTTACGGTGTGCTCTTATAAATTTTAATCATACTTTTTTTGAGTGTGATTTGGATGCTGTGGCTCATACCTACATCTATTTTCGATTATAAATTAAAATGCAAATGCGTTGTCATCCCTGAAGACTACAATGGGCCTTCTCGTTTCGAGTAAATAGGGTCTCAGGTTTTCTACACTCACCATACGAAACATAGCTGAGTTAAGCTGTTGGTACGCTGGTATTCTTTGAAAGCTTGGCCCTTCCCCGGTCGAACCGACCCATTCGTGCTACAACCATGATATAGCTGCAGCGTGGCTCTACCACGATTCAATGATAACTAAAATCGGTTTTTATTTTTATAAATAGTCAATTCAAAACAAAAAGATACGACATTAACATACAGCTATCAGTTTTTGGGATCCTCTGTCCAGGATTTTCAAACTGGTCTTCAGCTTCTACGGCAGATTCTAGAACTTCCATGCTGTCACTGGCTCGAGTTGTTTGCGGCGTCGCCGGCATCTCTGTCTGGAAATTAAATTTCATGTATGTAGGTATGTTAGGAATGTGTTGTCATCAGCCTCATCATGCTGTCGACGGCGTTAGTTTAGTGGTTGCAGTGTCTGTGGCGCCGGTATCGGGTTTGAATCCCACATCAGTCTTATCACCAGTTGCTATTTTTTTGAAGTTTATTGGAGTTTACTCCTTAATTATTAAGAATCAATTTTCATTTATGGCCCGCGGTACTGAAATTAGATGGGTAGCGAAAGCGCGTGCTAACAAAAAGAGAAGACGTTATGTTGCCCCTCCGCGCAACAATTTCGCGCATCTTATACTGAATGCGTTTAAAGATAGCGATAATGCTAGAATTTATTTAATAGTTAAAAGTTATTAGTTAAAAAAAATTAACTAATAATTTTCATGGTTTATTTATTTATTCTTTATAATACGACATAATACTCTCCCAGTCAACCCGAGACGAAGTAATGTGATAGGTGCCTAAAATAAAAAGCACATAGTAAATAATTCGCGTCCACTGAAAACTAGCGCAGTTGTTTCGCAGTGTGAGGTCCGTTTACCTAACAAACACATGAGGAACGTATTTTTTACCGTAATTTATAAATATATATACTTTGTAAATGTCAAATTGTTGTTCTTTTTTTTAATTTTGTTATGGTATTTTAATTGATGTGTCTAGAAATGTTAAAATTTAAGTGCCTAATGATGTTTGTTGCAATAAATGTTTCTTTCTTTCTTTCTAAATATATATATGCTATTGTAAAAATATAGTAGATGGTGTAGCGATGGTTAAAAATATTAGTTTTTTTTTTAATCAAACACAAAGACACTAAGTTGACTTGGTGTTTTTTTCAAACATAAACCAATAACAACCCTATTCGCAAATATCATTCGTTATCTCGTTAAGAATAAAGTAACAAACGGCACTAAATTGTGAATACACAATTAATTCAAAATAACCCCACAGCTTCTTAAGCATTGAACTCCAGTCGCACTTCGGGGCTGACACGCACCATTATTTTGTACAAGTAAGGTTGATAAACGACCTCTAAGTCCATCCGTAAGTGGATGCTGTGGCTGGAGTTGCCAACCCTACTATACACCTTTATTTTGCAATAACCGGCCAAAATCTGAAACATTCTGTCCTATTTATCTTTTAAATTCAAAATGTAATGGTAATGCATTAAACTGACTCCTGAAAATTTACTCGTATTTTCAATAACTGCAATAACGGTATATCATTATTTATATATTTGCACTTAAGTTTAAAATTTGGCTACTCTTTGAAAAATAACCCGGTATAATATAGTATCCTACTATATTAGGGGTCCGAATACTGAATTTTGTAAGTAAGCAAACAAATATATTTTTATAAAGGCTGACCATAGCGTGTTGCTGTTAATAAATGCACTAAGTAGCAAAAGTATTTCATTAAACTAAAATATTCATTTGAAATAGACTGTACAGCCTATGTTTTTTTTTGCTATCGACTATATTTTTATATGCAAAGCCCGGAAATACTATATTTGAAATAAAAATGGTTGGCAACCATATCTGTGGTCCAAAGACAACCACACCTGTCCATTATCGTTACAGTCTATCAAACTTCACTGATGAATAAAGGCCATCCCATAGATTTTCTCATATTCATAGTTGTGACACTTGCCAGGCTGGTTGGCAACCGCAGTTTTTTTTATTTGTTATTATAAAGACGCTGCCGCTTATATTCTGGTTTGTTTCCCTCTATCATCTCTTACGACACCCGCGGGACGGTATGTGGTAGTGGATGTTCTTACTCCGCCACTTCACGGTAAACCTGCCTACCTATCATCGATTCAGAATTAAAATACAGATGTGTTGTCATCCCTGAAGACTAAGATGTGATGCAATTATGTTGCCATTTCACGTTGGTATTCTGTGAGAGTGTGGTCCCCCCCCGGCCGAGCCTGCAGCGTGCAGTGCGTGCAGGTAGTATGTTCTTATACGCAACTGTACGTATTTACTTTCTGGGATATACTCATTATTTTTCAGCAGCCCGATAAAGCTCACTACTAGAAATGAGCCTCTTCAATTGAAAGGACGATTTATCTTAATCGTCACGCTTGGCCAATTTCAATATGCCTATATTGACTATCGCAGTATCAGACGTGATCACCTTTGACGCTCCTACCCGCCGCTGGTCGGCTTTTGTGTTTCGGATCTTAGCATTTTACACGTGGAACATACTCTTTGCGGACTGAGGCAGCGGGTCTAAGGGAGGCGAAGCACTCGCTGTAAATTACACAGTGCGCGTGGAACCGCTCACAGAATACCAGCGTAAAATAACAGCTTAACCCTGCTGTGTTTCGTATGGTGTGTGTAGAGAACCGGAGACCCCTTTTACTGGAAACGAGGCATTCCATCATAGTCCTCACGGGTGACAACGCATCTGAATTATGTTTCATAGTCAAGGATAGATGTAGATGTCTATGGGCCACAGCAACTACTTACCATCAAGTGAACTGTGTGCTCGTTTGTCACCCTTATTCTATAAAAAATAGGGCGTTTTCACGTTGAACACACAAACGCCCATAACTGTCATTTTTGTCCGCAGTCGGCTAATGAGTGCAGGGCATGATGCCATTATATAACATATATATGTTCGTGTGCACGTAAGTGCAAAGCTTGCGTAATCGCACCGTAAACGTGTTTGGTTAATTATTTGTAAACGTCTGGTGGGTTCTATGTGAATATATTAATACCCGTGCAATGACATAGCATTGAGATACTGCCGCTTGTCTTCAGCACTCCCCCCCCATCTTTGCAAGTAATAGTAAAGGTACGGCCGTTATATGTTCCACTCCTGGGCATATGCCTCTCCACATTTCTGAGAGTTTTAGGACAAAGAAATGTCTACCGCGCTGCCCTTATGTATTATATTGGCGGACTTTACATGTCTACGAAACATTTCTTCCATTTCACAGACATGCCGGTTTCTTCACGATGTTTTCCTTCGCCGCCGAGCACGGGATAAATTAGCACTTAAAATTGCAACTAACAATTTCTTTTATCGGACCCGGGTTGTTCGCTTACTATGAAATTTACAGTGAGCGCTTCGCCTCTAAGCTTAAAGCTTCGCGCTTTTAGTATAGAAAACTGACATCATATATTGTAATAATAATTTAAAAAAAATACGATGACATTAATGAATTAATCTATATATTATATTTGATAAAGATATCGATTATTTGATAAATATATTTAAGACTTATATTGTACACCTGAAATAGGTAGACTATGGAGCACAAATGTACATAACATAATCTTAAGATCAAATTTAATTTTACCTGTAGTCATGCAATAAATATTTCTGATTTGATTTGATAAGCTACCACGGATCTTTTTTTGCAAATATCTTAAAATATTTACAATAAGTCTTTGCGTATTATTTATAAATTAATAAAACAATATCATGCATATATATATATATGCTTGTAAGCCAGTGATGCCATATGGATCTGAGACGTGGTTGTATTAGAAAGTTCAAGGTCACTCAGCGAGCTATGGACAAGGCTATGCTCGGAGTTTCTCGGCATGATAGACTTCGTAAGGAGGATATCCGCAGTAGAACCAGAGTAACCGACATAGCGTAACGGATCAGAAAGACGTATAGGTCGAAGAACCGACAACTATTGCAGGGTAATAGGTGTAGCAGCCTCGTACCAGTAAGCTAAGTGTAGGGTGGGATTAAATGGAGTGACGGCCTGGTAAGAGAGATACTGGAATCCGATGGTTGTAAGTGGCTAAGGACCGTGATTTGTGTCGTTCCTTGGGGGAGGCCTATGTTCGTTTGTGATATTTTTAAAGTATCATTACTAATTGATTTCTTATATTTACGCGAACACTACACATTGAATAAAACTACTTTTACGGATTATATCGCGTTTAATTATCTTATTTTTTATTAATTCACGACGTTTCGGGTGCTTTACAGCACCCATGGTCACGGGGGACTGAGGTGATTGACGTCCCGATGTCAGAGTTAATCCGGAACACCTTCAGCTTTTTTAATTATTAATTTTGGTCCGATCTACGCAGAATGAACTAACTGTGTCTTGAAGTCCTGCAGTGGTATGCTTGGGTTTAGTTTTAATTTTATTAATTAAAGGATCCCAAGTGGTAGTACCCAGCCTCTCTCTCTATTGAAATTAGGATGTTTTTTAATTTCAATAGCCTCACGTATCATCCTTGGCAGGAATCGATGTTCTTTCGCGAGAATCTGTGGTTAATCAAATCTAATGTAATGGCGGGGGCCGTCTAGGATATGATCATAAACTGCAGACTTCCCGGAACGTTGGTGCTTCACGTCAGCTATGTGTTCTTTTACGCGGGTTTTTACGCAAACAAAACGATCCATAAAAACGTCGGGAATTAATAAAAAATAAGATAATTAAACGCGATATAATCCGTAAAAGTAATTTTATTCAAAGTATCGTTACTATTAGAAATTAAAATTTATAATTTAAAAAATGTTTTATGCAAGGTTACCATATGGTTCTTGTTTCTAGATTTGAATAACAACCGCAGTTTGAGAAATAATGGTTTAAATGATGGCAAACACTGTGTTTCCGGTGTAAAATATCTAGGAAGGAGACCATGATGGCACAATTCCCAAGTAAATCCGGAAGTTGCGATTAGCTAATTACACAAACAATTTATCATGAACTCACCTGCATTTCATCGTCGTTGCGCGCGCTGTGATTAAAATAGATATCCTCAGGCACAATGTCTTTCACTTTGTAAACATTATTGTCTATCGTAGACAATGAAACACCCTCAGTAGCGTCAGCAGCATCGAACATGGTTAATTCAGTTGCGTCATTATCGGTTTTGTCATTTGAATTTCTATTTGGTTGACTGTACTCATTGAAGTCTACATTTTCCTCGCTTGAATTTTTGAGTCCGAGAGTCTCTGGTATCTCTGATTCGGACGTTGCAGCTGTTGTTTCTATAGTTTGATTAGAATCTATTGTTCTTTCTAGAGATGCGTTATCTGCTTCATTATCAAAAGATAACTGCTGAAGATAGCTATAGATTGCCTTATAGGAGATATATGCCATAGTTGCCACACTTACACGTGGTAAAGTAGAGCCATCCCGCAGCTATATTATGGTTACAGCACGAATGGGTCGGCTCAATCGGGGAAGGACCGCACTCTCACAGGATAGCAGCGTAAAATAAAGTGACAAACAAGCACACAGGTTAACTGTGTGCTTGTTTGTCACTTTTATTTTATAAAAAACTTCCCGGGCGGCAACCGCAGTCTTTTACTATTTAGTTGTTATTGGAAGATATTGCCCATCTCCTGATTGGTAATGGGGTAGGTAGTTGATTCTCCTACGTCGCCACTGTACGGCTTAATACATTAACTATAAGAATAATTACTTATATATTATAATATATTCTAATTCTTTTTTTTTGTAATAGGTACTAAGTGTGTGTGTGTTTTTAAACACATATATGTGTACTCTTTTTCCCTGTATCTTTTTTCAATTGAATCCGGTAGGTGGAGTTGATGTCGAGATCCAGAAATCAACCGTGCGAAGCCGAGGGGGATCGCTAGTTTAATAATAAAACAAAAATGCTGACGGTTTTTGCTACAGCTCAGTGAAACCCCAAATGGGTCCCCGAAAATTCGGGGACCACATTCTGTCATAACGATCAGTGAGTCACTCCCCGGTCCCTTCGAGTTATTCCGAGTAATGATGCAACCTAAAGACAGGAGCTGTTTTAAATTCGCTAGCGATTGACCGCGGTTCCACACGGATTTCGATAAGTATGTAAATATTCCAAGTATTTTCCAAGATTTTTACGTGGTAGAGCCATCCTGCAGCTATATTAGTGGTATAGTTGTAGCACGAATGAGTCGGCTCGATCGGGGAAGGGCCACGCTCTCACAGAATACCAGGGTAAAATAGCAGCGTAACGCTGCTGTGTTTCGTATGGTGAGTGTAGAGAACCCTTTTTACTGGAAACGATGCATTCCATTTTAGTCCTCACGGGTAACGACGCATCTGCATTTTGATTCGCAGACGAGGATAGATGTAGATGTCTATGGGCCACAGCAACCACTTACCATCAGGTGGACTGTGTGCTCGTTTTTCATCCTTATCTTATTAAAAAAAACTGTGCTGCTTGGTGTTAGATGAAAGTTGGTATCTTTCTTACAGTCCTAAATTTTATCCCTACATCTTCCTTAAACCATTTCACAAGCCCATTGCTGATCATAGGTCTCCTCCAAGTAATGCCGTTAATCATGGTGCTGAGCCACCTGCATCCGTCGACTTCCTGTCTTACCAGCTTGTTACTACATCTAATGAGCGGCCGCCCTACACCACGCCTACCGGTATGATTCTGCCACTTGAGGACCTATCTTCCCCATCGGTTATCGGTTCCTCGAGCTATATGGGCCACCGCCTTATAAGTGCATAGTATATTTCGAAGTTTTCCAATCTCATACAAACAATTTACTCGATTATTCACACCTTTTATTTTGTTTCGTAATAAAAATTATTCACCTTATAGTGATTCATTCCGATTCTAGACCATGAAACCAGTTTCATATATTTAATTTTATATAGCCGACCCAATTTGAATGTTTTGAAAACGTTCATTTGTTTGTTGTGATTTTTTTCCGTGGTGGCGCCATGACCTTCTCACGAATATTTTATTTGTTAGTTTTGTGTGACTAAAGTTTTGTGTATCTAAGGTCTTGTTAAGTGCACTTGGTGGCATGTGGGTACTTGCAGCCCATGGACATCTTCAACCTCAACCTGTTTCAAACGAAGAAGGCTAAAGAGGCGTTTCATCTTTGAGGACTAAGGAAGTAGAGAAAGTAAAATTACAGGCTATATACGTCCCACTGTTTGGCACAGGCCTCCTATGTTGCAAGGAGAAATCAAAAAACACTTATAGGACATCGCGGCGGACATTTAATTTCTCTAAAAACTCTTACTGAACTGAGAGGAATAGCCTTCCACCCAGCCCAGCTGTGGGACGTAAAATGTAGGCTGTAACTTTAAATTTACTTAGGTTATAGTATCATTAACAATGTTGTGATAATCCATCTTATTTTCTTTACAAAATACTTTTCATTTTACTTTTTTCCTTGCTTTTTCGGTAGATTTTTTTATTATTTTATTAAAAGCTCATGCTTAGAGTACACGATAATATCTTGTAAAAAATTAGCTCTTTTGGGCGCTACAAATCGATAATAAACAGGTAAAGAAGTCAAGAAATCTTCGTAATGACTGTTTGTTGCTAAATCTATATCTATATCTATACAAATAAATAAAATTGTAGTGTCTGTTTGAGTTTGTAATGTAAAAATAACAGTTTTTACTAAAAGCATATGAAAGTATATCCGCTGGCGGTCAAATTCCCGCCAAAACTCCCTATGGAAGTTTTCGGCGTCTATATCACGTTTGTTGCAGGGATGTTCGATGTGTTTAAAAAACATCGATGATGACATCGATTTCGATATGAAAGGTTCATCGTCAATGCCCGATATTCATCGACCCCTCCATTGCCTAACATCGATTATATTTGCCGGCGTAAATTGCATTTTTTATTATTTTACTGTTTCGAAGGAATGTAATATGTAACCGATAACCCTTTTCGGTTACGGTTTAATGTAATAATCGCACTCATTTCTGTGATATTACTCACACTTCAACTCGTTAAATCGATGTTTTTTTTTTATAAAGGTGAAGTGACAAAAGATCTTACAGTCGACCTGATGGTAAGTGGTTACTGCTGTCCATGGAAAACTTCATACAAAGAAGCCTACAGATTCTTTGTCACTCCTGAGGACTAAGATGGAATGGCACGAACTGTAATTATACTTTATTTTAATAAGGTTATTTCAACATTTGGAGTTTACATACAATAATTCACAAGGACAAACATCCAGACACGGAACAATAATTATGTGTAGGCCATACAAAACTTATTCCGTGCGGAGTGCGAACCTGCGGCCCTCAGCGCTTATTCGTAATTCACTGCCCCACGGAGCAGAGGCGTAGCGTGGACTAATATAGACGTGGGCGAAGTCGTATCAGCGAGCCCCCTTTTCTTTCGTCCCCAAGATCTACATACCCAAAAGATCTATCCTACCAAACATGCTTTGACACGACATGCCTACTCATAGCTATTAATTCCTGACTGTCTCGTATTCCGTCAATCTAACGGTCATCAAAACAACGGCCTCCACTTAAGTGCGTCCCAGGTAGTTGCAACGGTCGCACTTAAGAGGGGCTTCTTGCGAGACCCTCTTTAGTGCGACGTTCTTTTTCAACCGTAAAATTGATCAATTTAATTAGTCATCTGTGGTAAAGTCTGGGGGCATCGCATTTTAAGGGGTCTCGCGAGGCCCCTTAAAGTGCGAGGAGGAGTGGCGTAGTTAGGCGTGGGCCCACTTCGCCCACGCATAGCTACACCACTGACACGGAGCCTTCGATACTGGCTCTCTATACCCTTTAGATCGGAACACAGAAATGCGAGAACTGCTATTTGGCGGTAGAAATAGAAAAGAAGATGGTACACTACCCAGACAGACTCCTAGGCAAAAAGGGAGCCTCCTAGAAAGCCGATGTTAGGACTTTATTGTCCAATAACTTGAAAGTAAATAAAAGAATGACTTCTTTAGATATTCGATATTAACAATAGAATATGCAGGTGTACATTTCTTTTATTTATCTTATGGGATTTCGTTACAATTTATAGATAATTATGTTGTTTAAGTGTGGTCTTAAACTTTTGGCCGGCAGTGTATATAATACTAGCTGTGCCCCGCGGTTTCACCCGCGTATATCACGCGTCTGCGCCTCGCGACATGCGAACTTCGAGAGAGACATCACGACGGACGGTTGCTGAATCAACAAAGATTTAAAAAGTGAAAAATGTTACTTAAATTACATGGTTAACGTAATTGGTGCTTATGCATGGTACAGGTACTGATATAGCCTTGAATACAATATTATTGCGCGAGATTAGTTGCATTCAATTATTGCCATTTTTGATGAAAGAAACTTGCTGAGTGTAAATACATAAAGTATCTCTCGGATGAGATTCTTACTTTTGTTACATGTTTGAAAAGGTGACGTGAGGGCGAGGAGGCAGAATCGATTGGAGAATAAAATATGCCAACAGCATCTACCTGGAGAGACTCCCCGCATTTCTTACAGATGGTAGAGCTCTATATGGCCTTGCTGGTTCGGTGCTGCCTCTGGGAACCTTACTTGCCCATCTGTTGTTGTTTCCTTAAGGTGTTACTGATCCGCTGGACTACGTTAGCTTCTCTTGATTTTTGTTTGTATGTTTTATCATACAGAGAAACACCGAGTAGAGCCATCTCCATAACTCGTAATCTCCACATCTACATATGTCCTCGATTAAGAATCAATAAGCAGATGGGTTGTCACCCCTAAAGACTAAGATGGAATGCCTCGTATCCAGTAAAGAGGGTCTCCGGTTCTCAACACTCACCATACGAAACACAGCAGCATTAAGCTTCTATTTTACGCTGGTATTCTGCAAGCGCGGGGTGCTTCCCCGGTTAAGCCGACCAATTCGTGCTACAACCAGAATATAGCTGCAGTATGGCTCTACCACGTACGTGTCTGAACTTCCTCAGACCACGTTTCGGTCTAGGTCGTCAATGGTAACGTACTACTTTCTCTTAATTAACTCATTGCAAAAGAGGAGGAAAAACCGACGCTTCCTTCATTGCAAGTATCGTGAAGATATGGACGTAGCGGAGATTTCTTTAACAATTTCGTAGTTGTTTATTATTTACCTTTCAGAATCGAACCCGGGCTTCCGCGTGGTTAATTGATATACAAACTGCATCCTATAGTTACGGAATAATTACGTACTGCATCTACGTCATTTAATTAATTCTTGGCATAAAGATGAGTTGTTTACTCTTGTGTCACCTAGCTTTTAACTGGGCTTTTAACTGGATTTTTATGTTAGTGTCAACTAGGGTAGATGACATTATACGTCATAAAAAAATTACCAACCTTTTCTAACATTTTGTAAGCCAGTGCTTGACCACAATTCCAGCTGGTGGTGAGTGGTAATGAAGACATTGATCGTAAATCGCACTCATAAATAATCGCATCATATAATATAATTTGAATTAGCTAAATGAGGAGGAGCCGTGGTAGCTCAGGGGCTAAGCGCTCGCTGTAAATTTCTCAGTAGCGAGCAACCCGGGTTCGATCCCGCCGGCACCAATGAAATTGTTAATTGCAAGGAAAACATCGTAAGGAATCCTGCATGTCAGAGAAATAAGAAAAAATATTTCGAAGACATGTGAAGTTCGCCAAAACGCATTGGGGCAGCGTGGCGGACATTTCCTTGCCGTAAAGTTATTCTCACTTCTGAGAAGAGGCCTGTGCCCAGCAGTGGGACGTATATAGGCTCATTCGTACCACAGCCATATATATAGCTGCAGTGTGCTGCCACTTAAATTTTATTTAATCTAATAAAATTATCTTTATTGTAAGACATCTTAAACTGAGAGTTACAAAAGACAATCATAACTCGCTGTCATATCATTCTATAAAAAATAAATAAAAAACTTTCCACTAGTTGTGGTCAGAGATATTTGTAAATCCAAGAGCTCGAAAGCGCTACGGCTATAAGTATTTGACTGCGGCGCTAAGGTTCGCGGGATCGAATCCCGCACGGAACAGTTACGGGTCTGGATGTATATCCATATTTATTTTGTATGTAATAATCAAGCACGATGAAGGAGTTTCCAGTGTGGAAGTAACGATTGTATTAAAAAGCGAAATACAAATTGTGCGTACTATAAACGTCGCTATAATAAAAATGTCCGAATACTTTTGCGTTCTATTTTTATGACGGATTCCGTGAAACCTCAAGATCACGATCACTCAAGAGACGCACCTTGCCTTTATACGGAGAACTCTGCGCAATTGTTTGAGCCAACGTTTGTAGTGTTGTATAAAGTTATACCAACAAAACATGAACCCGCTTATTTAATTTAAAGGAAGTTATATATCGATCTTAGTACTTTTACCTATTTCTGCTGATTGACAGCATTGCGTGCACTGTTGTTTCGATCTGAACGAGATCTCGCTCCTGTATTTTATTGAGAACCTTATCCAAATTCAATAAAGGAGGAGGTTCTCAATTCGACAGTTTTTTTTTTGTATGTTACCTCAGAACTTTTTTCTAGGTGAACCGATTTTGATGATTCTTTTTGTATTTGAAAGCTGGTGCTTCTCACGTGGTCCCATATAAATTTGATCAAGATGTGACCAGTAGTTTTTGAGTTATCCTTAATAATGCGTATTTAATTGACTTCAACTACATTGATGATGTTCTCATTTTATTTATATTGAAGTCGGTTGTACAAATTTTTAATTTTTCCCGCTTGTTTGTTAAATAGGTTATACTTCAGAGGTGGTCATTAATATGGAGCAAAACAATTGATTAAGTTTTTAATAAGACCACAATAAGGTTAACGACAATATGTTCTCAGGAACATTAAAATCGTCCTCTCAAAAGGGAAAAAAAAACTTTTAACAAAAAGTAGCACCGACTTCAGAAAGTGAATTTTTTTCTTATTTGTTCTTTGAAGCCAGTTTTTACTTTTTGTTAAAATTTTTTTTTATTACGCAAAAGCTTTTGGCCAAACATTGGGTTGTTCGGCCGGTTCGGCCCAAGTATAATGCTCCCGGAAAGGCTGACCCCGGAATGTGTAATTGTGTCCTTGGCCGTACGTGTTGTTGAATTCTGGTCGCGTTGTGCCGGCTCGCTTGACGTGAGCCAGTATCATTAATCTCTTGCGAGATTGTTACGTGCAAACGAGTCGTTCGATCGTTTCGCTGCGTACCTTTTTACGCGCGAAGCACTAACTGCTGCATTATCCTCTCATAAACGTAACCAGTTTTTACTTTTTGTAGGTTGACGTGGTAGAGTCATACTGCAGCTATATAGGCTCGACCGGGGAAGGACCACGCTCTCACAGAATACCAACGTAAAATAGCAGTTTAAAGCTGCTGCGTTTTATATGGTGAGCGTTGAGAACCGCCGGAGACCCTTTTTACTGGAAAAGAGGCATTCCATCTTAGTCCTCACGGGTGACAACGCATCTGCATTTTGATTCTTTATTGAGAATAGATGTAGATGTCTATGGGTCACAGCAACCACTTACCATCAGGTGGACTGTGTGCTCGTTTGTCACCCTATCCTATAAAAAAAAATTTGGTGAGTGTTCAACCTTAAAAGGTTGAGAATTCCTGGTATAGAGGAATTAAAGTCCCAACTTTAGAAGCTATAATGTTGAATTTTTTTTAAGTGGGTTTTACATTTGTGTAAAGTTTAATTATTTTACCTGTTTGAGCTGAGTAAGGAATATTACAAGTTTAATCGCTACTAGAATGTCATCTAAGTGGTTACATAAAAAACATCATCCCCAATTTTTCCACCGTTATGACTGACTGTAAACCAGACAAATAGTTGTTCCGTGCAGGATTTCAACCCGCAACTAACAGCGGCGCGGACAAACGCATCTATATACTACCGAGCGGCATTTTAACCAAAATTTTTATAAGTGCGCCTCATTTTAACCAAAATTTTTTATAAGTGCGCCGAAAATTGAATTAGGCATCCGAAATTCAAGGACCCCTTCATTTCCATAAATGCACGCGATCCTAATATTTAACAAAAGCTTTTACATAAATAATAAAGATTGAATACTGAAGTAATAAGAATTTGTGAAGATATCAAGTTACATACATAAAAACACAGTCGAATTTAGAAACAGAAACAGAAACTTTTTTATTCAATATAGATTTTATAATATAAAAATTAATATTTGTTTGTTCGTATTTTATGCGATGCCATACCGTTCATCAGATCGCGGTAAAGCATTTCATCTTAGTTCTCAGGGATGACGACGCATGGAGGATAAATGTAGATGTCTATGGGCCACAGCATCTACTTACCATCAGGTGGACTGTATGCACGTTAGTCACCCTTATCCTAAAATAAAAAAAAACTTTGTCAACTTATTGCTTGCACTTGCGCGAAGGTTATAGGTATAGTACAATTAACTCACAGTAGATGGCGCGCGTATCGTACCGACAATTTTTTTATTTGAAAGTTATATATCATTCAACTTCAATTAATGTATTATCATTCCTAATTAAACCATATTACTCTTCCAAATTTAAAAAGATATTTCCACAATTGTTTCTTCTGCGGCAGCAAGGCGCGGGAAGTCACTCTTTTGTTTAATTACCACTGGTTCCGAAAAAAACCTATGTCCTGGGAAGAACCAGCAAGAAACCCAACGTGACATTTAAAAACCTCCAAAGAACCTCCTCCTTTTCTCTCTTTTGAATACTAATCCACATCTGAGTAAGTTAGTGCGTATGAACTTATCGAACCGAACGACGGTGTCGACTTGGAACAACAGCGCTTTAAAATTTAAAACACCCGGCATCTCGCTTTGAATTCCGAGCGTGCTCTACGTACGAGACCGTAGTATTTTGTTGGGGCATGTCGTTGCAATAAAATAAATGGTTAGTTAGGCTAGTGGTTGTGAACGCGATTGGTGATTCGAATCCCGGGTCGAACTAAATCAGATTTTGGGTTTTTCTGTCAAAAAATTCTTAGTAGCAGGACAGAGTCAGAAAGATGAGGGTGATTTACTACATCCGTGCCATGGATAGCACGTAAAACCGTTGACCCTGCGTCTGATCTCTCTGATGTTGTCGAATCACCGTCCCATCGGACTATGAAAGTGAGGGAATAGAGGGTGCACCTAAGCTTGCTCATATGTTCGGGCATGGACACTATAATCCTGTCCTGCGCAGATGGCTAGTCTCCGTTGAGACTGGCCGCCGTGACCGATATTCGGTCTGAAGGGCATTTTTTTAATAAAAAAGACACATTCATTGATCTCATTTGAATGTAAAGTCTCTCAAAGTTAACAAGTATCGTGTGACCTTGACGAGGTCATATCGTATCTCTCTTTACATCTAATTTAAAATTCATACTTTAAGTTAAGGTCATAGATCGGGTTGGAATTTTTTACCGAGCGAACATATGGGCAGATGTGTTTGTCCTACGTTGCCTTGGATATAGGTTATATAGAAAGAAAGAACAAAGTATTTAATTGAGGATAATTTTAATTTTAACCGTGTAGAATCGGTGTAAGTATATCCACTACCCCATATCTTCTCCTGGAAATCGCAAGAGACAACAGAGCAAATTAACCAGCAGATGGGCAGCAGCATCTTCCTGATAACAGCTTAACAATAATAAAAAACTACGATAGCCGGCCGCCTACGTAATATATCAGCAATGGAAAATAAAAAAAAAAAATTTTAATAAAAAGGTAAAGCCTAAAAGACTTTAAAAAACGAAGAAAAAGAAAAAAATAATTTCCACATATCAGCTTCTGTAGTCGGGACTTTCATTCTTCTATCCACTACGTCTTAGCGCCGACTTTAAAAGATATTTTTTAATTTTTCATAATCCAGTGCTTTTTCAAAATCCCACCAGCAGGGCTAGCATGGGCAGGAGACAATTTTATCCCCGGGTAAAGGAGAAAATGGTTATCCCCTCGCTTAGTTTTATCCACCCTTAGAGCATGGGTACACCTTTGGATATAATATCCACAGTAGATAAAATGGGAGATAGACTTAGACTTCGATAGATTTTTTGTATGAATATAAACTTAAGTCCACGTCTAATGAACTAGGATAAAATTGTCCCTTTCAAATGTCATAAAGGATAATTTTTATTTTCATTTGGTGGAGCCAAATGAAAATAAAAATTGCTACGGACGGTGGATATACCTATGTTCACTCGTTATGTCAAACGGGATATACTTCTCCCCGTTGCCGTGCTTTAGCATAACGACAAGATAATTTTATCTCTTGTCAGTGGATATAATCGGAGATAATTTTTGTTTCCAGCCCATGCTAGCACCACTTACCATGGTGGTAAGTGGTGATGCAGCCCTAGATGGTAAATCACACTGTCTTAACGTAACAAAATGTATTATATGGAGATCCATTACAGCTTAGAAAAGTCCACTGCTGAACATAGGCCTCCCCCATAGATTGCCTCATAGGAGGATATTTGCCATAGTTGTTATGTTACTGTTAATTTAATAATTTCATCTCTCAGTGGGTCATGTGCTCCTGGTAGATTATGTTCTATACATCCATCTATTACAGCCTATAAAAGTCCACTGCTAAACATAGGCCTCCCCCATAGATTGCCTCATAGGAGGATATTTGCCATAGTTGTTATGTTACTGTTAATTTAATAATTTCACCTCTCAGTGGGTCATGTGCTCCTGGTAGATTATGTTCTATACATCCATCTAGTACAGCCTATAAAAAGTCCACTGCTAAACATCGTCTTCCCCCATAGATTGCCTCAATTGCCATAGTTGTTATGTTACTGTTAATTTAATAATTTCACCTCTCAGTGGGTCATGTGCTCCTGGTAGATTATGTTCTATACATCCATCTATTACAGCCTATAAAAGTCCACTGCTTAACATAGGCCTCCCCCATAGATTTTTTTTTGGAGTTTATGGCCTGGTATCTAGACCTTTAGGCCAAGTCTTAGGTATTTTTATTCGGTTTATTATAATTTCCCCAAATGTTTATTTATCCTTCATAGTACACTGCTTCACAATATGTTGATGCGTCACATTGTGCACAGCCCTTGGGAGATTTTGACCGCAACTTGAGTCAGCAGACAGCTGACAGTTGGCGATGGTATCTCGTGGCGCCTAAGCAGATAGACACCTTATCTTGAGAATCACATCACCATCAGAGCACTTGTTTCACCGTTTCCACTAATAGTTCACATGCGCAGACACTTAATACACAAAATCGCACCACTTTTACATATCAAAATCCACTTCAAATCATTATTCAAACAATAATACAGGAGCAGCAAAACGCCGCCGATCAAGTTCCCGCCAAAACTCCCTCCCCCATAGATTGCCTCATAGGAGGATATTTGCCATAGTTGTTATGTTACTGTTAATTTAATAATTTCATCTCTCAGTGGGTCATGTGCTCCTGGTAGATTATGTTCTATATATCCATCTAGTACAGCCTATAAAAGTCCACTGCTAAACATAGGCCTCCCCCATAGATTGCCTCATAGGGGGTTGCCATAGTAGCAACGTTTGGCAGGCGGGTTGGCAACCGCAGTTTTATTATTTTGAGTCGTTATCAGGAAGACTTCTCCTGTTTCATTTCCCTTTGTCACCTCTTACGACACCCACGGGATGATACGCCACGGTTAATTACATGGAGAAATTTTTATTTAGGTTCTTTGATGTAGGCTCTTATGTTTTACTAAAAGTAAAATTTTTATAGTGAATGAAATAATAATTGTCAACAAGTATGAAGGAAATGTTTTAAGTGATTTACAACTTTAACTTAATCGGTCCTTGATAAGGTTTGTGAACCTTGTAAAATTAAACGAGTGTGTTATATGAGGAGGTTCTGAATTGGACTGTATTTTTTATGTATGTAACTTGATATCTTCGCAAATTGTGTATCGATTTTAATGATTCGTTTATTATTACATAGATCATTCAAATGAAAGGAAAAATTATCATCCCTCAGGCTAGAAAAGTAGGGGATGAAGTTTTTAATGTAAGTATTAAGATAACATTCTAGTTTTTTTTTTGAGCTTTTGACAATGCTTAAAGTTACAGCCTGTATACGTCCCACTGCAGGGCACAGGCTTTCTCTCATTTCTGAGAGGGTTTTAGGGTAAACAAGTGTCCGCCGCGCTGCCCGTTAGCGAACTTTACATGTCTTCGAAATATTTTTTTTATTTCTCACCTGACCCTGAGCTACCACGGCACTACCATTGCTAAATCTACTCAAAATTGACAAAAATCAAACATTAATAATAAAGTAATAACGACTTCCGTAAACTGTAGCTTCTGATGTCGGGGCTTAAATTTTCCAATGTTTTTTTTTTATCTAAGCACTGATTTCAGAATCTATTAAATTAACTGTGGTACATAACTATTTTAGTTTAAATATTAGTTTTTAACCGACTTCAAAAAGGAGGAGGTTCTCAATTCGACTGTATTTTGTATGTGTTACCTCTGAACTTTTTTCTAGGTTTTGTACGTGGTAGAGCCACGCTGCAGCTATATTATGGTTGTAGCACGAATGGGTCGGCTCGACCGGGGAAGGACCACGCTATCACACAATACCAGCGTAAGGTAGCAACTTAATGCTGCTGTGTTTCGTATGGTGAGTGTAGAGAACCGGAGGCCCTTTTTACAGGAAACAAGGCATTCCATCTCAGTCCTCAGGGGTGACAACGCATCTGCATTTTGATTCTTAATCGAGGATAAATGTAGATGTCTATGGGCCACAGCATCTACTTACCATTAGGTGGACTGTGTGCTCGTTTGTCACCCTTATTCTATATAAAAGAAAGGTCAACCGAATTTTGGTTGAACTAAAAATTTTTTTTGATGGTTCTTTAATTTGAAAGCTGGTGCTCATGATGTGGTCCCATATAAATTTGATCAAGGTCTGACCAGTAGTTTTTGAGCTATCCTTGATAATGTGTATTTAATTGACTTCGACAACATTGATGATGTTCTAATTTTATTTATATTGAAGTCGGTTGTACAATATTTTTAATTTCACCACTTGTTTTGAAGTTAAGTATTACTTTTTAAAGTTTAATTATTAAGTTTTAAAGGCTTGGAGCCTTCGTCATTCTACCCTGGGTAGGGAGTTATTAACAGGTAATTTTTTTTAAATAATGCCTATATAAAATAAAAGAATGTACTTTTATATTTAGAATAGAATAGAATTATTTTTATTCAATATATATTACAAGATTATACAAAAATGGGCTTATAATTGGCTGAAATGAATGAAAGAATTAATGAATAAAATAAAGTCGCAGCCTATATACGTCCCACTGTTAGGCACAGGCCTCTCCTCATTTCTGAGAGAGTGTTAGGGCAAGGAAATGTCCACCGCTCTGCCCCAATGTGTTGGCGGTTTCATGCCTTTAATTTAATTTATCAAACATGCAGGTTTCCGGACGATATTTTCCGTCACCGCCGAGCAAGTACTAAATCAGCACTCAGTAAGTAAATAATTAAAAATTAAAAAATTTGTACAACCGACATTAATATAAATTATTAAGAATAACTCAAAAACTACTGGTCAGACCTTGATCAAATTTATATGGGACCACACGAGAAGCACCGGCTTTCAAATAAAAAAAGAATCATCCAAATTGGTTCACCCAGAAAAAAGTAATGAGGTAACACACACATAAAAAGAACATACAGTCGAATTGAGTACCTCCTCCTTTTTGAAGTCGGTAGAAAAGTAAGTGCCGGTGGGAATCGAACGCGAGTTGCTCGCGTGCTGTGAAATTTACACCGAGCGCTTATCAGCCGAGCTACCAGGGCTCTAGTATATGGTATATAACTATATAGTCATACTTATTGAAATTAATTTAAAGCATAATTGTGTAAAAACCAATGATCAAGAAAAACTATCTTGGGTAGAACCAGTAACAAACTAAGCGGGACTTTTTTATATGAAATTTACAGCGAGCGACCACGGCTCTGATATATAGTATATAAGTATATAGTCGAGTAAATTACAAGAAGCACTTATTGAAATTAATTTATGCTTTAACAAATTATGGAAAGGAACCTCTGTCTTGGGTAGAACCAGTCAGAAACTCAGCGGAACTTTATCATATTATTTTTAATAGTTTTAAAATATGATATTACTTATATGCAAAAATATATAACGTAATTAGCGTACTTGTCAATGTTTATATTCCACACCTAAAAGACATATCGCTAGCATGCACCTACCTAACAAACTATCTAATGTCCTCGCTCGATCGCACAAAAAACTGCACTGTGAAACAAAAAAAAACACTATTAAATATGTCGATCGATTCAGAGCACACGCGACGCGCGACCGCACCGTACGGCGATAGTGACCAAACTGTCGGCCACTCTTGCGCAGGTGCTTTTAATGATGAGGGACAGGGGCTCATAACTTGTATTTCGGAAAGGGCCGATGTATGTGTACATTAAAGAGCCGTGGTAGCTCAGGGGTTAAGCGCTCGCTGTAAATTTCACAGTACGCGAGCAAAACGGGTTCGATCCCCGCTGGCACCAATTGAAATTGTCAATTGAAATTTTAAGTGCTGATTTACCACATGCTCGGCGGTGAAGGAAAACATCGTGAAGAAATCTGCATGTCTGAGAAATAAGAAAAAAATATATCGAAGGCATGTGAAGTTCGCCGACACGCATTGGGGCAGCGCGGCGGATACTTCCTTACCCTAAAACCCTTTCAGAATTGTGAGGAGGCTTGTGCCCAGCAGTGGGACGTATATAGGCTGTAATTTTAATTTTAACATTTAATTGTACTTTTTGTACGTAGAACCACGCTGCGGCTGTAGTATGGTTGCAGCAAGAATAGGTCGACTCCACCGGGAAGGACCACGCTCTCACATAATACCAGCGTGAAATAGCAGCTTAATGCTATTGTTTTTCGTATGGTTAGTGTTAGTCAGGAACGGATACCCTTTTTACTGGGAACGAGGCATTCCATCTTAGTCCTCAGGTGTGCCAACGCATCTGTATTTTGATTCTTAATCGAGAATAGATGTAGACGTCCATAGGCCACAGCATCCACTTACCATCAGGTAGACTGTGTGCTCGTTTGTCACCCTTATTCTATAAAAATAAGATTTATGTAAATCTTTCAAATAATACAAGATTCTTTCATTTTTTAACCTATTTCAAAAAATAAGGAGGTACTCAATTCGACTGTATTTTTTAATGTGTGTTACCTCAGAACTTTTTTCTAGGTGAACCGATGTTGTTGATTCTTTTTTTATTTGAAAGCTGGTGCTCGTCATGATGTGGTCCCATATAAATTTGATCAAGATCCGCCCAGTAGTTATTGAGTTATCCTTAATAATGCGTATTTAATTGACATCGACTATACTGATGATGTTCTCATTTTATGTATATTGAAGTCGGTTGTATAAAAATTTTAATTTCACCACTTGTGTTGTGAAGTAAAGACATTTGTCGGTTTAAGTACATTTTGTTTCCGAACTCTTCATAAAAATTAGATGTAGTTCGTAAAGGCGACAGTAACCAAACCGTATACTTCGGCTGCAAACTCTGAAAATTATGGGTTCGAATCCGCCATTCAACTACTGTGGTGAACCAAACTTAACAGAATCATTTTTAAGCTAACTCAGAGTTGTTAACAGGAGTATTAGTAACTAGTATTCCTTTAAAAAAATAGCTCGTGGGTTTGTTTTGTGGTGACCATATTGATGGTGATGATGTTTTTCTGTAATGAAATATTGTGATTATGAGGAAGTAATGCAATACAAATATATTTCCTTTCTACAATACTGCTAAAGTATTCTCGAAGTATTTTTGATTTTCTAATGTCTAATAATATAAAGACCCGTGGTAGCTCGGGGGCTAAGCGATTGCTCTAAATTTCACAGTATGCGACCAACCCGGGTCCGGGTTCGAACCCCGCCGGCGCCAATGAAATTGGTAACTAGTAGAGAATGTCTAATGACATTAAGTCCGCCCTTTGCAGTTTCTTATAATCTATTCTATACATTCTATACTACAAATAAATAAAATTGAAGTGTCTGTTTGTAATGTCAAAATAACAGCTTTTTAGTAAATTCATATGAAAGTATATACGGTACTTATAACATAAACACAATTTTTAAAATTTTTGTTTGTCTGTCTGTCTGTCTGTTTGCGCCGGCTAATCTCCGAAACGGCTGCACCGATTTCGACGGGACTTTCACTGGCAGATAGCTGATGTTATAAGGAGTGACTTTGGCTACTTATATTTTAGAAAAATAATTAGGGTTCCGCGCAACATAATTAAAACCCTAAATTACACGCGGGCGAAGTCGCGGGGAACAGCTAGTAAATGCAATAAATAACTAAATTGTCAATTGCAATTTTATTTGAGTTGTAAGTTGAAGTAAGCACTGGGACGTAGGTATATAGGCTGTAACTAACTTACTTTTTATTATATTTAATATTTACGGGCCAGGCTTTAACCAAACCTGCTAAAGCCTATGGGGTCAAGTAATTTGTCATTTTTCTATTATTTACCTATATGACGTGATAGGCCGGAAAAGCGATAGCGAAATTATGGTTTTCCGGCCTAGTTAGTTTATCGTTTTCTTGTGAAGTCATGTCTATGGAATTTGATTGATGTGTGATGTTTTTTTTATAGAATAAGGGTGACAAATAGGGTTGCCGTACGGGTGGCAACCCTATAATATATAGTATCGTACTATATTTTAGTCAATTATTGTACTATATATTATAGAAAAAGAATATAATAAATGCCATATAGCATTAAGTCCGCCGTTTTTACCTTTAGTACAATAAAGTGTATAAATAAATAAATAAATAATACGAAAAATACTATATTTTTATCTCTAATATTATAAAAAATCTCTAATAATAAAAAGCGCGATTGCGCTTTTTATATTAACTGTAACTGGAAGTCTGGAACAAGTAAGTTTTACGGAAAAAGAAATCCGTCATGAATGTAAAATGGAAAGAAGAAAGAAATAGAGCATGTATTAATTTAATTAAAAATGAGTTGTTAGTTGATTTTAATAAAAAATTAGAAATTGCTCAGATTCCTATAATTACTTTAAAGGTTGATGGTCAAAATGGAAATATATCTAAAGATTAAAAATAAATGTGTACCTTTTTTCATGAATTTCCCAAAAGTACTATATTTTTGCATCTTTTGTGGTAAAAATACTATATTTGTTCAAAAAAAAGGTGGCAACCCTAGTGAAAAACGAGCATACATTCCAGCTGATGGTAAGTGGATGCTGTGACTCATAGACATCTACATCTATCCTTAATTAAGAATCAAAATTATTATTTTGAAACTGTCCGCATTTTTTTTGTCAAAACGATTTATTTTTCATTGTAAGTGTATAAATCAGTCTAGTTATAAGATTACCTATACATAATGTTTATTTTGAGTATCTAGTGCAAATTTGTTAAGAAATGGCCAAATAAATATCTCTTTCTTTCTTTCAAAATGGAGATGCGTTGTCAACCCTGAAGACTGAGATGGAATGCCTTGTTTCCAGTTAAAAGGGTCTCCGGTTCTCTACACTCATCATACGAAACACAGCAGCATTGAGCTGCTATTTTACGCTCGTATTCTGTGAGAGCGTGGTCCTACCCTGCCAACGTCCTGACTCTGGACTACTACTGACAATTTCTTGGCAGGAAAATTCAAACACTAATATCTGACCGATCCGGGATTCGAACCGGGACCTCATGATCAGTAACCGCGATTACGACTACAAGACCAATAACGCAGTTTAATAATAAAGGAATGAACACAATTATACTGGATGCGACGAAAAAGAAAATTTTATACGTGGTCGAGCCATGCTGCAGCTATATTAATAGTATAGTTGTAGCACTCACAGAATACCAGCGTAAAATAGCAGCTTAACGCTGCTGTGTTTCGTATGGCGAGTGTAGAGAGCCGGAGAACCATTTAACTGGAAACGAGGCATTCCATCTCAGTTTTCAGGGGTGACAACGCATCTGCATTTAGATTTTTTATTGAGGATAGATGTAGATGTCTATGGGTCACAGCAACCACTTACCAACAGGTGGACTGTGTGCTCGTTTGTCACCCTTATCTTATAAAAAAAAACTAAATACGAATATTGGAAAAGGCCACAATAATGCAATTTTTTAAAGAAAACTACAGAAAGATTTTAATATTCTAAGAAAGATCTACATAAAAGACAATTGTTATGAAAATTTTCGAGGATATTATGAAGACTATTTACACTTCTATCATTACAGATGCCTGGAACTTATTAAGGCTGATTTCATTTCAGAATACGTAATACCAACATGAAATAGCAGTTTGCTGCTGTGTTGCGTATGGTGAGTGTAGGGTACCGGAGACCCCTTTTTACTGGAAACGAGGCGTTCTATCTTAGTCCTCAAAGGTGACAACGCATCTGAATTTTGATTCTTAATCGAGGATAAATGTAGATGTCTATGGGTCACAGCAACCACTTACCAACAGGTGGACTGTGTGCTCGTTTGTCACCCTTATCTTATAAAAGAAAACTAATATGGGAAAAGGCCACAATAATGCATTTTTTTAAAGAAAACTACAGAAAGATTTTAATATTCTAAGAAAGATCTACATAAAAGACAATTGTTATGAAAATTTTCGAGGATATTATGAAGACTATTTACACTTCTATCATTACAGATGCCTGGAACTTATTAAGGCTGATTTCATTTCAGAATACGTAATACCAACATGAAATAGCAGTTTGCTGCTGTGTTGCGTATGGTGAGTGTAGGGTACCGGAGACCCCTTTTTACTGGAAACGAGGCGTTCTATCTTAGTCCTCAAAGGTGACAACGCATCTGAATTTTGATTCTTAATCGAGGATAAATGTAGATGTCTATGGGTCATAGCGTATACTTATAAAATAAAAGTGACTTTTTTTATAAAATAATTTACCCTTATTTTATAAAAGAACAATCTCGTATACACAAATACTTATAATATCTACTTACCGTTACCGTTACGACCTATTAAAGTCCACTGCTGAACATAGGCCTCCCCCATAGATTACCTCATAAGGCAATATTTACCATAGTTGCCACGCTTGGGAAGCGGGGTGGCAACCGCAGTTTTTACTTTTAGTCCGTTATTAGGAAGACGTTGCTGCCCATCTCCTGATTTGTTTCCCTCTGTCGCCTTTACGACACCTACGGGATGACATGGGGTATTGGATATTCTTACACCGCCACTCCACGTTAATATCTACTACTCTAATAATATCCTTTTTATATAGAATAAGAATGACAAACTAGCACACTATGCTGTAGCCCATATATTTTATATTTATCCTCGATTGTCACCCCTGAGGACAATTACTCTACCCACACCCCTGAGGACTATACTATCTACTTAAATACATAAAAATATTATCTATATCAGGATAAATATGAAATATATATTAATAGAATCTTATACGTTTATATAAAACTGAAATAATTTTTGCAACGATCTTTTAACGTGCTCACAGACTTCTAATTATAATCATTTTAAGCACTTAGTACCATTTATAAATAAATTGCTTGATAAATAAAAAATAAATGTGATTTCCGCTTACAGTCCAATACGATTGGATGTAAAATGGCGTCACTGACGTTTTGCGTAGATCATTTAAGAACATAAACAATTAATAAGTTATATACTAAGTAATTTAATATATAAATATTAGTTGTTAAACAATAAATAGTAATTTTTATTTTGATAGTTTAAAGATAATTTAAATCAATGTAGTTTATACACAGAAATTTGTTAGATACTTACAATTATTATGTCCAAAAAATACGTATATAAAATAATAAATAATCCATGCATAATATTATTATTCATTAATTAGCTACGTATGAGTATAAAATCAGTAATTAAATAAATAACAACTACGTCGCGCATCCGCTGCGGCACTGCAGGACCCCGAGTTAGGTACCTACTGCATAGAAAAGTGTTTCTATGCCTAAAATAAATGTTCTGGGTCTAGATGTGCAATTCATGTACGTAGACCATTCTAGGTCAAACCGGTTCATTCAAAAATTCATCATTACAAGTCCACTGCTCAACATAGGCCTACCCTAAGAAACGCCACAAAGCATGTTCTTGAGCCAACTGACCCTATGCTAGGCTACGAGGTAGGAGCTCTAAATTGCTTACGCGATTCTGAAGTGCCCGTTCGTTCGACTGTAATAATTAATACGTAAAGCATAAAAACAACAACAATTATTGTATAGGTATGTTTCAATCTGAGATGCACTGTTAGCCGAATTAAGAAGCCTAAGGTCGCTCAGTGAGTTATGGAGAGGTCTATCTCTGCGTGATAGAATTCGTAATGAAGTTATATGCAGTTAATCCACAGTTTTTGTTTTATATATCGAATTTCGGTCACGGCGGCCAGTCTCAACAGAGACTAGCCATCTGCGCAGGACAGGATTACGAGTATAGTACAACAGTATGTGCACAAGCACAGTTGCACTGTCTATTCCCTCACCCTCATAGTCCGATGGGACGGTAATTAGACACGACCGGACACAGATCAGGGACACTACTACAGGCCGGCCATAAAGCTCATAGAACCGACAACCGATAAGGAAGAAAGGTTCTAAAATGACTAGCAGAAAATCGATGGATGCAGTTGCGTTAGGACCATGTTTATTGGTATTCCTCTGGAGAGGTATAGCAGTGGATTTTTGAAGGGCTGTAATGATGACGATGACGATGAATATGTGGTTTGTGTAGCTTTTTCGAATGTATAAGGCGACCGTTATTAATCGCGTACCTTACGGGATAGAATACCGGAGTTGGTACCATTAAATACGTTACTAAACTCTTAGGTAAACTCCTAGATAACTCCGTTACCTAAACTCCTCCTTCTTACGCTAACTCCTAGGTGGCAGCACTCCTTTTCTGTCTAGAAGTCAGTCTGGGTAGCTTTCACCCTCTTGCCTATTTCTGCTAATTACAGGCTGTAGGGCATTACAGTACAATACAAAACAATAACTTTATTTCAGGCATCAAGAACTTAAAAATGAAAAACATTGGCCCATAGCAATATACATATATCTTAACCTAACATATATATATATATATATATATATATATATATAACTTTTTCCTTGGCGCGTCCCTCCAGATGGTCAGAAATCGGGAGCTAGAAATGTCTTTTTGTATTTTGCGGTAACCTGGAGTACGTAGGATTTGAAGTTCGTTGACCTATTAGATTCCAGACGCTGCAAATGTAAAGACATCGGATCCTCTATACGGCATCGGCTTCGTTGTTCCACGAAACGCATTTTTGTCCAAACGGGAGATGTAGAGCTGTATGGTGGGCTGCACAAAACGCAGAGTTGTACTTGCGTTTATTTTGGCGGTCCCACGCTGGTTACAGGCGGGTCTCCACTTACGTTTCTTCTCTACAAGAGTAAACCCGTCATTATCAATCTTATTTCGGGTCACCACAGGAGCGGATCTTATATCCACATTCTTTCGTTTTCGACCATAAGAGGGTGCCGGATGTGTGGATTTTCGGGTAACATCCGCAAACGTCTTCCCTTGTTGTGAGGTTGGCTTCGGCGGAGGAGTACTAATAGGTTCAGTCAAGGGCTGAGGTGGTGATACAACGACGACCGAGGTCGCCCTAGTTTCACGGTCATCAACCCGCTGACAGACGGTATCGCGTGACGGAGTCGTAATCATCGGTGAAATATGACTACTATGACAGTTACCGCGTGTCGTATTTTTTACATTCTGCGGCGATGAATTCGCAGGTGTTGCAATTTTGTTGCACAACATAGTGACTTCTTTCCTCAGCTCTGTTGCGGCTCGTTCCGATTCTTCAAATTTGTAACGGATGTCGGTGACTTCGGCTTTCAACGATCTGGTCACGTCTACGTGATCGAACATCACGGGAGGCAGCTTGTTGAGATCACGCGCGACGAAAGTTGGGATGTTATCAGGGTCGGTCTCATTGAACAGCCTGAAGATGTCTTGCAGGTCTTTCTTACCGCGTCCATCCCTGTGACGTGTGATGTGACTGATTTGGCTGCGACTGAATCTGCTAACACCTTCTTCGCTTGGACGATCTCGTTGTCGATGAAGCTAGTCATCAGTATCTGCTCCAGAGACATCTGGTCCATGACGTCCATTTTTTGTTGAACAAAGGCCAGGAACTCGTCAACTACGACAGTCTCGGAGCGTTTAGGTTGACGCGCCTTTTCGAATTATTTTCGTACAGTATGCTTACGCCACGAAAATATTGTAGGTTCGGCATTAGAGCCGCCACATCGTTATGAAGCGACTGCACTGACCGGTAGTAGAATCGCGACGCATTCCACCTTAGTCCTCAGAGTAGACAACGCATCTGTAGCATTATTTGTTTGAAATTGGCAGCAGATGTCCATGGGCTGCAGTAGCCATTTACTATCAGGTCAACGTTCCAATAGGAATCGAATCAATTACTCGACTTTCACAGCTTAGCCATCATCTGAATTAAGGTGACTAAGTATATTCATTCAGTTAATACACTACGTACTGAGCTTATCGAGATATCGTACTATAGTACTCATGAAAACTATTTGTCGGTGCTCTTTGATGATGCGTTTGTGTGACGACTTTGAGGTATAGGCGAAGAGCGTTTTTGCGATTGTTTGTAATTGAATGATATGAGGTACGTGAGCCGAGGCAGCTCAATGTATAAAATAATTAAAATAAATAAAATAAGGTATTTTAAGTCTGTCAACATGCATTTTAGCAGCGAGGCGAACTCTCTCGTAATCGAGGGGAGACCTATGTCCATTTGTGGACGTAAATATGCTTTAACTTTACATTACTATATGATTGAACAATATGTTTAGGTTATAATTACTATTCGATGTGTTCGGCAGATTGTATGATTCGTCACTTTTTTATTTATATTTGCGATTACAGGCATCATCATCATTATAGCCAAGACACAAATCCTTCAATGAACATGGACCTCTCTCAAGTAATAGTCCAGAGCTACCTACATCCATTGACTTCCCGCATGCTTTACCAGGTCGTCATAACATCTAGTAAAGCGTCCACCATCTTACACTCCGTTTACCATTACGAGACTGCCATTCTAGAAACTTTCTTCCCCGTCAGTTGTCGGTTCTTCGAGCTAAATGACTGGCTTATTTCTCATTTACTTTTTATTTTAGTATGGCCGTGTAATGGCGGCGTGAGAGGCGACTGTGGGAATACCAGAAAATCTTATGGCTTCCAATAGATGGCATTATAACCAACTCGTTTCACCAGACGTAATATATCTAGATTTTCGACGGGAAGTAACATTAAAGATGCTCTTATATCTGGGATGTGTATCTGTATCGTAACTTCACTTACCAGACCAGACCGCCATATATAGAAAGAAATCGTAATATCATAATCGTCGTCTCTTCATCTAGTGAGGGGCCACCTTACATTTCGCTTACCGGTACGAGGTTGCGACTCGCGAATCATTCTTCCCTGTCGGTTGTTGGTTCTTCAACTTACTAATACGTTGGGCTGTGTCGGTTACTCTGGTTCTACTGCGGATATCCTCATTTTTAAATCCATCACGCAGAGATCGTAGCCTTCGCATCGAGCATAGCCCTCTCCATAGCTCGCTGAATGACCTAGAGCTTCCTCATACGGCCAGCAACAATTAATACATACAAGGAAAAGACAATATTTTTTTTGTAAACACTCCTCGTTCTAAACTTGTACCATACGTTGATGAGCAAGTAACCCATCATACACTGATTACTAGTTTCCTGCCCCGAATGACAAAACTTTTCCTAGTAAAGCATGTATTGTTTTTCACCGAAACCTTTTTTTTTTAAAGATAGAATCCGGGTAACGCTAAAAACATTATTAATATTTATTAATTGGGCTATACACGCAGTTAGTAATAATAATGAAATTGCTGTCTGTTATATTTCCTTGAAAATGGTTTTATATTAATTAATAGATACAAGCATTAGTTTGCGGAAATCCATTATATCAAAGACTAGCAAGCCTCCCCGGCTTCGCCTGGTTTTGATCTATTAATATGGCGATTTTTGATTTTACAAAAAAGTCTTCTAGTTTTTTAGATAAAATATAGCTTAGATTACTCCTGGCATTGCTCTGTATCAATATGTGGAGTTTCATCACAACCGGTTCAGACTTTTCGAAGATTATACCAGACAGACAGACAGACAGACGAAAAGTTTAAAAATGTCTTCGTCTCATGTCTTAATGGCAAGCATAGCTCCTGAACCCAATAAGAGGCAGTTATTTCAATATTGCAGACATTCACTCCAATTTTATATTTATGTATAGATGTTTTATCAGTCACAGGATCACTTCCATTTTATAATAATTATTCTAGTAGAATTCGCCCGTTGAATTTTTAATTACAAATTTAAAGTGCTGATTTATAACGGGCTCTAAGGTGAAGGAAAATATTGTCAGGATATTTGTGTGTGTAAATTATGAAAATAACCTTTTTTTATTTTTACACACGCAATTTCTTGAAGAAAGGACAAACGAGCATTCGGCTCACCTGATGGTGACTACCGCCACCCATGAACAACACCAGGGAAATTGCAGATGTGTTGCCGGCCTTTTAAAAAGGAGTAAGCTCGTTAAACAAAGAAGTCGTGCTAGAAAGAAGACTTCAATTTACTTGACAATTTACTTTTGAATTTTGAAAGTAAAGTAAAATGACAGCGTTTCTACTTGCCACGACTGGGCACAGGCTCTTCTTCCTGACAAGACTTAATTCGTGTGAGCGGATTTTTTCGTGTCCTTAAAATGTTTTATTTATATTTCTCAGACAAGGTTTCTTCGAGATGTTTTCACGATGTTGTCGCCGGCCTGGGTATTTTACGTCTGACATAAACAGATTGGTGATACCGCTATCTATTGAAAGTCATAAGACAAGATGAGAAGATCTATAAAAACCCGCGTAAAAGAACATATAGCTGACGTGAAGCACCGACGCTCCAGGAAGTCTGCAATCTATTAACATGTTTAAGATCGTCCACGCCATTCCATCAGATTTAATAGACCACAAATCCTCGCAAAAGAACAACGGTTTCTACTTAGGATGATTCGCGAGGCTATTGAAATTAAAAAATCATCTGCATGTGATCCTATTACTAATAAAGTAAATGGAAACCCAAACATTTCATTGGCAAGACTTTAAGGTACTGTATGCTTGTTCTGCGTGGATCGGACCAAAAATTAATATTCAAAAACATAAGATAGCGGGCATCGGGACGTCAAACACCTCAGTACTCCCGTGAACATGGGTGCTATAAAGCACCCGCAACGTCTGAAATCAAAAAAGTTAAATTTGAAAGCGATAAAATCCGTGAAATTAGTTTCATTTAAGATGAGAAGCTTAACCCATAGTCGCCTCTCACGACACCCTCAGGACGAAATGGAATGATGCTTTTATGATGCTTTCAATGAGCTTTCACCATCACCACTCGGCACTTTTATGTGCGCTCGATATTTATAATTTGGGGACAATATACGAGTATGTGATAATAAATCTAATATATAAAAAATAATTTTTGTTTTTTCGTAATTTATGCCCTGCCATATCGTTTATCAGATTGCGGCAAAACTTTGTCAACTTATTGCTTGCACTTGCGCGAAGGTTATAGGCATAGTACAATTAACTTACAGTAGGTGGCGCGCGTATCGCACCGGCAAATTTATTTGAAAGATATAATGTGTATCATTAAATTTTAATGAATGTTTTGTCATTCCTAATTACACAATATAATTCTTCCAAATTTAAAACAATATTTCCACATTTCTCTTGCCGCATCAATGCGCCGGGTACCAGCTAGTTAAAGTTACAGCCTATATACGTCCCAGCGTCCCACTGCTGGGCACAGGCCTCCTCTCATTTCTGAGAGGGTTTTTACGGCAAGCAAATGTCCGCCGCGCTGCCCCAATGCGTGTTGGCGAACTTCACATGTCTTCGAAATATTTTTTTTTCTTATTTCTCAGACATGCAGGTTTCATCACGATGTTTTCCTTCACCGCCGAGCACGTGGTAAATCAGCACTTAAAATTGCAATTAACAATTTCATTGGTGCCGGCGGGGATCGAAACCGGGTTGCTCGCGTACTGTGAAACTTACAGCGAGCGCTAACCATCTGAGCTAGTAAATAATAATAATGTCCTCCAGATCGAATTTCGGTCACGGCGGCCAGTATGAACGGAGACTGACCCATCTGTGCAGGACAGGATTATAGTGCACACACTAGGTGTGCCCGAACACAGGTGCACTCTTTATTCCGACGAGACGGTAATCCCACATGACCGGGGAGAGATCAGGCTCAATAAAAGCCAGTTATTTCGATATTACAGAATGTCAATCCAATTTTATTTATATGTATAGACTAGCTGATACCCGCGACTTCGTCCGCGTTGCTTGATATATTAACAAAGTTTTCGATATGCACAACTGCAAACCTCTATCATTTTATTTATATAGATTAAAGTTTTAAGAAACAACGATTTTTATAAGCACTACGTGTTCAGTGATGTGTGTTTTCTTGCCGCGGAGAAGTGGGGCAAGCGGCGTAGCGCGCATGCGTAGGAGAGGGGAAGTCTCTTCTACTACTGCCTCATGATAAAGTTAGGGCCAGCCGCGCATTTTTTTTTATAGGATAGGGTGACAAACGAGCACACAGTCCACCTGATGGTAAGTGGTTGCTGTGACCCATAGACATCTACATCTATCTTCAATAAAGAATCAAAATGCAGATGCGTTGTCACCCGTGAGAACTAAGATGGAATGCCTCTTTTCCAGTAAAAAGGGTCTCCGGTTCTCTACACTCACCATACGAAACACAGCAGTGTTAAGCTGCTATTTTACGCTGGTATTCTGTGAGAGCGTGGTCTTTCCCCGGTCGAGCCGACCCATTCGTACTACAACTATACTACTAATATAGCTGCAGCATGGCTCTACCACGTAAAAAATATTTGCGCTATTTGCGCGAGCGACCTGATGCTGTTCAGTTGCACCTTGATCAATTGCCCCCCTTAATTTCTATATATATATATATATATATATATATATATATATATATATATATATATATATATCGAAATCTTTGTTTATATATCAAGCAACGCGGACGAAGTTGCGGGTATCAGCTAGTAACTTTATATTAAATGAAGATATCGCAATATTTTTTTTTAGATAAGGGCCAAGTCTTTAAGAAATAAAGCATGCGGGAAGTTTTACCGTGATGCGCGCACAACTGCAAACCTCTATCATTTTATTTGTATAGATAATAATGTATTTATCCGTCAGCCAGATAATGAGATTTTGCCAGACTTACAACCACTGTGCACCGTACTCAATGATAACAGGCTGATCATTCGCAATCGGGGCCGTCATCTCAATTCAATTTATCTGTTAACGAATGAATAGGAGACAGTAGTTAAGTGCGCAACTCTCGCGCGTAAGATTGCTCCACTGCGAGACGACGCAATATGATTTAGTTTCACAAAAGTGCACCGCAATGGGACACCGTCACGTAGCTGTTCGATTATCTGTCTGTATCGATTTTATTTTGTTATCAGGCACGTCGATCTGACGATATATTTCTTATTGATATTTGTAATATTGTTAATATATTTCTAACGTTTGTGGCTTGGAGGGCGTAAGGAAAACCGTCAACCTATCTTTTAAAGCTTTTCAAGCACAATCAAAGCTCGCGGCCGGAACCGCACTTATAGTTGTTTCAAAATCAAAGTTGACTGCTGAATAGGGCCTCCGCTATAGAGTACCACATAAGAGAGATATTTGAACCGCAATTATTTATTATTTAAAATTCTTATCAGAAAGATTAATCAATCAAAAAAGCCATCCTGCCCATCTCCTGATCCAGTTTCCCCTCTGTCGCCTCTACGCGGCGAAAGTTGTTTATCCAGACAGTTTGAAAAATGCCCAATATGAGTAGGCAATATGATGAAATGTATTGAAATAATGAAATTGACCGGCCTTTATGAATAAAGTCCGATACTTATTGGGCAGATTAATAAAACATAGGTTAGGTTAAGTTAGGTTCCCCCCCGAACGGGTTCCCGCCTAGTCGTGGCGGGGGGATTAGTAGCCGTGGCTTGTTAACCTGCGGTGAATTAAGAGGGACCTATATGGCTGACCCAAGGTGGAGGGTCGGCCCGAGGTGGCCACTCCAAATGCGCTTGGCGAGCCCACTTCTAATGTGTGTTGGTGGACTGCGGCGAGAGGGGTGCCATCTCCCCCTACCGCTGCAGCCGAAGTGGAGTCGTGGAGGAAGTGGACTGTTGGTATGGCGATGCGCCTCTCGCCCTATCCTCCGCGACTGTGGTGGGGCCGCACTGTTGTTGTGGTGTTGGTGTGGCTGCGGGGGGAGAGGAGTGTCGGTATTGCGAGGCGCCGCTCTCCCTATCCTCCGCAGCCGAATTTTGGTTGGCGGTGGAGCCATAGACCAGATCTGCCGCTGGGGTCAGGAAAGCGCTTATAAGTGTTGGTTTATTCCTGACCCCATGGCCTCTGTGTATCGGACTCGGAGGGCCGTTACGCAGGTGGAGTTAGAGGCCGTGGAGGAAGGCTCGCCATGTCTTCCTGGTGCGCCTTACTTGAGAAGCAAAACATTACAGAGAATTAAATACCTGCGTAAAATAGCAGCTTAATGCTGCTGTGTTTCGTATGGTGAGTGTAGAGAACCGGAGACCCTTTTTACTGGAAACGAGGCATTCCATCTTAGTCCTCAGGGGTGACAGCGCTTCTGCATGTTTATTCTTAATCGAGGATAAATTTAGACGTCTAAGGGCCTCAGCATCTACTTACCATCAGGTGTGCTGTGTGCTCGTTTGTCACCTCTATTCTATAAAAAAAATAATTAATGAACCCAAGATGTAAGATGACGGACTAAAAAGTATAAAATTGGTTTATGTTTTTTCATATTCTTATATTGTCATCCGATTCCTAGCTATGTTCAAAATATCAAGTCTCTAGCTCATCGGAAGTTAGTTTAAAATCAATTACTAAATCCGATCCGAACAGACGTACACGAAAGCGAGTTAACAAAACCGTGATAAAATACAATAAAAACAATAATCTAAATCGGTCGGTTAAAACCTCCTACATTTTTAACTTATTTAATAAAATAAGATTGGATCCGCAAAAAATAGTTTCGCTCAATGTGAAGTATTTGAGTAATTATGTTTGAGAAATCATTAAATAATATTAACTTGACCTCCGCTCTACCGTTATTACAACATGAAACTATACGTAATTGTCACCGTGTTAATTCGATGACTTATAGACTTTGCTTGCTATTGATAATATTTACATACGTAATGTGTTCATTTTTCTGTTGGGATTGTGACGATTAGTGCATTTTGTTCTTGGTGACATGTTGCCAAAAACAATAAGTTTTTCCTTTTTTAAATACAGCTAGCGATCCGCCCCGGCTTAGCACGGGTGATTTCTAAACCATTCAGGGACCCACTCAAACATACACAAAACATTACATCAATATCGTTTTATTTTTATAGGATAAGGTGACAAAGGAGCACACAGCCCATCTGATGGTAAGTGGTTGCTATGGCCTATAGACATCTATATCTATCCTCGTTTGCGAATCAAAATGCAGATGCGTTGTCACCCGTGAGGACCAAGATGGAATGCCTCGTTTCCAGTTAAAAGGGTCTCCGGTTCTCTACACTCACCGCACGAAACACGGTATTTTATGTATGAGCTAATGGCTGTATTATGTGAGAGCGTGGTCTTTCCCCAGTCGAGCCGAACCATCTGGGTCGAGTAAGACCCAGGATTACCACCAGTTATAGTAGCTGTAGCGTGGCTCTTTCAAACCTGATCACGCCTAATTCTTTCTACTGTAATAGAAACCATCGTCCACCAGAGAAAAACGCCATAATTTTTTTAGACGTAACCAATTTCAACCTAAGAGTATTCGATTTTAAAATCGAATACTCGTAGGTTGAACCAACCGTAACCGGACATTAGTTGTAGCCGATTAAACGTGGTTTATATTTTGTTATTTTATTATAGAAAATTGACTTATTACTAGCGACCCGCTCTGACTTAGCCTGGTTAGGATTTATTAGTATGGTTATTTAAAGACCATTCATTTTATTTTAGGTTCTTTTTCCCACAAAATATTGAGTTTTTGGAATACAATATAGCCAAAACCCCTCCTGGCATTGCTCACTAAAAATTCTTTTTACTGTAAGAGAATCCATTGTCCAGGAGAGAACAACATCATACATTTTTTAGACGTAACCCAAAATTCAATTAGATTGGGAAATTACGGATGGGAAAGAAAGGTTCCCGAAAGGCAGCCTCGTACCGGTAAGCAAAGTTTCGTGTGGTTCCCCTCTAGACGGAGTGACGACCTGGTAAAAGATGCAAATTTATTTTACTTATCTATAATATATGTTTATACAGGGTTATTTTGTAATAATCAACCAAATTTGCAGAGAAGTTTCAGAATAAGTAATATAGGCAAATGGTGAAGAAAAATTAATTTATAAAAAATCTCAAACATTCTGTCCTATTTATCTTTTAAATTCAAAATGCGTGGTAATGCATTATTTTAACTGATTTTACTGCGCACGCACACATTCGTAAGGGTCGATCGGTAGGCAAAAACGTTGTTGTCCATAAATCACATTCAATTTGGGATAATTTCAAATAAAAGTGGAAGCCTTATTTACTCGTATTTTCAAAAACTTCAATAACGGTATATCATTATTTATATACTTGAACTTAAGTTTAAAATTTGGCTACTCATTGAAAAAAATCCTGTATATTTATCAGAGGGATCAAACTGCATATGTATCCCAACTAAACCAGACGTATATATACCTAATAAGTATAATAATATGTATAATAGATTTTCGTAACTTTTACCATAGATTTCGTAATGAATATATATGACGACATTTATCTTATTCTGGCGTATTCGTTACATACCTAATTATATTCGCGTGCTACAAGGTTAAGTGCATTTACAAGGCTCTATGAAAGAAACCTATCTGTTTTTCACAAACGCGTGGATTAATGGTTAGAGTGCCGAATGAAAACGTAATTTTTAATTTAGGATGGATGTGTGCGTATGTGTATGTGTACGCTCGCTCGCATACTTGATTGTGTGCGTGCGTGCGAGTGAGAGAGACGGCGATTGTGTGAGGACGTGGTAGAGCCATGCTGCAGCTATATTATGGTTGTAGCACGAATGGGTCCGACTCGCTCGGGAAGGACCACGCTCTCACAGAATACCAGCGCAAAATAGCAGCTTAATGTTACTGTGTTTCGTATGGTGAGTGTAGAGAACCGGAGACCCTTTTTACTGTAAACGAGGCCTCTTATCTTAGTCCTCAGGGGTGTCAACGTATCTGCATTTTGATTCTTAATATAGGATAGATGTAGATGTCTATGGGTCACAGCAACCACTTACCATCAGGTGGACTGTGTGCTCGCTTGTCACCCTTATCCTATAAAAAATAGATGGAATGCCTCGTTACCAGTAAAAAGAGTCTCCAGTTATCTACACCCACTATACAGTCTCAATGGAGACTAGCCTTCTGCGTAGGACAGAATTATAGTGCTCGTGTGTGTGTGCAAGCACAAGTGCACTCTATTCCATCACTATCATAGTCTGTTAGGACGGCAATCCGACACCACCGAAAAGACTAGCCATCAACGGATTTACGTGCTTTCCGTGGTACGGGGATGAAGCACTACCGTCTTCCTAACTTCTTACTGGAAAACCCAATAAGTGATTTTGGCCCGACCCGGGATTCGATCCTCATCTCGATGACCACATGATCAGCAGGCGCGATTACGACTAACAGACCAACGAGGCAGTCAATACTAATATCTACAATTCACAATTTTGGACAGCAGTTTTACTGACCGGCATACGTGCACATCCCTTTAAACCGGGACATGTCCCGGCGTACCGGAACGAATAGCGGCCTTAGCTTAGGTTTGATATCAGATTCATAACATATTATTATAAATTAAAACACGTATTGAACCTAGGATCCTGAATTAATTAAGCATAGAGACAAGCGACCGCCAAAGGTTATTTTGAACTAGAAATACGGGCCAGATGCTCTTGAATCGGACGCTGACAGTTTTAAGGTTGAAGCGTAGTGATGTTTTTCTGTTTTTGTAGTTAATTCAAACATAAATACAATTAAAGTGTATGGAACATAATATTAAGAACTGTTAACATAAGCAAACCTTTTAAACAACAAGTGGTAAAATTAAAATTTTGTACAATCGACTTCAATATAAATAAAATGACAACATCATCAATGTAGTCGAACTCAATTAAATGCGCATTATTAACAATAACTCAAAAACTAGTGCTCAGATCTTGATCAAATGTATATGGGACCACATGAAAAGCACCAGCTTTCAAATAAAAAAAGTATCATCGAAATCGGTTCACCTAGAAAAAGTTCTGAGGTAACACACAAAAAAAATACAGTCGAATTGAGTATCTCCTCCTTTTTATGAAGTCGGTTAAAATCGCCTCTTAAACCTTCCCTACAGTGACACTAAAAACCTTTACCAAAGAACTTCATGTAGTACATCGATCACACATGGTAAACGACCCCACACTCATTGCTCTCTCTCCCTCTAACACGCGCGCGCACGCACACGTAAGCACGCACGCACACATATACACATACATAAAAATACACCCATCTTTTACGTATAAATGTTGATTTATGTAAAACCTATAATTAGAGGCTTTAATAACTTTTTCAAATAATGATGTAATTCGCACGCACTTAGATACAATCTGTGCTTTGTTTGGGGACCCATGTTGATCCTAGTGGTTTATAACTATTGTGTTGTATACTTTACAATTAAATAAATTTATATATACATATTTTCCGTGAGCCGTGGTAGCTCAGATGGTTAGCGCTCGCTGTAAGTTACACAGTACGCAAGCAACCCGGGTTCGATCCCCGCCGGCACCAATGAAATTGTTAATTGCAATTTTAAGTGCTGATTTACCACGTGCTCGGCGGTGAATGAAAACATCGTGAGGAAATAAAAAAAAATATTTCGAAGACATGTGAAGTTCGCCAACACGCATTGGGGCAGCGCGGCGGACATTTCCTTGCCCTAAAACCCTCTCAGAAATGAGAGGAGGCCCGTGCCCAGCAGTGGGACGTATATAAGCTGTAACTTTTATACATATTTTCATGTTTTTATGGCACCTGCTTGAGTTTCTCTATTATATATACATATTGTATTAGCTCATGGTTAACTGGTAGAGAATACCTAAAGGCATTAAGTCCGTCAATTATACACTTAGTGTGCAATAAAGATTATAAATAAATAAATATAATATAATATGTGTGTTTCTATAAAAGTAAGGGTGGCAAACGAGCGCACAATCCACCTGATTCTAAGTGGATGCTGTGGCTTATAGACACCTATGCGTTTAAAATCAAAATGCAGATGTGTTGTCACTCAAATATGAAAAGCCTCGTTACCAGTCAAAAGGGTTCCCGGTTCTCCTCGCTCACCATACAAGTCGCTCACCACAGCAACATTACGCTTCTATTTTACGCTAATATTCTGCGCGATCGTTGCATTTCCCGGTCAAGCAGATAGTGTGGCGCTACCACTAACACCATTCAAACGGCGGGCACTGGACTTGATATACATATATACTAAAATGGAAAGCCTCGTAATCAGGAAAAAGGATCTGCGGTTCTCCTCACTCACAACATAAGTCGCTCACCACAGCATTCCGCTGCTATTTCACGCTAATATTCTGTGCAAACGAGTTTTACCCGGCCTAACAGACAGTGTGGCTCTATCACTATGCCCTGCGCTTGATATATTATATTCGCCCCGGCTTCGCACGATTGATTACAGGATCTCGACAACAACGCCACCAACCGAGTCCGATTGAGAATCTAAACCATTCTCTAATCAACTTAATCACACACACAAAATTTCATCAAAATCGGTCCAGCCGTTTAGGAGGAGTTCAGTCACATACACACGGACAGAAGAATTATATAATATATAATATGCATGTATTATACATATAAACCTTCCTCTTAAATCATTCTGTCTATTGATGAAAACCGCATCAAAATCCGTTGCGTAGTTTAAAAGATCTAAGCGTACAGACGGCGGGAAGCGACTTTATTTTATACTATATAGAAAAAATGGAAGTCTCGTTATAGCATATGGGTGACGAACGAACTCACAGTCCACCTGATGAATAGAATAGAACAGAATATTTTTTTATTCAATATAGATTACACGTAATTCTTATTGAAAGTAATTTTTTAAATGAGTGTAAGTTAATGCTAAGATACATAGAAATCGTTACCTATCCTCGATTAAATGGAATGTCTCGTATTCAGTAAAAAGGTCCTCGTCATTCACCATACTAAACACACCAGCATTTTACTGCTATTTAACGTTGGTATTCTGCTCAAGCAAAGTGTTTCACCGGTAGGGCCGGCCAGTTCGTGGATCTACCGCTCATTCCTGATCTCACCAGTGCTTCGAACCCAGGTCCGTTAATAGTGAGGTATACGATTAAGTCATCATTACAAAACAAATGCCGTAACTTGCGTAAACATCTATTAAGTGTAATTGCGTTATGTGACACAGTTCCGAATTTCGATAATCGAGTGAAGGAAATAAATAAAGGTGTTCCGAAGATAGTCCCCGACCACCGTGTTACTGCAGCGCAAACTTTTCTGAATCAGCGTTGCAGTCATTTGTCTGATATAGGGCATTTTTAAAAGTGTCTAAGCTTTTTGTCGTTTTTGTTTGATTAGTTTACTTTTTTTTAAACCTTACCCTAGAACTTACCAGCTAGTTGAGTGTATCGTGGAGGCAGTTTACATGCATAAATTACCCAAGGACAAACATTCAGACCCGGAACAATTGTTTGTTGGCCACACAAAATCTTGTTCCCTGCGGGATTCGTACCCGCGGCCTTCGGCGCCTTAACTCATTTCTAAGCCACTGCGCTACGGAGCCGTGAAATTATTTGTACCATTGTCGCTGCGGCGTAGGGCAGCAGCGACGATGTAAGATGTCTGGCTTTAGGATCGTCAATCCGTCTGCCAAGCGTGACGATTCCCTACGACTAGAGAGGCCAATAACCAACAATAAATTTTTAGTAAATAACAATGGAAATATTAAGAAAGAAAATATAGAATTAAAGTTACTTTTAGTAATTTATATTTACTTCATTATATATTTTCAAGTACATACAAGTAGTAATTTTATAGTAACCGCGAAGTGGCGGTGCAAGAATATACACTACCCCATATCGTCCCGTGGGTGTCGTAAGGGGCGAGAGAGGGAAATCGAAACAGAAGATGAGCAGCACCATCTTCCTGATAACAACTCAAAATGGAATAAAACTAATTTTACGGATTTTATCGCGTTTAATTTTAACTTTTTAATTCCTGATGAGTCCTCCCCGTGACCATGGGTGCTGTAAAGTGCCCGTAACGTCGGGTTTTATTCCATGTGTAGTATTGCGTTAATTTAAGAAATTGTTATGTGAACAACTCAAAATAATAAAAAAACTACGGTTGCCTATCCGCCTGCCAAGCGTGGCAACTATGGCAAAATCCTTTTGAGGCAATATATGGTAGAGGCATATATTTGTGAGCTTTAAAGAAGTAGAACATACGGGCGTTATTTACAATGGCGGAATTCCGTGTTTTAACGCGACATATTTTGCAATAATTGTTTTACGCGTGACTGTTCATAGATAACACTATGCTGAAAGGCGCGCCTTCGTACCTTATACATTGAGCAACACCTCACCCGCGGCTTTCCTTAGCGGGAATAGCTACTTATGCCCGAATACTCAAACTCTGCTCAATTTTAAGATGCCGTTACGTCTCGTGCTGTATCTATCACTTTAAGTCAAAGTGACTGTGACACCACGAGACTTAACGACACATTGAAATTGAGTAGCTTTTTAGTGTTTGGCCATTAAATCGAAAGCGTATATTTAAAAGCAATCTAAGAAAAAAAAATTAATAATTTTTTGTAAGTTTTTACGTGGTAGAGCCATGCTGCAGCTATATTAGTAGTATAGTTGTAGTACGAATGGGTCGGCTCGACCGGGGAAGAACCACGCTCTCACAGACTACCAGCGTAAAATAGCAGCTTAACACTGCTGTGTTTCGTATGGTGAGTGTAGAGAACCGGAGACCCTTTTTACTGGAAAAGAGGCATTCCATCTTAGTCCTCACGGGTGACAACGCATCTGTATTATGATTCTTTATTGAAGATAGATGTAGATGTCTATGGGTCACAGCAACCACTTACCATCAGGTGGACTGTGTGCTCGTTTGTCACCATATCCTATAAAAAAAAAAGTACTAGCAGACTGCAAAGAATGTAATAAATTCACATTCTGAAGTCAATGCTAAGGCATAGTGTATAGAAAAATTGAAGCCCCATTACGTGGTAGATCGACGCTGCAGCTATTCTATGGTTGTGGCATAACTAGTTCTGCTCGAAGGACCACTCTCACACAGAATACCAGCGTAAATAGCAGCTCAATGCTGCTGTGTTTTATATGGTGAGTGTAGAGACCTGGAGACCCTTTTTACTGGAAACGAGGCATTCTATCTTATTCCACGGAGTGGCGACGTATCTGCATTTTATGTCTTAATGGAGGATAGATAGATGTCATTTTAAAATTATCATATTTAAAAAATTGTCTTACATTGTCATCCGATTCTGCGTTATGTCAAAATTTCAAGTCTCTAGCTCATCGGAAAGTTTAAAATGTTAAATTCAAGACGAACATACATACACGAAAGCACAGAATAAATAATAGTACTTGACAAAAGCTAGTTAATAAAAACTTGGTTAAAACAACAGAACACGGAATTTCCGCGCCGGCATCAATGAAAATTTATTTTCAATTTTAAACCCTCGTTTGGCATACGGAATTCGGAAACCTATAGGAAAGTCCAAAAAACTCAATCGCATACGTCATTATCTACGGATTTGGTAGGTAAGAAATTCTTTATTGCACACACCAAAACAGAATAAGCAAAAAAGTTAAAATTAAAATATACAAAATGTATTTATTCAGTTCGAATAATAAGACTAAATGATGAATGTCTTGGGGTCACTCTCAGGCTGAAAACAATGGGCTTGT
Organism: Parnassius orleans; assembly: GCA_029286625.1. NCBI lineage: Eukaryota > Metazoa > Arthropoda > Insecta > Lepidoptera > Papilionidae > Parnassius > Parnassius orleans. Next base: position 1,631,637 of record JAGSMP010000039.1, on the reverse strand, counting down.
GCCCCATGTACCCACTGTCTAAAGACGTTCACCAGTGAACTGCTATAAGGCTTGTTACAAAATTTTGAAATGCTCTATAACTTTGGAAGTATTTGCAACGCCGGATTTAACTTTTTAGTGCCCTAGGTTTTAATAGCAAATGGTGTCCTAGTTTTTCATTTTATATTGTTTTTTTTTAATTTGAAGTAAAATATTTACAATTTTTAGATTATGGGTACTTTAGTGGCTGGAATATTGTTTCAAAAATATTAGATAAAAACATTGCGAATATTGATATCATATACAAAGGAGATGGACTTGATTCCATATAAGCTTGGGCCCGGCGTGAACAAACTTAAATTATTTGAAGATTTAAACATTTGCTACTTATGTCGAAAAATCACATTTTTGTTTTTATTTTATGTTTTATGATTTGTAGGTTATGTAGTAACATCACTCGTTCTTGTGATAAGTTGTTTGAATAAATTAAAAATAACACAAAATAATGCAGTTTTGTAGTTATTATTAAATAAAATAAAATAAAACTCAATATTCTTTCATTGTTTACATAACTATTTTCTGCAATTATTAATAAAATGTGATCTAGAAAAGCAGCCGGAGGCTGTACATTGTCTGTTCTATTCCTCTCAAAACTTAATTACCACATTTTTGTCATTATGTGGGCGCAACAACCTACTGTACTGTGATTCGAGAGAAAAGCCAAGAGTCAAGTTAAATAAATCCACGAAAGTAAAAACACGAAATCTATCCAAAAACACAGCCACAATGCCAATTTGAAACTCGAAGTTACCAAGTTAAGTCTCCTTCGGAATAGGCAATTATCAATGACCATACAGCCTATTCAGTCGTGTAGGATAATATTTAAATGTTTTCTTAATTTAAGAACAGCCTATTCAATCGTTTTCTAAATATATTCTTCTATTCAATATTAATCACTACATTTTCACCTAAATGTTTCAATATTATGATTTTTTTTGATAATGAAGGCTATTTTATTATAAAAATAGCCTTCATTATCTATTACCATAGACAAAATACAGGAAAATATTTAAAAAAGTATCGTTTTTGCTACAGCAAAAGCATTAGCTTTCGTTTTACAGTTTTAAAATTTTTTTTTATGATTGACCCAAGTATTACAGAAATAAAACCATTTATTTATGCTTATTATTAGGTCTTTACATATGAAATTGGCGTTTTGTACGGAAGGGATATAAAGTCAATTTTTTTTTGTATAATATATATTAAATTAATCAAAGTATGTTGTTATCTATGCACTTTTGCCATCTCATAGGTAGTTCTTTGATGCCTTTACTAAAAAACCATGGGGCGAAAATCAATAAACTCTTTGAAGGCGGTTTGAACTGCCGCATCGGAGTTGAATTTTTTCCTTGTAAGAAGTTGTTCAAATTCCGGAAAAATGGTAATCTGTTGGAGTAAGGTCCGGGGAGTACGGTGGATGTCGCAGACATTCCAATTGTAGCTCATCTAACTTAGTGGTTGTTTGTTGTGCAGTGTGTGGTCTTGCGTTGTCGTGAAGCAGCAGTGGCCTAGAGCGATTGACTAATCTCGGTTGTTTAGCAGCTAGTTCTTCCTTCATGGTTTGCAGTTGCTGACAATAGATATCTGCCGTAATCGTTTGGCCAGATTTTAGAAAGCTGTAGTGAACGACACCGGCGCTAGTCCACCAAACACTCACAAGTAACTTTTTCTGAGTCAATTTTCGTTTAGGGCAGGATTTGGCTGGGTCGCCAGGGTTCAGCCATTGCGACGAGCGCTTCCGATTATCGTACAGTATCCACTTTTCATCACAAGTAATAATTCGATTTAAAACCTTCATTATTGTGTCGGTTGTGCAAAATAACACAGCAGTCGACGCGTGTTTGCAAGTTCGATTTACTCAATTCATGAGGTACCCATCGTTCAAGTTTTTTTACTTTCCCGATTTGCTTCAAGTGGATTAATACAGTTTTATCACTTACCCCGAAGCCTGCAGCTATCTCTGAAGTGCTTTGTGATGGATCCGCTTCCACAATAGCCTTTAATTTTTCATTTTCCACTTTGGTCTCCGGCCGTCCACGGGGTTGGTTCTGAAGGTCGAAATTTCCAGAACGAAAACGTTGAAACCAAAAACGTACCGTGCTTTCTTTTGCGACACCAGCGCCGTACACATCATTAATCCTTTGAGCTGTTTCTGCAGCACTGGTGGGTGCCACGGTAGAACTCGTTCTCGTAAATATACTGATATTTGATGTTTTCCATTGTGCGGTAATAAGCGACGCCAAAGAATAAAATAATGAGGAAAAAACAAATGAATGACTGTTTTCAAAACTCAAATGTACCAGCTAAATGAATTTATAAATTTGAATTTGGAATTCTTAACCAAAGAGGAGATATTTCAGATCAAAGTGGTCAGTACGACAAAACGCTAATTTCATATGTAAGGACCAAATATTTATCGTATAATTACCTATATATTTTTGTATAACTGTTACGAACGATTTCAAGCACCCAATTTCATACATATCCTTTACGGATCGACGAAATTTTCAAAAAAAATTATGTAATTTTTTCAATTTTGAATTATTTTTCACAATAAATAAAATTTAAAAGCATTTAGTGCATTTGTAATAGTGAGATTTATTTCTATTTGGATTGACTAGTAACATGCATTTTTTTCATAATAAAACATACTCGTATTATTATTTATCAGAAGTTTAACAACCGATGCCCTCTCTGCGGTGATGTCCTAGGCCAGAACCAATCCATCACCAGAGTATTTGAAAATGTAATACTCCACGGGGGTAGGACTGTATGATAATTTAAGTTTTTAGTTGTAGTTTTTTTATTATAGTTTTTCATATTGTCTAAATTTCAATGTTATGTAAATAAATTATTTCAATTACGCTAGATTTTTTTAAATATGTTCCTTGACAACACTAACCGGTATGTTTTTAACCAATATATAAAGTGTAGGGTTCATTAAAGCAGTTGCAGAGAGAAAACGAACGTGGGTCGTGTCATTATTTGAGGCAGTGCAATTGGTCGGACAACTTTCTAGTTGAGTGCCACAAATTTGTGTACACTCGGGGATAACAGCACAGATTACTTTATAAAAGCACAGTATTGCATAAGTAAAAAATAAAAAATCGGTATATTTGCCAGCTAAAAATCAGGAGAAATCGGGAGATTTTTATTTACATCTATCGGTTTAGAAATGTATCGTAAAACAGGTTCTTTTAGATGCATCGAAACCAGAGATATATTAATGTCTTTATTGCAACTTTGGCAACATGCGTGTTTTTTTTCCTTTTCGGCTGTTTTTTTAACCAATTAGAAGATTCTGGTCGTAATTCCTTTTTATAATTTTGCGAGTATTTTTTGCGTTTAACTCCAGCACTAGTACTTGGTTGATTGTCAGATTCACTATCGGATTTGGACATCATATAGCACAACAGTTCACAACACAACAGAAGAAGGCAAGTAATTAGTGAATGCAATTCTATGAACGAACAACACTATATACATATGCACGACTTAAGCTAGGTACCTAATTCGAGAAACAACCCAAACAAAGCTATCTTTAGGGATCTCTCCCGTACACTCACCAGACAATAATGAACTCTATATTAAGATGTTTCAGCGCAATTTGCTTCAAGCATACCGCGAAGTCAAAATCAATAATAAGAGTATAGATATAGGTTCAATAGGACGTGGTGCGAGAAATTTTGGGAAGTCCCTGTACATAGATATTGTGCTAAGGTTCATTTTAGTGTTGCCGTATTTAGAAAATTATTTTTGAATTTTATTTCTGAATATTATTTTGCATTAGTTGAAAACGCAAAAAAATCGAGAGACACGGTCGCTAAATCGAGATATCGGGAGACAATAACCAAAATCAGTAGATCTCCCGATAAATCGGGAACTTTTGCAACACTGTAAAAGCATAAGGATTTTCACCTGTTTTGTATGACGTTTAACGTATTATACAAACATTTCACTCGCACCGAAAAAATTCAGCTCGAATTACAAAATTGTTTTCAGTGCCTAGAACGCTGCAGTGCAGTAGACGATATGAATGACAAGCTCGTGGAAACTATCCATGCGGTCGGAGCTAAGTTCTGCAAGACCCGTCGCAGAAGAACACAATAACTCTCCGATCACACTCTTAGTCTCATGGCTGTTAGATGGGAAATGAAGCTGCAGTCTTCAGCAGATATGACAGCATACAGGCAACTAAACAGACAGATCTTCAAATGCATGCGGTGGGACTTGCGCAACTTTAATACAGCTCGTATTGAAGAAGCGGTCAAGCGGAACCAGGGCGCCAAAGTCGATCGATCAGTCTACCGATCAGTCTACCGATCAGTCTTGCGATCAGTCTGCCAGAAAAAGCCAACTGCCGAAGCTGAAGACCGAATTTGGTAGAATCGTTTCCGGGACACCTGAGAGTGAGATTGAGGGATTCTACGGGCAGCTGTACGCGTCATCGTTGAAGCCACACGCAAGTGTAATAACGATTCAAGACCAATTCTTATCCGACACTACTCCGATGATATCCCCGACGTCAGTCTGAGCGAGATTAGAATGGCTCTCCAGCACCTTAAAAATGGAAAATATCCGGGCGAGGATGGAATTACAGCGGAGCTTCTGAAAGCGAGTGGAAAACCGATCCTTCAGAAGCTCTTTAATTCCGTCCTCCATGGTGGCACTACATCGGAGGCGTGGATCAGAAGTGCGGTAGTCTTGTTCTTCAAGAAAGGCGACAACGCTCTCTTGAAGAACTACAGACCTATTTCCCTTCTGAGCCGCGTCTACGTGCTGTTATCGAGAGTCATTACGAATCGTCTCGAACGCAGACTCGAGGACTTCCAGCCTCCCGAGCAAGCCGGTTTCCGAAGAGGCTTTATTACCATTGACCACATACACACCCTTCGGCAAATTGTACAGAAGACAGAAGAGTACAATCTGCCATTTTGCCTTGTGTATGTGGACTATGAGAAAGCCTTTGATTCCGTCGAAATTCGGGCGGTGCTACAGTCCCTTCAGCGGTGCCATGTTGACTGTCAGTATATCGAAGTGCTGAAGAGTTTTTTCAGTAGAGCTACAATGGCTATTCGAGTACAGAACCGGAATTTGAAACCTATCCAACTGCAGATAGGTGTAAGACAGGGTGATTATATCCCTTATTTATATCCCTGAAACTCTTCATCACTGCATTAGAAGACGTTTTCAAGCTATTGGACTGGAAAGGATACGGAAACAAACAAACCAGGAGATGGGCAGCGGCCTCTTCCTAATAAGGACTAAAAAATAAAAATAAAACTGCCATGCGTGGCAACTATAGCAAATATCCACTCTATGAGGCAATCTATGGAGGAGGCCTATTTTCAGCAGTGGACTTTTGATAGGCTGTAAATGATCCCGTGGGTGTCGTATGAGGCGACGGAGGGAAATGAAACAGTTTTATTCGCATTCAGGTGGACAGAGTGCTTAATTTGCACAATATTGTACAATTGAAAACCACGAATAAAAATATTACCTATAATACATATTTTTACGAAACTTCACAAGTGTACGCGCCCGATGCGTGTCCTTATATAGGTTGACATTTGTGCCTAGGTCTCGCAAAAACCTTCCTCGAAGGAAACCCATTTTTCTGTGCTCGCTAATGACCGACATACTGAGTCAACTGGCCGGCGCCAGTACGCTTCGTGTGGAATGTCAACTGGCTTTCTACATGAAATAGGTGTATTGATTATTAAAAGTAAAATTGTACTTACCTATACATAAAGTATAAGTTTTTTTTTCTTATTGAAGTGAAAACTTCTTTACAATCGTTGGTGATCTTTATGAAACGAAAAAGCGACACTAAAAAGAGACAAACATATACATCTATAGGATGTAGTCTGCGAAAGAATGAGATAGAATATAGTTAAGAGTGTATATTATAAATTTATTTATATTTTAATTACATAAACCATACAATTATCCTACTCCTGTTACTGTGCATTCGTCTCACTCTCTCGAAGTTTAGTTTTCTGAAGGTTCCACTTCTACCGCGTGTGAACTGCACACGTGTTTTTTGTTTTATTTAATTTAAAAAAATACAAGAAATGCTATTAACGTTACTAATATTCCCATTAACCAGTCTAGGTGAGTTTTAATGTGTATTTGTAAAATTATTGTGTTAAAAGTGGTTCACTATAGTAGTCGAATGGTGGATTCGAACCCAGGACCTTTTGAGTTCGCGTTCGAACCCGGCCATTATGCTACGTTTTCTTTTATAGAATAAGGGTGACAAACGAGCGCACAGTCCACCTGATGGTAAGTGGCTGCTGTGGCACATAGACATCTACATCTATCTTCGTTTGCGAATTTAAATGCAGATGCGTTGTCAGCCGTGAGGACTAAGATAGAATGCCTCTTTTCCAGTAAAAAGGGTCTCCGGTTCTCTACACTCACCGTACGAAACACAGCAGCTGCTATTTTACGCTGGTATTCTGTGTGAGCGTGGTCCTTCCCCGGTCGAGCCGACTCATTCGTGCTACAACTATACTATTAATATAGCTGCAGCATGGCTCTACCACGTAAAAAATGTTGCTTAAACTACTTAAGTTACAACCTAACATGTACTGGGGCATCAAGTCGGACTAATGGCTGCGTTACTCTCTAAGAAATCAGAGGATGCCTACCGTTACCGTTACAGCCTAATTCACTATTAAAGTCCACTGCTGAACATAGGCCTCCCCCATAGATTGCTCATAGGGGATATTATATTAGTAATGATATATATTATATATGTTAGGAAGACGCAGTTGCCCATCTTCTGATTTGTTTCCCTCTGTCGCCTCTTACGACGCCCACGGGATGATGACTAACCCATGTAGTGGATATTCTTACACCGCCAATACACGGATTATCACCACTACACAGGACAGAATACCAGCGTGAAATATCAGGTTAATGCTGCTGTGTTTCGTATGTTGAGTGTAGAGAACCAGATACCCTTTTTACTGGAAACGAGGCATTCCATCTTAGTCCTCAGGGATTACAACACAATTGCATTTTTAATCGAGAATACATTTAGATGTCTGTGGGTCACAGCATCTACTTACCATCAGGTGGACTCTGTTGCTGTAATGTCGCCCCATTTATTTGTGGACTAGAACTATATTAACTATTGGCTAATTCTAGGCGTGGTTATGCTCGAACCGCACGTCTGATACGGCAGTTGAGTGGTAGAAATCGTTAACCCATATCGATACGTATAATCAAGTACGTTTTTAACACGCTTTTATATTAGCTTCGCGTGTATCTATCTATCTATGTATTGGAATATTTTAATGTAATTTTCACCGACTTGTAGACGGCCGATTGACTTGATAATTTGCACTCGTATCAAGAACCGATGACAACACAATAATTTAATGACTATAACCCAGTGTTCTCGCCAGGATCGTCACAGCTCATGATCAATACATAAAGTTTTAGTTTTCTTAAACTCTAATATTATTAAACTTTATTTGCGGGCGTAAGTGAAATTAGTTTTTATTTATTTATTTAAAACTTTATTGTACTAACCATAAAGGTTACAAAAGGCGGATATAATGCCAGTTTGCATTCTCTGCCAGTCAACCCATAGCGTCGTGAAAAATTAGTTGCAATTGACATGTGTGATATGATAACAGATATTGAAATAAGGTTAATAAAACAAAATTTTATGTTCAAAGTAGGTGTGAGATGGCTGATGATGCGGATATCTTAAAATTGCGAGATAATTTGCATTTGTATCGTGTCTTCAAGTGAAGACATGGTTGTTAGTAACCCTTGGGAATGAGGTGATCGGTTCTAAACTGTATCTTAAATTACTATTGTAAATTATTGTACATCCTACTTTATATTTAATGTTACTGTGAAAAAATAGAGTCCCGCGGGGTTTCTTGTTGGATCTTCCAATGACAGAGGTGTTTTTTGATCAGTGGTAAAAAGTAAAAAATATATTGGTAAATCCAATTGGGCATGCCCTAAGCGCATAAAAAAAATTACGTATAACATGATTATACGGAATTTTTTAAAGTAGTTTAAATACACACAAGTTTTCACTAATAACCTTATTATACTTCCAATTTTCCGATAATTTTATGTCAAACTTCAATTAAAAAAAAAGTTTGGAAAATCCAAAAGTGCACGACTCATAATGCTCATATGATCATCATATCATCATTCAGGTTACTCCATAAAGTCCAAGACGTATTTAAGTATAAATATTACATCCTACTTACTTTTAGTACGTACTACTATTATTTATTCTGTGATTTTAAAATATTGTAATAAAAATCTCTGAACATGTTCGAAGTTTGTCAGTAAACAAGTTTAAAAGTTTTATTAAACAAAAACTGTACAAAAAGGGTTATTATAATATCAAGGAATACATGAATTAAAATAACCCCTGGGAATAGGGTGATCGCCACCATGCTGGTTCTATGAAAATTCATTTAAAAATTGTATAAACAAAATTATTGTTAAGTGAAATATGTTTAAAAAAATGTCCCGCTGGGTTTCTTGCTGGTTCTTCCCAGGACAGAGGTATTTTCCGAACCAGTGGTAAATAAAAAATGACTTTCAATAAGAATTATTATGTAATCAATATTGAATTTCAATCATTCAATCAAGTATGTAAGAAATTTGGTTTTTCGAATATTGTGTATTTGTACAGCGATCTTTTTGAGCCGCTGCAAACAACCGATACAGTGTCCACTCACGACGGCGATTGACGCCGAACCACAGAACACAATTACTCTCTACCAAGAGCGCCGAACTAACTGACAGTGTTGCAAAAGTGAAACATAAAAAATCGGGAGATTTTTATTTACACCCATCTGTTTAGAAATGTATCATAAAAAAGGTTCTTTTAGATGTCGTTCTTTCTCATTTCAAAATTTTTTGCGATCAAAATATGTCTTTATAATTTATAACTTAAATTTTGATAATTATATATTTTTGCAATAACCTATATCTTTAGTTAACAACTGGAGTATAGAATAAAACAAGGGTATTTTAAGATCATACAATCATTTATTTAATTTATTACAATCATTTGTTTATTTACTATAATCTATTCAATAACCAAACTTAATAAATAAAAATAACATTTATCATAAAGGAGACAATCGTTTTTGGGCCCACTAGAAACTTTAACGTAACTTAATTTTATTACACATAAAAAAGATACCAATTTATTATAGTAAACGGCCTAAAAATTTTATGAAAGTTAATTTAATATGAAAAAAAATCGTATAAAGAAGAACGAACTACAAAAAAATTTTTCCATCAACCTTAGTACCTATAAATACTGAATGTACCTACAACTTTCTTTATACTATTAATTATTGACCAGAGCACTATTAAACAATACCGGTGAAAACTACTAGACAATCGCTTTTAGTTTGTTTTAGGTTATTATGATATTCATATTTTAATTGTTAATTTCAGTATTCCCGTTAGATACGGTAAAACTAATATTACTATTGTAATATATTGGTTATAAGGATATGTTATTGGTTATAGATAAATCGACATGTGTTTCATTAAGTTACGCCTGGTTACGGTGGTGGGCCCATTCTCAATACAAAAGAAATTGTCCCTTTTTCGTCTTCATACCACCTCTTAGTAGCTATTTTTGTAAACATTTTCTCATCTTTATTACAATTTTAGCAACTTTGATTATTTTCACCTATACATATCATCTTAGGTTGAAACGTTAAAGTTTTGGCGCTTTTGATGTGAAGTTAAAAGGCTACATGCCTTTTAACTGCATCGAAACCAGAAGATATATTAATATCTTTATTGCAACTTTGGCGACATGTGTAGTTTTTTCATTTTCGGCTTTCTTTTAACCAATTAGAACATTCTGGTCGTAATCCCCATTCCTTTTTTCTTCATTCATTTTGCGAGTATTTTTTTCGTTTAACTCCAGCCCTAGTATCTTTATATAGTATTGGTTGATTATCAGAGTCACTATCGGATTAGGACATAATAAAGCACAACAGTTCATTAGTGAATGCAATTCTATGAACGAACAACACTATATAGACTCACCAGACAATTATGAACTCTATTTTAAGATGTTTCAGTGCAATTTGCTTTAAACATACCGCGAAGTTAATAACCTAATAAGGGTATAGGTATAGGTCCAATAGGACGTGGTGCGAGCAATTTTGGAAGTCCCAGTACACAGATTTTGTGTTAAAGGTTAATTTTAGTGTTGCCGTATTTAGAATTTTTTTCAATTTTATTTATTAATATTATTTTACATGGGTTTAAAAATGCAAAAAATCGGGAGACACGGTCACTAAATCGGGATATCGGGAGACAATAACCAAAATCAGTAGATCTCCCGATAAATCGGGAACTTTTGCAACACTGCTAACTGGGCACAAGGCTGCTAAAACACCGAAAATATCGACATTTCGCAGCCGAAAAAAATAATTATAACTAAACTAAAGAAAATTAAACTGCCATTTACATTCAATGGCTTCTCACATGATAAAGGAAGAGTTTTAAAAATAGATTGAGTTGAACAATTGATATTTTCAAAAGTTATCGTGTTTACAAATCCATTCGGACTTGATAAATCCACACCATAAGCCACTAAAACCCCTTTTTTATGTAAAAATAGTTAATTAATCGATTTAAAAAAAAATTAATAAGTTCAACAATCATTTATCCTTCTGACAATGTGCTTTTTATATCACTTATATGTACAATATGATTGCTAGATACAAATTCATGCGACAAAACGATGGTTGGAATCTTAATTTTTAGGCGCTAATAGAACATACCTGCGCTCTAGCGCTTACGGCAAGCAATACTTTTAATAAGAATTATATATAATCTCGATTGAATAAAAAAATTATATTCTATTCTAACAAATATTTAATTTTAAGTTACTGTTTCTATAACTAATTGTGACAGATATGGAATACCCGCCTAAAATTGCAGCATTATGTTGCTGTGTGTCATTTGATGAGAGATGAGAATCTTTTCAACCGACTTCAAAAAGCAGTACTCAATTCGACTGTATTTTTTTTTATGTGTGTTACCTGATAACTTTTTTCTGGGTGAACGGATTTCGATGATTCTTTCTTTATTTAAAAGCTGGTGCTGTTCATGTAGTCCCTTATAAATTTGATCAAGGTCTGACCAATATTTTTTTAATTATTCTTAATAATTTATATTGAAGTCGGTTCTACAAAAGTTTTAATTTTAAATTATATTATCAACTAGGCATTACATATTAGTACTCAGAGTTGACAACGCATATGCATGTTGTTTCTTTATCGTGGATAGATGAAGGTGTAGGTCACAGCATCCACTTACCATTAGGTGGACTGTGTGCTTGTTTGGTCGTTATTGTTATACATTACATTACATCACTATCCACAAGAATGCCACAAAGCACAGTTCGGAGCATACATCTATCGAATTACTGCATCTCTAAAGATGCTGCTGTTTATCTTATGTTTCAGTTTCTGTCTGTCGCCTATTACACCCACGGGATGATATGCATAGTGGATTCTTTTACGCCGCTACTGCACGGCGACAATTAGTTCATGTACTTAAAAAAACGCGGATTTCGAAAAGTTCCTTAGCTTACTTACTTTAAATGTCCACTGTTGGATATGAAACTCTGCCGTTTTAAGGAGGATTTTCCTGAATCACCAGATTTGGCAGAGAGAGCCGAGGTAGATCAGGGGCTTAGCGCTCGCTGTAAATTTCACAGTATGCGAGCAACCCGGGTTCGATCCCGCTGGCACCAATGAAATTGTTAATTGCAATTTTTAGTGCTGATTTACCACGTGCTCGGCGGTGAAAAAAAACATCGTGAGGAAACCTGCATGTCTAAGAAATAAGAAGAAAAAAATATTTCGAAGATATATGAAGTTCGTCAAAACGCATTGGGGCAGCGCGGCGGACATTTCCTTGCCCTAAAACCCTCTCGGAAATGAGAGGAGGCCTGTGCCCAGCAGTGGGACGTATATAGCCTGTAACTTCAACCAAGTTTGGCAGGTGGATTGGCCACTGGTGCAGACGTCTCGCACCTTTGACGCTGTTCCCTGTCTCCGGCCTGGATATTTTACGTCTATCATAAACAATATGCTTGTAACTTCTAATAACGGCTAAAAAAAAACCGCTGTTGCCCACCCGCTTGCCAAATATCTCCCCTATGAGGCAATCTATGGGACTTTTATAGGCTGTAACGGTAACAGTAAGATACCTCTTACGACACTCACGGGACGAAAGCTTCTAGCCATAGTCCTAGATATAGGAGCTTCGTAAATATAGGGCGTTTGTTTATTATTCATAATCCGGTTTTACGGGTAATTGATGCATCAACATTAGATCTGGCGTAATTCATGCAAATTTGATCACTCAACCGGTTATACGATACCTCGTTAACAGATGTGTGTTTACCTGCTCGATTGCCTACTTGTCTGTTTTCATACTGATCGGCAAGTGCTGGGAGAATAATATTCAATTTTAAAATCTATTACGTTAGTTTAAAGTTCAAAATCGTAAAAACTTTATAATAAATTTGCACTATACTAGCAAAGATTACTTAAACTAAGTTGAAGTGATGTTTACTTCACTTTTAAGGTATGTTGTTTAAGATATTTAAAACTTACGCAAGAAACTTACGTACTGTGTAATTTTACTTCTACATTCGACTCAAGCCGTACTATTGATAAAATTAAGAAGTCTCTAGCAAAGCTGCATTTCCATTTCTTAAGAATATCTTATGTTGCAATATTTAACTAAATGATTTCTTATATTTGACATTGAATAAAAGTAATTTAACTTATTTAATTTGTTTTTTTTTAATTCCCGACGTTTCAGGTGCTTTACATCACCCATGGTCACGAGGGAAACTGAGGTGTTTGACGTCCCTATGCCATAGTTTATCCGGGCTACCTTTAGCTTTGGAATATTAATTATTTATTTTAAATTTTGGTCCATTTTGGTAATATTCAAAAGCTGAAGGTAGCCGGGGCTAACTACGACATCGGGCCGTCAACTTCAGTCCCTGCCGTAACCATGGGTGCTGTAAAGCACTCGAAACGTAGGGAATTAAAAATAAGTTAAATTAACGCGATAAAATCCGTAAGACCTTTATTCAATATTAAACTTTCCTATTTGTGTAGTTTTCAAAATAACACAGCTCTAAGTATACCCTTGGGGCACCAATTAGTATACTATCAAGTAAGAAATGCGTTTATGTGAGAAAAAAATTACATTAAAGCCCACAACTAAAATGAGTCATTGTGGTATATAGATACCTATGTCGAACCAAGTATTATAAGCAGGATGTCAAATTAGTTGTCACCCCTAAGACTGAACGCCTCCTTGATAGTCACCAGGCTTAATTGATCAAATGTTGTTACGCAACATTATTCTTAATTATCATTCTGTGTTAAAATTGTGAAATTACGGGTCTAATCATAAATTTTACTATGAATATTAACATCAGTTGTTAATTATTAATATTAATTTCTTTTGTTTCAGATGAACAGATTGGGAACCAAGCGCGTACCTTGGTGCATCCTGAGCAAAATATATCATTATTTTCATCTGGTGATACCAACTCAAACCTTAACCACGCGAAAGATTTTTCAAACATTAATCTAAACCCATTGGATAGTCAAACTAACGCCGATAATAATGCAATCCTGGAGCCACGCAATCCGACAATGCCAAAACCTTCCGTGAATACTGAAGATGATTTTGACGTTAACGAATATTTTGCTAGGCTTCAGGGCACGAGATACGTAAGTGCACCTCTAAATAGCGCTATTAAAGAGGAACAGAAAACAAATTTGGGAACAGAAGAAGAGAATTTAGAAGAAATAAATTTAAACGAGCCAGACAAAACTGTTGTTGATGACTTTCAACAAAGTATAACGGCTGATATTGCTCAGAATTTCTCACAACTCCCCACCGTTCTGCCGCAAGTTGCGAGCGCTGTATTTAGCTCATTCTCCAACATGCTAAGCATGAAGAGTCGGGAGCAAACCCCTGATGTTGGGAAACCACATCCTGATTACCAGAATACAGTTAGGCATTCTGAAGATATAGGAGTGCCTTTGATGAGTGTTCCTAACTTTGACAAAGATGTGGTACCACCACCTAAGGAGCCTCCTATAATTGGTAAGTTACTTTTGATTAAATTTGCGAAGCAGGTAAAGCTACTACATTATTGATAAATAAATGAAAGGGAGTAATAAATAACATAACCATGTGTCAATGTATGCTAAGTAATCGGCCAGAAGAAAATGATATTTAAAAAGCAAAGTGACTCATCACATAATTTGTCCTAACATATTTAATACCACATACGATTTAATATTATAGTATTATACAGGGTTATTTTTCAAAGAGTAGCCAAATTTTAAACTTAAGTTCAAATATATAAATAATGATATACCGTTATTGCAGTTTTTAAAATACGAGTAAATAAGGCTTCTACTTTTATTTGAAATTATCCCTAATTGAATGTGATTTATGAGCAACAACGTTTTTGCCAACCGGTCGACCCTTACGAATGTGTGCGTGCGCAGTAAAATCAGTTAAAACAATGCATTACCACGCATTTTGAATTTAAAAGATAAAAAGGAATCTTTGAATTTTTTTTTAATTTCATTTTAGTGATTTGGTTAAACACTTGTACTTGTTTCATAATATTTATTTAGAATTATTAATTTATTAACTATAAAAACCGACCAGTTTCGCCTCACGGCATAATCAGGGTATATAAGTGTTTAAACACTAGCATTACCCTACTGGGAGTTCAAATCTATCACCCGAGGCTTTGCACTCGGGTGCTTTGCCCACAAGGTCACGCGGGCGCCATAACGTCTGCTACTCAGCAATGTTCCCACGATATTGCGATGGCTTCGCGACCTCTAAAACCTCACGTAATAGAGCCTTTATAATACTTAAGAGTTTTAGTTGTGACTCTGAATCATCGTGTGTTTCTTAAGGCTCTACAAGTGAGCCATGACCTTATAAAGCTTCGGTGAGCTGTAGAAACGAGTGCGTCATAATCAATTTACTCGCCTGATTATTTATTTATTTATGTATTTAATGGCAACCAACAGAGTATACACCGTACATTAACAATAATTTGAAAGAACCTTTCAAAGTGTTGCCTATATAAAAGGCTGACGTGAAAAAAAAGTATTTTTAGAAACAAATTTAAGAAGCACAATTTAAAAACAAAAACATAATGTTACATAAATTCCTTGCTATAATAAACAGTTTAATTTACGCAGTGAATAGGACATATCAATATTAGCACTGGATGAACGAGACAAGTTACTAAACTGTGACTGAATCCTGTTAATAGCGGAAAATGTCCTAACATTGTCCTAAAACCATTTGCCTTAAATGGCAAGTATTTGGACACCTTTGCATTCTTTGTTGTACTATATTATAAAGTTAAAAGTTAACGTAACAGCCTATATACGCCCCACTGCTGGGCACAGGCCTCCACTCATTTCTGAGAGGGTTTTAGGGCAAGGAAATGTCCGCCGCGCTGCCCCAATGCGTGTTGGCGAACTTCACATGTCTTCGACATTTTTTTTTTCTTCTTTCTCAGACATGTAGGTCTCCTAACGATGTTTTCCTTCACCGCCGAGCACGTGGTAAATCAGCACTTAAAATTGCAATTAACAATTTCACTGTTGCCGGCGGGAATCGAACCCGGGTTGCTCGCGTACTGTGAAATTTACAGCGAGTGCTTAGCCCCTGAGCTACAACGGCTCACTAAATTATAAACATATATAATTTCAAAAGTTAAAATAGTTACGTTTTTTACTGTTATACTTAACTCACATATATTCTTGTGCTTAACTACTATCTTGATGATAAATCTATCCGATGTAAAAGCCTTTTTTTATAGAATGGAGTGACAAACGAACACACAGTTCACCTGATGGTAAGTGGATGCTGTTGCCCATAGACATTTACATTCATCTTCGATTAAGAATCAAAATGCAGATGCGTTGTCACCCCTGAGGACTACGATGTAATACCTCGTTACCAGTAAAAAGGGTCTCCGGTTCTCTACACTCACCATACGAAACACGGCAGCATTAAGCTGCTATTTTACGCTGGTATTCAGTGAGAGCGTGGTCCTATCCCGGTCGAGCTGACCTATTCGTGCTACAACCATAATACAGCTGCAGCGTGGATCTACCACGTATGTTGTAGAGCTTGCAAAAGCCCATTCACTCATGCCTTGAAGATACCCACATTATCAGCTCCTCAAGCTTGCCACTCAAGAACCTTTCTTCCCCATTGGTTCTCGGTTCTAAATGAAGTGACGGTCTAGTAAGAGATGCAAGTAGTCGATGACACAGATTGCATAGAACCATGCTTTGAGGTATTATTAGAGAGACTATTTTGGAGAGATGTATTAAGAGGCTTATTTTGATCTTGATTTGGTTGATATCAATCTTGTTAGCCTCGAGCACAGGCGCAGTGTAGCCAACCTTTCGGTATTCTATAGGATGCATTTCGGAGAGCGTGTGAAGGAATTATATGCCTTAATTCATTCAAACAGATCATGGACGTAGTAGAGCCTGCAGCTATATTAGTAGTACAGTTGTAGTACGAATGTGTCGGCTCGATGGAAGGACTCACAGAATACCAGCGTAAAATAGCAGGTCAACACTGCTGTGTTTCGTATGGTGAGTGCAGAGAACCGGAGACCCTTTTTACTGGAAAAGAGGCATGACATTCCATCTTAGTCCTCACGGGTGACAACGCATTTGCATTTTGATTCGCAATCTAGGATAGATGTAGATGTCTATGGGCCACAGCATCCATTTACCATCAGGTGGACTATGTGCTCGTATGTCACGCTTATCCTATAAAAAAAACCAGGCGTTCGGCGGGCCTTCATCTCTTTAATATCGATATACCACGCATTCGAAACAACCGTCCGTTTGAAGTCGTCTAAAAGATTTTTTTATAGGATAAGAGTGACAAGAGAGCACACAGTCCACCTGATGGTAAGTGGTTGCTGTGGCCCATAGACATCTACATCTATCCTCGTTTGCGAATCAAAATGCAGATGAGTTGTGAGCCGTAAGGACTAAGATGGAATGCCCCTATTCCAGTAAAAAGGGTCTGCGGTTCTCTACACTCACCATACGAAACACAGCAGCATTAAGCTGCTATTTTACGCTGGTATTCTGTGAGAGCGTGGTCCTTCTCCGGTCGAGCGGACCCATTCGTGCTACAACTATACTATTAATATAGCTGCTGCATGGCTCTACCATGTATATATATTATAGATACTACTAAAAATGTCGTTGACAAATAACTAAATAACAAGTCGGACAAGTACGCTACTGTGTTAAATACATTCACGGTATTATATCACGCTGAACACCGAGGTCTTGCAACGCCTTGTTTGCCTCCATCTCGCACAAATTATTTACTTAACACTATGTATATAAAAATACACATAAAACTGTCCACAGTACAGACAGAGTAACCGACATAGCCCATAAGATATAATACAATTTACAATAAAATACATAACAATACAATACAATTTTTGACGGCTCCATGGCCTAGTGGCTTAGTAATGAGTTGCGGCGCTGAGGGTAGCGGGTTCGAATCCCGCATGGAACAAGTATTTGTATGGCCTACAAATAATACTTCATGGTCTGGATGTTTTTCCTTGGATTTATGTATATAAACTGATCCCACGATAAAGGAGAATTTCTTAGTGTGAAGGTAACGTTATTTAAAACATGAACAAAAAAACAATACAATAATCCTAAACCCGCTTGCCAGGCGTGGCAACTATGGCAAACGTACCCCCAATGAGGCAATCTCTGGATAAGGCCTGTGTTCAGCAGTGGACTTTAATAGGCTGGAACGGTAACTCTTAACTGTAGACCAAGGAATAATTATCATAACACTCATACAAATATAAAGGGAACATAAAGGGAGGCCTTATTGCTACTCAGCAATTTCTTCCAGACAATCTGCAAAAAAGCAATAAGTAAAGAGAGAGATAGGTTAACGGATAGAGTGTACTATAATAAAAGAACGATAACAACTTCTGCACTAAAAAGGCAGCAGGTAGGTTAAGGCGATCAGTGACCATAAACGAAAGGAGGAAGAGAGAAGGGTTAGAGAGATATATTATCTTTTCAACCCGTTTCTTGAACAGATGTAAGAATTTATAACGTTTAATCGACAGAGGTAAGGAGTACCAAAGTTGTACTCCAAGAACAGTGTAGGATTTATAATAAAGAGTGTACAAGTTATAGGAAACCGTGTAGTGGTGGTGTAAGAATACCCACTACCCCATATTATCCCGTGGATGTCGTAAGAGGTGACAAAGGGAAACAAACGAGGAGATGGGCAGCAGCGTCTTCCTAATAATAACTAAAAATAAATAACTGCGGATGCCAATCCGCCTGCCAAGCGTGGCAATTATGGGGATTTATGGGGGAGGCCTATGTTCAGAAGTGAACTTTAAATAGGCTGTAATGGTAACGGTACTCCTGTACCGTATCGGAGGGAAAGGTTTTACCCTAAGGAAAAACCATGACAGGAGCAGAGAAATTTAAAATTTTCTTTTAAATAGGGTGGTCTTAATATAGTAATTAGAACGCAGTAGAGAGCAGAAAGAATGTGAATATTCCGACAAACACTGACTGGAAGCCACCTGAGTTCAGTCCCAAATCTCTTTATGTGAACCATATACAGAGATTTGGGAGTTGCTCAATTTTGTTTAGTTACTTCTCGGTTATATCGAGGTAACAAATGTCAGCTTAGTCGACCATAGGGTCGAGGATAGAGAATAGTAAATATCTGTAAGCTGAAATGGCAAGGGACCCGAAGAACCGACAACCGATGAGGAAGGAAGGAAGGTTCTCGAAGGGCACCTTATTATTGTTAAGCGGAGTGTAGGGATGCCTCCTAATAGAGTGACGACCTGTTAAGAGATGCAAGAAGTTGATTGATGACCTTGGTTACCTTCATCAAACACCCACTACGGGACTGTGTTTTGTGACATTCCTTGTGTAGGCCTATGTTCAGCTGTTCACTTGTAACGATGACGATGATAATATAAAAGTATGGTTTATATACGGTAGAGCCACGCTGCAGCTATGTTATGGTTGTAGCACTAATGGGTCGGCTCGACCGGGGTAGGACCACGCTCTCACAATACTAGCGCAAAATAGCAGCTTAATGCTGCTGTGTTTCGTATGGTGAGTGTAGAGAACCGGATACACTTTTTACTGGCAACGAGGCATTCCATCTTAGTCCTCAGGGTTGACAAAGCATCTGCATTTTGATTGTTAATTGAGGATAAATGTAGATGTCTATGGGCCTCAGCATCCACATACTATCAGATGGACTGTGTGCTCTTGTGTCATTATTCTATAAAAAAATAAATAAAAAAAAGCTCAGGACATAAGCGCCTTCCTTCCACGTACAACTTCGATCCACTAACTTCAACAACATTAACTGCAATTTTAAGTGCTGATTTTCAATTTGCTCAGCACCCGACAATAAACAACTTGACTAAACCTGCATGTCTAATGTCAGTTGTGGACTGTTCTGGGCTAATTAAAAATAGCAGCATAATGCTGCTGTGTCTTGTATGGTGTGTGACGATAACCGAAGACGCTTTTCACTGGAAACAAAGCATTCCATCTGGGTCCTTAAGGTTGACAACGATTCAGCTTTTGATTCTTAATCAAGGTTAGATATTCATGATGGTCCATAGCCACAGCATTCACTTACCAACAGGTGGACTGTGTGCTAGTTTGTTACCCTTATTCTAAAAAAAATTACAGAATAAGGGCATTATCTGTCAGTTCTCAGGGGTGCAAAAGCATCTGCATTTTGATTCTTAATCGAGACGGCCTATTCGTCCTGCAGGTAGAACAGTAGCAGCGAGGCTCCACCAAATAGAGAAACACCTCCATGATACCGGATAAATTGCTTGTAGGAGGGTTACGTATTATAAATTTAAATTAAAAAGTATGCGACTACTAGGTCAACTGTACAAGTTTAATTGACAATAATATTAAATTGGAAATTTAAGAAACCCCCGGAACAAAAAGAACTGATGGTTTTAAAACGGCTGAAAAGATTTACTTAAATCATAGCTAAGAACACTCTCGATCAAGTCACCTTTCAAACAAAAAAAACTAAATCTAAATCGCTTCATCCGTTTGAGAGCTACGATGCCACAGACAGATACCTACTCACGTTCAACGTATGAGTATAACCACCCCTCTGTTTGCGCCGGGGGTTAGAAATAGGAAAACTAGAGTATGAAATAGAAAATAGTAATACCGTTAAATTGTTACTTAATCTATTCATAACAAGAAACTGCTGGACCGATTTTGATGAAAGATGGACCGATTTAAGAGCCAGTGAGCGGCAGACTTACGGTATTCAATAAGCTTCACGTTTTTTTCAGTTAATCCCCTATACCCGAGGTACATGAAATGGGGACTCTTTAGTTTGATCGGCGGTCGATATAGAGACGCTCAGGTGTTAAAGGTGTAAAAAGATGACCAAAAAAAAACGTGATAGTTGTATAAATCTGCCGCTTTGACATCTTGAAATATTCAATTAAAGTTAGCGAAACCTATGGCGGTCGCAAGGTCATGGCAGACAAGTTGACAAGTACAATTTTTTCTTTATAATTTACGTTATATCAATAAAGCTGCAATTTACATATGTTGTTGATAATATTATTTGACATATATGTTTTGCATGGCAGACATATATTGAGGGTCTATCACTCAGGCAGACAATGAACTTCAGTGGCGTCCATAAGCGCGTACTATAGCACTCGCTCTAATCCAGTCTTTCTTTAGGGTTTCGTATTTACACAACAAGGAACCCTTATAGTTTCGCCATGTCCGTCCGTCCGTCCGTCCGTCCTAGAGAAGTTTATATGTATAATATATGCATATTATATATTATATAATTCTTCTGTCCGTGTGTATGTGACTGAACTCCTCCTAATCGGCTGGGTCGATTTTGATTAAATTTTGTGTGTGTGATTAAGTCGATTAGAGAATGGTTTAGATATACAATTGGACCAGGTGGCATTGTTGTCGAGATCCAGAAATCAACCGTGTGAAGCCGGGGCGGATCGCTAGTATTAAATAATTGTATTTGGAATGAAACTAAACCGACGTCGACGTTATAATTATTTCCTTTCAAATTATGTGAGGCGAAAATAAACCACGAATGTATGTACGTACGTATGTACACGTACATACATACATAAGTACATGCATATATACGTACATAGACGTCCTCCTCAAACACATAGCATTCGACTCCAAAGAGTTGAAACGTGGAGATATATGAAAAAATTTAGCCATTGGAAAATGGGACCCATTAGAAACAAAAAAATAAATAAATTTATTCAGCATTTTAGCACATACATTATAACAAAGTAAAATAAATCCGGTTAGACAGAAAAAAAATGCTTTTCATCTTAACGAAAATATTTAAAAAAATAACTTAATATGCACCAAAATTGTCTCCACTCAGCTATAAGTCACGAATTGAAGATAGACATCAATTCGCAACTCTGATTTTCAGTAGAGTCAGGAGTGTGAGGTGGAAGACAAACGACAGCAAAAAATAAAGATATTAAATCTAATATTAAAAATTAGTTATTGTTTGTTCGTATGCGCTGCCATACTGTTCATAAGATTTCGCTTAAACTTTGTCAACTTATTGTTTGCACGTGTGCGAAGGTTTTTTTTTAAGATAGGGTGACAAACAAGCACATAGTCCACCTGATGGTAAGTGGTTGCTGTGGCCCATAGACATCAACACAGCAGCACTAATCAAACAATATAACTCTTTCAAATTTAAGACGATATTTCCAAAATTATTTCTTCTGCGGCAGCAACGCGCAGCGACCACATAGTACAAAATAAAATGAAACGTGTTTCTTTTTAATTTTGTACTAAAAAAATTAATATGCCGCTTTTTTCATATTCCTACATTGTCATCTGATTCTGAGCTATATTAAAAATTTTAACTCTTTAGGTAATCGGAAAGTGCCCGAAATTTGAGTTGCAAGATTCCACCATTTGATTCCAACGAACAACAGACAGACAGACAGACAAACAAGAAAGTGACTTAATAAAAACGTGGTGTAATGAGCAAACCTGTCGTAATAGAAGTACATGTACCAGTGCTACATTGATAGTGTAGAGTTAACAAAAGGTGGAACATATGCATGTGTGTGTGTGGGAAGTGTGTATGCTTGCGTGAGTAAGTGAGTGAGTACGTGCGTGCGTTCGTGCGTTCAAAAATAACCTTCCTCTCATCTAATTATCTACATTAGTGGTCGAAATTCGTCGTAATTCACTAAATTTTTAAGTTAGTTTTATAAGCTCGCTTTATTTTACTTTCAACTGCCCATTAAAGCACAGATATCTAATATACAAAATATAAAATAAACGCTTTTTTGCCTTGACATTGTTGGCAACATTTCTTTGGCTACAATCTCTACTCTGTGGGACTGTTTGACCACAGACTATTACGTGTTTGACACTGACATTGGCAATAAGAACGTAAACAAACAATGAATGTTTTATTTTATTATATTCAATTTTATTTGTTATATTAAATTCCGGCTTTCAGCACTCCTCCATATAAACTAATTATGCCAAATTTCGCACATCTCCGTGCTCGCAATATGCTTAATAAAGGGTATAAAATTTTTCCTTCACATATTAGTTGTCTATATTACATAAATCATTACACCTGTCAGGTAATACGAGTGTTAATAAAAAAAATTAAGAGGCATTGACCCGCTCTGACCTCACAGAGCACTATAATCAACTGCAAAGAGCCCTAATGATTCGTAGTTCTAAATTCATCGGAGTTTCTCTTTACATTATGATTGCTATTCAGTTAGGACTCTGTATCCTGTACATGCGTGATTAATGATGCGATTGGTGTTTAATTTAAAAAATCAATGTTTAATAAAAAAAAGTATACAATAAAGAGTATTGTATTGTTGGTTTTACTTCAGCGGTAGTTATAATCTAGGGATAGTTATCTTTCCATACAGATTTGTTGGAAAGCCGTAGTAGCTTAGGGGCTAATCGCTCGCTGTAAATTTCACTGTACGCGAGAAACCCGGGTTCGATCCCCGACGGTACCAATGAAACTGTTAATTGCAATTTTAAGTGCTGATTTACCACGTGCTCGGCGGTGAAGGAAACCATCATGAGGAAACCTGCATGTCTGAGAAATAAGAAAAAAATATTTCGAAGACTTGAAGCTCGCCAACACGCATTAGGGCAGCGCATTCCTTGCTCCAAAACCCTCTTAGAAATGAAAGGAGGCCTGTGCCCAGCAGTGGGACGTATATAGCCTGTAGCTTTACCTTTAAACTTTTGTAAGAAAAATTCAACCTTCCATTTGAAAAATAGGTAATGAAATTTTTGATGTAACAATTAAGATTATATTCTAGTAGTTGTCGGTGTGATCAACTTGAAATTCCTTAACCACTGGAAAGTGTAAAAATTAGAATTAACAAAAACTATAAACCCGACTTCAAAAACTAACAAGAAAAACATATTTCCATAGTACAGCTTCTGAAGTCGAGGCTTTTAATACTTCGAATCATTGTAACCTAAATTATAAATTTAAGAAAGAAACTGTTTTTATGATTATATACATATAAGTATGCCCACGGGACTAAATGCGGCGATGGATTATTGTCTTACGCCGCCACCACACAGCAAACCCTCACAATACTATATTACTGGTGTACATCTTTATATGACCGATGTCCATAGTCAAAAACAGTTTTGACTGATTTTTGTAGTCAAAAGTGTTTTTAACCAACGTTCTTAGTCAAAAGTGGTGTTGTCTGATTTAAACTTCAGACTATCGGTCAAAACTCGCAATATCAGTAACAGTAGATTAAGGTGCGTGGTAACAGTAGACAAAGGCCGCGTACATTATAATGATATAAAATATAATATTGAAGAAATTGAACTTTTTAATTTCAGAAATTCAAAAAGTATAAGTCAAAAGAAGTTTTGACTAACATTGTTGGTCAAAACCACTTTTAACCGATGTAATTTGGTCAAAATCACTATTACCCAGTATTTTTGCAGTTAAAAGTGGAAACTACTTTTGACTGCAAAAAATCAGTTAAAAGTGGTATTGACAAACGTTCTTAGTCAAAACTACTTTTGCCTGATTTTTTACAGTCTAAAGTGGTTTTGACCGGTTATGAGTTTTGACTGTGACATATATAAAAATTACGTGTCACATTGTATGTCCGCGATGATCTCCTAAAATTACTAAATGGATTTCAATGAAATTTTGCACACTGTGTGTAGTTTGATCCAATTTGAGAGATAGGATAGTTTTATCCCGATAAGTGACCCTCGATATTTTTTTATTGCGAATTTAAGAATTTTTTAAACGAAAGGTCGTCGGAAAAGTCAGAACAACGTCTGCCTGGCCAGCTAGTGTGTATATAATCAAGGAAATGTCAGCCGAGCTTTCTCAGACATGCATATATTCATGGGTGCCGCCTAGTATCGAAATTTAAGCCCCTGGCCTACCACGGTTCTAAACCCTCCCAACAAGCATGATTCGAGGCCTGTGCCCAACAGTAAGAAGTAATGGACTGTAACTTTACTTTTATATATATTAAGTTACAGTAAAAGCTCTCACATTGTAGTCTGACAACGAAATATCAGGATTTACTCTAACATTAACTGAGACAATAGCAATAATGAATATTTAAATTCATTCAAATGCCTCGTGTCACGAATGCCTCATGAAAATACAGACAAAACGTGTAGAATTAACTACGTAACTTCTTTGTTTGTATATTTACTTTGTGCTAAGTTCTTTATCAGGGCGTGACCTGGTGTTGCTAGGTTCATATCAGCTGCTAAGTGATTAGAAATTGTAGAGCCTACATAATTGAAAATGCCGCATTTTGTAGCGAAACACGCGGCGTTCTATTTACGTTGTCGTTGTTGTTTTGATAGAGCCACGCTCCAATACAAATAGGTCGGATCGACCTGAGAAGTATCTACCACTCCCACAGAGTACCAGCGTAAAATTACAGCATAAAGCTGCCGTGATTCATATGGTGAGTGTAGAGAACCAGTGACCATTTTCTACCGACTTCAAAAAGGAGGAGTTACTCAATTCGACTGTATGTTTTTTTATGTGTGTTACCTCATAACTTTTTTCTGGGTGAACCGATTTCGATGATTCTTTTTTTATTTGAAAGCTGGTGCTTCTTGTGTGGTCCCATATAAATTTGATCAAGGTCTGACCAATGATTAATAATTTATATTGAAGTCGGTTGTACAAATTTTTTAATTATTACTGGTTACGGAGTATTCCATCTTAGTCCGTTGACAACGCACATGCGTTTTGATTCATAATCGAGAATAGATGTAGATTTTTATGTGTCGCAGTATTCACTCACTATCCTATCAGGTGTACTGTGTGCTCGTTTGTCGTCCTTACTTTTATGAAAATAAATATTTGTGGTGGTGATGGTAGTGA
This sequence comes from Parnassius orleans, assembly GCA_029286625.1. NCBI lineage: Eukaryota > Metazoa > Arthropoda > Insecta > Lepidoptera > Papilionidae > Parnassius > Parnassius orleans. The sequence continues at coordinate 1,606,011 of JAGSMP010000039.1, read as the reverse complement.
TGGTTAATGAGATTTTCTGCTCTATTTGAAATACTTTTTCACATGTACCACAATGACGCCATTTTATATTACGGCAATTCTTCTAGATTGTCGTCATTTCTATCACAATCCATCGTACTAATATAGATCGAAGGAACTTGAAGACAAAGAAAATTCTTAACGCCCAATTTACGTGACTACAAGTTATGCCCGTCACCTTAAAGCTGTCAGTCTCGTCAGTTCTGTTATGGATTTGGCAGAATTATTTTTAACGTAGACAAAAAACTATAAAAAGGAAGCTGACGTGCTAATGCATTTTAACAAGTTACTTAACAATACAAATCAATGCGTTATAACTTATAACATTTCAAAAAGAGTTTCGTATCTGTCCTGACAACCGACACTTCTTGCAACAGGTTTGTCGGGTTGACGAGTCGCCCCTGTAATTAGACGCCCTGACTCTAGTGCTTTACTGACAGCCTAGGATCTAATGGACTTGTGTAAGTCGAAATAAGTGATTTATGTAACTGGTCTAAGCTTACTTTCGCCATAGAACACTGCTATGAACTCGATGTTTAAAGCAAAGTCACTTTGCGCTTTTGAAATTCGTTCCGATAAAAAAAAGTTGATATCCTCAGAGTTTGTTTGATTCTAGATCAGACAGGTCGAAGAATAATCCTTTGTACAAAAGATTGTGATGGAAGTTCCATCGCGCCAAGAAAATTAGAACGAGTTAATTATCTTGTTCTTCTTCGATACAAACCTATAAAGTAAAGTCTTCTTCTTCTTTGGCTTGTACAAATGCACTGATGAGAATGGAGCATATGCATTCCACTGTAGAGAAAATTTGCTATAATCGTAACGCAACGGATTAGTGTTTGTTGCCACTGCTCTTCGTTGTCGGTCCGGGTATTTATTTCGACATCTGGCATATGTCATATAAACGATATGTAATACTACCACCTATCGAAGGCTATAAAATCTTTCTGACAAATCTCATAGTCGCTTCTGACGACATCTATGGGACAACTTAAATAAATTTTATTTAATAATAGGACTCTTAAAACCAAGCATGAACATCTTTAACAAGAATATAACAGGATGCTCATTATTTTGAATTTAATATCCCGTTACGTTTATATGAAATGAAACGGCAACACCATGGCTGAATATAAATCAGCCTACAAACTAGTTGTCTGTCAGGAATCACTTAGCAAGTAATCAGTAGAAAGCGAAAAGCTAACATTATCATTACGCCGTTTAATACGCTGTTTCTTGTTACAGGTACTGCTTCCAATTATCGCATAACAACGAGAAAGAAAATGTATGCGCAGATACCTGGCCTGAGATCTGGAGATACTATACAAAATGTGCCGATAAATAATTTGCCTATGAATCCAACAAATACGCTTCCTTATTTTACTCATGACAATAATACGTCAAGTGCTACAGAAAAAAGAAGTGAAATAGATTTTCCTGCGTCAGTAATGCAAGCGACACATGATTCACATATTTTAGAAGGACCACCATCAAGATTAGATAAAGCCGTAGAACAAACAGATGGATATGACGTTGTCACTGCTCTTGATATTAATTTAGCAAACTCTGCACATCAAAACTTAGCACAAGAAAATCAATCACCACCATTTTCGTCAACGGATATTCAAAAAAAGGCTGCTATAACAGTTGAAAATAAGAACCAAACGGAACCTTCTAATGTTGCACTGCAACCTTCTAATTATGTATTTATTCCCCCAACTCAGCAAACATTATTAGAAACTCCTTCTAATGTTTCTGTAATACCCCCACCGCCAATGTTTTCCAATTTACCGAAAAAAGAAGGACAGAACAACGTGAGATCAGTTCTACCACCATCTATAGCAAGGCGCATAGCAGCAAGTAATCCTGTAATAAAACCTCAAATGCCATCATCCATCGTAACTCCACTACATAATATATTTATACCATCTTCAGATATTTCTACTCAATCCCAATTAGAACAAAACGTACCTAGTTCTGCGAACTTTGTTACGACGTTGATGTCAAATGAATTAACTGGCTCTGAGGAACCCGTAAATAAGTTTATTTTTGATGACACACCAGCAGTGTTTTCACAAAGCGGAAGTACCTCCTCTACCATTGGTCCGCCCTTATTTAAACCATCAGACTTTTTGACACCCTCGGACGAAATAACAGAAAGATTACCTACACAGGATAATGAAGATTATGTCAAAACTGAAACATCTCATGCTTGCCGACCATCTGATTTATTGGTTACACAGTTATCACAGTCGAATTTAGTACCACCTGTGTCTGAAGCTGATCAAGAATTGACGTCAAATATACCATTTTTGGAAGACACAACTTCTAAAGTATTATCAACAAACGTTTGTCAAAGACAGTTACCGCCGAATAACACAATATTACCACCACCAGTATTCTTTAATCCAAACACTGTACCAATATTAGATCCTCAAACTGAAACACGCATATATGAAACCAACAAGAATGAAGCCATCTCTTTAGAATCTACCCACTTTGTACCTGATACCGTTACATCGGCACCCACCAAAAACTTACCTGAACCTCCAAAAATATTAAGTAGTAATAACTTTAGAATGACGAAGAAAAAACCTCAGTATTATTCTGGTCCTATTGAAGGCTTTGGCAGTATAACTAATAATTTGAATGTGAAACCTACGATCGATGCTATTCAAACCAACGTGTTTCAAGGAGCTCTTTATACTCCTCAGTTACCTGTTGAGTCAACATCATCGGCGTTAAGTTCTACGTTATCTGGTACTAGCCATTCTATGTCCCCGTTTGATTTAACTAATCCAACGAATAATATGTCATCTTATCCGAAGTATGACGTTAACCAGTCACAAGATCTTACTTATTTACAACCTGAGTCTAATACTGCATTTGATTTGAGCAGACAAACTTCAGAATATTTTGATCAACCTCCACAAGAATCTAAAAGCTTTGGCATAATTGGGTCATTGAAATCTAAACTAAGTTCAATAGATATCAACAAGATTCAAAATACAGTCACTACCTTCTTCGATCCTGCTTATAATTATACTAAAATGGAAGCCACAAGTAATCACGAGAATATTTCGTACGATACCGTAACTACAAGCAAATCAACACACCTGGATCAAAACGCTGTAACACCAGACAATAATTTAGAAATATACGTCCCCAATGTACAAACATATACGGGACATAATTATCAAATGATAGATAACACTAATATTAATACAGCATCAACCAACATTCCTTATAGTTCGGTTCAGTACAGTTACTTTGATAACCAAACTAATAACCCTTATATACCTAGTACTTACTCTAACGAAAATGTAAATAATAACGATCCTGCACAAGAAAATCTTTCTGCATCTTCATGGAACAAGGAATTTACTATTGGATTAAGTAATACACAGGATACTATGAAAGGTGTCGGCGATAAAAACATTATTGAGTCTAGTTCTGAAGGAAAAGAACAAAAGTCCCAAATTGTAACGTCAAGTCTCCCAGAGACCAACATTTATAAATCAAGTACGAGTCCAGTCTTGACCTCGAACTATTTACACAACACGATGCAAAAGTCGGTAGCTGATTCTCTTATTTTGAATCAAAAACGTGTATAGATACTGAAACTCATCAAAATCAGTTTTTACAAACACAACCAACAAAAACTGAGGAAAGAGCAAATGTTTCTTCATTATTCGAAACATCAACATCGTGTGAAATTGTAGAACAACGTAATCCTATTATCACGGACAGTGTAATAAATGCAAACTTTTTTACACATACTGAAAGCATTACAACAAGAGATGAAAAACTTAAAAATTTCGCCTCACAAGTTCCTAAAGGAGAATATTGTAAATATTTTGAACCATCACCAGATTTATTCTGTGATTCATTATTCAGTCAACCTACTACCGATGTACCTAATAGTGTCACTGACATAACAAGTAATTTAAAGAATGTGGCGTCATTGGAAACTTCAAAAAATCAAGATCCTTACAATTTTAACCAAAACGCTGCAGATTTCTTCGATAGTCCCTTCTCGATGGAGAAGTTAGCAATAGATAATGAAAAAGAAAGCGAAAGTGACTTAAACATTTGTGAGACATGTAGAGAAGTCAATAAGCCTGAAGAAAAAGAATTAGAAAATTTAACCGATCAATTAATTGAAAATATAACTGCACCTATACAGCTTTCCAATCCAGTTGAAGTCCCTCTCTCAGAAAACAATATACTAGATGTACACAGAACAGATTTTGAACCTGGTCAGTGCGCTGAAATTTCACATATCACAGAAGAAACTATTGAATCTATACACGTGCATGCTGCTTCAGAAATTTTGGATGACATTGACTATAATACAACGATAATCAAAAATTATGGGTGGTGCACAAATGATACTACTCTGACATCTTCTGACGCTCTTTTAGAACATGACTATACTATACAGTCTGATGAAAATACCATAGGATTTTTTCATAATAAATCTTTGTTCTTTGAAAATATGCCATGTAATGCAAGCGATGAAATTAAAGCGGAATATAAGAATTCATTTGAAGACACATTAACAGTACTTCCAAGACAAATAAGTATTCCTTCAGCACCCCCAGCAGAAGACGATACAAAATCAGATGAAAGTGGTTTAGATGTGCACTCTATAGAACAAGATGCAAAAAAGGATTTTCCTATATTTGAAGAGTATGTGATCGAACCCTCTGAAACAGATGACGATAAAATAGAGTTTAGAGAACGTGAGAGAAGCTCAGATGAACCTATTCAAGATGTAGACACCTTTACGAATAGAGTGGAAAGGTATAAAAAGATGGAAGAAACAGGCACTGATCAAAATGATGACGTATTTGATACGCTTAAAAGTTCCAAATCATATGATCTTCCCACTTCGACCAGTCCGTCCATAACTATGGCTTCATATTTTGATACGGGTAACTACGCAGTAGAAAACCACTACCGGAATTCAATGACATCGCCATCGAGCCTTAACACTTGTCATTCAACTGCTCAAAGTTCTTTAATGCGTGTACCTCCCGGGTTCGAAGACGAATTCCAAAAGAAATTAAGCTTGGTGTCCAACGAAGGCTTATTAGCATCCGATAGAGAAGAAAAAGCGAAATACATTCCTGATACCATATCCCAAAGTAATTTATTCACGACGTTAACTAAAAGTGAATTGTCTCTGGGTACTAATATTCCATCCGAACCGACTGAAAAAGAATCTGTAACAATTCATGCTGAAGTACATGTATCTAACAAAGCGATTAATCTATCTGAAGAAATCTTATCTCCAACAACAGCAAAAAGTGATCTGAAATTACCAGATTTTGCGAGTGTTTTTGGTGTAAAGAATAACGACGGAGATTCTCAAGAGACACTTTCCGTATTATCTAACGTAGAACCAGAAAATACAGTGAAACAGCTGACATATCCCAATTTCCAAGCGCTGTGTCGTTGTTACTTGATTCAGCGAATTTCTTTTCATCAACTTCAGCCCCTGTTGTCACTGAAAGTTCGGACGTTTACGATTTTAGTAGGTTATCGAGCTACTTTTCAACATCAACTCAAGCCGATCCTTCGAAGTCTTTTTTTGAGTTAAGTCAATCCCAAAACCATTACAGGCAAGGTACAAACTCCCAAAGTGCTATTGAAAACATTTCTAAAGATGCTAATTTGGACGGCCTTAACGCCGCTTCGACACAATTTCAACGAAATAACGTTAACGATAAACATAACATTCCAAATGAAGCGTACATTGCCAATATGAATTTGATAAAAGATTTAACATCTACCACTAATATTGATTTCATTCCAAAAGAAAAAACAATTAGGTCGGTTAACTTTTTTACTGTTGAATACGATAATAATCCTTTAAAAATTGCTTTTAACAACGAGTCTAAACTCGTCGCGACGGAGCCTAAATGTTATAATATAACAAATAACAACAATGAACTAAACGAACTAATAGAAACGAGTACCAACGCTGACCAAATAGCTATTATCGAAGTCTGTTCACATTGCTGTAACAAAGAAAGTAGTTTAATCAGAGAAATAAAAAGTGATAATATAGATGGTATAAGTTCAAGTAACTGTAAATTCAGAAAATTGATGGACAAATATAATTCTGATACAAATAAAGACATTGACATAATGGAAAATAAAAAAGAAGATGCTCGAGGAAGATCGGCTACTGTCAATTTTGACAGTTATTCAATGAACGAGGATAAAGAAGATAGCGTTGCTACCATGACTGAGGTAGTGTTTCAATGTTTTTAAGAATTCGGTTCTTATTTTTTATTCGGTTTTCATTATCATTAAAGATTTTACTTTGTTTACCGGACTACGGCGAATACCAAATGGGTTGTATATTTGTCAGATATGTATGTGCGTTTCTATGTCTGCCACTAGCTTTCTAAAGTAATCAACGAATTTCGCAACATATATCAGTCGATTTGCTATATATAACATCCGTAACAGACTATATTACGTTACATTGTTTATGAAAAATATTATATATTAGATCTCTGCGTATAGGTTCATTGTTTCTTAATAATAGTTTACTTGTTTTCTTCGTTTTCATTACCAGTCTACAAAAGTCCACTGTTGGACATGGGCCTCTCTTGCTGTAGGGAGAATTTGCCTTAATCGTCTGATGATTTCACGATCGCAGTACCAATTGTATCGCGCCTTTGAAAGTGTTATTTACTTATCTATTTTTTTTATAATCTGCAGTGATAACCGAATTTACAGTTCAACTTAGGATAAGTGGCTACTGCAGTCGATGGATTTCTGCAGCCAATTTCAAACAAAGAAAGCTATAGATGCTTTGTCACCTCTGAGGACTTTTTTATAGAATAAGGGTGACAAACGAGCACACAGTCCACCTGATGGTAAGTGGTAGCTGTGGCCCATAGACGTCTACATCTATCCTCGATTACGAATCAAAATATGCGTTGTCAGCCGTGAGGACTAAGATGGAGTGCCTCTTTTCCAGTAAAAAGGGTCTCCGGTTCTCTAGCTATTTTAAGCTGGTATTCTGTGAGAGTGAGATCCTTCCCCGGTCGAGCCGACCCATTCGTGCTACAACTGTACAATTAATATAGCTACAGCATGGCTCTATCACGTGGAAAAATGCAGTCAAGTGCAAGCTGCTATTATTTTTAAATGCCGGCGGTATCGACCCCGGGTTGCTCGCTTATGTGAAATTTACGGCGAGCGCTCGCACCTGAGCTACCACGGCTCTATTGTTTATATCTGATTTATCATGTATGAAATTGTAACATGTAAAAATATCGTCGCATGTATAATTACGTAGTCCGCCAACGGACACCGAAGCACCGTGTCGCACTATTTGTTTTATAACACCTGCTCCCAAAAATGAGAGGAGGCTTGTGCCCAGCAGTAGGATGTATATAGACTGCCTTGTTGGTTGGTAGTGGTTCGAAGCCCGGGGTTGTGCCAGAATCAGTTATTGGGTTTTTCTGTCAAGAAATTCTCAGTAGCCGCCCGAAGTTAGTAATTGGCGGTGTCGGCTTGTCGCCCCATCGAACTATGAGAGTGAGGGAATAGAGAGTGCATCTGTGCTTGCGCTCACACTCGTGCGCTATAATCCTGTCCTGCGCAGATGGCTAGTATCCGATGAGATAGAGGCACACTGCATTTATATTATAGCCGAGTGTTTCCTCAATACCAACTCAAAATAGTAAGATAATGCTGCTGTGTTTCGTATGTTTAGTGTGGAGAACCGGTTACCCTTTTTACTGGTAATGAAACATTCCATCTAAATCCTCAGGGGCTACAACGCATCTGCATTTTGATTCTTAATCGAGGATATATGTGGGTGTCTATCTATGGTCAATATCATACACTTACCATCAGGATTAGAATTTTAAATGTTTAAAATTGTTAACATCTTAAAGTGTGAACAATAAAGAATAAAGAAATAAATTATAGTTTAAAAAAACCAAAAAAAAACACGGTTTTGTATATAACCGAACTAAAAAGTAGAAAATTAAATTAAATTTTCAATAAGTTTAAAATAAGAAAATTGTGATTAACATAAAAAAAAATTTTATTGTAAAAAAGCGTGGGGTGCTTTTTCAGATATTTTTATGATGACGCTAAATTATTTATTTTAAATTTTTTAGTGCGGCTAACTACAAAAGCGTGTTTTTTTTTGGAACGAAGTTCTTTTACGCGGCTTACAGTCGATTGAACTGGCAGAAATCGTAGTTGTTTTATGAATTATTCGCAAATCCTGAGGATCCTGACAAGGATAATGGGACAAACTATTTAAATTATTGCATTTTCATCGGTCCTTGATAAGTGTGCGAAGTTACAAATCAATCCGACGTTTTGAAGGGGATGAAAATCACATTCAAAAATACCGTTACATAGATACATACCAAGCTAATAAAAGCGTGTTAAAAATATTTGGATTTTTTTAAATTACACACCAATATTGTGTAGTGGAAAGTGGAACAAACAAGGTACAAAATGTGTTAAGCCCACCAAACTTTGTAACAGTTTGTCGGAGGGATCAGCGCTCATTTTATTATAAATAGTTCCTTCTTATTATCTAGCTTTAATTATATAGTACATAAATATTGCGTAACATTATACGAATGCCGAGGTACCAGCTATGGCGTTGTAATAATGTCCACTACCCCATAAATAAGGTCCCGTGGGTGTAGTAAGAGGTGACGGAAAGAAATAAAGTAAGAAATGTGCGGCAGCATCTCCATCTTAACAACTTAAAATAACAAAAATAATTGTGGTTACCAACCCGCCTGCCAAGCGTGGCAGCTATGGTATATATCCCCCTTATGAGGCAATGTATGGGCAGGCCTACGTTCAGCAGTGGACTTTGATAGTCTGTAATGTATACGCCAATCACGAGACGTTCTGTGTATTTCGCTAAAGGATTCTACGAGGTTTTTCTCATTCTTTCTTTTCGTTGAGTTTTACGATGGCCATTGGAAGAAGGAAAAAGGCAGATTTATATAAGACGGGGTAAACGAGCATATCTGATAGTAAGTGTCGACTGCCGCTCATGAACAACTGTAACACTAGGGGAACTGCATGTACTCGTACAAGAGATAAAATTAAAAATTTTGTACAACCGACTTCAATATAAATTATTAAGGATAACTCAAAAACTACTGGTCAGATGGTGCTGATTTATATGGGACCACATGAGAAGCACCTGCTTTCAAATCAAAATCGGTTCACCTAGAAAAAAAGTTATGAGGTAACACATAAAAAAAATAGTCGAATTGAGTACCTCCTCCTCTATGAAGTCGGTAGAAAAGTCATGTGAGGAAAAAAATCGTAGCAGTTAGCACAGTGGTGGACCACCAAGCATCCAGATGGTGTATGTATCATGCATTTTGAGAGTAATTGGCTGAATTATAACACAAAAACTGTTTCAGACCCGCTCCGTCGGGGAGTACAGCCCAGTGAAGCACCACTGGTTCTATTGCGTGCCCTACGAGGAAAAGTCGGTTTGGAAAGGCTTTTCTACAGTCGACTCGACGGCTTTGGAGAATGCTTTCGTCAGTCGTGAGTTTTTTTATTTTCTTTTTATTAATTTGATTCCATCACCACATTTCGTCCCGTGAGTGTAGTAATAGGCGACTATGGAAATTGCCTGGTTATATTGATGATCTCGATGAACTATTTTGGGTACTATAGGCGTTACATCACACACACTCAAACTTTGTACTTGATCTGATTTCTGACTTTAATTATTCAATTCAAGACTATTTAAAACTTTATTTATTTATTATAAAGACTTTACTGGTGAGACAAATGATAGTTTGTTTTTAAATCGAACAGCGCAATCTACATTTCCTTATGGTTATTAAGGCTTTACTGGTGAGACCAATGATAGTTAGTTTTTAAATTGCACAGCGCCATCTAAATTTCCTTATGGTTACTAATAAATATGGTCTTAAACAGCCTGCAAATCTTATGGCTTCCGATAGATAGCGGTATAACCAATACACCAGACGTATGCTTAAACTGGCGACGGACAGAAACGTCATTGGTGCCCACTTCTGGTACTGCGATCTTCAATCCACTTGTCAAGTGGGCCATGTTCCGCAGTGGACTTTTACAGATAACAAAATTTAAAGGACAGGACTTATACAATGCTAATAAAAAGATGATTTAATCGCAAGTCTATGGATGCAGGTTTTCCAAGATCTTTATAGCAATGAATGAGGAGGGTTGTTTTTGTAGAATGGAGGTGACAAACGAGCACACAGTCCACCTGATGGTAAGTGGATGCTGTGGCCCATAGACATTTACGTTAATTCTCAAATATGAATCGAAATGCAGATGCATTGTCACCCCAGAGGACTAAAATGGAATGCCTCGTTGCCAGTAAAAAGGGTCTCCGGTTCTCTACACTCACCATACGAAACACAGCAACATTAAGCTGCTGTTTTACGCTGGTATTCTGTGAGAGCGTGGTCCTACCCCGGTCGAGCCGACCCATTCGTGCTACAACCATAATATAGCTGCAGCGTGGCTCTACCACGTATAATGGTGAGAGCATTACTAGTATTTTTATATATAAAACGGTTATACGGCCATCTAGTAATAGTTGCCGCATATGTCTTCTGTGAGGTCGTGGTCCTTCCCCGGTTAAGCAGACCCATTCGTGCTGCAGTGTGACAGAGGTAAATACCCAGACTCTTGTTGGGCAGCAGTGTCTAAGGTCCCCAAACCACCTGCCAAGCGTGACGATAAAGGCAAATCTTTGATACAATACATAGTTGTAGCTCAGGGTCTAAGCGCTCGCTGTAAGTTTCACAGTACGCCAGCAACCCGGGTTCGATCCCATTCGGCAACGATGAAATTGAATTGACGGCTCCATGGCGTAGTGGCTTAGCTTGAGTTGCGGCGCTAATGGCCCCGGGTTAAACACCCGCACGGATCAAGTAATTGCAAGGCCAACAAATAATTGTTCCGGGACTGGTTGTTTGTCCTTGTGCAATTTATGTTTGTAAACTGCCTCCTCGACAAAGGAGAAAATCAAAAGAAATTATTAATTACATATTTTTTGGTTGTTCAAAGATTTAGACCGGTTATTTAATTTTCAGCTGATCTAAACGAAAACACGCTCGTCCCAACTGACGGTGGAAGGTTCGACGTGAACGTGGTCGGCAGGCTCAGGATGCCCGTGTACTGGTCAGAGAAACCAACAGACGTTCTGAGGTGAGTTGGTGGGAGAAAATGAAAACTCTTTTCGACGTAAGAAATTGAGTTTTGGTTTTTCAAACGTCAATATCAACGTCAAGATTCTTAAATATATAACTAAATGTGCCACGACTTCGTACGACTAGATTTTAGTAAGTCGTTATTATACCTCCCTATGTAAAAAAATCAAAAATTAACTATCTACCAGTGAAAGTCCCGTCAAAATCGGTCCAGCCGTTTCGAAGATTAGCCGGAACAAACAGACAGACGTATACAAAAATTATTCTTTTGTTATAAGTACCGTAGGTATATACTTTCATATGCATTTAGTAAAAAAGCTGTTATTATGACATTACAAACAGACACTTCAATTTTATTTATATGTACAGATAATAATCTATGGTCAAGATTATGTTTTTAATCTATTCCTACGGATTTACTCCGTAATCTATTACTCATTACTTCCGTATATGAGGTTGCTCTGAACCTGTTTTAAACAGGAGAAACGGCGATGGATACTCTACAGGTATCCTCATTTTGTAATTTTTCAACAGGTAACTATACAATATTCTTTATAAAATATTAATAGTCAAATCAAAGACAAAACTCTTGAACTTAAATGTCAAAATCGACACGTGTTCGCAAAACAAGACCTTCCCAGAGAAGCACCGACAAGAAACTGTGAGGGTATTTGTTTTAAAAGCCATGTTACAATTACAATTTCAAAGGTTGATAAAGGTTTTTAAAATGTTACTTTTCTCAAAATTATAATAATAATTCCCTCCAGACCGATTTTCGGTCACGGCAGTGTGTGTGCGCAAGCACAGGTGCACTCTCTATTCCCTCACTGTCATAGTCCGATGGGACGGCAATTCGACACAACCGGAGAGAGACCAGGCGCAGGACTAATGGCTTTACGTGCTTTCCGTCCAGTGTCCTGCTGTGACTGCTGATCATGTGATCCGGGTTCGAATTCCTTGTCAGGCCAAAAATCAGTTATTGATTTTTTCTATGAAGAAACTCAGTAGCAACCCTGGGTCAGGAAGTTGTCAGTGTTTCACCCCCGAGCCTCGGAAAGCATGTAAAACCGTTGGTCCTGCGTCTGATCTTTCTCCGGTCGTGTCGACTTACCGTCCCATCGGATTATGGGTGAGGGAATAGAGAGTGCGCATAAACTTGGGCACTATGATCCTGTCTTGCGAAGATGGCTAGTCTCCGTTGAGGCCACCGAAATTTGGTCTGGAGGACATTCCTAGTATTCTTAGTATATATAAAGTTATCCTATATTTAATATAATATATCCTATATATTATATTAAAGTTTATCCGATTTTTGTATTATATTATAAGGATTTAATTGTAAAATTTTATGGATTTACTCAAAAAAGAGTTGCTAATTTTAGCTAATCTAAATTTAAAACCTCTAGCATATCTCCTCGACTACAGGAGACATTCCGTTCTGTATTAAATTAATTTATTCTGTACGTGTGATGTCTCCAAAAATGAACAATGGCAGAAGTGTAAAAATATTAGTCTCCTTGAAAACTAGCGACTCGTGAGGCCCCAACTTATAGATTGCAAGTTATAGTTAAATAATATTAAAACTTAAGAAAACTTAAAAACATGCATTGATCTGAGCTATGATGATTCTAGAGAGAACTATCCTGGTAATCCTGCTCAGGATACCAGGATAAAGTTATTAAATTATTGTATTGTCATCAATCCTTGACACGAGTGCAAATTTTCAAGTCAATCGGCCGTCTACAAGCCGGTGAAAATTACATTAAAAGATTCCCTTACATACATAGATTCATGCGAAGCTAATAAAAGCGTGTTAAAAACAATCTACCCATAGTTAATTAAAGTACAGTAAAATCAAATAGTGCTATTATTATAATCTCTGTTCAGCGTGGTGAGTTTAGACGAATATATCAAGTAATTTATGCCGATTGTACTCGTATATGGTAGAGAAGCGCTGCAGCGTGTTAGGGATGCAGCACGAATGGGTCAAATATACCGGGGAATCATCCCGCTCTCACAGAATACCAGCATGAAATAACAGTTTAATACCGTTATGATTCGTATGGTGAGTATAGAGTACTGGAGATTCTATATTTCAAATTTCAGGGCACTCTCCTTTGTTGCCTCAGCTAGCATCGGAATCTTCGGCGTCAACATATCGAATGACGTGCAGTTTTTCATGCCGGCACACCGCCTGCAACTTTACAAGGCGTAGTTTTGGTTTAATATGGAATATTGTTCCCATCTCTGGGCCAGGACTCCAAGGAAATGTTGCATTTTGCAGCGGGTGCTCTGACGAATTATCGTTACCGTTACTGCCTACTAAAGTCCACAGCTGAACAGAGGCCTCCCCCTATCGATTGCCTCATAGGGAGGATATTTGCCATAGTTTCCACGCATGGCAGGCGTGTTGGCAGTTTTATTTTTATTTTTAGTTAAGGTACGTGAGGGTAATATGGTCACGTTAAGCTTTGCCGCCCTATGAAACCAAGACTAGGAGGAGGACAGAGAATTATTATATATTAAGAAATAAATAACAAACAAGCCTTGGCAACATCGATCACTATTAGTGATCGGTGCTTGGCAATAATTAGAAACACTTCGAAAGATCAACTTAAAAAAAACGAACTACAGTACCCAATACTAAAATCGACCAAAATATTTACTATAATATCAACTGTCAAAATGGCGTCGATAAAGCGGCGCCCTTTTGACCCTTTATTATTTGAATGACTGATGAAGAGCTTTCGTATCACATCTATGCAAATAAGGTTGTAGTTTTTGAGTTATAAGAAAGTGACCATATTAACCGGATGACCATATTACTCTCACGTACTTAGGAAGATGTTGCTGCCAATCTTGTTTGTCGCCCTCTGTCGCCTTGTACAACACCCACGGGACGATATGGTGTAGTAAATATTCTTACACCGCCACCACACCCCTTAGCTGAAGATAAGGAAAGCTAGTGCCTCTGCAATAACGCGCACACTTGCACATCCCGCTCAGTTATAACTTAACTGGTGAATTTATTGCTTTTTAACCCTCTCAAAAATGAGATTGCCCTGCATTGGTATTTAACTTTACTTTGCATTGAACAGGTGCAGCTGGTTCTACAAAGGCACCACCGACGCCAGATATGTACCGTACTCTGAGCCAGTGGCTGAAAAGTTGAGGTGAGCTTTCTATTATTATGTTCTCCTGTGGCTCGGTAACGCGGGACTGAGCGTTTGGTTCAACGCTGCAGCGCGTGTACAATAGGTGCAATAGTAGGTAAATAATAATAATAAGTGTTAAAAATAATAGGACTAAGATAGAATGCCTCGTTTCCAGTAAAAAGAGTCTCCTGTTCTTTGCACTCGCCATACTATACAGCCGCATTAAGCTGTTAGGTCCTTCCCCGGCCGAGCCGACCCTTTTGTACTGCAACCATAATATAGGTGCAGCATGGCTCTACCACGTATAAAATTTCTATTTCCGGCTCTCAGATGTAGATCTTGCTTTTTTGTTAAATACAGGAAGAATATAGGCACGGGGTAACAACGGGGGAGTGGCATCGAAGGTTGACTCTTCCGAACGGCGAGCTGGTTGTGATGCACGGCCCAGCTGTGATGGTGCACTTCCTGCAAAGCGCTGCCGATGATATGTTTAGCTCATCATCTGTAAGTAGAAGACTTTTTTTTGTGTACGAGCAGCTATGCAGGTCTAGAAAGACCATTATCACTGCGATTTGTAAGATCTATTGTGATCGCTGCTATTGTCTAGTTCACTGTTAGCAGCCCCATGTCTTCAATGAATTGAAGAAGTTGCTTAGCTGTTAGCAATTTCACTTCTTCTGTGCGAAGTACGTAGTTTCCCAGATGAGTGTTACGTTTGCGCATTAAGGGTTCACAATCAGTTAGGATTTGCAGAGGCGTTTTTTTTCCGTTAAGGAACAGAATCGGCTTATCCTTGATTTGCTTAGTACCAGAATAGACATGTGCTTTTTTAAGACAACAGTGTTCAGTCGGGGCTCTTGCCAGAATACGCAGTTCAAAGTAGAAGAGTTACCATCGTCATTCTTTCTTAGGTTTATGTTACCATTTTGATTGTCAGTGGAAGATGTCTATATCTTTTATATATATAGTACTAAGGAGTGACAAAGGAGCATACAGTCCACCTAATGGTAAGTGGATGCTCATAAACATCTACATCTATCCTCGATAAGAATTATAATGTAGGTGCGTTGTCACCGCTGATAACCGAGATGGAATGCCTCGTTACCAGTAAATGAGCTTAGAGCCGTGGTAGCTCAGATGGTTAGCGCTCGCTGTAAGTTTCACAGTACGCGAGCAACCCAGGTGCGATCCCGCCGGCACCAAAGAAATTGTTAATTGCAATTTTAAGTGCTGATTTACCACGTGCTCGGCGGTGAAGGAAAACATCGTGAAAACCTGCATGTCTGAGAATTAAGAAAAAATATATTTCGAAGACATGTGAAGTTCGCCAACACGCATTGGGGAAGCGCGGACATTTCCTTGCCTAAAACCCTCTCAGAGTGAGAGGAGGAGGCCTGTGCCCAGCAGTGGGACGTATATAGGCTGTAATTTTACCTTTTTGGCTTTAATAGCTTATATAGTCGGGCTTTTAATTCTTGGACATTGTCTTAGCACCGACTTCAGAACAACTTCACAAATTATTATTTTATACTTTTGAAACCGGTTTGTCCCTTTTTTAAAGTTTGGTCATCACTTTATCGTAAGTATGTGTGCGACATTTGGTGGACAAAATGTTACGTTTTTGCTTATTAGCGGAAATTAAAGGATCTAAATAATAATGTAGCCTATGAAGAATCTAATTCAATAACACGCCGCGCAAAATATCAAATAGTTATCGCTTGAAAAAATGCCGGCCAAGTGCGAGTCCGACTCGCGCATGACGGTTTCCGTACCAACGTAAAACACGTTTCCCCCTTTAATTTTTAATTTATTTTTATTTTTATTATTTGTTGTTATAGCGGCAACAGAAATACACATTTTGTGAAAATTGCAACTGTCTACCTATTACGGATCATGAGATACAGCCCGCTGACAGACAGACGAACGGACGGACGGACGGACAGCGGAGGCTTAGTCATAGGTTCACGTTGGTTACCATTTGGGTACGGAACCTTAAAAACCAGAACTCGAACGTCAAAGTTTTTTCCGGCGATAAATTTTTGAAATTATTGAATTTGAGATTTGAATCCAGGATAGCTTAGTAACTGCATGAGTCATGTTTTGCAGTCTTTATTATTTTAAACCCTGTGGTTGCTGAAGAACCCTAAGTTTCCTAAGAAATCCGTTCTCTGTCCATTATATATAACCCCACCTACTCATTCCCTTCCTTTCTTCCCTCCCTCCAGAAAGTAGCGGAGAACAAGCATCTGTACCGTTACCCGAAGATTGAACTGGCTAGCTATCAGAAAGAAACTAAGGACCACCTCCTGCTCTACGTACATGGAGTGAATCAGAACCGCTTCAAAAAGAACAAAGTTAGCGACATTTTTGGCATTAAATATTTCATGATAGCCACCTAGTTTCAATTTTAAGTTTTTTTTTCGTTGAATTATTTAATAGAATCAGGTGTTAATTATCGATTTTTCAATATATTAAAGGCGCGAAATATTTCCCTCTGTCGCCTTTACAACACCACGGGACGATATGGTGTAGTAAATATTCTTACACCGCCACCACACCCCTTTGCTGGAGATAAGGAAAGCTAGTGCCTCTGCAATAACGCGCACACTTGCACATCCCGCTCAGTTATAACTTAACTGGTGAATTTATTGCTTTTTAACCCTCTCAAAAATCAGATTGCCCTGCATTGGTATTTAACTTTACTTTGCATTGAACAGGTGCAGCTGGTTCTACAAAGGCACCACCGACGCCAGATATGTACCGTACTCTGAGCCAGTGGCTGAAAAGTTGGAGGTGAGCTTTCTATTATTACGTTCTCCTGTGGCTCGGTAACGCGGGGACTGAGCGTTTGGTTCAACGCTGCAGGGCGTGTGCAATAGGTGCAATAGTAGGCAAATAATAATAATAAGTGTTAAAAATAATAGGACTAAGATAGAATGCCTCGTTTCCAGTAAAAAGAGTCTCCGGTTCTTTGTACTCGCCATACTATACATCCGCATTAAGCTGTTAGGTCCTTCCCCGGCCGAGCCGACCCTTTTGTACTGCAACCATAATATAGGTGCAGCATGGCTCTACCACGTATAAAATTTCTATTTCCGGCTCTCAGATGTAGATCTTGCTTTTTTGTTAAATACAGGAAGAATATAGGCACGGGGTAACAACGGGGGAGTGGCATCGAAGGTTGACTCTTCCGAACGGCGAGCTGGTTGTGATGCACGGCCCAGCTGTGATGGTGCACTTCCTGCAAAGCGCTGCCGATGATATGTTCAGCTCATCATCTGTAAGTAGAAGAGTTTTTTTTTGTGTACGAGCAGCTATGCAGGTCTAGAAAGACCATTATCACTGCGATCTGTAAGATCTATTGTGATCGCTGCTATTGTCTAGTTCACTGTTAAGCCCCATGTCTTCAATGAATTGAAGAAGTTGCTTAGCTGTTAGCAATTTCACTTCTTCTGTGCGAAGTACGTAGTTTCCCAGATGAGTGTTACGTTTGCGCATTAAGGGTTCACAATCAGTTAGGATTTGCAGAGGCGTTTTTTCGTTAAGGAACAGAATCGGCTTATCCTTGATTTGCTTAGTACCAGAATAGACATGTGCTTTTTTAAGACAACAGTGTTCAGTCGGGGCTCTTGCCAGAATACGCAGTTCAAAGTAGAAGAGTTACCATCGTCATTCTTTCTTAGGTTTATGTTACCATTTTGATTGTCAGTGGAAGATGTCTATATCTTTTATATATATGTTTATATTATATAGTAGTAAGGAGTGACAAAAGAGCATACAGTCCACCTAATGGTAAGTGGATGCTCATAAACATCTACATCTATCCTCGATAAGAATCATAATATAGGTGCGTTGTAACCGCTGACAACCAAGATGGAATGCCTCGTTACTAGTAAAATATTAAAATAATTTCCACATAATAGCTTAGAGCTTAGAGCCGTGATAGCTCAGATGGTTAGCGCTCGCTGTAAGTTTCACAGTACGCGAACTACCCGGATGCGATCCCCGCCGGCACCAATGGAATTGTTAATTGCAATTTTAAGTGCTGATTTACCACGTGCTCGGCGGTGAAGGAAAACATCGTGAGGAAACCTGCATGTCTGAGAATTAAGAAAAAAAATATTTCGAAGACATGTGAAATTCGCCAACACGCATTGGGGCAGCGCGGCGGACATTTCCTTGCCCTAAAACCCTCTCAGAAGTGAGAGGAGGAGTCCTGTGCCCAGCAGTGGGACGTATATAGGCTGTAATTTTACCTTTTTGGCTTTAATAGCTTATATAGTCGGGCTTTTAATTCTTGGACATTGTCTTAGCACCGACTTCAGAAACAACTTCACAAATTATTATTTTATACTTTTGAAACCGGTTTGTCCCTTTTTTAAAGTTTGGTCATCACTTTATCGTAAGTATGTGTGCGACATTTGGTGGACAAAATGTTACGTTTTTGCTTATTAGCGGAAATTAAAGGATCTAAATAATAATGTAGCCTATGAAGAATCTAATTCAATAACACGCCGCGAAAACTATCAAATAAAAAAAGAATCATCGAAATCGTTTCACCGAGAAAAAAGTTATGAGGTAACACACATAAAAAAACATACAGTCGAATTGAGTACCTCCTCCTTTTTGAAGTTGTTTGAAAACCAACTTAATGGTTAGAGTATCTCACTGAGCCATTTTCAGTTCAGATCGTTGGTGAAGCCAATTTTTGTAGCATACTGTAACACGTTTGTGTCCAGCAGCGTTACATCGGGCTCGGGTAGGTTTGAACGAGAGAGTGCCTCTTGTTAGGGCGAAAATCGTATCACTATAACATTTCCTGTACAGTTCATATTTGACTGTATATTAGTAGGTTGTCGGACTCCTTTTCTCGACAAAAATGACTGCCTCGTTGGTCTAGTGTTAGTTAATGCGGTCATGGGATCTCGAGTTCGAATTCCCGGTCATGTCAAAATCAGTTATTGGGTTTTCTAGCCAAAAAATTCTCAGGAAGTTTCACAACAAAGATGGTTGAAGCGTGGGTTATGGGGCAAGTAGTCCACTGGAGAGTATTTTGAAGGCTTCACATGTCAACAACATATTCAACTTCTCAGACATGAAGGTTTCCTTGACCAACGCACGGCACGTGGTAAATGAGAACAGAAAATTGCGATTAACAGTTTCATTCATGATAGCGAGATTCGAACCCGGGATGCTTAAGTAATGTCGACGAGCGTTTAGTCTCTGAGCGATTACGGCCTTGTATGTTTGTTTGAATTTGTTCAAATACAAATGGAATTAATATTATATTGATATTATTGTAGGATTGTAGCTTCGCCCAGGAAATCATCAGATCCTATGTGTGATTGAATGAGTGCTGGTTCAATTCCTTGTCAGATTTTTTATTTTATTTTTCTTAGCAGTCGACTATGAGACCTAGGGTAGTTAGAAGAGGGTGCGTGGAGAGCGAGATAGAAGAGAGCGAACCGTCTAAAGTGGATCACCTGTTGCTTCTTTGTCATGGGGTGGGATCCGCTTGCGACATGAAGTTTCGGTCCGTGGAAGAAGTAGGTAAGTGAGCGGTGTTGAGAAACGGTGGTGACGGATTTCATCACCATATGCTTCAAATTAACTAAAGAATAAGTTTACGGATTTCATCGTTCGTTTTTTTTCCTTCCATCCATATATACAATATAGCAGCCCATAACAGTCCACTGCTCAACATAGGCCACTTCCATACATTGCCTCATATGGAGGCAACTATGGCAAAACGCAGTTTTTAATATTTTAAGTTATTATCAAGAAGACGCTGCTGCACATATCCTGATTTGCTTTCCTCTGTCGCTTCTTACGACACCCACGGGACGGTATGGGGCGGAGGATATTCATACACCGCCCTACACGGTCAACTTTTTCCTTCAGTATCACTAATTTTAGTTGTATATAAATCTTAATATTATTGTTTGTTTTGTATGTGTGAATCTGCTAACGTATTAAGGCCCGTATTAATAAACGTTACTCAACGACGAACTCAAGTGCGTAATCATTTGATATGCCCTCATTACGAAATCAGCATCTCAAGATCGTTGCTAATTAATAAACACATAAAAACAGTATCTCAAAACGCTGTACTTAATAATACTGTTCTGTGACTTGCACTCAAGTATACACACTTGAGAGTTGAGTTTCGTTTATTAATCAGTGTGGCACTCAACTGATATCGTAAACCTAAACCGCATCTAGAGATATGTTTATTAATAAGATCATAACCTCAAGATTGTACTCAAGTGCGTGTACTTGAGCTGAGTAACGTTTATTAATACGGGCTTAAGAGTACAAAAAAAAAAACAGAGGCAGTCATAAGGACTGTCGACAAGAGTGAAAACTCAATGACATATGCGTATACATGTCGCTACGACAGCTACTGCTAGAGACATGCTCGTGACGTTACGTTATACGTCACGAGCATGTCGAGGTCATCGGTGACGCGGACCCATAAGTTTTTACTCTACCAAAAATCGCTCAACGCGGCTAATGAAGTTTTCACTTCAATAAGACAAAATAATTAGACTGAAAGTAGGTTATTTAAGTACTTAAGGTAGATTTATAGACTCACTCTATATTGGATAAAACATTATTCTATTCTATTCTAGTAGCATAACCATTACATACCGTGTAGTGGCGGTGTAAGTATATCCACTACCCTTATCATCCCGTGGGTGATGTAAGGAGGCGACAGAGGAAACCAGACAGTATCTTCCTGATAATAGCTAAATAAAAAAACATATGTGCAGTTCACACGCGGTATAAGTGAAGCCTTAAGAAAAGGAAAGCGAGGTAATAGGAAATACTGCATACTGTACTCTCTCATTCTCCCGCAGGTTAAAATCCTATAGATATATTTGTTGTCTCTTTTTAGTGTTCCTTTTCGTTTCATCGAGTTTCAAATCTTTTTTTTTTTCAAAAGTTTTCTCTTAAAAAATAACAATATTCAAGTAGCATGCAATGTTATATTAGACTATACAAATTACCTAAATTTTGTACATAATTCGATATTTTTTATAGTTTAAACTTACAAATGAGTATGTTACTCAAATTCCGAACACCACAAATTTAATTATATTTCCATCCGTCCATTATAGCCCATTAAAGCCCTGAACATAGGCCTCCCCTTAAACTGTCACATAAGAGGGATATTTGCTATAGTTGCCACGCGTGGCAGGCTGGTTGGCAACATCAGTTTTTCATTTTCTAGTAGTTATTATTAGGAAGACGCTGCTACTGTTTCCTGATTTGTTATCCTCTGTCGCCTTTTACGACACCCACGGAACGATATGAGGTAGTGGATATTCTTACACTGCCGCTTCGTGCATTATACTTAATTATGTTAAAATGAATTAAATTAATGGAACGAATGAAGTGTATGAAATGTCAAATTAATTACTAAAGTTTTAAAGTAGAAATTCTTTCACAGTCGACGACTTCCGTGCGACGAGCCTCCAACTCCTGCAGTCTCATTATAAAAACTCTTACGAAAGTGGAGTCGTCGGGAAAGTAGAAGTGAGTGTCTCTTTTTTTATATTATTATTGAGGTTTAGGAATGATTAAGAGGAAATGCGGGTGGTCTTTTCTCCATACAAACGCTCTTACCTGTTTTCTTTCTGGTTTATGACCTTATAGCAATGAGTTTTTACAGTAAAATAAATATCAACCTCTTCTATGTCCCTATGTTTTCCTTTTTGATGATACATTATCTTTATAAGCACTATTTAGACCGCTGTCAACAGAGGCGTAGTGAAATATAATGGTAGGCGCAAAAGGATAAAAAAACATTAGCAAGCAAGTGGTAAAATAAAAATTGGGTGCAATCGACTTCAATATAAATAAAATGAGAACATCATCAATGTATTCTAAGTCAACTAAAACCCATTATTAAGGATAACTCAAAAACTACTGGTCAGATCTTGATCAAATTTATATGATCAACATGAGAAGCGCCAGCATTCAAATAAAAAAAAGTATCATCAAAATCGGTTCACCTACAAAAACGTTCTGAGGTAACACATATAAAAAAAAACATACAGTCGAATTGAGTACCTCCTGCGTTATTTGAAGTCGGTGAAAAAATTAAAAATATTACAGACATCTATACATATAAATCAAATTGAAGTGTCTGTCTGTAACATCGAAATAACTGCCGTTAATTGAGCAGAGAAAGTTAGTAGCATGCCAATAAGACGTAAATAACCATTTTATTACAGTTGGAAAAATTTACTTTGCCAATATCCGCTCAATAAAATAAAATGATGTGTCTTACCTAGTTTGAAGAGCACCTCCCGCCCTCCCTCAATTGCGTGCACTGTCCCCGTCACCACTAATCCCAGCACCACTACTCCCGTGAGCGGTCAGCTACCGTAGATTCTACTACACCTGAAGATGCTTCGTGTAGAGGCGAAACACGTGTCGTATTGTCGTCGGTGGTGTGTCTTTCCTAGTGTAGTGGTGGTGGGAGTAGTTGAGCTGGGATTAGTGGTGACGGGGATAGTGCACGCAATTGAGGGAGGGCGGGAGGTGCTCTTCAAACTAGGTAAGACACATCATTTTATTTTATTGAGCGGATATTGGCAAAGTAAATTTTTCCAACTTTAATATAATGGATTTCCGCAAAGTAACGCCTGATTGTATTAATTATAATAACCATTTTTAAAATTTTGTCTGTCTGTCTGTGTGTCTGTTCTGGCTAATCTTCGGAATGGCTGAACCGATTGTAATGAAACTTGACAAACAGATAGAGAGCAATGTTGGGAGTCGAGAGCCATCTAAGTTATATTTTATCCGAATACTGAAGATTTTTTTTGAGAAATCCATATTACCTATTTATAAAATAAATAGTAATTGATTACTACCCTTATTGATTATTATTAAAATTTGTTCCAGGTGCTGCCGATATCCTGGCACTCAGCCCTGCACTCTGGTGAAAGGGGCGTAGACAAAAGACTGGCCCAGATCACCCTCGATAGCATACCACGCTTGAGGAACTTCACCAACGACACCGTTCTCGACGTGCTGTTTTACACGAGCCCGGTGTTTTGCCAGGTTAGTGGTCACAATCAGAACGAGCGGGTAAATATTAAAAGGGAGAAAAATGGAGTGGAAAAGAAGTAGTTTACGTGCTTTCTTAGGCACAGGGCTTAAAACACCGTCATATTCCTGACTACGGACTGCTACTGATAATTTTTGACAGAAAAATTCAATTCCCGAATTTGACCTGACCCGGGATCGAACCCGAGACTTCAAGATTACGTGCTTTCTTATGCCTCCTCTACACTACTCGCGAAGTAACTTCGACGAAGTGCTCGTCGAAGTCGATCGCAGTCCGAAGAACGTGACTACACACTCGTGCTACTTCGCGAAGAGCTCAGTCATCTTGAGTCTCCCGCACCCTTAACATGAATAACGTTCAAGAGGCAGCTGCTATAGGTACCTAATTGTGTGAACAGTACGACGTCAATGCGTTAACTAAATAAATAATTATGTAGAAAGCTACATATTTAATATTTATATATTAAAAAAAAATCATAGCTGGCGTACGCCGAGTAGTGTAGTGAGACGCTTCGTGTAACTTCGGGGTACTTCGCGAAGTCCTTTGACTCTGGCGCAAAAAACCGACAGCGATCGGAAGTCGCCCGAGGCGAAGCAAGGTTGCACGAAGCGAATCGAAGTACCTCTCTACACTATTCGCCTCGTCCAACTTCAATCTACTTGGCGAGTAGTGCAGGGCTGAAACACCGCCATATTCCTGACTCAGGACTGCTACTGAGAATTTTTTGACAGAAAACTCAATTCGTGAATTTGATCCGACCGAGACTTCATTATGATATTATCACCTCTTAGGACTATGATGGAATATGATGGATGAATTTCTCCCAGCCTGTTATACTTGATTGTGATTTTATTTCGATTCTTAATCAAGGATAAATATAGGTACAGATGGGAGCCACAACATTCTTTTTTTTATATATAGGATAGGGTGACAAACGAGTACACACTCCACCTGTTGGTAAGTGGTTGCTGTGACCCATAGACATCTACATCCATCCTCAATAAATAATCAAAATGCAGACGCTTTGTCATGTCATGACTAAGATGGAATGCCTCTTTTCAGTAAAAAAGGGTCTCCGGTTCTCTACACACACCATACGACGAAACACAGCAGCGTTAAGCTGCTATTTTACGCTGGTCTTCTGCGAGAGCGTGGTCCCTTCTATTAAAAAAAGTCCACTGCTAAACACGGGTGTGAAAAACGGGAAGAGAAAGAAGGAAAGGCTTCGTGTGGTGATGACACAAGAAAGTCCACGGCCCCATCACATTCCGTGGATTTTATGAGAGACGACTAAGTAATTAAGGAGACCCAAAGAATTGTGGCTTTCGTACCTCATGCCAGAAAACACCCCGACCGGCGACGGGCAGCAGTGTCAAACGTTTTCCACGTCTACTTTGATTGCCAAACCGCTCGATGTTGTTGTTTCAATATTGCATTTCCAAAGGGGCATTGTTGTCAAGTAAACCAATGTTTCATTTCAACATTCCTCAGCGTCTACCCTAAATAGTTAGGGCTTAAGAAGAAATACAGTCCACTAATGATTGACATCAAGACCGGGACCATTCTTTAGGGCAGCGTAATCTTAGTCGTCTAACCTTTCTTTAGCGAAAGGGCGGCAGGTTCTGAGTTTAACGTCCACTCAGGAGTCACGCCCACCTCGTTGTTCCCAAACCCACGTGGTATGGTATTGGTCTGTGAAGGTCAATAATTGGTTGATCTCTGCTGCAGGGCGCGCGATGAAGACTTTCCGTTCCTTTTCAATTGGTAATGTTGATTATTTCTAAGGCGTTACAAATTAATTAGTTAATATCCGCGTATTAAAATAAAATGATGTGTCTTATCTAGTTTGAAGAATACCTCCCATCCTCCTTCAGGCCTCCCTCCCTTTTGAGGGAAGGCGGAAGGTCCTCTTCAAACTAAGCTAAGATAAGCGTAATATAAAATAAAGTGATGTGTCTTACCTAGTATGAACAGCACCTCCCACCCTCCCTCAGGCCTCCCTCCCGCTTAAGGGAGGACGGGGGTGCCTTTCAAACTAGAAGGCTAAGATCCGCGTAATATAAAATAAAATGATGTGTTTTACCTAGTTTGAAAAGCACCTCTCACGCTCCCTCAGTCCTGACTTAGTTTTAATTAATATTAACCATTTAATATTTTTGTTTCTTTTCCACAGACTATAATAGATACGGTATGCAATGAAATGAACCGTATATACAACCTGTTCAAGTCACGGAACCCCTCTTACGAGGGGGGCGTGTCCTTGGGGGGACATTCCCTTGGCAGCGTCATATTGTATGATCTGCTCTGTCATCAGGACCAGGTAAGTTTTTATTTCAGAGTTTATCAAACTTTTTGTATTTATATAAAAGTGCATTGCACTACTGAACATAGGTCTCGCTCATAGATTGATTCATGGGGATTTTGCCATAGTTGTCACGCTTGGCAAGCGGGTTGGCAACCGGTTTTTAATATTTGGAGTTGTTATCAGGAAGATGCTGCTGCCCATCACCTGTTTAGTTTCCTTCTGTCGCCTCTTACCACAACCTTGGGACGATATGCCCCCCCCCCCCAAGAGTCAAGCTATGGGGAAAAGCCAATGTTTAGCAGTGGAATTTTAATAGGCTGTAATGATGTCTCGCTCACACTATAGTAAGGGGGTCGTGACGGAAAAATCTTACACTTTTTCTCGTCCCATCCCGACGCTCTGTACGCACTTGGAAGCCCCATAGGTAAGTCTTTTTTTATAATATATGGGTGACAAACCAGCACACCGTCCATATGATGATAAGTAGATGCTGTGGCCCATAGACATCTACATCTATCTTCGATTTAGAATAAAGTGCAGATGTCTTGTCACCCTTGAGGATTGAGATGGAATGCCTCGTTATCAGTAAAAAGGGTCTCCGGTTGACACTCACCATACGAAACACAGCAGCATTAAGCTGCTATTTTACGCTGGTATTCTGTGAGAGCGTGGTCCTTCCCCGGTCGAGCCTAATTCCTGCTACAACCATAGAACAAACATAAAATTGCAGCGTAGCTCTACCATGTAAGTCATCTTAATTTTTTTTAAACGTATTCCAACACTAGGAGTTTTTAGCTGTAATATATCGTTCACAGATAATCCAAACCCCAAACAATTATCACAAGAATACACTAATAGTTGTTCCATACAGGATTAGATTATAAATAGATGTTCCATTGACCGCGTAGTGTCGGTGTAAGAATATCCACTTGCCAATTTTATCCCGTTTGTGTAAGAGGCGACAGAGGGAAACAAACAAGGAGATGGGCAGCAGCGTCTTCACGTAAATATAAAAAAAAACTGTGGTTGCCAACCCTCTTGCCAAGCGTGGCAAATGTCAGGCTGTAACGGTAACGGAATACGTATACTGTTATAATATACTTTCGTGTCTTCATCTCTGTTATTTTCATTTTTTTCTGAAACTTAAAGTTTACAACCACCACACACAGAATAGAATCAGAATAACTGACATAGACCAACGGATCAGCAAGCTGTAGTGTATATGGGCCGGCCATATAGCTTCAACCTTCAAGGAAGAAAGTTTTCGAATGGAAGCCTCGTAACAGTAAGCGAAGACTAGGGCGGACCCCAACGAGACGACCTGGTAAGACCAGAGCGCGTTTTGTGGCATTACTTGGGTGGCCTACGTTTAACAGCTGACTCGAGTGCCGGGCTGTAATGATGAACATTGTTTAATATTTCATACATCTTGTCTATTGTCTATGTCAATTAAAAGTAGCAACACTAATAATTTTGTCTCTTGTTCTATTCCTACTAGGTCGAATGAACGAATGGGTCGGCTCGACCGGGGAAGGACCACGCTCTAACAGAATACCAGCGTCAAATAGCAGCTTAATGCTGCTGTTTCGTATGGTGAGTGTAGAGAACCGGAGACCCTTTTTACTGGAAACGAGGCATTCCATCTTAGTCCTCAGGGGTGACAACGCATCTGCATTTTATTCGTAAATGAGGATAGATGTAAATGTCTATGGGCCACAGCAACCACTTACCATCAGGTGGACTGTGTGCTCGCTTGTCACCCTTATCCTATAACAAAAAAAAAGGTGCTACTTCTGGGCAGAAATGTCCATGGACTGCAGTAAACACTTACCATCAGGTGGACTGTAAGTTCGTTTTATAAAAAAAAATTACATCATCACGGTACTTATACGTGGTAGAGCCTTGCTGCAGCTATATTATGGTGGTAGCACGAATGGCCGACCCATTCCAGCGTAAAATAGCAACTTAATGCCGCTATGTTTCGTATGGTGAGTGAAGAGAATCGGAGACCCTTTTTACTGGAAACGAGACATTCCATCTTAGTCCTCAGGGGTGACAATGCGTCTGCGTTTTGATTCTTAATCGAGGATAAACGTTGGTGTCTATGGGCCACAGAATTCACTTGCCATCGGGTGGACTGTGTGCTCGTTTGTCACCATTATTCTATATAAAAAAAACCGGCAACAAATCTATACATCTATACAAATAAATAAAATTGAAGTGTCTGTTTGTAATGTCAAAATTATAGCTTTTTACTAAATGCATATGAAAGTATATACGGTGCTTATAACAAAAATACAATTTTTAACATTTTTGTCTGTCTGTTTGTTTCGGATAATCTCCGAAACGGCTCGACCGATTTTGACGGGACTTTCACTGACAGATAATTGATTTCATAAGGAGTAACTTAGGCTACTTTTATTTTAAAAAACCAAATAGGGTTCCGTGCAAAAAAATTAAAACCCCAAATAACACGCGGGCGAAGTCGCGGGGTACAGCTAGTAAACTAATGAATAGAATATACTGAATAATAAATATACATTAGTATATTTAAATAGAATTTTGGATTTGCGTTCACTTTTATTTTCCTCACACATTTTTTATTAGGCAACAGAGACAGAAAGAGTGCGAATCAACATTATAATTTTTTAAACTATAAATGTTGCCATAAAGAAATAGAATGTTGTGAATGTTGGTAGGCTTGTTTAAAGAATTTGTTATATTAATTGTAATTGTTGTACATAATCGACACGCTTGGCAGGCGAATTTGCGATCGACGTACCAGATGTCTCGTTTTGACGCTTCTCCCCTTCGCCAGTCTGGATTTACGCTCTCTATCGCAAGTTGTGGTCATTTTAGCGTTTTCTTTAATTGCCTCTTACTACATCTGCGCGTAGACAGCGGGGATGGTCGTCTGTTTATGACTTTGCCTTGGTATATGGTCTGACACAACTGGTTACTTCGCCTACGCGGATTCCAGATGTGGAGGATCATACACCTTCCCTGTTGGACCTTCTGCTGACCTCTCATCCGGACGGATATCAGGTTTCCGTCGATGCCCCTCTTGGCTCTTCGAACCATTGTCTGATCCGAAGTGAGTTGTCACTCACGCTTTCCTCGTGGTTGCGTTCTGCAGGTTTCCGCCGTGTTTGGCATTACAGGTCGGCGAATTGGGATGGAATGCGGTCTTTCTTTGCATCCTACCCATGGGGGCGGGTTTGCTTCTCGCCGGATGATCCCAGTGCTGTTGCTGACTCTGTCACCGATGTGGTGCTACAGGGAATGGAACTATTTATTCCATCATCTGTGGTACCCATCGGTGGCAGATCGCAGCCTTGGTTTGGCTTCCCGAGAAATTGTGTAATTGGATCACCAGTTTTCTGGCTGATTGGAGCATCAAGGTCATAGTAGATGGTGCTTGCTCCGATTACAAGCCTATTAACTCTGGTGTTCCACAAGGCTGCGTGCTATCACCAACGCTGTTTCTTCTGCATATCAATAATATGTTGCAAACCGGTAACATTCATTGCTATGCGGATGACAGCACTGGTTATGCTCTATACACCGGCCGTGCCAATATTTCTCGGGAAAACGTCGCCGAGTACCGGAACAAACTTGTGTCTGAAGTCGAGTCTTTGCTAAACAAAGTCTCGGATTCGGGGCGACTAAATCTAGTCCAGTTTAATCCTCAGAAGACACAAGTTTGCGCGTTTATCGCTAAAAAGAACCCTTTGTCGTATCTCCTCAGTTTCAAGGCACTCCCCTTGTTGCCTCAGCCAGTATCGGAATCCTCGGCGTTGCGGAGAGAGTCGGCGGAATCGAGTGACGTGCAGTTTCGTGGTCACTTGGAAGAGAAGGCCAAATTGACCTTTAAAAAGCTTAGCGTGCTCAGCAGAGCGGGACAGTATTTCATGCCGGCACACCGCCTGCAACTTTACAAGGCGCAGGTTCGACCCCACATGGAATACTGCTTCCATCTCTGGGCAGGGGCTCCCTAGTGCCAGCTCCTTCCACTTGACCGCATCCAGCGCAGAGTGGCTCGAATCGTCAACGACCGAGTCCTTTCCGATCGGCTCGATTCACTGGCGATGAGATGTTGCATCCCTTTGCATTTTCTTTCGCATCTACCACGGGGAGTGCTCTGAGGAATTGTTCGGATTAATCCCAGCTGCCAAATTTCACCAACGCACATCGCAGCAAAATTCCCGATACCATCCACACCATCTGGATGCTTGGCGGTCCACCATTGTACGTTTCACTAGGAGTTTTCTTCCGCGAACGACCATGGAATAGCTTACCACCGGCGATTTTTCCGGACCGATACGACCTAGGGACATTCAAGGAACGAGCTTACTCCTTTCTAAAAGGCCGGCAACGCACTTTCAATTCCCCTGCTGTTGCAGTTGTCACGGCGGCGGTAATCACTTACCATCAGGTGAGCCGTATGCTCGTTCGCCCCTCTCCTATAAAAAAAAATCATGAGATCGAGGACTAAAACCAATTAACTAGGACCCGCGGTTGCGTTCACTATCATTGCCATAATTAAACCCAATAATGGGAAACATACCACCGTCTATAATGTGACACGTGTTTCGACTCTAAACGAGGCATCATCAGGAGAAATATACTCTACGATGACCTACCGCTAATTAATTAATAGAAACAGGCGTTGCTCTGTGTAAATTTATTAGGAAGATCTTCCTTTTTGGTTTCCGTACCCGAAGGGTAACCAACGGGACCCTATTACTAAGCCTCCGCTGTCCGTCTGTCAGCGTGCTTTATCTCATGATCCGTAATAGGTAGACAGTATAATTTTCACAGAATGTGTATTTCTGTTACCGCTATAACAACAAATAATAAAAATAAAAATAAACTAAAGATTAAAGGGACTCCCCTACTAGACGTTTCACGATGGTACGGAACCCTTCATGCTCGAGTCTGACTCGCACTTAGCCGGCGGTAGCGAAGCCTCCATAGAAGCCGAGAAGTCGGGCTTGTCCTATCAAACTGCTCAATCAATAATATCAACTAATAAAATAACTCGTAAACTGTTTCAAACTATTTCAAATTACCCGCGCGCTCCTCTGTTCTACACAGGTCATGACCTCGTAGCCTTATTATGTAACGTCAACACGCGGCAAAACTGCGCGATACTGCATAAAAAAGGAGTTAAGTTGAGCGATTAGACGTCTCTCTCGCACGCGTGGGCTTTTTACCGGGCTTTCGAGAAGACGATCGCTCCCTTTCTACCTGTGGCAAAATGTTCTATAATGAAATATAACTACGATTGTTTATATAGCAATTAGTATGGAGCAATAAAGCCGGGCTTTTGGTGTGAAGTTAGTCAAGCGCGGGGCCGCGCGGGCGATACGTTTGCAAGTTCACTTCACATTTCAATGTTTACTCTGTGTGTTTACATGAACGAATGAATATTAAGAGTTGAAAATGTATGCTTTTTTATAGATTTTTTGTGAAAATGGAGGATAATAATGTTCCTTGTGATGAATTGAAGTATGTTAAAGTACTAATTGGCGAGGAAAAGTTAAAATCGAAAAAGAGAAAAGGTAAATTTTTATAAAACTGCTAAAAACAATAAAACCATATCTTGGGCTTGCCCTAGTTTGGAGCCCTAGCTTCGCCACTGTTAGCCGGTTATTTTTAAATTTTATGTACTACCTTACTTAGAGTTTATTTAGTTTTCTTATGTATCACTGTTACCATTAAATTCCTACCTCTTCATTCCATACTTAGATCAGGAAATACAATAGGAAATACCACCATCGATAATACACGACACGTTTTTCGCCCCTAAACGGGGCATCATGAGGCCATAATATGATATTCATCGGGCGTTACTTTGAAGAAATTCATTATAGTGTAAGATGATATAAAAAGTTATCCATTACCTAGTTTGAAGAGACGTTCTCCCTCTCACGCAAATGCGTACTATGACTGCTAATTTTAAACACATAATACCCCTTTTTTACCGTGGTAAAGCCACTGTAGGTGTATTATAGTTGCAGCACGAACGGTTCGGCTCGATCGGGGAAGGATCACGCCCTCACAGAATACCAGCGTGAAATAATAGCTGAATGCTGCTATGCTTAAGTGTTGAGCGAAGAGAACCGGCTGCTCTTTTTACTGGTAACGAGGCATTCTATATTAATCCTCAGTGGTACTAACGGATCTGTATTTTGGTACTTAATCGAGATGGGCCACAGCATCCACTTACCATCAGGTGGACCGTGTGCTCGTTTTTCAATCTTATTTTATAAATAGAAACCACTACTCCCAATACCGCTCTAAGTTTTCTTTTCTATTTTTTATTGATTCCATTCTCCTTACAGCGATCTTCGAGTGCATACGCGGAGTGGAGCTGCTTGGTCCTGAATTCTGTTTGCCGACCTGCAAGAGATTCTTTAATATCTTTCACCCATACGATCCAATCGCGTATAGGTGAGTTTTATTTAAGTTATAACTTCTTTAGACGCGGGATGAGATGGAGTAGAAATAGAAATGGATTTTTTTCATTCAATATAGATTATAAATAATACTTTTATAATCCTGGAGAGAACCAGCAAGAAACTCAGCGTGACATTTTTTTAAGGAACAGTTTACAATCATTTATTAAGTTATACAATTAACCATGCATATCATATATGATATTAGAAACAGCTTGGTAGCGACCACCTCACTCCCAGGGGTTATTGTCATCCATAAATTCCTTAATATTATCATAACTCTTTTTGAGTTATGGATGGACACCACCGCAAAAGATCTATGTTCAATTCTATATTTTTTTATAAAATTATTGTAACTGTTGGTTAACATAGAGCCACCGGCGGACCGGAGGGGAGTAGCCATAGCATTTTTCCCCGATACAGAACTGTCTGTTATTTTTTTCGGGGCGAAATCTGCGCACACAAAAACAGTCGTCTGTCACTACGAAACTCACACGTAACAATTAAAACAATATACAAATTACAATATAAAGTGCCGCTCGACCGATCTGCATATTGTATGACGGCGAGCGGCCTATGTTGGTAAATAAATCCGAAGCAACACGACCGTTCTTATGTAATTTTTAAGTTTAAAAAGAAGTAAATAGCAATGAAGTGATTAAAAATTATATATGTATATATGAAAGGTAACGCAACCGAAAACCGATGGGGAAGAAAGGTTCTCGAGTGGCAGCCTCGTACCGGTAGGTGAAGTGTGGGGCGGTCCCCCACTATATGGAGTGACGAACTGTTCAGACATGCAGGAAGTCGATGGATGCAGGTTGCTCAGGACCCTGCTTTGTGGCATTCCTTGGGGGAGGCCTATGTTCAGCAGTGGACTTGTGAAGGGCTGTAATGATGGTATTTTCTCTTTTCTTTTTGTAAATTTGACATGGCAGATCTCTTTTGCTGCAATAAACTGATCAATTCTGCATTTTATAGGACGTCGATTCAGCCCCGCAACTAGTTTTAGTCAGGCCTCTGTCACTCTTGCTACGTGCGTGAAATAAACCTACAATCACGAGGCGCCGCAGGGGTAGATCGCAGTCGGGGCTAGCGCGTTCTAGGCGATTGGCTTTTTTAACGCTGTTTACGTGAATAGTTTTGTAAATAGGTACTTGTTGAAATACTCGTCGAAATAGTTTTTGTTTAGTGTTTAGTACATTTAATTGTAGGATAAAATAGTTGAAAAAGTTTTAATATAATTTAAGAATATAAATGTATATTGTTTATAAATGTATATTACCTATCTATTTGATAAATTATAATGGCAAAACGTCGTTGCTACTATAATTGTTGCGGGATGGATGCTAAATGAGCATTTAAAGGATTCAGATATATAATTTTTAAGTTACCGAAGGATAATGAAAGATGAATTTAATTCATTTTTGTTGTTAGATAGGTACTTATAGCGAAAAAAGAATTAAGTAATAATTTAACTACAGAAGTAATACCTAAGTACTTTATTACAACTTAGTTGAAATTTACTTCACTACCCAAGTACCTACTTACATATATATATACTCTTCTTTGTAACTAATATACTCGTCTTTGTAACTAAAATATTTTAAGTTATAGTCGCACAAAATACTGAAATTAAAACTTTGTTTACTAGATTTTTAACTAAGTAGATAACGATTATATTTCTGTTAGGAATCGTATTTCGGGTTTATTTGTTTTTTATGCTATCTAGGTACCTATACGAACCAAGCATCGCGATTCCCGACGAATGGCCTTGCAAGTTGCATGCGTTGGGCATCACAGAACTCACATAGTAGATAATATGGTCGATTATAGTCAGCATAGGTACTTTGCCTAAGTAACTTACCATTTCACAATGTATTTTTTTACTCTTTATTAACAGCCCTTAGTAACCACGGAAAGTCCGTCGTGACGTAGGAAGGGGAAAAGATGCGAAGTAATACGGACACTTGCACGCAGCGATAAAGTTTTATTTAGCTTGTGTGTGCGATTTATTGATTAATAATAACTATGTAGGCTAATAAAACGTCGGCAAGCAGTCAACATCAAAGGAGTGCAACTTCTGTACGTAGTACTATTATTTATTCTGTGATTTAGTCTAGTGAGCAGTGCGGCTGCAACTAGTTTTATTGTACGCATAGGACCGCGTGGACTTATACTTTGACAGAGGGGGACGCCTGCGTATGGCTACTCTCAGTACTCTCCGTTCCGCCGGTGTTCCGTATCAATTAGTATTTTTTTATAATTTTTCTAAAAATTAATTAAAATCCGCGTGAGAAAAAATGTGTGCTGTAACTAGTTTTACACACATTTTTTCCAACTTTCTCCCTCCCACAATTGAGTGCACTATCACTACCACCACTGAACCCAACACCACACTTGAAAAGTAGGAAGCAATACTTCTTTTGGGCTGTGTGAACTAACAAGCTCTGATGTTAGTGTTGCCATGTGGAAGAGCAGAGTTTAGACGAATGAGGGAGAATTCGCGTCAGTGAAATTTATAGTATTTTTTTAAATTAGTTCTTTGTTTATTTCAGAATCGAACCCCTGATAAATCCTGAACTTAGAGACGTGAAACCGTTTCAAATTCCCCACCACAAAGGAAGAAAACGGATGCACTTGGGTAAGTTTGTAAATTGAACCGTATTCGGACGTGATACGGTTGTTTTTAAATTAAATTAAAGATTTTAGAATTTTCTAAATCTTTTTTAAGTTACAGCCTACAGATGTCCCACCGCTGGGCACAGGCCTCTTCTCATTTCTAAGAGTATTAGATATAGAGTAATCAGTCCACAGCGCAGCAATACGCATAGGGTATAGGTGGACTTCACATGCCCCCAAAATTATTTTTATTTATTTATTTAATATTAGCGATAACAACACTTTGGCAAATAAATAATGTATACAAACTAGTTTGTTTTTTATATAGAATAAGGGTGACAAACGAGCACACAGTCCACCTGATGGTAATTAGATGCTGTGGACCATAGACATCTACATCTATATTCGAATAAGAATCAAAATGCAGATGCGTTGTCACCCCTGAGGAAGATGGAATGCCTCGTTTCCAGTAAAAGTTACATGAAAAAAATAATACAGGCAATTACAATAATCCACAACTTTTCTAATTACATGAGAAATATTGAGGAATATTCCTCAGACGATTTCCTTGGGGGTTGAACGCGGCTGGCGGAGTACTATGAAATTTATGATTAACACTAAAGAGACGCCAGGCTACAAGAAGTTTGAGGAATAGGGTCTTTTGATGTCGCGCTATGCACGAACAACCAAACTTGACATTATTTTATATTATTTATGTTTATTATATAATTAACCCGGCTTCGCACGGGTGATTTCTGGATCACGACAACAACGCGACCTAATTGGCCCAATTGTGAATCTAAATCATTCTCGAATCAATTTAATCACATACACAAAGTTTTATCAAAATTGGTCCAGCCGTATAGGAGTTCAGTCACTAACAGAAGAATTATATATACATACATAAACACTCACGCCTGTCACCCAGAGTGGTAGGCAGAGACAACGGACTCCCATTTGGCACGATCCTGACACACCTCTCTCGCTTCCTTTACATCCATATACCTACGCATACATGCTCGTAGATTTAGGGTACTCTCAATATATCGCCAATTTGGCCGATACACTTTCGTCTAGGCCGTCCCTTCCCGACTCTTCCGTTTACATCTACAACATAAAGGAGAATGACCAAAAGTGGTACCAAGAAGTCTCGCGCATCAAGACCAAAATTTTATAGTAATTAGTTTCATAATTTTTTAGGACATTACGCGTCGGGGGATTTGATTTTTGAACAGGGAATTTACTTTTAAGTTTATAAGTATGGATATTGAGTCAATTTTATTTGACATTTGGCTAGGGAAGGCTCAGTCCATGCTCTATGTTTATGGTTTTGCTCCCTATTTATATGACGTTTATAGTAGGCATGTCGATTCACTTAAAAATAATCGATCTCCGATTCGATTCAAACATGCTAGAATCGATTTTCGATTAAATCGAGTATTAAAAGATCGACACAGAACATTATTGATGATAATTTACTAAATACAACTGATTGGATAGAAATATCATTAAATTAATAAACAACATCACGCCTATATTTACCCGAAGGAGTAGGCAGAGGTGTGTAGTACTCCCACTAGTCTTCAGTTATGTTATACGTCCCATGTAATAGGAGTTGAGCCTTATGCCATACACCGGGCACAAATCCAGACTCCGTGGTACTACTGGGCATTTCAATAGTGTAAACTGCAACGTACTTTTACCCATACCGTTCATATATCCTACCGCACCGCTGCTTATAAGCTTGTGGCAATTCCTGTAGACGCTATTTTGAATGTGTGCTCGTTTGTCGCCCTTACATCTACAATAAAAACTATGACTCTCTCTCTTTATTTCTCTCTCTCTCTCTTTATTTCTCTCTCTCTCTCTCTTTATTTCTCTCTCTTTCTCTTTATTTCTCTCTCTCTCTTTATTTCTCTCTCTCTCTCTTTCTCCCTCTCTCTACAATAGACAATTAGCAGTGTAACCACGTTTACACCAGACGCAAAATACTCAAACCTGCAAACAGCAGCGTCAAAGACTCACACCTGGTACTAATTAATGTAGTAGAGTCACGCTGCAGCTATATTATGGTTGCAGCACGAATGGGTCGGCTCGACCAGGGAAGCACTTAAATGAGCACTTAAAATTGCAATTAACAATTTCATAGGTGCCGTCGAGAATCGAACCCGGGCTCACTTACTGTCAAATTTATAGCAAGTTCTTCGCCCCTGATCTACCAGGCTTCTTATGAGTAGTACGGACCAATAATTAGGCATACTATACACTTGATTTTTTTTAAATGAAAACTTTAGAATCGTTGTGATTTGAAACTCGATAAAACAAAAAAGCGACACTAAAAAGAGACAAACATACAAGGTTATTTTTCAAAGAGTACCTAGGGTATTAACAATGGCAGACTTTCATACATAAAATTAGTTGAGAAGAAATGATAGCGTTTTAAATCAAAAATATCTTAAAATGTTAAGCGTCTGTCCCTGAGTAACTTTGTCAAAGAATTTTGCCCCTGAGAAGGCGTCAAAAAATATATTTAGATTTGAACCTCTTTAGGTTATGTCTTATGTCACTTGGAAAAAGTCATGCATGGTTGTTTGATGTTAGCTTAATACATTCTCAACATAATGTACCTACCTACATAATTGAGAGTTTTTAGATTATTGTATCTCTAATAAATATTTGCATACTATAAATGTATATCTTTGACATGGCTTCTGGGCCTTTGTGCCATACAGTGACATTTTGTTTTAGCTAGTGTTGCCATAACATTAAATGGAATTGTTACATAGTACTATGATTGAGATAATGTATTATTGCAGGAAGTTCTTTGTAAGAGACTTATTTTCAACCATATCACTTTTGTTTTTATTATTACTGATAGTATAGTTATTATAAACTAATAATAACTTCCTATAAAAAATATTTTGTGTTTGTATGTTGTGTTGGTAGTCTTACAAAGTGTATACGAAAATAGTATAAATATGGTAAATGGCAACACTTGAATAGTGTAAAATGATTAAAGTCATTTAATATTCCCAAAAATGTATGTTTTTTTTCTGTGGCTTTAATTAAAATACATTTTTATTTGAAAAATCATAGAAAAATAATTAAACTAATTTTATATATAAGTTATTTCTAGACGCAATCATTTTTGTCAACTATTTTTCTGTCCTTGTTATTTCAAACTTAAGTTCAAATATATAAATAATGATATACCGTTATTGCAGTTTTTGATAATACGAGTAAATAAGGCTTGTACTTTTATTTGAAATTATCCCAAATTGAATGTGATTTATGGGCAACAACTACGCGTACGCGCGCTCCTCTGTGTATTCAATTCACAACGTTTATAACGACCGAGCGACCCTTACGAATGTGCGTACGTAGTAAAATAGTAGGCGTTAGATATTTATTAATGACAATCAGTTAAAATAATGCATTAAAGGACAAAATGTTTGAGATTTTTTTCAATTAATTTTTCTCCATTTGCCTATATTACTTATTCTGAACCTTCTCTGCAAATTTGGCCGGTTATTGCAAAATAACTCTGTATACATCCATGGTATTTAGCTTGCGAGAGAATGAGATGGAATACAGTAGTTTTCTTGTAGTTGAGATAGAATAGAGTGTTTTCTATTATCTCGGTCTCCTTTTCTGAAGGTTTTACGGCGTTGAACTTCACATATGTTTTATTTTTATTTTTAGGCAACTGCCGAGATGCTCGGCAAGTTAAATGACGGAAGACGCATTGATTACGTGCTGCAAGAGGCTCCGATTGAAATGATCAACGAATACCTCTTCGCGATGAGAAGCCATGTTTGTTATTGGTTGGTATATACTGTTGTTTTGTTTGATAAATTTGTTCCTTATTATATCCTCCAAACCAATTTCTGATCACTGCAGTCTTAACGGAGATGAGCTATCTGTGCTGGACAGGATTATAGTGTCCGAGTGTATGCGCAAGTACAGGTGCACTCTCTATTCCCTCATTCTCATAGTCCAATAGGACGGTAATCCGACACGACTGGAGATAGATCAGGCGCAGGACCAACGGCTTTACGTACTTTCCGAGGCACAGGAGTGAAACACCGACAAGTTTTTGACTCCGGGCTGCTACTGAGAATTTCATGACAGAAAAACCCAATAACTGATTTTGAGTCCACCCGGAACCACTTGATCAGTCTACATACATCATATATGTACTCGGTAGCGAAGCCTCCATAGAAGCCGAGAAGCCGGGCTTGACCTATCAAACTGCTCAATCAATAATATCAACTAATAAAATAACTCGTAAACTGTTTCAAACTATTTCAAATTTCCCGCGCGCTCCTCTGTTCTACACAGATCATGACCTCGTAACCTTATTATGTAACGTCAACACGCGGCAAAACTGCGCGGTACTGCTGTCATAAAAAATGAGTCGAGTTGAGCGATTAGTCGTCTTTCTCGCACGCGTGGGCTTTTTACCGGGCTTTCGAGAAGTCGATCGCTCCCTTTCTAACCTGTGGCAAAATATTCTATAATGAAATAAAACTACGATTGTTTATATAGCAATTAGTATGGAGCGATGAGCTGGGCTTTCGATGTGAAGTTAGTCGAGCGTGGGGGCGCGCGGGCGATACGTTTTCAAGTTCACTTCACATTTCAATGTTTACTCTGTGTGTTTACTTGAGCGAATGAATATTACTAGTTGATAGTTTATGCTTTTTTAAAGATTTTTAGTGAAAATGGAGGATAATAGTGTTCCTTGTGATGAATTGAAGTGTGTTAAAGTGCTAATCGGCGAGGAAAGGTAAAATCTTTAAACAATGTTGAGAAAAAACAGCAACCATTTTGATAAACAAACATTGAAAAACCAATTGATTTCATTGTATTCCTCCCCTGAATTAAAAGACCGCAATGTTTTCGAACTCATTGACTTTATAAACGAAAATAGTCTTGAAGAGGCCTTTCCCCAGCTTTTAAAGTTAGCTTATCTTGTCGTAACTATTCCAGCCACAAGTTCCTCCGCGGAACGTGCTTTCTCATCTCTGAAGCGCATCCATACTTATTTGAGAAATACACAAGGTCAAGAGCGACTTTCAGACTTATCAATTATCGCAATTGAAAAACAGTTATTGGTACAATTAAAACGTTCACCAACATTTTACGCGGACGTAATTAAATCTTTCCTTAAGAAAGAGAGACGTTTCGATTTAGAATATAAATATATATTTTTTTAATTTTGTACATAGTTTGTTTGTACTTTGTGCATGATTTTCTTTTGTTCATGTATTGTATTGTATGTAAATATCTTTTTCTTTCGCTCAAGCAAACCCAAACGGCTTTTTTCAAAGCCACCGAAGGTATGTAATTGCTGATATGTCATACAATATATCTAGCGGTAGTATGCCTTCTGTGTGCTTTGTTAAACACGTCCTCGACAGCACTGATTATGAAACTGAAGAGTGGAGACAGATCAAGATTGGTGTATTTCTATAAAACTGCTTAAAACAACAAAACCATATCTCGGGCTTGCCCTAGTTTGGAGCCCTAGCTTCGCCACTGTATGTACTAACATAGTTGTAAGAATTTACTAATACGCATAAGAATGGTTGTGATTTGAAACTCGATGAAATGTAAAAGCGACACTAAAAGAGACAAACATACACATCTATAGGATTTAGCTTACGAGGAAATGAGATAGCATACAGTATTATAAAGTGTTTCCCATTACCTCGGTCTCCTTTTCTGAACTATTTCACTTCTACCGCGTGTAGACTGCACACATGTTTTATTTTTCATTATATTGTTACGACAATCAGTTGCGTATTGCATCACTGGCCTCTGTCAAGTTAATAAATAAATAAATAATTAAAAATTAAAAATTTTGTACAACCGACTTCAACATAAATTATTAAGAATAACTCAAAAACTATTAGTCAGACTTTGATCACATTTATATGGGACCACATGAGAAGCACCAGCTTTCAAATAAAAAAAGAATCATCGAAATCGGTTCACGCAGAAAAAAGTTATGAGGTAACACACATAAAAAAACATAGTCGAATTGAGTACCTCCTCCTTTTTGAAGTCGGTAGAAAATAGATAACGCTCAAACTATTCATGCAAGCCAAACGCAACCTTATGTCTACGCACTTTTCTCCTTTGTAGGTATTGTTATAATAATGTAATCGCATGTATTCTAGTACCTTCCGATTGAAAAAGAGAAAGAATGGAATGGCCTGGATTGGCCTAAAAAGTCCTATATTCCTCTTATCGAGTATAAAAGCGTGAGCCAGAGATTTTTTTCTTAATTGAATTAATTATTTCGGGAACGCGAAAGTGATCTCTACTCCGGGAAGAGACTACGAGCTATCGACTTACGACACCTGCGACTATTAAGCACCTCTCCGAAGAAGCTTAGCGTTTTTGGACGACGTAATTGTATTCTTGCTGTGTGTGTGGAAGAATAAATCTATTTCTCATTGTAATCGGCATTTTCTCATCCCGCACGTAACAATATGTTTACACTGCTTAACATCGTTGATTATCACGAGTCGAAGCGACATAAGTGGTAGAGCCACGCTGCAGTTATATTATGGTTGCAGCACGAATGGGTCGGCTCGACCGGGGAAGGACCACGCTTTCATAGAATACCAGCGAGAAATAGCAGCTTAATCCTATTGTGTTTCGTATGGTGAGTGTAGAGAACCGGATACCCTTTTTAATGGAAACGAGGCATTCCATCTTAGCCCTCAGGGGTGACAACGCATCCGCATTGTGTTTCCTAATCGAGAATAGATGTAGATGTCTAAGTTCCACAGCAACCAGTTACCATCAAGTGGACAGTGTTCGCGTTTTTCACCCTTATTCTATAAAAAAAAAGATTTCTGGCGAGCACAAAATTTCCTAGACGTTTCCGTACACATCCCCTCTCCTTTCCATATCCCCTACGTAAACAAGAGCTGTTTCTTGATTGGTTTTGGTCCAGGGAATCGGAGGACACGATGCTGCTGATGCTGCGCGAGATCTACGAGGCGTGCGGGGTCCAGGCCGACGGCTGCGTGCCGCAGAACACGATGACAGTGCAGCGGACGAGGCCACTAAACACTGTGAGTCGTTTCTCTTTAGTTATGGTTTTGAGCATGTATTAGTGTTAAGTAATTGGACATTTACACATCATCATTACGACCCAAGCTGAACATAGGTCTCCACCACAGATGCTCCAAAGCACGGTCCAGAGCTACCCTCATCCATTGGAATCTTGCGTGCCTTACAACTATTCGCTTAATTTGTTGACATCAAAATGAGTCATTTTGTAGTACATTGCGTACTTTATATAGTTTTTCAGTAAGTGCACCACTGCTCATAAAACATACTACGCAATGTGATATAACTATAATTTTTATGCCAACGAAGTTAGTGGAATAGTATAGAATAAAATAACTTTTATTCAATTCAGATTATTTACATTATACTTATTGAAAGTCATTTTTTATATACCACTGGTTCGGAAAATACCTCTGTCCTGGGAAGAACCAGCAAGAAACCCAACGGGATTATTTTTGTTCCTCCCACTTGTCAGCCAATAATGGGGGGCCGCCCTACTCTGCTTACCAGTCCGATTGCATTTACCGATCACGTTTACGTGAGACATATGGTAAGGGAAGAGATGTGCACGGAGACGTCTAGGAAATTTTGTGCTGGCTAGAGTTATTTTTTTTGTAAAATAAGGGTGACAAACGAGCACACAGTCCACAGGGTGGATGCTATGGCCCATAGACATCTACATCTATCCTCGATTAAGAATCAAAATGCAGATGCGTTGTCACCCCTGAGGACTAAGATGGAATGTCTCGACTCCAGTAAAAATGGTCTCCGGTTCTCTACACTCTCACCATACGAGAACACAGCAGCATTAAACTGCTATTTTACGCTGGTATTCTGTGAGAGCGTGCTTCTTTCCCAATCTAGCCGACCCTTAGGTACTGCATCTATAATAATATTATACCAATTACACACTGGTATTCAGTGAAAGCGTGGTCGACCGTTCGTGCTGCAACCATAAGGGTGCTTTTCCACTAGAGATGTGCTATGCTACGTTGCTATGGATGCATTTGATATCCACCAATCATATTCATTGGTCCATATAGCTTAGCACTGGTTGAAACAGGTTCAAATAAGCTATGTTTTCTACCGACTTCAACAGGAGGAGGTATTCAATTCGACTGTATGTTTTTTTTTTTATGTGTGTTACCTCATAACTTTTTACTGGGTGAACCGATTTCGATAATTCTTTTTTTATTTGAAAGCTGATGCCCCACATGTGGTCCCATAAATTTGATCAAGGTCTGACCAATAGTTTTTGAGTTATTCTTAATAATTTACATTGAAGTCGGTTGTACAAAATTTTAAATTTTAAATTATTTATATGGATGGATGCTAGCTCTGGATGCGTG
The DNA here is from genome assembly GCA_029286625.1 of Parnassius orleans. NCBI lineage: Eukaryota > Metazoa > Arthropoda > Insecta > Lepidoptera > Papilionidae > Parnassius > Parnassius orleans. Next base: position 1,562,699 of record JAGSMP010000039.1, on the reverse strand, counting down.
CTATGAATGGTCGCGAGTGGTGTAGCTATGTGCAGAGCAGAGCTCCCCGTGCCTTCCCTACTGTCGAGACATCGCATAGCTCGAGTTGCGTATCTTCCTCGTTCAGCTACAACGTGGAGGTGCATCTTCATAGCACATCTTATTCGACCCGCTACATAGCTTAGCTTTCACATCCTCGCAGCATAGCTGCATAGCACATCTCTGGTGGAAAAGCACCCTAATACATCCGCAGCGTGGCTCAACTACGTTAGAAGGATTTTCTTATTACATTGGCCATATAATAGCGGCATAAACGCTTGCCAACCCTAACATTCGTGGCAACTATGGCAAATGCAATCTATGAAGGATGTTATGCCCCACGAGGCAATCGATGAAGATGACCTATGTTTAGCAGTACACTTTTAAGGGTATGAAATGAATAAATTAATTTACTAATACAACATTTACGTACTATTTTTTCACTACTTGGAGTTGAAATTTTAAAAAATTAATATAATTTTATTTATTTTTCAGGATGACATCAAAGTCGCAGGTAATATATTTTTATAACATTACTTTTTTTAGTAATTACAAATATAAATGTAGGATTCGGTTTCTGAACGAAGATGAAAAAATAAGATGGATGCACGTGTGAACGAGAGAAAAGGAAAGAGGCTTACTAGCGGATGGACGAACGGAAAGACGTGTGCGAATAGTAAGACATATAAGTAAGTATTTATATGGCCTACAATTCGTCGTTGACGCCGCAAAGGGGCGAACCTCAATTTTTCAAAAAAATACAGAAGAGCAAGAAAACATTTATTATTCCCCGATTACTAGCTTTTTTTCATCAGAAAATTATATATATTAGACTTAATGGAAAACTACAAATAAGATTAATTTTCTGATGAAAAATAGCTAGTAGTCGGGGAATAATAAATGTTTTCTTGCTCTCCTGTAATTTTTTGAAAACTTGAGGTTCGCCCCTTTGCGGCGTTAGCGACGAATTAATAGTTCCGAGTCTGAATGTTTGTCCTTATTCAATATTTGTTTGTAAACTGCCTCCACGTATGAGGGCGACCAGAGCGAGCTGCATCTTTGACATCAAAATGCCCGGACTGAAAACGCTTGAACCAACTTTGTGCTACTCTTACTGACACTGCATTAGGTCCATAAACGTTATAAATTTTTTTCGCGGCTTGAGTCGCATTTTTCCCTTTTATAGTAATAAAACTTCAGAATGTATCGAATTTCTTCGTTAGATTCACTCATTTTGGCTGACAGAAAAACAATTGAAAAATGGCGGGAAAGTGTTTTTTACTTTTTATTTTTCTTTTTCTTAACGTCCTATATGTATTGATACGAGGGTGGATTGAAAAGTACTCGGCCTAACACAGATCCATTCAATTCTAAAAATCAAATCTACCCACATTATTTAGTTCAGTTCAGACTAGTTCATTGTGTGAAGTTCGAAACGTGTGCGATAATTAGTTGTGATTTTATAAATTTATTAACAAAGTAATCGGACATAATTTCCGCGAATGGAGCAAATCGAGCAGCGTGCCGTCATTAAGTACCTCCATAAGAAGGGGCTATCATCAAAAGCCATCCATGATGACATGGTCAGTACATTAGGCGATTGTGCTCTGTCATATTCATCCGTCAAAAAATGGATAGCAGAATTTAAGCGTGGTAGAGAGAGTGTGAAAGATGAACCCCGCTCTGAAGGCCTTCGACGTCAACTACTGACGAAAATATTAAAAAGTACTTGATTTAATAATGGAGACCGCAGATTAAAAATTAGAGAGATAGCCGAGATTATAGGCATCTCTTATGAACGAACTCAAAACATCATTGTCGACGAGTTGGGTTTCCACAAGGTGTCTGCGAGGTGGGTTCCGCGACTGCTTTCAGTTGAACAAAAAGGACGCGATTGACTATTTCACGCGACTGTTTGGAGTTATTTGAAGCCGATGCAGATGATTTTTGAATCGTTTTGTTACTATGGACGAAACATGGGTTCATTACTGTACACCGGAAACAAAACAACAATCAAAACAGTGGAGAAGACCTGGTTCACCACCCCTAAAAAGGCTAAGTCGATTTTGTCGGCAAATAAGGTGATGGCTTCAGTATTCTGGGACTCGAAAGGTGTGATTATGATTGATTATCTTGAAAGGGTCAGACTATAAACTCTGATTACTACTGCACCTTACTACGTCGTTTACGAGAGGAAATAAAAGAAAACGTAGAGGAATGCTCAGAAGAAAAGTCCTGTTTCATCAAGATAACGCCCGTGTTCACACGTCAGTACAGTCAATGGCTGAAATTCACAACTGTGGCTTTGAACTGTTACCGCATCCGCCGTATTCACCTGATCTGGCACCATCAGACTTCTTTCTGTTCCCTAACCTAAAAAAGCACTTGGGAGGTCAAAGATTTTCGACAAACGACGAGGTCAAAGCAGCTGTAGACGCATATTTTGACTCTAAGGAAGAATCATTTTTTCAACGGTCTAAATGCTTGGAAGGAGGTGGCAAAGTGTATTGAACTTGATGGTGATTATGTAGAAAAATAAAAATATTACTGATTTAGTATGTGTTTATTTTCTTGGTTAGGCCGAGTACTTTTCAATCCACCCTCGTATTAAAACCAGCCAGACACAAATAGTACAACAAAGAAACTTTTTCCCCGACCTATTATATCCTTGTCATGTCTAACATCCTAAATATACAAACTCATTCACATGCTCAACTAATTCCCTTTTTATTGTTATTTCACTGTTTTTAAAAAACCATCACTTTTGTCTTACTTTCCTGCTAGCCTAGCGGCTAATGGCGTAGATTCATTTTAAAAAACGACGTTACTTTTTTTGTTTTCTTTTATTTCTTTTTTGTATTTCTGTGAGTATAATATTCGAATATATATCTTAAAATATATAACTAACCTTAAAATATTTTCTTACAGACTACCCGTCAACTAGCCGCGGCGGACTTTAACTCGACAGTTTTGATCATCTTTATATCTATGAGTAATCAAAAAATGTTGTCCGAGTTAAATGTTCGGAAATCATCGACAATTTTTTTGGTTTTTTTTTGTAATTATTTTATGTTGTGAGAAAAATATCATAGATAATAATGAATACTGTGAACATTTATATATTTTGAAATATATTTAAAAATGTAATAATATGACATTGGCACATATGGCTCCAATATAGAGCAACACGGGTCACCGACGACCCGCGGGAGAGTAGCCATACGCAGGCGTCCCCCTCTGTCAAAGTATAAGTCCACGCGGTCCTATGCGTACAATAAAACTAGTTGCAGCCGCACTGCTCACTAGACTAAACCTAGTTCCACGGCTGAATCGACGTCCTACAAAAATGCCGAATTGTTCAGTTTACTGCTGCAGAAAGAGATCTGTCACGTCAAATTTACAAAAGATAGCGTTACCTTTCATATATAAGTAATTATTAATCACATTGTTGCTATTTACTTATTTTAAAACTTAAAAATTACAATAATAACGGTCGTGTTGTTCCGGATTTGTTTACCAACACAGGCCGCTCGCCCGCATACAATATGTAGATCGATCGAGCGACTGATCCAAGTCTGTATCCGAGTTGTCGCTGTCACCGAGCGATACTGTATATATATATGTGTGTGTGTAAAATTGTTAGTTTATTGTTTTAATTGTTATGTGTGAGTTCCGTAGTGACAGACGATTGTTTTTGTGTGCGCAGATTTCCCCGCAAAAATTACAGACAGTTCTGTTTCGGGAAAAAACGCTATGGCTACTCACCTCCGGTCCGCTGGTGGCACGTGTTGCTCTGTGGGCTCCAAATACATTCTGTAATTAATAAAATAAACATAGAATATATAGAAAATATTTTTTCTTTACTTAAAAAATGTTAATTTTAATTTACACATTAGACACCGACCTTAATACGGTGGAATTCTGCTAAACTAATATATCATTATGTGCACGTCATTTACTCTATTACTACGGAATAAAATATTTTTGTAACAATAAAATACGAAATATTATTAAATGATTAAATAATCGCGGGCAGTGAGTCTCTTTCGACGAAGCTGTAAACCGTGTATTACCAATTTAACTGGTAACAATGAAAGAAATTTAGTTTAGACATATTTTTTCCCTTATCAAGCGCATTCTGGCAGGGAAAGTGTTTATTTAAAAATAGTTACTGATTATTTTCGATAATATAAATTTGTCATCTCCATTGTTATAATATTGTTCTTAAATATTTTTTTTTTTCAAACAATTATATTTATAATAAAAACAATTATTTTGATTGTTTAGGCGGCTAAGGTTGTTTATCACAGTAAAAGTAATAATCGGTTGTTTTTAAATATTTGAATTTGCTTTAATATCATAAAGGGAAAACGCGCCCTTTGTTTTATCGAATATTACAGAAGAAAAAAAACGTTCGATGGTGGAGACGACGTAAAATGCCCTTGAATATTAAAGATGTTAAAAATTTATTAACTAAGATCCGTGTCATGTCGTTTTGCCGTCCCATCGAATTGTGAGAGTGAGGGAATAGAGAGTGCTCCTGTGCTTGCGCATACACTTGGCCACTATAATGCTGTCCGCCGCGCCGTGACCGAAATTCGGTCTGGAGGACATTAGTATTGTTATTTTATAATGACATTTAGCACGTTGCTTCAACAAACTCTAAAAAATAACTGTTTGGCTAGTTGGACATATTTTCCATAGTTTAATATAATTATGATATACATGTAAGTTGTAGACGTTACTAAATTACATCAGTCTGGAAACCATTCCGTTCAGCATTCTAAACTGATGGTAATTATGAATAAATTAAATTTATGCTGTGTATATTTGACAGGTACACACAAGGAAGTGAATGACTAATAATTAAAATCAATCCGTTGAATATTTCTTGTTGCAAAATTGTGTATTATAATAAAAACCAATTTGTTGGCACTTTATAACACTTTGTATATTTATTTAAATACAAAAGACATATGTTTTAATAATATTTTATAATTAAATGTAGAAAGAGACGTTGAGCCTGCAATTGTGTTGTAAAAAGTCAAGAAAACAAAAGCGAGAAAACAGACTATATTTTGCGTTCTCAATTTAAGTTTAATATTAAACACTATCTAATATAATATTTTGTTATTTAAATGTAAATAAATATTTAACCCTCTCAGAAATGAGGTCTGGGCCGCATATAGGCTGTAACACCTTACGAAATATAAAAAAAAAACAATTTTTAAACGGTCAGAAATGATGAATATTTATTTAGAACGCTATAATAATATAGTAAGCATTCCTATAAAAGGCAAGGAAAAGTTTCAGTTTGTTTTCTTAAAATTATGTCGCATCTTATGAATTGGTATGTTTAATAAAACTAATGTAATAGCGATTTAAAGTCACAATAAAAGTATATTTTCAATAACACTCTTTAATTTTAAACAAGTGACATTTTATTCAATTAAATAAATTTTTATATTTTTTTCAGTCGATAAAAAGAGATGTCATAACTTCTTACTAAACTATATTGAAGTACCTATTTAGTTTATATGTAAAAAACAAAATATATTTAAACTTACAGACAGCAGTCTTTACAGTTTATCATTTAAGGTAGAGGAAGAGTTTGGTCTTGCACCCATTGCACCTAAAAGGACTCGGCGTTTGCTAAAAATACAACACTTAAAGAAATATTATCAGTAAACTTAAAGACAAATGGGTAATATGGAACGCTCAGTGTATTGCCCATTGTAAGTTCATTTTAACTTGACGTGTGGGTGATTGGCACCATTGTCTTAAATTATTGCTTTCGTGCATCTATTGAAGTAAAAACTTCTATAAAATCTCTGCGATTTGAAACTCGATGAAACGATAAAGCGACACTAAAAATAGACAAATATGTACATCTATAGGATTAATGAGATAGAATACAGTATACAGTGTTTTCTATTATCTCGCTCTCCTTTTCTGAAGGTGTCACATCTACCGCGTGAGAACTGTACCCAATTTTTTTTTAAATTTAATAACGCATTTTGCTTCTAGGTCGACTGATTGTTATTCTCGTGTTTAAGAATTATTGTATTTAAATTAATTTAGTTTGTAGTTTACAAGGCTGCCAACCTTTCCACACGTCAAGTAAAGTACGTAAAGTAAGTAAGTACAGTTTGTAGTACCAGTACAGATTTGTTTTTCATAGATTCTTGTACTTCTAACATTCACCGCCATTTAAGTAAAACTTCTTTGGTGATCTTTATTAGAGATAAAGGAAGATAGAGAGTGGAAAAGAGAGAAAATATCCAAAAATAAATGGAATATTAAATAAATAAGGAATATATAAAAACAATTATATATTATTACTTCATTACTTTTATACTATATTAAATTTGGTGAATTATAAATAAAATTAAAATTTATTTTTAAGAATAAATGACACCTTAAAAAGAATTAGATGCTCTAATTATTGAAAAAAAAAGACTATCTATTACAATTAAAATATATTACTGGCCGTATTTTGTTTATTGTGTTTAATTTAAATAATATACATACCCACATAAATATGATTTAAAATTGATTGTTTTTGATATATCTTGAGAGTAGTACTTTCGATCGTGTTGATCAATCAACTTGCTTTATATCTGGCTTTCTTTTTCGCGCTCATACTGATTGATCTTCCGTCTTTATCGTGAAACGAAACATTGCCAAAAAATGATGCGGTTTAAATTTCATCGATGCACGATCAGGGAGCCCAAAGAAGTTTCACTTTAAAAAACCTAAATTGTTCACCTACATCTGTTAAATAGAATGTTGCCGTAATTGTGTTTATTGATAAATAAAAATTACGGGCATTATAACGTTGTGAATTTAAGTTAAAATTGTTACGGTGCGAAATGTATTATTTTTTTCTACTAATTTGAGAGGCTGATTTTTTTTTAGGTAAATTATCAACTTAAATACATATTATGACAATATCGACGGATTTAGCTAAATCTAAAATCCGATACTAAAAACCGTATAATATCACAAAAATATGTTTCAGTGTAACTTCAGTCTCTTCAATTGTAGTTGAAATTTTATGAAATAGTAAAGTTTTAGTTTTATTATAATAATCCGATTTTTTTTTTGAAATTGTTATTATCTCTTAGTTTCGATATTTATTTGTACGTAGCCAAGAAATATTGTAAACTAACATTGGTTAAAAGTTAAATAAAATTTATATTTTACTATAACATTGTTTTATTAAAAATTAATTCCGCATGCAGTTTATTATAAAGTAAAAAAATACTTTAATGAAACTGTTTGTTTTGATAACATTAGTTTTTATAACCTACAATCATAATTTACCATTCAATACAGCCCATCGCAAGTCCACTGCTGAACATAAGTCTCCCCACCTGCAACCATCGACTTTACGGTCGGTCGGCCTAAACTCTGCTCCGCTGGTACGAGGCTGCCACTCCACAACTTTTCTTCCACGGTTGTTGGTTATTCGAGCTATATGGCCCGCCCATTGTTAGTTCAGCTTAATACTCTGGTTCGATTGCGAGTATACATCGTTACGGATTTCATCACGCAGAGAAACCCCGAGCATAGCTCTCTCCATAGATCGCTTGGCAACATTAGTTTCTTTTTTTCAACCGACTTCAAAAAGGAGGAGGTGCTCAATTCTACTGTATGTTTTTTATGTGTGTTACTTCATAACTTTTTCTGGGTGAACCGATGTCAATGATTCTTTTATTACTTGAAAGCTGGTGCTTTTCATGTGGTCCCATATAAATTTGATCAAGGTCTGACCGGTGGTTTTTGAGTTATCCTTAATAATTTATATTGAAGTCGGTTATACAAAAATTTTAATTTTACCACTTGTTTACTATTCTAAGGTTTGACTACTATACCACCTGATGGTAAGTGGTGATGCAGCCGAAGATGGTCAAGCGTACTAACTTAACAAAAGTGAAGAACGACGTCTCAAATTCATGACAGCACTGGCAACACACACTGGTAGGTTGTACAATGTTGTGTTAAGGTTTTAAGGAATGTTTTAAGGAACGTGACGCAAATATGTGGCGTAATCTGCCGAACGCTGCCCAGTCGAGTAGGATCCGTCGATTGACTTTTTTATTGATTTAAAGTGACAAACGAATTTATAGCCCATCTGATGGTAAGTGTACTACAGTCCATGGGCTATTGTAACTAGTTTCAAAGAAAAAAGGCCGTAGATGCGTTGTCACCTCTGAGAACTATGATAGAATAACTCATACTGGCTCTCTATACATCCCTCACCTACCCAGACGAACTCCTGGCCAAAAAAGGAGCCCTATCACCTGTATGCGTATAAATTAAAAAAAAACATGTGTGCAGTTCACACAAGGTAGTAGTGAAACCTTCAGATAACTAAACTTTTTAAAATTTTAAAAAAACTAAACATCTCCTTAAACTCGACACTTCGTCATTCAGAATACAGCCATTCTGGTCTCGTATAGCATTCATTCTAGGCTGTTTTGAATGTCCCCTGGCAGTTCTTACGAGTTTCCAGAACATTTTAATATTTAAAACCAAAAAATTAAAACCCATAAAATCCAATCGTTATAAATTCCACGCGAACGAAGTTGCGGTGAAAAGCTAATAAATAATATAAGTAAACACTTATAATACATTTTTATTTGGATAACGTTTACAAGCTAAACATTTTTTTACAAAACGCACTTATTTATTATAATCTACTGTAATTATTAAAATCTACTATCAATTTCACTTCTCACACTTATGTTTTCTTGATTTAGTTTTGGTATTGAGACGAAAAATGTACTGTATACAACAATAACCACCATAATGAAAATCAATAAAACATTAATTACAAAATTTGCTTTGTACTTGTAAATGTTCAGATAGTTAATATTTTTTGCGGTTGCTGCAAACGCTGTTAGAGATTCATCGATTTTAGTTTCGACATTTCTTGTACTTATATGTTTCGGAACGAAATCTTTTCCCGGGACGTATTTATTGTTACATTTTGTCGATGTATTATTATTTTTATTTAAATCAAGTTGATACCAGGACTTATATTTTTCGTTTAGTTTCTTACACCCTAATTTGTTGTTGTTGACAAACTGTTTTAATTTTGTGTTTACATTATTCATTATGTCGTTCAAACGGACTATTCCCTGAAATTATTATTTACATACTAGACAATTTATCCACTAGAAATTTGGTTTTAAAAGCTTTTAAAATTTATAAATACGCTGAAAATTTTGCGTCAAATTATAACAGGTGTCAATTTATAGATTATACAGGGTATTTTTGAAACGCTCCCGAAAACGAAGACAGATGATAGTACTAAGGATACCTATGATGATGGGTCACAAAAAAATTCGATCCCGAGGAAAAAAAATCATCTTTTCACAACGTTTTATTAACTTTATTCACGCTCCATCATTTTATTACAGTTATTTAAAACGATATTTCACAAAAAAAATCATGAAATACTGAAACATAAAACCAGCAGTGGAATTACTGAATTACAATCAGCTGACTAGGGGTCAATATACGCGCGAACGCCGAATTCGTGCGGTCCGCAACTAGCGATGGTACCACAATACCTAATAATTTACAACACTTGTCTAATTACCTAACTTATCTACTTATATCTTATCTAATTACCTAACTTATCTACTTATATCTTATCTAATTACCTAACTTATCTACTTATCTACTTATAACCTACTATTTTGCCACTGTGCTTGTCTCCATGTAGCCACTTTAATTCGAATTCACAGGTTAAATAAACCTAACTGGTTCGATTCCCCGCTAATGAAAAAATACTTAAATAAAATGTTAACAAGGTTAGAGTCATGCTTTTTTATCAATTGTGTAGGTATGATTATTATTCTGATGTATTCAGTTCTGTACCTATTCCGATCAGTTCAGTACTAAGTTATTTAAAAAAAAATAGGTATGAAACAGCTTACCGATCCTCCGTGGCCTTATGAGATTCTTCAAGGCACATTAACATTTTGCCGTATTCACGAGCACTATAAACGTACCTACGCGTTAGGCATTATTAAAACAAAACAAAAAACACAAAACGTAACAACAAGAACAATATCATTAATTAATACATAACAAGTAATAACGACAATAATTTAATAAACAAAACAATTGAACTATCGCTCGTGGTAGTATCCCGCCAAAACAAATGCGCACATTGTAACGTCCTTGAAGCATGTGTAAATTCCACAGCGCGAGGCGACACGAAGCAGCGTGTGTGTGAAAGGGAAGGGTAGAGTGAGTAGTATACCTAATGCATTGTTTCGTACCGATCTTTCGTAGTTCGGCGCCCGCGAAGATATTGACCCTATTGTCAGCTGATTTTCTTTTTTAAGTTTCACTGCTGGTTTTATGTTTCAGTATTTTCATGATTTTTTGTGAAATATCGTTTCAATTAACTGTAACAACATGATGGAGCGTGAATAAAGTTAATAAAACGTTGTGGAAAGATGATTTTTTTTCCTCGGGATCGAATTTCTTTGTGACCCATCATCATAGGTATCCTTAGTACTATCATCTGTCTTCGTTTTCGGGAGCGTTTCAAAAATACCCTGTATAAATAATATAAATATTCGTGGCAAATAAAACAACCACAGATATATTAAACGAGAGTCACAGATACCTCAGATACCTCTTCTACGGTCTGCTCGATACTGCCCGTTTTATCGTTTTCTATAAAGATAACGATCGTAGTCATTTTGGCTTACCCCGCAGAGCGGTTTGGTAACGTCGCACGAAGATTCAGAAGTTACACAATCACTAACATACACAACAACGTTCATGTCGTCGCGCCACAAGCGAAACTTACCAAATCCTAAATCGCACTATCAATACTACACTATATATAGGGTTGTTTTGCAATAACCAGTCAAATTTGCAGAGAAGGTTCAGAATAAGTAATATAGGCAAATTGTGAAAATTTATAAAAAAAAACTTTGACATTCTGCCCTTCTTAACTTTTAAATTTAAAAGGCGTGGTAATAATGCATTATTTTAACTGATTGTCATTAATAAATATCTAACGCCTACTATTTTACTACGCACGCACCATCCGTAAGGGTCGATCGGTCGGCAAAAACGTTGTGAATTGAATCGCACACACGAAGAGCGTGCATACGCGTAGTTGTTGCCCATAAATCACATTCAATTTGGGATAATTTCAAATAAAAGTAGAACCCTTATTTATTCGTATTTTCAAAAACTGCAATAACGGTATATCATTGTTTATATATGATAGTTAGTAAATGAAACACGTTTGTAGCAAATAAATTTTAATTAAGGTTTTGTCACACACATGTACAAAATAAATGCTTTTATTTGAGACCGAATATATCCGCATTACAATTTACAATAAATAACAAAAAATACTAATCGAAACTACCTTTTAAATGAGGCTATAGTTTAGAATTTTTCACACCAAAACCACACTCGTTACATTACGCTCGCTCTACTTCTATACTCATGCCATGAATTGATAGAATTGTTTCACAAAATGGCGACTGGATGTTACCTTAAATTGTTGCAATTTACCATTTTGAATTTAGTTCAACTTACACTGGTATAAAGTCATTTGTGTGCGACATGAATACCGACATCAAAGAAGAAAATTTTGTACTCTTTATTTATTTATAAAGTGAGGTAGCCTAAGAAATATCTACACAACCTTTACGCTAGCACAAACTGTTTCTTTGTGAATATTTTACAATATTTGTTATGTCAATACAAATTCTCAGCTAAGCTCAGGGTTATTACCATTAAAATAGATTTATTTCCATTGTTTCTGTAAATAAAAAATCTATACAACTTTAGAATTTTTTTAATTTATAACATGAAATCATCATTAAAGTTCAGCCTAGTGTGAAGTGTATTTTATTCACAATATGCGTGACTATGCGAAGTTTTTAAGAGATTTTGACGACAGCTATCGGACAGTTGAAGACGATAACATCTCAAGCCGCCCAGATTAAAAAAAACTTGATATCAATTGACATCGAAGCACTTGAAACATCGTTTTCATTAACAGTTCACATGTGCAGACATTTAATACACAAAATTGCACCACTTACGTATAAAAATCGACTTAAAACGATTATTTAAACGATAATATAAAAGTAACAAACCGTCGGCGGTTGAGTTCCGCCAAAACCCCATTCAGTTTCAAACGTTAATTTAAAAAAAAATGCAAAATACAACTTATTCTGAACGTTTTCTTTCACACATTGTTATTTAAAGATAATAATGAAACTGTTCAGTATTTAGAGAAACATTCGGTGTATAGTATAGATAATGTGATCATAAAGTGAGCTTTATCCCAACAGGATATTTGCCCTATTTGTTTTTTAAGTAAACTGTTGACAGTTACATGTTTTTACAATAATTTATATATAATCTATTGCATGCACGAGAACAGAATAATATCTTAAAACCTAAAATCTATAAATAAAGAGATGCCTTTGATATTCCAATACCTAAATTTTAATATATTAAAACTATCTACTTAAAATATATATAAATGTGAAAACTGAAGGTTGCACGTTATTAATTATCAAATAACATTAAAAAAGGTGTTGGTTACATTTATAATTATAATAATATTTACGAAGCCTATTTTATTAATTATAAAAAATTAAAAAATCCTTAGAAAATAGCTTTGATATACAGGATGGTAAAACTACGCGGCAGTATTGTGTTCTTTACAAAAACATTTTTTTAATACGCTCTATATTCATTTGTAAATATGTGTGGGATTCCAACATTTCTTATGCGGTGCTGATACTTCTGAAACTTATGTGACACTGTTAAAACAATACTATAGTGAAAGTATGAACATTTTGTAGAAAATATGATAATTTCATTGTTCTTATAAATAACTATTAATACAAATTAACCCTCTACACTAATTGTCCGTTTATTCGTTTACGAAAATTATGGAAGAACCAAAACAAAATCATTCCATTTCAAAAAAAACTATCATTAAGAACGTGAGATGAAGGTACAAATATTATAGAACTATTTTTTTATTGGACGTAAATTTCGCCTACAGTAGAAAATCCGGCATAAAGGGATCTGTATATTAATTAACTAAGGAAGTAAATACTTGAATAGTCATTTTCGCGTTAAGATATATAAAAGTACAGTCAAGTTTGAATATTTTATCATGCCTAAAATGTAAATATTTTTTGTATAATCATAGAAAGGGAAGGCTGACATCACTAACACCGCTCTGAAATTACCTTAAACCTTCTCCTCTTAAATAACGATTTCTATACTTTCAAATACAGACTGTCTCTTTCTCCTAAATTTTTATACTTCAACGAGTTTTTTTTATTTTTCAATAAAGTTTTCTATCAGTACTCTATGGTTTACATATTATTTTTATTCGAAAACAAGGGAGGCACTTGCGTAGGACACTGAGGAGTCCTGGTGATTCATGCATTGAGATGATTGTGCGTACTTGAGGAATTGAAGGGACATTTTTGGAGCGTTCGGCTGGCTCCGCAGTTTAGCTATCGCCTGTAACAAAGAAAATCATTTATTTATTAAGAAAAAGATAATTATTTGTTATAATTGGAACGGTTGTAGAGTAGCAACCTCGTACCGGTTTTCTTTTTTTCGGTTTGCAACTGCAAAGCTGAAAACCATATTACGGTTGTAGAACGAATGGGTCGGCTCGAGCGGGAAAGGAGCAGTTTTTCTATGTTAGAGAACCGGAGACCCTTTTTATTGAAAACGAGGCATTCCATCTTAGTCCTTAAGCGTGACAACGCATTTGCATTTTGATGCTTAATCGAGAATAAATGTAGATGTCTATGAACCACAGCATCCATTTACCATCAGGTGGACTGTGTGCACGCTTGTGACCCTAATTCTATAAAACAAAATAAAACATTGGTAAGCGAAGAGTAAGGCGGCCCCCTACTAGATGGAGTGACGACCTGGTAAGAAATGCAAGAAGTCTAAGCATATGCTTAAGAACCGTGTTTTTGTGGCATTCCTTGGGAGTGGCCCATATTTAGCAGTGGACTAATGAGGTGTACAATCTTTAAATCTAATATAAAACTATAAATAATTATAAATAGGAATGACATTATCTCTACGTTAAATTACGGAACTTAAATATAAAATAAGCTTAGGCTGTTTATTTTTTATTAATTATTTTTTAAATTTTTAATTCCCCACGTTTCGGTTTACCTTCAGCTTTAAAAAATATTTAGCAGGGCTAACTATTGCTCAAATACTCAAACGTTGCTCAATTTTAAGATGCCGTTAAGTCTCGCGCTGTCTCTATCACTTTAGGTCAAAGAGACTGTGACGCCATGAGACTTAACGACATCTTAAAATTGAGTAGTGGTTGAGTATTTGGCCATATGACATCGGGACGTAAAACACCTCAGTCTAATACCTGCAATAGTACTCCGATGGGATGCCGGCCGCATATAGTGTTACCATATTTGTTGAGGTAGTCGGTGAACGCGCGTGGGTCCATCTTCTCTATGATGTCCATACCCTGAAAACCACGAAATCCTTTTTAAAAGCAAAAACTTCAAATAACTAAGTCTACTGGTGAACATAGGCCACCTCTATAGAAAAAAAGAATGAAAATAAGTTTATTTAGTAACACATTATAGCAGTTTTCTTAAAATATTAACATTATTTTAGATTTGGTAAATGGTTACTAAAAAAGTACCCACGTACTCGGCAGTGTTGTTACTGACAGAGTACTTCGACGCTGATCTTCCGTGGGTGCCAAAGAATATTTAACAAAAAAATAAACGTAACATTGTTATGGATTTTATATAATATCTCCATATTTACCAAAGTTTCCACAATAGACAGGTGATTTGCAACCACAGTTATTATTATTTTTAGTTGTTTTAGGAAAGACGCTCCTGCCCATCTCGTGTTACAATTCCCTCTGTCGTAGACATGTGTCAATCGTGAACGATTCGTTCATTTGACCCGGGTCGCATCAAAGTGTTGAAGTCACAGAATACCAGCGTAAAATAGCAGCTTAACACTGCTGTGTTTCGTATGGTGAGTGTAGAGAACCGGAGACCCATTTAACTGGAAAAGAGGCATTCCATCTTAGTCCTCACGGTTGACAACGCATCTGCATCTTCAGTCTTTATTGAGGATAGATGTAGATGTCTATGGGCCACAGCAACCACTTACCATCAGGTGGACTGTGTGCTCGTTTGTCACCCTATACTATATAAAAAAAAGATTATAATTGCATTTTTGAACGTTCCGGATCAAACGATTGACAGGATCTACGACCAAACAGTATAGTAATGTCCGACGACCGACATTATCGTGCGCGGGTCTCACAGATCACGGGGTACTGAAACTCGATAAGATCCATTTGAATGATCGACCCGAACGACCCGGTTCGTGAGACGAATCAATATTTGAATGATCGGGTCACCTGAAATGAATGAATGACACGGCCAACGAGCGGACATCTTGGTTAACTAGGTTATAGAGATTTTTCTGCTTAGAGGTCCGTTTGGGTAGGTACTACCTTCTCACCTATTTCTGGAGCTAAATACCAGTGCGTGCACTGCCGTGTTCCGGTCTGAAGCGTATAGAGAGACAGTGTAACTTCAGGGTGCTGATACATTATCATATGTATATGATCCGTTACAGCTTATTAAAGTCACCTGCTGAAGATAGGCCTCCCACATAGATTGCCTCATGGGGAGGGGGGGGGGGTATTTGCCATATTTGCCACGTTTTAGTCGTTATTAGGAAGACGCTGCTGGCCATCTCTTGATTTGTTTCCCTCTGTAGCCTCTTGCGAATTCCACGGCACGTATTGAATAGTGGATAATCTCAAGTTCGTTTGTAAATTCAGTTTTATAAAAAAAACATGTGTGCAGTTCACACGCGGTAGAAGTGAAAACTTCAAAAATTAAACTTCGATAGAATGAGACGAATGCAGAGTATCTTCTATCTCATTCTCTCGCAGGCAAAATCCTATAGATGTAAATGTTTGTCTCTTTTTAGTGTCGCTTTTTCGTTTCATCGAGTTTCAAATCACAACGATTCTATAGAAGTTTTCACTTCAAAAACATAACCCACCTGTTTATCTAACCATTCGATGCTCTGATAGATGTGTCCCCGCGAGTCGCGCCACGTGTAACGGAAGCGTGAACCCCAATGACAGAAGTCCGAGGAAATCACCAGCAAATTCTGTGGGTCCGCCAAATACGGGGCCAGGATTGCACCGTATCTGGTGATGAAAGTACGTTTCTATTATGCAGTGCCACTCTTTATGGTGGTTTCTAATCAAATGAGGTTTTATAATCAAATATAATCTCTCTCTGTGCGTGTGTACCGTACCGTATGTGCTGTATGCGTGAGTGTGTTTGCGTGCGTATGTACGCGTGCGTACGTGTGTGAGCATATGTGCGTGTGTGTGAGTGTGTATGTCTGCGTGCGTGGGTGCGTGTGTGCATGCGTGACGCGTTCGTGCGTGTATGCGTGGCGCTTGCGTGTGTGTTTGCGTGCTTGCGAGCGTGCGTGCGTGCGTGCGCGTGCGTTCGTGCGCTTGTGTGTGTGTGCGTGCTTGCATGCGCGCGCGTGTGTGTGTGCGTGCGAGCGTGAGTGCGTGCGTGTGTGTGTGTGTTACCTATGCAAAAGATGTGTAAAAATTATTTACAAAAGAATGAACCGGATACGAATACGAATCTTCTATTTATGGCGGATAACCGCGGGTACCGATATCCGGAACATCACCAATTTAAAATATTAAAAACATAACAACTAAAGTAATATATTGTTTTGAAAAGTAAACAGTACTTACTTCGCCTCTTTTTCTGGTGTTAACGATCCTACCAAAATTGGTATGATCGTAAAACCAGTTTTGTACCTGAAATTGTTGTTCATAGATTATAAAAAAAATATTTTTGTATACTTACATTATAAATTAATTATATTATAAATAATACTTATTGAAAGTCATTCTTATGTTTAATTTACTACTGATTCGGAAAATACCTCTGCCCTGGGGAGAACCAGCAAGAAATCCAGCGAGATATTTTTTAAAAGAACAGTTTACAATCACGTATTCTGTTGTACAACTAACTGCACAAATCATACAGAAATAGCTTGGTAGCGACCACCTCATACCTAGGGGTTATTATCATCCATAAATTCCTTATATTATAATAACTCTTTTTATACGAATTTCGTTAATCAATTTTTTTGCTAGCCGTCTAAGGAAACTGAAAGTCACTCCGCCTGCGATGAAAAAGGCTATACCTTAAATTTTTCTACGGGATAACATCCGTAACGAGGATATCCGTGGAAGAACAAGGCTAACTGACGTAGTACAGCAGATCAATATGCTGAAGTAGCAATAGGCCGGCCATATAGCTGAAAGACCTGGTTGTCGGTTTGGAGGAAAGTGTATAGAGTGGAAGCCTTGTACTGGCAAACGAAGTGTTGGGCAACTCCCCACTTGATGATGTGACGACCTGGTGAAACATACAGGCAGTAGTCGATAGATGCAGGTGGCTCAATGCCATCTTTGTGGCAACCTATAGGGGAGACCAATGTTCAACTGTGGGATTGTGATGGGATGAAGCGATGGTGTAAGTATTTTTTTTAAAACGGGCGTGGATTAAATTGAAAACGGCAATTGTTTGAGTAATACTGCATGAATTTGAATCTACATATTGTGATGACAGGCAGTTGCATGTTGCATCACTTTTACGCGAGAATGTTACTAAAGCTTTATATTACAATAGAAATTACGACAATGTATGTCAATATCCCCCTGCCAAGTGTTCATACGTTCTTAAAATATTTTTTATTCCTTAGGTTTCAGGATTCCTCACGGGATCACAAAGTTAGTATGTATAAAACTGACTTACTCTTCCATCACTTTAGCAATGTAAGGCAGATGCATCTCGATGGAGTGCTCATCTTCGTCGGTCTGCACGTCCATCCATTCAAACTGACGTGTCGCTTCTAGCTCCGCGTATACTGGAATACACGGGTGAATTGTGAACACACGTCAGTGAAGTCATAAACACAATGTATTTTTTATCTGTTCGTTCGCTATTTCTATATTGCCTCGTTGAGCTAGTGGTCGTAAACTGGGTTCGATTTCCAAGTCGGACCAAAAATTCAGTATTTGAGATTTTCTGTCAAGAAATTTTCCTGAGATGACATATAAGACTGCTGTCCCATCGGACTATGAGAGTGAAGGATGAGTGAATAGAGAGTGCACCTGTACTTGCGCACACACTCGTGCACTATAATTCTGTCCTGCGCAGATAGTCTCCGTTGAGACTGGCCGCCGTGACCGAAATTCGGACTGGGGGATATTATTTATTTTTAATATACGTTGCAGTGGACACTGGCCTACTCTCATTCCACCTCTGAGGGAGATATACGGCAAGAAAGAGGTCCTCCACGATGACCCAAATGCGTGTTGGCTGACTCAACATGTCCTCGAATATTTTTTTAAATTTTTAATGATGCAGATTTTTTCACGATGTTTTCCTGCACGACCGAGAATGTTGCATATCAGTATTTAAATTGCAATTAACAATTTTAAGGACGCTTTGAACTATCACGATTAATATATGTATAATACTCGACGTTATGTGTTTTTTTTGTGGCTTTGCTCGCGTGAACATAGTTCACCAAAATAAGAACCGTGGTAGCTCAGATGGCTAGCGCTCGCTGTAAATTTCACAGGTTTGATCCCCGTTGGCACCAATGAAACTGTTAATTGCAATCTTATGTGCTGATTTACGACGTGCTCGGCGGTGAAGTAAAACATCGTGAGGAAACCTGCATATCTGAGAAATAACAAAAAAATCGAAGACATGTGAAGTTCGCCAACACGCATTGGGGCAGCGTGGCGGATATTTCCTTGCCCTAAAACCCTCTCAGAAATGAAGGAAGGCCTGGCCCAGCAGTGGGACGTATATAGGCTGTAACTTTTAACTTTAACTATACTTCATGTGACGTATTCTCGTCACAGCAGTCATTGACTAACATGTGCTTATTGATAGCATCAAAATATTTCACTTACTCTGCTTGTCTATGGTGAGATCGTAGAGCGGTGTCTGGTACTTGTCGAGGGAAGAAAGGGCGCAACCGCCGAGCCTTACGTGGTGGGAGGGGCCTAAAATGAAGATCCGTTTGCTGGAAGGGGACGGATCAGATTAAAAACAAATTAGTGACAAAGTTTTAAGATTAATATTAAAAAGATCTAATGGCTTTCGATAGATGGCGTTTAATTTAAAAATCATTATGCACAGAAAGTGTAGATTTGGGAATCAGCAAAATTAAGGCCTGTAGGCATATGTGTATATATGCCTGGTGTAAAGACATGCCAAATATCCATACCGATGACAGGCGGACAGCGTCAAAGGTGCAGCCATAAGTTGGTACTCTTGCTTACATTAAAAGAGTAGATTAAGAGAAGACTAGAACTCTGAATGAGCCATAAACTAATATAAGTAATAGAGATTAAAATACACAAAGTTAAACTAGAAATCAATTAAAATTTAGTCTCCGGTTAGTATAAGTAGCGGCACGAAAGTCTAGCGGTGACCGTTATTGCGCATAAGTCGCGCGGATTGGCTCGTGCGTATCGTTCGCACGCGCTGGTTGGCTCATCTGGTTGGTCGCATTCGTGCATTTCAGTTCGTGCGCGTCCCCTCCACGTTACGTTCAGCGCTAGACTTACGTGCTGCGAGTTGTAGCTAAGATAGCAGGTGCAAAATACGACATGAGAAAAGAAAGAAGTTTTACAATTTTCGAAACGATTTAGTTACTACTTACACTACAACAGGGCTGACTTGTCTGTAGGCGTACGCTGCGCACGCGCCGCAATATGAATACCCAGCATGCCTGTAAATATATAATATGCAAAATTGAAAGACAGTAAAGTCACATATATTCACCGTATAGTGGCGATGTAAGATCATACACTACCCCATATCATCCCGTGGTACACCAAAGTAAAAGGGAAACTAAACCAGCAGATGGACAGCAGCATCTTCCTGATGAACAGCTGAATGAAAAATAAAAAACCATTACCTGTTACATTGATTATGAGGCAATCTATGACAAAAACCTATGTTCAGCAGTGGGTAATGGTAAAGTCACCTATGTATATTCCACTGCTGGAAACAAGCTTTTAATTTCTGATAGAATTATGGAGTCGTCAGTCCTCCGCGCTGCTCCACTCTATGTTGGCGGGTTTAACATGTCCACCTTCTGACATGCAGTTTTCCTCAAGGTGTTTTCCTTCACCGCCGAGCTAGAGGGTAATTTAGCATTTATAATTGCAATTTTCAATTAATAATGTTTGCCCTTCTACTGTCATAAAAAAAGGCGTGAATATTCTACTCACGGTGCTATGATTGCCCTCGCCGGGCCGTGTGTGAGGTCCGCCTTGGAGAGCCAAAGGTCCAGTTGCCGGGAGAGCTCATTGCCTGCACAAATACATTTCATGTTCATCCTTCTTCTGTTAAGCGAAAATGTGTATATAAAGAGTATTTGTAACATGTACGAGGGGAGGTCAAAAAGTTTGCGGAATGGCGGGGTTGGCGAAGGTGAGTTTACTCATCCAGGTAGGCGCTAGTTGAGTGACTCATTGTTGTATATATACCAAGTTTCAGCCTAATCGGGTCATTAGCTTTTGAGTTATCAACGAGTAAACAAGTCAATCGGGAAGAAACTAGCCACTATGGAGAAAATTGAATATCGCGCCGTCATTAAGTTTCTCACCAAACAAGGAAATACACCTCAAACCATTTTTCAAGAGTTGTCAGCTATTTATGGGGACTCCGTTCCTGGGAAAACCATGATTTATAAATGGCACGCCTTTTTCAAACAAGGGAGGGACTCCATTGAAGACGACCCCCGACCTGGATGGCCGATTGAAGCTACCACGCCAGATATAATCGAAAAAGTTGAAAACTTGTATCGGAAGATGCCCGGCTAATGAAAAAACAGCTTGCAGCATTAGTTGAAGTATCAGAAACAACCATTTTAAACATCCTACATCAACACCTTGGCATGACTAGTCTGTGCAAGATGGGTTCCGAGAATGCTTTCTGCGCATCAAAAACACGAACGCGTCGAAAGTTGTCGCGAGTTTGTCTATTTAATAATTATTACATTAGCATTGAAAAAACGAAAACATTAACAAACCTAAAGTACAAAATGACAATACACTAGTTAACTCTTTTTATCTAGATATGGTCACTGAGGCAGAGGTAAGAAAGACAATTTTGAACCTAAAGTGAAATAACACATGCGGATACGATGAGATACCAGCCACGTTACTAGCACATTGCGTAGATGAATTTGTATTCGCTTTAACATTGTTACTTAATCAATCATAGGACCAAAGCGCTTTTCCGCAATGCTTAAAACAAGCAATAATGATACCTATTTTCAAAAAATAAAAAGTGCAATGTAGTTAATTACCGCCCATAGCCATGCTATCAGTAATATCAAAAATTATGAAAAAATAAAATGCAAACAATATACCGATTTTAAAAAAATATGAGGTGCTTAATAAGTCAACACGGATTCAGAGGGAAACACTCTACGACATCAGCGGTGCTCGACTGTAGCTTTGAGATTCTGATTGCCCTTAATGAAAATAAGTGTGCATTGGCGGTATTCATGGTTATCTTGAAGGCATATGACCGTGTTCTGCACGAGGTACTTAAAAAAAAAATAGAACATCTAGGAATCCGCGGAAAAACAACTAAGTGGCTGACGTCTTACTTGAAATACCGGAAGCAAATTGTACAAATTGCACACACAAGTGAAGGTGTTTTGGAAAACGTTTATTCCGAAATTGCAACAGTTTCCGGATCAATACCACAAGGCAGCGTGCTAGGATGTTTGCTGTTTTTAGCATATATTAATGACCTGTCTCACGCCACACCATATAAAATTGTACAATTTGCTGACGACGCTACTCTCATTATATCTGGCAACTATAATAACATGAATGAATTACATGATGATATAACAGCGTCAATAAATAAAATTGCAAAATATCTGTGTGAAATAGGCCTCGTATTAAATTCGGAAAAAAACTAAAATAATCCAATTTAGACCGCATCAAAGATCTGTACAGTCAGCGTCAAAAGAAAGGTAGTAGTCAAGGTGATCAAATATTTTGAAACATCCAAAGTGATCAATAATATTTAACCATCCAAAGTGGGACCTGGATAAGTGAGAAACCTCTATTATTGAGAGTTGCAATGAGGTCCCGGTTCTTTTTCATTAAATTACCTCTGTTAATGGGACTTTTTGAACCTGGTTAAATGAGATTTGAATTCTAAGAATTTTTCGATGTTTACCTCTAATTGAGACTCTGTGGCTCAATTACCTGTATAAGTGAGACAAATTAATCTGGTTTTAACACATTTTGACATGTTTGTTTACATACATTTCGCGTCGTTTTTCGCGCATGCTTTGTTTGTCAGTACTATCTCAGGTTTTGACCTAAAAACAAGGGAATAAGAGTGTACAAAATGTCCAAACGTAAATATAAAACGTTATCAGTATCTGAAAAATTAAAACTTCTATCAGATTATGATTGTGGAAAGTCGCGTGATAAACTGTGTAGGGAGAATAACATACCAAAGTCAACCCTGTGTAGAATTATTAAAAACAACGAGAAAATCCGGTATCAGTGTATTGATGGAAAAGGAAAACTCAAACGAATACGAGCAGCAGAGTATTCTGAAGTTGAAAAGTGTCTCTGTACATGGATAAAGCAGGTACGGAATAATAACATTCCAATAAACGGACCAATGATGAAAGAGAAAGCTCAAGAATTTGCAAGTAAGCTCCATATTGATAATTTTTCTGGCAGTAATGGGTGGTTGGAGGGATTTAAGAAAAGAAACGATATCGCATTCAAAAATGTTTGTGGCGAGAGCAATTCTGTGGACAATAAAGAATGTAATGAGTGGATTAAAAACCTTCCAGCTTTATTACACGATTATTCCCCCGATGACGTATTCAACACCGATGAAGCGGGCTTATTCTACAAGTGTCTACCGGATAAAACATTTACGTTCAAAGGTCAGCCTTGCCGTGGTGGTAAATTGAGTAAAGATCGGGTCACTGTACTTGTAAGTGCGAATATGTCTGGAACTGAAAAACTGCCACTTCTTTTAATTGGAAAATCTAAGAGCCCAAGATGCTTCAAGGGTATTAAAACGTTGCCTGTTAATTATCAAAACAATAAAAAGGCCTGGATGATTTCTGAATTATTTGTAGATTGGTTAAAAAATGTGAACGCCGATATGAGGGCCCAAAAACGAAAAATCATTATGTTTGTCGACAACTGCACAGCTCACAACAATATGCCCAAATTAGACTATGTTACATTATTGTACTTACCGCCAATACCACATGTAAATTGCAGCCCATGGATCAGGGTATTATCAACAACTTTATGGGTTACTACAGGAAGGAAGTTGTTCAGTATGTTCTTAAATCTATAGAAGAGGATAAAAGCCCAGAAATCAACATCCTCCAGACCATGAGATTTGCAAGAAAAGCTTGGTTTTCTGTTAGCAAAACAACAAATAGTAATTGCTTCAAAAAAGCTGGATTCAAAGTTACGAATGTATCTGAACCTGAGAGGCTACAAGAGGAGTTAGAGATCTGTGCAACGTTTCCAGAATGGGATAGAATATTTACCACATGTAGGAATGACTTAAATGAGCAGCAGGCGACTTTTCAGGATTTCATTTCTATGGATAATAATGTACTCATTTCAGAGGAGCTCAATGATGATGACATAGGAGACTCCAGTAAAAACAAACATAACCGATTACTTTAAGTCATAAACTTTACCGTATTGTTTTTTTTTTAATATTAGCAGAATTCTATTAAAAGAAGCCATGAATTAATAGAAGAAGAAAAAATGACATTTGTTTGTCAACGTCTTTCATATTGAAAATATTTTCTGAAATTTATTCAAATTTATTTCATAGGTTTAGATTTTAATATTTATTATTGATTTTTGCTTAAATTCAGATAATGTGGGCTCAGAATACTTCACTTTCATTTGTAGGCGAATACACAGTCATAATATCGTCGTGAATATACAGTAAAGATTTTTTGTGAGCTGTTAACTCTGTCTAAGATATTGACTATAAATGAATTCATTATTTCCATCGATATATTCAAAATTTTATGCACGATGTGTGATCGTCATCGAAAGTAAAATAAGTGTTGTGCAAATAAAAAGCACAAAATCATCTGATCACTTTCTGCAGGTTTCCTATCATAGGAAAAGAAAAACTTATGACAATATTGTGGTAAGTCTATAAACATTTTGAATTTATTGACCGTTATTGTATTATTACTATTTTGACTCGAATTGTATCTGTTTCAGATCACGTATTTGGGCTGAGTTAAGTTTTCACCATACGAATTTTGCTGATTTAAATTTACGTTAATGTTCTGTGAAGAATAACTCTCTGACAATAACATGTGTTATATATCAGTAACAAGCGCGAATACAGTATATGCAAAAGCAATAAAAAACATCAATAATAACACTGTCTATAAATATACTGTGATAATAATGTATAGTTTATAAAACAATCTGTCTTCCAGAAAATAAAATTACATAACTATACTTATTTATAGTTTTATTTTATCCCAAATACTAATTTAAAGAATATTCGAGTAATATAATATATAAATAAGCAACCTCTCAAATGTATGGGAATTTACCCCATAGGTTTTTGAGGCTTGAGCCAAAATTACTCGAATATGCCTTAAATAATAAGTTCAAAGTTACAGAATACAAAGGTTTGAAATTCCCGCTAAAAATGTTTTATATGGGCGCCCACCGTAGCGCTTGTAGTGTACACTCATAAACACGTGTTTCCGTTTTTTAGTATGAAGTTGGCGTTCTTCACTTGGTAGAGAGTAATTGTGTTCTGTGGTTATAATATTCGCATATTTCTGATTCTCTTAATTTATTGCTCATTATTAAAACAATATAATAACATTATTAAAATAATATTTCGTATTAACCATGAAATGAAATATAGAATTGTTCACCTAAAAGAAAAAGACATTTGTTACCTTGATATCATCGAGGAGCAACTTAACAAACTTGAGCAATTCCAAAATATCTGCATACGGTTCATATTTGGGCTTTGCAAATATGACCATGTCTCGGAATACCGCACTAAGCTCAAGTGGTTCCCAATCCGTCTTCGTCGGAATACTCATATACTTTCTGCTCTCTACTGCGTCTTATTTAATATATCAAGTCCTTCCTATCTAAAAGAACGTTTTAAATTTTTCAGTTCCTGTCATAATTTTACCTTACGATCCAAAGAGAAAATTTTTCCCTCCAATGTCCTGTGCACTCCTCGACTTATTATGATAAATCTTTTTCTGTTCTTGGAGTAAGACTTTGGAACTCCTTACCCCAGTCAATTAAAAGTGCTCGATCCTTAAATCTGTTCCAGAAACAGGTTAAGGAATACTATTTGTCTCTCTAACCACTCTCCCTTCCTCCGCTTAATTATGATCATTGAATTACCTGAAGAATGTTGTCTTTTTAATGCATAAGTTTGTATCTTTTTTTTTATTTGTTATATTTTTATTTTAGTGCACCTTACCCCCCATTGTTCTTTTTCTTATTTTTATTTATTTCTTCTTTTGGGTTGTCAGGAAGAGATTGCTATGTAGCAATAAGACCGCCCTTTGTATTTCCCTCAATAGTTGTTTATTTTATCTTTTCTTGGTGTACAATAAAGAGTATTGTATTGTATTGTATTGTAAGAAGGCGTCTCTGTAATAGATATATCTAATGTACTAGGCATATCCGTAAGTTGACTTTGGTTCACCATGCGTTTTAGATTTCTGTTACATAGCTTTAATTCTAATGATAATTTTGTTTTTAGAGAAATACTGTATATCGTTGGATTGAGCGAAGAAATCTCAAAAATCACGTAACAACAGGACGCCCACGTCGAACCAGCGTCGAAGAAGACAGAAGAATAGTACGACGAGCTATAAACAATCGCTTTGTTAATTCACGCAATATATCAATTGAATTCGGTTTATCGCAGAGTACAATAAGGCAACGGTTTCATAAGCAAGGTGTTTATCACAAAATACCTGCAAAAAAGCTTAAACTTACATCAAGGCAAAAAGCACAACGCTTACAATTTGCACAAAACTATATAAATTACAACTTCGAAAATGTCATTTTTATAGATGAAAAAGTATTTTGCTCATCTGCTTGTGGTCATTTATCTTTATGGAGAATTAATAATACCAGATACGATGAGAGAAATATAATAACTAATAACAAAAGTGGCCGAATCACATTGGGATTTTGGGGGTGGATTTGCCAAAATGGTCCGGGAGAACTGATCGAGGTTGGTGGAAGATTAAATGGGCAACAATATCATATCATTGAGGAAGTGCTACTGCCAACAGCCCAAGTATTTTATCCGAATGAGTATGAAAAAATTGTATTCATTCAAGATAATAGCTCTGTCCACAACTGCAGGATAGTACAAAATTATTTAAGCGAAAATAGTAACTTCGAGCGAATCACCTTGTTCGAAAAAAATCAGATCGATCAACACGTAAATACTGGTTCCCACAAATTGAAGGAGTAACAGCTTTTAATAAAGCAGTGAGTTTTTTGTTACTTGCAATATTCCGTTTCATCAATTGAATAACCAAGCATGCCAAAAATTCCTCAAGAAATATTGTACGAATCAGATAGTCCCTGAAGAGTCTACGATTCGAAAAAACTACCTGTCCGCTATCCACGAAGACGTATTTACTGAAATCCGTACTACGGATTCATGTGGACGATATATAGCGAATTTAATAGTTGGAAAACTAACAAAGCAGCCCTCTATTCCCCACTTGGTTGCTTGTAAAATCCTAGAAAAAACAAATCATTCAATTGTTGCACGTTTCGTAATTTTTTTCACTAGGATTTTCTCCTGTATCGTGGAGGCAGTTTACAAACATAAATTGCACAAGGACAAGCATCCAGACCCGGAACAATTATTTGTAGGCCATATAAATACTTTTTCCGTGCGGTATTCGAACCCGCGGCCCCCAGCGCTTAAACTCATTGCTAAGCCACTGCGCCACGGAGCCGTCATTTGATTTGACGACAAATGATTCCATAAGATCTTTGTTTCAAGATTCTTCTGTGGATAAAAAAATCTGCATATTTGTTTCTGATGCTGCGCCATACATGGTGAAAGCTGGCCAAGCCCTGTAAACTTTTTATCCAAATTTACTGCACATTACCTGCTTAGCTCACGGGTTTTAATCGCCTTGCAGAAGAGATAAGGCAAGAGTATGGGAATGTTAACAAATTGATTTCCTCTACAAAAAAAGTGTTTTTAAAAGCACCGTCGCGTGTGCTCTCTGACAAAGAACAATTGCCAAATCTAACATTGCCGCCAGAGCCTATAATAACTCGATGGGGCACTTGGCTAAAGGCGGTGTTATTCTATGCTGAAAATTTTGAGACCGTAAAACAAGTAGTTTTTCAATTTGACAGTACGGAGGCCATTGCAATTAAGTCAAGCAAGCTGGCATTTGAAGACGCATCCATTAAACAGAATATCGCCTTCATCTCAACACATTTCTACGAGTTACCATACTACGAGATGCCATAGAAAAATTGGAAACAAAAAACCTTCCTCTATTTAAATCAATAGAAATACTGGAAATAATCATCGAACTCGCCAACGCACTTCCTAATTCAATATCAGAAAAAATTCGCACAAAGTTGGACGTTATTTTGCGTAAAAACCCGAGTCTCGAAGACATAAAGAACATTAATGCCTACATCAACGCCACAGGTCGTACCCTGCCTAAACAGGTATCTCCAGAAATGGCGCCAAATTTTAAATTTTGTCCAATGACGTCAGTTGATCGGTTGTCCCATTTCAAAACCTAGTAAGGGACACTTTTTACAAAAATCTTTTATTGCATAGTCTTCCTAACCTAGTAAGTCCCTACCCATTACAAAAACACCAGCGTTGAAACTGCACAAAAAAGCTAATATATTAAAGCATTGATATACATTCACTGCCTC
Source organism: Parnassius orleans (assembly GCA_029286625.1). NCBI lineage: Eukaryota > Metazoa > Arthropoda > Insecta > Lepidoptera > Papilionidae > Parnassius > Parnassius orleans. The sequence continues at coordinate 1,534,543 of JAGSMP010000039.1, read as the reverse complement.
GTGACCACATAAAACATAGTAAGTCACTTTAACCATTTCAAAATCTATTAGGTCTCTGAGATTTGCTAGGTTTTAAAATGGTTAAAGTGACTTAGGTTTTTGAAATCAAGGCCGAAAGTGAAGGAAGAGAAGGATGGTGCGCGTTGTCCGCAGCATATCACAACACGCAGGCGCAACCTTTCGCTTCAATTCAATTATAAATAATTAGTATTTGTTCTTCATAAAAATGAATCGCCAAATGCAATTTTACCGTTCAAAAAAGATTCTGGCTGCCGCCAAAAATAACAATATAAACTGTGATTCTGAGACGGAAAAACGGTAAGTACATTATATCTAAACTATTTCTTTTGCCTTATAATACACGTGCACTGACCTATAGAATATAATTTTTTTTTATTCAATATAGATCACATGTGTAATTCTTATTGAGTCATTTTTTACTTTACCACTGGTTCGAAAAAAAAACCTCTGTCCTGGGAAGAACCAGCAAGACACCCCGCGGGACTTTTTTTAAAGTAAATTTTACATTAATGGGTGTACAAACTATTTAAGTACAAAATTTATTTTAGAAACTACTTGGAAGCGACCACCTCATTCCCAGGGGTTATTATCAACCATGTATTCATTTATACTATAATAACCCTTTTTAAACAGTTTCAGCTTAACAAAACATTTTAACTTGGTAATAGAAAGAGCCTGTACACTTTCCGGGACCTTGTTGTAATAGCGTAAACATTGCCCCAAGAATGAATTACTGACTCTGTAGAGTCGAGAAACTGGTATCACTAGCTTGTGTTTGTTCCTAGTGTTTACAGAATGTATATCACTTTTTTTACTAAAATTACCTTTGTTTTTGTGAACATACATTAAATTTTCGTAAATATACTGAGAGGCCAAGGTTAATATATTTATTTCTTTAAATTTATCTCTAAAAGACTCTCTCGGTTTTAGTTTGTAAATAGCTCTAATGGCTCTCTTCTGTAAAACAAAAATAGTTTCTGAATCAGCCGCATTTCCCCATAGCAAAATCCCATAAGACATTATGCTATGGAAATAACTGAAATAAACTAATCTAGCTGTCTCGACACTAGTGAGACCTCTAATCCTTTTTAAAGCATAGGCTGCAGAACTTAGTCTGCTTGCTAGTTTGGATATATGGGGGCCCCACTGAAACTTTGCGTCGAGAGTAATGCCAAGAAAAACAGTGGATTCAACAGGGCTTAGTTCTTCCCCATTTAAAAACACATTGGTACCCAGATTTTTAACAGTCGTTGTTGTAAATTTAATAAATTTAGTTTTATTTCCGTTTAAATGTAGATTATTAACGTTAAACCAATGCACTAATTTTGATATAGCATTATTCACTTCGTGACATTTAAATGATTGACGTTTAAGTTTAAAAATCAAGGAAGTACTCGTATCATCAGCAAATAATACTATATCATGATTATCCCCTACAAGGGAAAGTAAGTCATTAATATACACTAGAAATAGGAATGGGCCAAGAATCGAGCCCTGAGGGACACCCATTAGTACAGGTGACCCGTTAGAACTTTCACCATTAATAATAACTTTCTGCGTTCTATTACTTAAATATGAAATAATGAGTTTACGCGCTGTGTTCTTGACACCATAGTAATGTAGCTTCCTGATTAATGTCTCATGGTGAACACATTCGAAGGCCTTGGTAAGGTCACAAAATATACCCAAAGCATCCTCTGAATTCTCCCATGCACAAAAAATATGTTTAATAAGCTCAACTCCAGCGTCAGTTGTCGAGCGACCCCTTGTAAAACCAAATTGATTTTTATGTAGCAATCTATTAATATTAAAGAAACTTAAAATCTGATCTAAAATTATTTTTTCAAAAATTTTACTAAATGTTGGTAGTACAGAAATTGGTCTAAAATTGGCGGGGTCTAATGTACTACCAGATATAAATAAAGGTATGAATTTACTATGTTGATGTAAGGTATGACTTTATTAGGTCAGGAAACACACCAGATTCGACGCTTGTATTAAATATAGTGGTTAGATAAAGTGCTATTATACAGTGTGAGTCTTTATAAAGTGCACATATCAAAACCAGGGAAACTACATATAATTTCATCGACGGAAAAATTATTAAAAAAAAATATAAAATTTTTTTTTTTTTTATGAATATTTTAAAATTTGAAATTGCAACTGCTAACCCTATTTAAATAAATTGTTATAACTTTTAAACTGAATGTCCTATCAAAGTGAAATAAATTTTTAAATGATTATTATTAATAAGTCATGCCAATAAAGTAAATAATTCCAAAAAAAGAAACGCCATAAAATTAGAATAAAGAGGTATTTGATGAAAATCTGGTATTTTTTTCATCTTTTTACAATAACTTTAAATTTCTCGAAAAATCGTCCTCTTAATCCTACTTTTTTAATCTTATGTTGTTCTACATCGTATTAGCTTTCCAATGGTAAAAATGCACGTTTATTACACAGATACAACTTTATTAATCAGCATTTAAAGAAAAGCACACAACTCAGTTAAGCACCGTAGCAGGTAGAGAGAACTACATTTTAGGAATAAAACTAGATTTTATCTACATAAATCATTTATTTATTAAAAAATTTGAAAACAAAAGCCTAGTGAAGCAAATGTTCAAAATGAAGACCCTGTTGTTGCAAACACATTGTGGCGCGAAGCAAAATTTGCTCTGTGGCTCTACGTATCATTTCGGGTCATTTCGAATTTCATTAGCAACACGCAAAACTCTTTCTTCGAGTTCCGCTTCGCTGTTTATAGGACTGTTATACACCCTTTGTTTCATTGTCCCCATAAAAATAGTCGAGCGGCGTCAGATCAGGGAACGCGCCGGCCACCCAACAGGTCCTTGTCGGCCGATCCAGCGGCGCGGATAATTTTCGTTCAAAATGTCCTGACAATTCGGGAGTAATGGGCAGGGCATCCGTCCATTTGCAGCATCATTCTCCGACGCGTTAGCAGCGGCACATACTCCAACAGCAACGGCAATTCGTCCCTTAAAAGTTTAAGAAATCTCTCCAGTTAGGGTCCTCGAGTATAATTGACCAATCAAAATGTTGTCAATTAGTGCGGCCCACATTTAATAAGAATTTAACTTGATATGTTGAAGCCCTTTTCAGCTTAGGGTTTTCACCTTTTGGACACCACTTATGTAAATTACGACAGTTTACGATTCCGTCTCTCGTGAAATGAGCTTCATCCATCCACAAAATCGTTTTAGAGTATTCGGGATTGTCCCTTGTTTTTCTTAAAATCCATGTGGACATAACGCACCTTGGACGCCAATCCACATCTTCATGTAAGTGCTGCACCCTTTGATAATGGTAAGGATGCAAGCCTTCTTTCCTCAAGATGCGCCATACTGATTTTTGGGACACACCATGACGTAAAGCCAAACGTCTAGTACTAGTAGTCGGTTCAGCAAACAAATCATTCAAAATGGCTTCCTCAATAGCAGCATCAATAATAACACCTGGTTCGCGGCGATCTCGAGCAAAACCAAGTCCAGTGTTAGCCAGTCTTCTATGGACTTCTTGGAAATTTCGGGCTGATGGCACAGGGCGTCGATTTGGAAACGTAGCTAGATAAGCTGTGCGAGCAGCTCTAGCACTCCCCGGTACATTCCATAGTAATAATGGATATCGGCGATGTGCCGGAGAGAAATCAGTTATGTGCGGCATCGCGACCAAAAAGCGAACACGTGGCGCGATAACGACTTTGGCAGGAGAAACACGAATAGCAGCGGCGAATAGTTCTGAGCGACTAAAATTTATTACTATTTGTCCTTCGACTTCGACTGGACACGTGTCTTACAGTTACAGCCCGCCTGCCTCTACAATGAATGACATCTAAAAAAAAAGGTCTCTACCTGCCTGATAAACAACGGCGGGTGCGTAGCTGAACGATGCGCAAACGCAAGGGCTTTTTTAAACACTCATAAAAATGGTTGCATTTGAGTAATAAACGTGAATTTTACCATTGGAAAGCTAATACAATGTAGAACAACATAAGATTAAAAAAAAGTAGGATTAAGAGGACGATTTTTCGAGAAATTTTAAAGTTATTGTAAAAAAGACGAAAAAAATACCAGATTTTCATCAAATACCTCTTTATTCTAGTTTCATGGCGTTTCTTTTTTTTGGAATTATTTAATTTATTGGCACGGCTTATTATTAACAATCATTTAAAAATTTATTCCACTTTGATAGGACATTCAGTTTAAAAGTTATAACAATTTATTTAAATAGGGTTAGCAGCTGCAATTTCAAATTTTAAAATATTCATAAAAAATAAATAATTTTTATATTTTTTTTAATAATTTTTCCGTCGATGAAATTATATGTAGTTTCCTGGTTTTGATATGTGCACTTTATAAAGACTCACACTGTATATATTATAGATAAAATAACTTTAACGGAAATCCCCCATAAGTCTGCCGTTTTCTTAACATCAATAGTTTTAAAATATTTAACGATATCATTTGGCAATACTCTATGGAATTTAAAAGTATTTGAACAAGCCTTTACATTTTGTTTAAGCAATGATTCGGCGACAGTAGGAGAAGAATTTAATGATTTTGTTGTCAAAAAAGGAACATCAGTAAAATGTTTCTCAAAAGCCATAGCAACTTCTTGATCAGATCGAGTTAAATTATAAAGTAATGATGCTAACTAACATTAATATTTTGCAACCTATTAGTATGCACGTGATTATTATTTCGTTTTTGGTTTGGTATGCATGTTTAGTTTTGAGTTCACCAAGAGTTGTTGTTTTGGCTTGAAAATGGAATTATTGATGTCTGCAATATTTTAAAATTGCTTGCGGTTTCTTTCTGTCGTGTGTTATATTTTTCTTTTCTTTGCTTCAGTTTGCCTGCTAATAATTGCTCAATTGAATTCAATCAGCTATCCACACTTCATCTTCGCAAAATAACACTGCTTTAAAACCTAACACTTTAAGTATAATTGACCCTGAAGAATTAATTACATTTAGCGATTTGGACGATTCAGTTGAAGATCCCGATTTTGAGCTGCCTGAATCTGTAAAAGATACTTCTTCTGATACTGATTTTTTCCGGGATTTCTTGGGTTCTTGTATATCTCAATCTGCCGCTGAATCTTCGCAGCAAAATAGAAAACCTGAAATACACTTCGTAGCTGCATATCCCGGTCCGGCCTTTACTTATAATGAACATGATAATTTATCAAACATCAGTACAACACAAAACGCCAATCTGCAATCTGTAGATGTCTCTGTGCCAAATGTTATGAAACCAAATAAAAATAAAATAAAGCATCCGATGATCGTAAATAGTTGTGATGGCAAATGCGAGAGGCTATGTGCAAAGTTTTCACTTGAAACTCTGAAAGAGATTTGGGATAACTATTGGTAACGAAATTTTGTACCAAGGCGTAATTTTCTAAATAAATGCATAACTATATGTTCTATAAAGCGACGTAAGGTTCAAATCTCAAATTCTAATGATTATTTTTCTAAAAACGAAAGTCGTTATTTTTATTTGCCAAATAAAGACAACGAGTTGATGCCCGTGAGCCGTAACTTTTTTTTTAGCAACTCTTGGATATAAAACTGACGACGTGATAACAGAACTTAGTAAAGCTATAAAGAAAGGGATATTAAATGCATCGGCTTCCAAAGACAATAGGGGTGGCAATCGAAGAAAAGTTGATGGAAGCATAATAACTGAACATATCATGAGTTTTCAGCCCACTGTCAGTCATTATCGCCATCACAATGCGCCATTTACTAAATGGGTCAAACACAAAAACGTATTCAGGTCAAACACAAAAAAATGTTCAGGTTACATAAATTCCAGATGTACATTATTAGAGCGTGTTTATGTTTTTATTATTTAAGATTATGTTGCCGGCATACTATATTCGACCTTATTTTGTTTATAAAAATAAAACAATTAATTTACTGCTTACGTTCATACCAAAATGTCTCTTACTGTAGACTGTTCGGATGCTTAGCACCTCAGTTTGATAAATGTTTAAAAATATTTCAGGAACAATAAATACATTCTTTTAATGTGAATGTATGTAAAAATGAAACAACTTTTTATATTAGCGTAGATCAAAAAATCAGTAATCCATATTTACGAATTAAAACATATAAACATATTGTTCGAATATTTGTAGTCTACTACTGTAGACACGTAAAACTCGCACAATTTTAAATATTTCGAACGCACCTAATATATTTATTGGGTTATGTTGGCATCACTGCTTCATACGTCGTTCATTCGTTCGTGATTTTTATAAATGGCGTCTGCGTTGGTGCAAAAATATTGATATTAAAGGATACACAAGATTTTGGTCGTGTTTTGGAGATCTTTTCTGTGTTGCGTATATATTGGTAAGTAGATAATTAAAAATTATATAAATTGTAAGCGTTTATGTGCAATAGGGTATGTAAAATCAAACATGTTTTCATTCTAACCTCAAAACATTTTAAGATATCTTTTTTTTTTACCCTATGTATTTCCTGTAGACATCTTTCCTGTAGATGCATGTGTCTACAGGAAATACCGTCGTCTACAGAAGAGACGTAAAATAAGTTTCACTGTGGCTGAAACATCTTTTTTTCTGTAAGGGACATGCATGTGACTGGCAAATGGTGTTGAAGCAACCTTAAAATGTATGGAAATGATAAATATTGTTTTGTAACAGTTACGATGACACGGGCAAGTAGAAGTAAGATTCAGCTTGAGGAAGAGAAAAAGGCGCAGGCGTGAACAAAAGAAGCTCAGTATCCGTCGCACGTGCCAAAATGGATGAAGCAAAATTAGAAGAAAGAAGAAGCCAGTACAGGAAAGATATCGACGAAAAAGGAACAAGGCAAAATTAAAACTATTAAAGACTACACCCTAGAGAACGACAAATCAGAAAATATGGAGGAAAAGGCCAAATTAAGACGCCAGAAGGAAAAATAGTAAAAATGCTCTGCATTTTGTTGAGCAGAACACTCCACCGTCTAGTCCTCATTTTCGCGTATTAATGTTGGGAATGTTATTGTCAAACGCAACGCGCGAAGATTAAGAATCGAAAATAACTACCTAAAAAAAGAATACTTGAGCTGGAATCTAAAATGGCAAAATAATGTATGAGGGCTATTTGATTCTAATAAAGAAAACAAAGAAAAGAAAGTTCCACAAAGAAAGTGCAAGAAAAAAAGCAGTAGAAGTTTTTTGCTTCAAGATGGAAATAACACCTCACATCAGGAAAAAAAGACACCATAACAAGAAAAAAAATTAAGAAACAAGTACGTTTTTTGAATGATTCTCTTTTAAACCTACATAAAACCTTTGTTAATAAGTCTGGTACTAATATCTCGTATGAAACTTTTCGGAGATATCGTCCATTCTGGGTCCTGTTTCCTAAAGTTAACGCCAGAAACACTTGCTTATGTATCATACACGCTAATAATAGTTTTATAATTCAATCTCTTCATAATGCTAAGATGATTTCTTATAAATCTATATCGGATTTGCTAAAGTGTTTATGCTGTAACAATACGCTAAGCTTGACTTGCTGAGAAAAGAAATGTTCTGGTTGCAAAGACAAAACTTTTCAGTGTAATATTTTTGACGCTAATGACACTATTTGAAAGGTGAGTCACAAAACGTGTTCCTGTGGTTATCAAAAATACTACAAAGCAGTGTCGCAAAACTATTAAAGGAAAGATGCAAACCACAAAAAAACAACTATTTGAAAAATTAATCTGAACCCTTTAATTCGCAATGTTGTATGTGAACAACATAACAAATAGAAAAATATTTCAACAAAAAAAATAACTGTTTCAATGGTTACAATTTTCAATATCATAGCAAAAACGAAACACTACCGAAAAAAATATATAGAACGTCACAAAGTGTCATTGATATGTCATTTATTCGCAAAATGGCGTCGAGACTACTAGCACCTTGCGGATCTAAGGTTAGATTTTTTTTTATTTATTAGTTTAAAGCAACAATATTGCCTATTATGTGTTACTATTTACCTCTCAGATACTTACTGTTGTAATTTGTGTGTAAAACCTATAGTAATTACTTGTAAAGAAGGAAATATATGTTTGTAAAAGAGTATGTTGTAGGGCACCTACATTGCGAAGTATTGAGAAAAGTAATTTGAGTTATATATGTTGTTGACAGACAACGCTGTCCCATTAGTAGGTATATTGACGATTTATTTTATAACAGTGTTTTTTATTTCATTTGCGTTTTTTTATAACGTTTCTTTTCGAATTAAACTCTATATATATAAATTTTTTTTTTGCAAAATATACAGGTACAATCTATTTTTTACCAAAAAGAACGTCTAAACGACCGAGAACGTCTGTTCTCCTAAAATATGTTGAGCTTAGTTGTTCTTTTTGTTTTCAGTTTCGACTTTCGTCTGATACCTGATACAATTTAATTTTTTCTCGTAAATATCTTATATTTGGTATTTGATTTATGCTTTGGGTGCGGTTTTGCATGTTTTTTTTTTGCATTGCTTGTTTCAGATGAAGCTAAAATGGCAAAGAACGCAAAAAATAATGGCTTTGGTACCACCTGAAAAAGCAGCTTCTTCAGATAGCAGCAGTGCCTCTGAAGAAGAAATGTTGTTTCAGAAGCCTTATGATGATGATGACGATTTGACGTATTGTAGTTCTGAACCGAGATCATATCCATCATCTTTAGATTGCATGCACATTTTCTCAAGTTCCGATGAAGACGAAAATGTTGAGCCTGAAAATGTAGGACTAGCACGAGAAAACCCAATTTTATCCGATGAAGATACCGTTCCACTATCTCCTGTTATTCAAGAAATGTTTTCTACTGGTCAACCTCAACAACAACTCCCTTTCATGCTACATTCAGTTTCATCCGTTTTGTCGCCATTAGACTCGCCAGCTAATAAAACTCGTTCAAAAAGAGCAGCTAATACTGTGCCTCGACTTACAACCAAACGAGTAAAGAAATTTGTTAGGAAACCTTTAAAATTTAAATGGAAATCTGCAAAATTTGAACACGCTGCAACAGTTGAGTTACCTGAATATCAACCCCCTTTAGAAGCCACAGCGAAAACGCCTTTAGATTATTTTAGAACTTTTTTTTCCGACGAGACATAGTTGACCTCATCGCCGATAATACTAACTTGTATTCAGTACAATGCGCAGCTACCAAAATTATCAATGTCACCAATGAAGATATAAAAGATTTTATTGCCATAACGATACTAATGGGTGTTGTTCAGTTGCCCTCTTATCGTGATTATTGGAGTAATAGGCTTAGGTTTTCTAAAATTGCTGATGTTATGCCACTAAGAAAATATGAAAAAATTAGAAAGTACCTCCATTTTTGCGACAACTCAAGTATGAATGACGATCGGTATTTCAAAGTTCGTCCAATACTAGAACGGATCCGACTGAACTGTTTACAACTCGAAGAAGAAGGGCGTTTTAGTATAGACGAGATGATGGTCCCCTACAAAGGAACTAGAGCTGGAAGTAGGAGAAATATCTGCCGAAGAAACCGAAGAAATGGGGATTTAAAATTTTATTCGTGCGGGGTCTCTGGCGTAGTCTATGATTTTATCCCTTATGCTGGCGACGATACTTTTAGGAATCATTGTTTTTCGGACTACGAAAACAGCTTAGGTCTTGGGGCAAAAGTAGTCTTAGCATTGTGTCAAACTATAAAAAATAAACCTGCAACAGTTTACTTTGATAATTTTTACATCCTTAGTATTGATTCGTCACTTAAGGAGGACTATGGCATTTTCAGTTTGGGAACTATAAAAAAGAATCGCTTGAGAGGCTGTGATACAAAAATGACTACTGACAAGGCTTTAGCGAAAAAAGGCAGAGGCGCAAGTCATCAGCTCATTTGCAACGATAATAAACTTGCCGTTGTCAAATGGTTTGATAACAAAGTCGTTACGTTGGCAAGTTCATTTGTGGACTCCCACCCAAAGGAAAGAATTAAGAGATACTCTAAAGAGGCTAAATCGAGAGTTGATATAGAGTGTCCACAAATTGTAAAGCAATACAATGCCCAAATGGGTGGAGTCGATTTAGCCGATATGTTAATATCATTGTATCGTTCAAACTTTAAGACCAAGCGATGGTATATGGCATTATTTGCTCAATCACTTGATATTTGTGTGAACAATGCATGGCTTACTTATAGAAGAGATCGTCCAGGTGATAAGAAAAGTCTCCCTCTTAAAGTATTCCGTGTAGAGTTAGCAAATGAACTGTTACAATGTAACAGGATTCGGCAGTCAGATGCAAAAGAAAATGAGCCTACTGTAAAGATAAAGACTCCATCAGCCCCAAGACCACCGGATTCTGTGCGATATGACAGTGTTGGTCACTTACCAACATTTGTACCGCAAGGTAGATGTAAATATTGTAAAAAAGGATTTACAAGTGCTTTTTGCAATAAATGTAACTTGCGTTTATGTCTTTGGAAAAACGAAATTGTTTTACAGTTACCATGTCTCTGTCTAAGGTCCCTAAGTTTCTTATTTTAATAAAATAAATAGCTACTTTTCAAAATAAACAGTTGTATCCATTTCACCTTTTGTTTTCTTACCACAGGTGCAGTGTTGGTAGAGAACAACATTCATTATTCTTTAAAATTATCTAAGTATCTCGCAGTGTTGTACGTCACCTACATTTGATTTTCCAAAAACCATATGTACGATAATTTTTTCAACATTTTTTTAAGCTTCTTTAGACCTATAAGAAACCAATCAACTTAATAAAATTATAAAATTAAATATTTTTTTTGCTTGCGAAGTAAAGGGTTAAATTTACCTACTTTAAGAAAACACGTGGCAAACATGATTCATCAAATTAAATCCATACAGTATGTTAAACAAAATTTGTCTACCGTTGAGGGATTATTACACATAGACTTCTCAGAAAATTATAATTGTAAGTATGGACAAGAGGTCCAGTCAGCGCATTTTAGTGGATCAAAATCGAAAATCTCGTTGCATACAAGCGTATATTATAATACCAACTTAGAGTCCCCTAACAATTATATAAATAGTTCTTCTTTCTGTACCGCATCAGAAAACCTCCGACATGACCCAACTGCTATATGCATCCACTTAATTGCTATAATAAAAAGAATTAAGGAACTGTCCCCTGATTTGCAAACTTTACACATTTTAAGCGATGGTCCTCTAACTCAATACCGCAACAAGTCCATGTTTTTTTTAATCGCAACGGTATTAAGCAAAGAATTTTCTGTGACATCCATTATTTGGCATTTTAGTGAACGAGGACATGGGAAAGGTGCACCCGATGGTGTTGGAGGGTGCATCAAGCGCATTTGTGATGGTCATGTCGCAAAGGGAAATGACATATCTAATTTAGATGATTTAATGGCATGCTTATCTGTAAATTGTAAAGGTATAGAGGTTTTTGAAATCAACGAGTCAAGGTTTCCAGAAATCGATCTACTTTTGAAGGAGAGCGCTACATGTCCTTTCAAAGGTACGCTCGAAATACATCAAATTACATGGCATAAACAAAATTCTCATGTTCTCCATGCCAGGCGATTAAGCTGCTTGGATTGCGCAGCCCATGATAAATGTCCGCATTATGAAATTGGACAGATTAAAATACAGTTTTAAGCTGCAAATTCTCCCACTAATTTCGTATTATCTGAGCATCCCTTTTCCAATATGTCGCCGGCATCTCCTCAAGCAGGGCCTTCCAATAATCGCAACTCATTGTTTGAAGCTTACTCACCTGCAAGTACAGGAACTAGTAATGCTACAACTGAGCCAATATCACCCGGTTTTTCTGAAAGATTTACACCTGATAATCCAATTGAAAAAAACCATAGACCTATGAAAAGCGCCCCTCACGGTCGTACCTTCTTAGACGACTCTGAGTCTTCCGTAGAAATGACGCCAAAGAAACGCCAAATGCCTTTTATTATGAACGATTCTGACGATGAAAAAATATTTTAATTGTTTTTTTTTATATAAAGAAAAGATGTCCAGTCTGTAGACATTTTTTATTTATTTTATATTTCAAGATACTGTAACTCTCGAACATTGTTTGCTTACTATGGAGATTGAATACTATGTTGAACATTTTAAATTAGATTTTCCAAATATAACTTTCTGATTACTTAATAAGCTATAATATGTTTTCATCTGTAGATAACCAGGTATATTCTGTGGAATTTCTACAGAAAAGATATCCATTCTGTGGGCAATTTTCATTATTTTTTAATTTTCTAGAATACTTGAATTTTCAAACATTATTCTGTCTTGTAACGAAAGTGTTTTTATTTTGATCATTATAAATTAAGTTCTATAAACAAGTCATAATAATGTGATTACATAAATAAGGTTTATGTTGTTATTTGTAGACAATTAGATCTTTTCTGTGGCCTTATAAAAATAAAAATTGTTATTTTTCGAGAGAATATGTAAGACTGATCTATGTCGATAATATTAGGAATTATAAGAGACTATTATACGAATAAAGGCTGATTTTCAAAGTCATATGTGAAGTTTTATTTTTTGGAAATGATGAATTACATTTTTTGTGTTTGACCCAAATATTTGCCGAGACACTTAACGTTACAGCAAATGTACAAGGATTTGAAGTAGAAAAATTCGAATTTCAAATGTGGGTTTGAATTAAACAGGCAAAATATTTTTAAAAACTAAAAATATCATTTCATATGCCTAAAGGTGATAGCTGTGTAGAATGCTCAATGTATGAACAATAACTGAAGAATTACAGCGATGATAATTCGATGCCTGAAGAAATAAGAACGAAATATGAAAATCATAAGTTCAAAGCTGACTCTGCTTTACAAAGATACAGATTAGATGGAACAAGTAAAAATTCAAATAAAGAGTTAAATATATATAGAGATGCATGAAATTAAAGATGCTTTTTTCATGAGTCGTTTGGTTATTTTTAATTTAACATTTGCTCCAATTGAAAATAAGCGACTTTGCCACATGTGTCCTTTGGCATGAAGCTCAAGCTGGACGAGAGGCGAGTGATATTATGAACGCCTTATGTTATATTCACGCTTTCACACAGGCTAATAGGTACATGGAGCACTTGTATATATGGGCTGATAATTGTACAGCCCAAAACAAAAATTGGACCCTTTACACTGCAATGATTATAGTAGTCAATAACTCCTTGAATAACGATAACTATTAGCTATCTAACCAAAGGCCATACTCACATGTCCGCGGATGCTATTCATCGCAATATCGAAATGAAAATGAGGATGCAAAGGAATATATATGTAGAAAGGTCATTAGAATATAGAGAACTTAAATGGAAAGCTTTATTCCCACTCTTATGAAGGATCCCACTTATTATGATGTATAAAGTCACATGAAAAGGCTTTTAGAATAGAATAGAATCAATTTTATTAAATATAGTACTACTACCACCGGTTTGGATAAAACCTCTGTCCTGGGAAGAATCAGCAAGAAACCCAGCAGGACTTTTCTTTTAAATAAGGTTAATTTACAATAGATTACTTAATACAAACTATAAATTGTACCGAGACTAATTTTGTAGTTAAGAATAATAATTAATTCGTTTGCACGAATTAATTATCCAAATTTTCGAGCGCAAATTATTTCTTATTAATTAATTATTATGGATAATTAATTCGTTTGCAAGAATTAATTATCCAACGAGACAAGGATAAGCTAGTAACGGAATACGACAAGCGCACCGTTCCACGCCAGAGCCAAGTCTGCCTTAACGGCGGCCGCTCCGTTCGTTTTATACAAGCAAAACTAGTACCTAGACACGGGCACCACCGCAGGTACAATGGCGCAGGTGTTGTTTACAAGAATGCTGTCTAGCAACACCGGCGCCGCCGCACGTGCAATGGCGCAAGCACCGTCATATATGATTTTCAGGATTTTAAAGACAGTGATGCAATCAAAGAGAAATATAGATATGAGTGACCTAAAAAAAGAAAGCGGCACGTCTTAATGAACCGCTAAAACAATTTAATTTAAACTCTGTTGTGCAAGTCGAATTTAGCGCTGAATCAAGAAACCTTTTTTATAAGACAAGGTATTACTTATTTATTTTAATATAATATTTATTTTAAGTCAGATTTGTTTGACCTTTTCGGCCTGAAATTTAACTTTATTTTTCAGATTTGATGAATCCCTCCAGGAATTGGACTTTCTGGTGAAAAAATTTAATTGCACTGAGCTCCCTAAAAGTATTGCCACCCCAAGAGGCATTAAACAAAATAAAAAAGAAGAAATTATTAATAAATTGGTATGTTTGATGCCTGAATCAAGAAAATCATTTTGGAATAATTTACCCGTCAATGACTCGTCTGCCAATTTGACAAACGATGGACAAATGTCTGCAGCTGAATAGCTCATTTTTATAAATTAATAAACTTTTCTATTCAATTAATAATGATTTTATTTACAACGCTTTAGATTTACTAGAATTCAGTCAATGAGTTATACTAAGTACACTGTTCCGTAAAACCATAACAAAACCTAGCAAGTGCTCTTGCTATGTTATGAAACTGGTTGTTACATGAACCTAAACATTTCGTGTCAATTATCAAAGTTAGTAAGGGCATTAAATTTTGTAATATACACATATATTAAAATATTGCTAGTACTATATGTCCATTATTTAGTATTTTATACAAACAACAGCATATTTTTTACGTTTAAGTGCTTTCCTGTAAAATTTAGTTTTAAGACCTTACTAGGTTTTGAAATGGGACAGCCGTGATGTAGAGAGGTCGTTTTCGGGGTACAAATTGATATTGGGTGACAAACGTCACAAAGCGCTCGAAAATTTGGAAAAATACTTAATTGTATATTGTCATAAAAACTATGCATAATTTTAAGAACATTTCGCTGTTTTTGTACCGTCTTCAATTAAAATATATAAAAATAAAAATGGTTTTATGTGCATATTTCGGCCTTTTTAGTGCATATTTGCATGCATATTTTGGCACTTTGTTAGTGCATATAATCCGATGTCTACTAATAACGTATGTTATCAAAATATAATATCATATCGATAAACCTAAGTACATAATCGTTATCACATATCCAATCAAAACCAACTAACCAACGTATGGAAACGTAAAACGCAAGCGGAACGATATGCCAACACGACCCACGAACTATCGATGTCCTTCGTTGATATTCGTTGTTTCTCGCTCTTGCGACCGTGTCATAAATACGTATAGAAAGAGATGAAGCGAATATGGATTTTGTTGCGATGTTTTGGTAGTTATCATACACAGTGCACATAGTGAAATATAATCACCTAAAGCAATAAGGTTGAATTTTAAATGGTTAAAATTGCCTAATTTATAAGTTTGTGTAGTTGTGAGAGTTGTCGAATTTAAATGATCTTTAGGACATTAGACACAAGACTTTTATGAACATATTGTATTTGGTTTAGGCAACTTCTTGTTTAAGTTTTTTTATGTTTTGGATGGAAAGTTTAGAATTTGAATTTTTTTCAAAACGCAACAATTACGCACTTTGTCTTAGTGGCGCGTGTTCACGATTCGTATGTAAACAGATCAATATAAAGTGTTTTAATTTTATTTGTGAACAATAGATGTCGCTAGTAGTAGATTAGCACGCGATATGGTTCGGTGTTTATTAATTGCATAAGGTCTCTTATGTGCTTTATAAAAAGTGAACGATATTGGAAGAAAGTAATACATATACCTAGCAAGATATATGTTGGTTTTATTTAAAAGTACCAATAGGTATTTATCCCGCTACATACGATCGTATTCATGGTCCTTCGAGCCGGATGGAACTGTCAAGGACAGATTTTTGTAATCGGTGATTCCGGATTGGAATCACACCCCCGCACCCAGAAGTAGATCGCTACTTATAAAGTGTGGCGGTTCTGGCTCATAGAAGTCGGTAAGAAGCAGTCGTCACGGTGGGCGGAAGTTGTTCACTGACAGACGGCAGGAGGTGTTCCAGTGGAAATCGTCAGGAGAGGTGCGCGGGGAGGCGGAAAGGTGAAGTTGCAGTGAGTGAAGTGATTAAGTGTTGTTTACTTTGGAAGCAAGAGTGAGTGGGACAACCAATTGTGAGTACAATTTCGGTAATTTAAACCTTATGTGCAATTGAAAAACAGTTCATTTAATAGTAATAGTAGATTAAAAATAGTAGACATAGCAATTTGAATCTTAGATACTTTAGTAAAATAACTGGTAAAATTTAGTTAGTAGTTTAGACTTAGAATAATTTTAAGAAATTTGGTTCATACGGGGAATCTATGCCCGATTCTTCATATCAAGTCAAAAACACTTGTAAAATTTTATAAATTTATTCATAGGACTTAGAAAATTTTTGTGATCTTATAACGACACTTGTAAATTTTTCAAAGTTTATTATATGGACTTGTAATTTTTAAGAGTTTATTTTGCCTTAAACATAACTTGATTTCATATAGTTCTTCAACATTAAATTTTTATTTTATTTTAAAACTTTATAGCAATTTAAGAAAATGCAGGCTTCATTTAAAGTATAACAAGATGTTGAAGTTAGAATAAGAAATGCTAAAATGAATTATAGTAAATCACTTAAAGATCGTATTAATCAACAGTATATTGAAGCTGGTTTAGGAATATTAGAAGAATTATGGTCGAAGTTTTTAACAACTCATGATTGCTTAATAAAAGGTACAAAAAAGGATGATTTAAAGGATATTGAATATGATGATTTATATGATAACGTTGAAGAGTATTATACGATGGTAAAAAAATGGGCCCGCATATTTCAACAAGGACGAGAGAGCTGTGAAGACGACCCTCGCCTGGACCGTCCTATCACGGTACTGGCCGAAGAAAACGTCCGAAAAGTCGAATAAATCGTTCTGGCCGACCAAAGAATTAAATTGTGGCAGATTGCTGAAGAACTGCAGATTGGCAAAGAACGAGTTGAAGAAATTTTACATGAATATGATAAAAATTAGCGCGCGCTGGGTACCGTAAATGCTCACACCGCTCAACAAGCAACGTCGAATCGCAAGTTGCAAAGATTTTTTGGAGCTAGTCAGCGATAACAAGGACGACATTTGGCAACGGATAGTCACCGTAGATGAAACATGGATTCGCCAATATGATTCGCAGTCCAAACAAGAGTCCACGCAATGGATAAAAAAGGAGAAAGGCCGCCGAAGAAATTCAAGCTGGAAAAGTCGGCGACTGTTTTCTGGGATAGCGAGGGAATTTTGCTTATCGACTACCTACCCAGGGGAACTACGATGAATGGCCAATATTACGCCAATTTATTGACTCAGGTTCGCGAGGCTATTGTACAGAAACGACGTGGGGAAACTGACGCGCGGATGCTCTTTCTGCAAGACAACGCGTCCGTTCACACCGCACATGTTGCGAGCAAGCCCTGAAAGACACGAGGGTTCTCAGAGATTCACCACCTTCCGTATAGCCCAGACCTAGCCACCTAGCGATTTTTTCCTGTTTTCCAATTTGAAAAAGGACTTACGGGGCCGGAGATTTGCAGATGACAACGAAATGAAAGCTACGGTTGATCGTCATTTTGAAGAGAAATATACAGAATATTTTTTAAAAATAAAAAATAGAAACCATATATTTTCTTTCATTAAGTACCTTAGGCCGCGGACTTATCAGCCGCCCTTCATAACATTGTCGTATAAATCTACTACAGGCAACTGAAGTTCTCATTTGAAGAGATCGCATACTTCAATTTATTTGGCGCAAACAACCACTACTCCAGGAACTGTTAATGAACCTACACATCAAACGACGACTATTGAACAAAATTTGGTACTTCCGAGTACATCTGCCATAGGAATGCGTCGGAACCGACCACTTCTTCCACCGGATCCGAATCAGCAGCTAGTACAAATCAGGTAAACCTGCGGTTAATAAAGTTGCCTCAGGTGTCACGCAAAAGGCAAAAAACAATGCAGAACTATATTATAATAAAATGAGTTGATCGTGATCTATTGGAATTATTTATTACCGACTATCATCCTTTTCGATTAGTAGAAGATAAAGGATTCAAAAATCAAGCATATTCCCGGGTACACGTTGCCCAGTAGGAAGACCATTTCCTCTGGTATAATTCAAGCTTTGTACCAACAAACGTTAAGCAGCGTCAGAGAACGCGTAGCGTAAAGCGTAAGCTACTGATATGCTTATTGGATATCAATTGAAAAACATGACGGAATGTGGTGAACCGAAACGTTTAATTCAACAAGTGCCAACAAGATGGAACTCTACATTTTTCATGTTACGCCGATTCCTTTTACTAAAAGAGGCGGTGAAACACTGCATGGCCCTTATTGCGAGAGACTGGCATAATATTAATACAATGGAATGGGAGTTAATGGAGGAAGTGTGTACAGTATTACAGCCCTTTGAAGAAGTCACTTCTTCTATCAGCGGTGATGAATACCTGACAGGAAGTATGGTTATAGTAATGACTAACTGTCTCACAGAAGTATGTGAGATTTTTCAAACAAAAAAGAGTTCGCGCTATTTAACCCTACAACAAAGGAAATCGTCACTTCTTTAAAAAAAATGGACTGAAAGAACAATTTGCTGGCTTAGAGCAAACTAAAACTTTATTGGGCTCTGTACTTGGTTAGACCCACGATTTAAATTATTACTCTTTAAAAATGAATATGCAATGACAGATTTAAAACGGCATGTGCAGTCATTAATAATAGGCATGATAACACGGGACTTATCCACAGACAGTACAACTCATGAAGTTAAAGAAAGAAGTTCTTCAGTTGTTAGTGCATGAAACAAATTTGATGACTTACTGAAGAAAAGTAAGCCCCAAGGCAACGCTTTAGCCAGGGCTATAAGAGAATTGCAAATGTATATCGATGATGAAATATTGCCGCGATAAAATTTAGAAGGCAAATGGAACAGTCCATCGAAGTGGTGGCGAGACCACAGAATAATTTACCCACATTAATTTGTCCGAAATGTTCCGCATGAAGTGCAACATTGTGGCAACGTCAGTTCCTTGTAAACGGTTATTTTCTAAAACAGGGTTGATCATCAACGAAAAAAGGTCGTCTCAAGCCCCACAAAGTTAAATAAATTACATTTTTAAATGAAAATCTTGATAAGAAACGATTTGATGAAATTGAAAATAAAAAATAAAAAATATAAAAGGAAAAAAAATGTGAATACCTACGTCTAAACCGGGTGTTTGTGAAAAGCTCCCGAAAACGAAGACAGACGATAGTGCTAAGGATACCTTTGATAATGGGTCACAAAGAAATTCGATCCCGAGGAAAAAATCATCTTTTCACAAGTTTTATTAATTTTATTCACGCTCCATCATGTTAGTACAGCTAAATGAAACGATAATTCATAAAAAAAATCATGAAAATACTTAAACATAAAACCAGCAGTGAAACTAAAAATAAAATCAGCTGACAATAGGGTCAATATCCTCGCGGGCGCCGAACTCTTATCTAGCTCGGTACGAAACAATGCATTAGGTATACTACTCACTCTACCTTCCCTTTCACACACGCGCAGCTGCCGCCCGGCCGACTCGTGTCGCCTCGCGCTGTGGAATTTACACATGTCAGCGTTGCCAACATGTGGGGAATTCCCCAAATTGCGGGGAATTTAAAGTTGGTTGGGGATTTTATGATTGGTATTATGGGGAAAATGCAAGATTTTGAAAATCGATAGCCAGCCAAGTAAGAACCTTTTTCAAGAAATCTAAATACTTATCTTAACATTTTGTTAGGTTACTTATGAATATCGAATGACTCCCTTTTTTTAATTATCTTCATTGCACCACATTTAATTTTCGCATTTATTTCGGCAACTTCTGTGTATAATTTAATGATTTTCATTTCTTTATTTTTAATTTTAAAGAATAAAATGTTAATTAAAAAGTAAATCTTATAAAATTGAGGGGAATTTATGGGGAATCTGTTGAAGATTTGTCCTTAAATTAGGGAATTTGACATGAATTTTTGGGGAATTTGACAAATTGGTTTTGGCAACGCTGCCATGTTGCACCGAAATTTAGTTTGCCGGCAACATAAGAATTAGAGGCGACAATCACTATAAAACTTGCAAGTAATTTTTAATAATTTTGACGTACCTCTTTTTAAATTCAAAGTATTGGTCGGATTAAATACGGAAAATCAATTAAAATAAAGTAAAAGTATTATTTTTTACATTAATTCTGATAGATTAATTAACTGTCGATCATAATTGCAATTGATTTTAACTATTAAATTATTCAGTACCATTTCATTTCTATTTTCTTATACAAAATCAAAGATAACGATGAAATTATGTTTATAATTGTGTGAGTACTGAGTACCCTAATTTCAATAAAAATTTTGTAGTAAAGAACTGCTTGTTCCGTCAGGGTACAATTGATTGTGTAATTGTATTAAAAATGACAACCATAACTTCTTAATTCCATATGAAGACTACTCGTAGGGATAACTAAACTTATAAATAAAATGCGTCAGGGTACAATTGATTGTGTAATTGTATTAAAAATGACAACCATAACTTCTTAATTCCATATGAAGACTAGTCGTAGGGATAACTAAACTTATAAATAAAATAAACGTTGGCAATGTCGTGACGGTTTAACTTTACGAATGCCTCGTGCGCATTTGTTTTGGCGGGATTGATTATTAATTTTAGTTTTTGAGACGGTTCCGTGTTGACTGTTGACTATCACGTGCGCGTGAGCAATTTCAATTCAATTTATTACATTCTTGTTGTTATTACTTGTTGTTACGTTTTGTTTTTCTTGTTTTGTTTTAATAATGCCTAACGCTTAGGTACGTTTATAGTGCTCGTGAATACGGCAACACGTTAATGTGCCTTAGAGAGTCTCATAAGGCCACTTAGGATTTAGATCGGTAAGCTGTTTCATACCTAATTTTTTTTAAATAACTAAGTACTGAACTCATCTGAATAGGTACGGAACTGAATACATCAGAATAATAAAAGCATGACTCTAACCTTGTTAACATTCCATTTAAGTAATTTTTTTATTAGCTTATTTGTATTTGGTATTTGGTTTATTTAACCTGTGAATAAAGTGGCTAGGTGGAGACAAGCACAGTGGCAAAATAGTAGGTTAAGTAGATAAGTTAGGTATTTAGACAAGTGTGGTAAATTATTAGGTATTGTGGTACCATCGCTAGCTGCGGGCCGCGCGAATTCGGCGTCCGCGCGTTCATTGACCCCCTCAGCTGATTGTAATTCCACTGCAGGTTTTATGTTTAAGTATTTTCATGATTTTTTTTATGAATTATCGTTTTATTTAGCTGTACTAACATGATGGAGCGTGAATAAAGTTAATAAAACGTTATGGAAAGATGATTTTTTTTTCCTCGGGATCGAATTTCTTTGTGATCCATCATCAAAGGTATCGTTAGTACTATCGTCTGTCTTCGTTTTCGGGAGCGTTTCACAAACAGCCGGTATATATATATATATATAAAAATTATGTTTACTTCTTAACAATACACTTTAATTATAGACTTTGAAATCAAACTTTGATCCTAGGTCTCTTTTTGAAAACAAAATGGGTAACAAAATTATAGAAATAAATAAGGATAGTATGAACGTATGAACGTAAGGATAGTAGCCCTTTCGAACCGGCTCATAGTTAAGCGTGTATTTAACTTTGAAAAAATCTAGCGCTTCCCATAACTAATTTTACCGAACGCAACCGACATCGCTCGCTCGTGCATGATATAGTCCTTCATAAAAAACATAATAATACAAGTTGTGACTCGTCACTGCGGCACAATACCTCGTCGGAGATGGCAGCGCATTTTGGCGGGCGAGGCGCTTCAAGTAAGTATAATTATTTTCTCGTGTTTTAATGGAATAGTATTATTAAACCATTTAATTCTATTAGTAATAAATCAGCTCATAATATTATTACGTATTTTTGTAATTATGTTCATTATTGATTCATTTATTCTGCATCAAATTTAAAGATGCACGTTCGTGCATTTTTTCTGTTACTTATACTTTTTTTAATATAATTACAGTGTTATTTTATTTCGTTGTACAATGTAATTTAAGTGGTTATTTTTGAATTTTTTTAGGCCGCATCCATGACGACGACATTATACAAGTGTTGGGTGACGGCAATGATTCGGACATCGAGTTTTTTGACGACTCCGACGACGAGGAACCGTTTTTTAACTCTGCTGTCCTGCTGAACAATCTAGATGACCTTGATTTACCCGAAGATCCTGCTGTATGACTAGGTGGAAGACAGTCCAGTACCAGACCAGTCCGTACCAGCACCTTCTTCCGTAGTACCGACTGCTAAATGTCGGAGTCGCTCTGGTTCCCACCCTCGCCGCTGGAGAGTTACTTCGTTTAAAGATAAGAAGCATAAGTACCCTGAAAGACCTGCTACATCGGTAAGACAACCAATTGATTACGTGGAAGATTACTTTGGTGGCCAGTTTTATGAAATAGTCAGTACTTGCACAAATTTATATTATTTGAGAAATACTGGGAGTGAATTAAAAACTACGAAGTCTGAGATACAGAAACTTTTTGGTATTCATATTTTAATGGGATGTATTCCAATCCCAAGGCTGCCTATGTACTGGCGTAGTGGCATTTCCCTAGACAAAATAACTAGCAAATTGAGCCGTGATCGATTCTTACAATTGCGAAATGCACTGCATGTAGTAAGTAAGCACTGATACTGCACCACCTCAACAGGCGACAAATCCGTTGTGGAAAGTCCAACCTATGATAACTCAAGTTCGCAATGGTTGTTACAAGCAAGAAAGGGTTCCAGGGTACTACTCTATCGATGAGCAGATGATTCCATTCACTGTTCGCGATTCCCATTGAGACAAGTTGTTAAAAATAAACCACAAACAGTTGGTCTCAAAAACTATGTCCTCACAATAAGTGATGGGCTTAAGACTTTGACATTTATCAAGGAGCTAGGACAATGTTCGGGGACACTAATCTTGGTCTTGAACCCTCCATAGTTTTGCACTTATCAAGAAGCGTTTCCGCAGGAAGTTGTTTGTATCACGACAGACATTTAACCACCATTCCATTAATAGAAGAATTACAAAAGCGGAACCTACACAGCACAGGAACTATCATGGCGAATAGAATACCAGACAAGACTAGTTTAAAATTCAAGGACAGTCAAATGTATGGTGGTGAGAGCCAGCAGATGGAAAGGGACCCTACAGTATTGGTAAAGTGGAAAGACAATAAATCTGTATTGATAGCTTCTAACTGCACTGGATCTAACTGTATCTAAATGGTTAAAAGGTGGGATAAGCGAACTCGCACCTATGTTGACGTGACTGCATCAAAAATAATTCAAAATTATAACCGATACATGGGAGGAGTGGATCTTCTCGACCAACAGGTTGAATACTACCGAACATTCATAAAAACTCGGAAATGGACACTAAAAGTAATCATTTACTTTTATGATTTAGCTTTAGTCAACGCTTGGCGCGCTTACTAGTGCAATCTCACTTCCGATAATTACAGACGGAATAAAACACTAGATTTATTAGACTTTCGTCTTGAGATATCTGAGGTCTTACTGAGTTTCCCTGAAAAATGTCGCACAGAAGGCATGGAGGAAGTTGAAAACATAATGCCGAGGAAATTTAAAAAAGCTCTAATGCCATCGGCAACACTACGGTACGATGGGTATGATCATTTGCCGGTATTCGATGATCTAAAATCGCCTAGATTTTGCCAATTAGAAACATGTAAAAGCCGCACAAAAATTCGTTGCTTGAAATATAACGCTTATCTTTGTGTAATTCGAGGACAGAATTGCTTTAAAGATTTTCATTGTAACTGTTTTTATTTTACTTTTTTTAATAATGTTCCAAAAATGTTATTAGATAATAATTGTTACTATTTTTGTTAAATTTTCATGATTACTTTAACGTTTAATTACTATAATGTGACTTAATTACATAAAAAAGTTTAAGTTAATGTTTAATAACAAAATGTTCCTTTTTTAGATACTCATTAATAATAATTAGTAAGACTGATTATTGTAATACTTTATTTTTCTAAAAATATATGATTTAATTCATAAATGTTGTCTAATTACCTCAGTAAACACACAAATCCATAAAGATATACAAATGTGCATATGTAAAACTAATCCTAAACTGCACGATCGTGCAGGCGATTTTCAGGAAAACCTAGCTTTTTCCGATTTTTTGCAGTATTTTTCCTAGGTAGCTTATTGCTCTATAAATACGACCTATGTCATAAATTACAAAAAATCTAAACTTTTTTGTCCGGTTGTAAAGGGATATACATTTATTTTATCATTCAAAACTTCCATTAATCGACGATTCCATTATTGACGATTACAAGTCATTTCAGTACATATTATCCCTCCAATAACTCGAAAAAATAAATTTGACCTTTATATCTCGAATTTTTGGAACGAAGTTCTTTATCGGACGGTACGTATTTGGCGCGTGGGGGCTAGGCGAGAAAAGTGTAAGATTTTTCCGTCACGACGCACGACCCCTTCTGACGTAGTGTGGATAGTATGGAATAATATCCATCTCTCTCGCACTTTTTCTTATCTTGCCATGAAAGAAATATTATTTTATTTTAAATGACGCTTCATTTTAATAGACGCTAGTAATTCATTTATTTGTATTTGTTAATCAATAATATAATACGTTTATCAATAATAATATACTATAGTATGTTTCTAGGGCAGGCGGAAAAACGTACATTGACCATTTATGTTAGCATCGAAACAAAACGACAGGTATTGCTTGCATACATTTCATTATCGATTACGTATCGTTATGCGCTAAGCATGTCTCACGGTAAAGCATGTCACGGTACGGGGTAGGGTGAAGGAAGCGGTCATTCAGAGATAACAAACCTGTTTCGACACGATTTGAAGTCTCGCGTCGTGCGTATTTGCGAGAGCGGGCGGACCAGGACTCATTCTTCATTCTGCTTTGGAATGCGCTTGCGTGTAGATAGTTTGAGATTTAAAATTTTGGGTTATAGTTGTTATTTTCATTTTTATTAAGGTTGTTTTGTTTGTTGTATTGTTACGTTTTGTATTAAAGTTTATGTTATTGTTTTGTGGTGTTTTGTATATTATCACCGGTATGGAATCGGGTCCATCTACATCAAAATCTTATAAAGATTTTACGTCACCACGAAAAAGCGGAAAGTGTCGGATATTTCGGAAACCGAAAAAATAATGATTGTAACGTCTATAAATATGTAAAAGAAACGTAGTCTAGTGACGTATATCCATCCAAAACAGATATGAAAAAAAGAAGACTACCGATATTTTAGGTATTGGAAAAACTTCAGTTTACCGTATTTTGAATGAATACAAAGAAAAAGATACAGTGAAGGCCACCTGCTCCGCCAAAAAGGGTAAGATAGGTACCAACATTAAATAAAATATTGCAGGCAGTCAATTCAGATGACATGTTACCAAATTTTAGCCGTGAAACACTGGCGCCAGTTAAAAAATTTAAAATTTAAATATTTCATGAAAAAGGAACGGTGCTTTAATCGAAAGGCACGACTTAGTTTTGTGGCGCATCAAGTACCTTAAAAATATAAAGAAGTACAGAGAAGAAGAGCGACCAATATACGAGGGGTGATCCAAAAGTAATGATAATCGGTTAATTCAGGTCCGCATAAAAATCCAAACAAAATATTTTTTGCTTGCTTATATACTCACTACGCCAGCCTAAAAAATCATATAAATAGATCAGGATTTCCGGGAGATACATTCATTTGAATACGAACTGTCAAAGAGATAACATCAACATGGAGAAAAACGAAATTAGAGCTGTCATCAAGTACCTCTGTTTGAAAAAAATGTCTTCAAAAGACATACACAGTGACTTAGTGGAAACATTGGGGGACTCTGCTCCTCCATATTCTACAGTTGCACGCTGGGCCAAGGAGTTTGAACTGGGCAGAACATCCACTGAAGATGAACATCGCGAAGGACGCCCATCCACGTCCCTCACTGAAGACAACGTGAAAAAAGTCGAAGATGTTGTGATGGCAGATCGAAGAGTGACCATCAGGCATGTAGCTGAGGTCACAGGGATCTCATATGGCAGCGTTCAAAGAATCCTTGCGAACGAGTTGCATATGAAAAAGGTCTCTGCGCGTTGGGTACCCAGAATGTTAACCGACGAGCAAAAGAAAAATCGAGTTGACATTTCGAGGTCAACACCTCGAACACCCTCCCTATTCGCCAGATCTAGCTCCTAGTGATTTCTACCTCTTTCCTCGGCTCAAGGAACGCCTCCGAGGCAAGAAATTCGAAGACGATAGCGAAGTAATTGCCGCTGTTGAAGCGTCTTGGGAGGGTCAAGACAAAGAATTTTTTTCAAAGGGAATCCTGGATTTAGAAAAAAGATGGACTAAATGTATTGATTTGTTAGGAGACTATGTAGAAAAATAAATTATTATTTTAACTTTAATTACCGTGTTTTATTTTCATTATCATTACTTTTGGATCACCCCTCGTATTATTTAGACGAAACTTGGGTTTTAATGCAGGTGAGTACCTCTGAACAATCATTTTACTTACTATTATAATTAATGTCAAAGTTTGTTTAGATGTGCAGATGTTAGTTACTCTTATACGCGAAAAAGGATTTTGATTAATCTTAGCAATTATATGACTTATACATCAAAATATCACATAGGCTATAATTTATAAGGATGTTGTAACATTCCACGCGGTTAAAGCTGCGGGCGAAAGTTAGTATTTTCACATTCTCAAACTATCTTAGTAAACGAGAAAAAATAAAATAAAAACCACACTGATGGTTTGCAGTTTTGATCAATACTAGTACCATAATAAAACTTTGCATTTTTCAGATCATTCTGTTAGTAAAGCTTGGGAAGATACAACAGTGAAATCTGTGAGACAAGCCTTTTTAGATGGCTTGTCAAGCGGATCTAAAAATCCGACCTCGAAAGGTAATCGATTAATTATACTACATATTGGAGGGGAGAAGGGTTTTCTGCCAGAAAGTCAGTGGATATTTGAAACTAAGGCAACAGGAGATTACCACGAGACAATGAATGTGGATGGTTTTGAAAAGTGGTTCAGCAGTGTTTTAACAAAAGTTGAACCAAACGCAGTAATGGACAATGCGACATACCACTCTAGACGCCAAGAATGATTGCCGGTCACAAGTTGGAGGAAACAAGCCATTGAAGAATGGCTATCCTCAAAGGATATGATATTTGAAAATAAGGAAACGAAAATTAAATTACTTGCAAAAGTAAAAAATGTTAGGGAAAAATACCAATCGTAAATCACCGACGAAATGGCAAAACAGGCCGGTATTGAAGTTCTGCGCTTGCCGCCCTACCAATTCGAACTCAATCCTATTGGGCTGGTCTGGGCAGACGTTAAAGGCTACTTGGCGCGAAACAATACCACTTTTAAAATGGCAGATGTCAAAAAACTATTTGAAGAAGAGCTAAACAATATTGACCATATAAAGTGGAAAAACTGCATTAACCACGTCATAAAAGAAGAAAACAAATTAAATTAATCGGATGATGCCATTGATAAAACTGTAGGTAGTTTTATAATCAATGTGGCGGACTCTTCCATGTCTTCATCATCAGAAAATGATTCTGAAATAGATACAGAAGAATAGTCTGTCAAGTGTCTCTGATAATCTATTATGAGAAGTTTTATGTATGCTTCAAGTTTGACTGCTAAAGAATGCTTAGCATTGAAAGTTCGCCTTTTTACCCGACTGCCAAGAAAGTGGTAATGTTTTATACAACTACCTACCTACTCACTTATAAAACTACTTACCTACTGATAACGTAATAATGAAAATTGTAAATAACTCTTATGATTTATAAATAATAAATTTAAATTAATGTTAATTTGCTTTTTAATTCATAAAAGTACAGGATAATCTTCTTTCTTCATAATATAATAATAGACACAGGGCCTGCAATAACTTCGCACTCGGCACTATTATCTTTCACTCTGATGATATATGATACAAGGATAAAAAAATAAAACCTAAAAAAAAGGTTGGCTAGCCCGACGATATCGTCAAAGGTCAATGTACGTTTTTCCGCCTGCCCTAGAAACATACTATACAAAAGGAACTTCGTTCCAACCGAGTGTTCCACGACACTCACGCATGTTTTTTTTTTGATTTTACAACCTTTACAGCTCGATAATTTGAAACGAATTACCTCTAAAGCTCAAAGAAAAATAAAGTAAGTTACAGACTAAGAATTTGCCAACAATGCACGTCATTGTTTGTAAGAGTATACAATAAATAGGATTACTAATTCTATGAAATGTTAAAGGAATTTTGGCCTCATAACTAGAATGAATCTAACCTCTAGGGGAAGATCGGGACCTTTCGTACGCGGGGCACATTCATACAGTCAAAATAAAACTTGAACGAAACAACGTACAGTCTTGCTTTTGTATGTGTGCGTGAGTCGAGGTACCAACTTTACGTCAACGTAGTATCGCACCATTCGCACCGGTGAGAGTGAAGTGACAGACACGAACGTGTTTTCGCGGTTGGTAAGTAATTTTATGATCAATGTTTTTGTCTATTGTTACCGTAGATAAAATAAGTTTTCGTGTAGAGTATTCTATCAGTAAGTAGCAAAATATACTTAAGATACGTTTTCAATACTTAGTTTCGTTTTCCTATTAATATTAAAAGAGGTTATATTTTGTTGTTATTCAGTTAGTGAGGTACTTTCGGACAGAACTAGATGGGGCACGTTTAAACGCGTACGAATGTGCCCCAACTGGTATGTAGGTACGATTTAGTGTTAGTGTGCTAATTGCTAATTTTTGCATTAACTTTGTACTGTGTTTTGCTATCATCGATGTACGTATATATATTTTAATACCTATTTCTTATTATTTCTTCACAGAAACATGGTGCGGACTTATAAACCAAAAAAAACAAGTAGACAAGCTGTGGATGAAGAATCCATGCAGTCAGCAATACAGGATGTTATGCAAGGAGTATTGTCATATAGAAAAGCTGCGGACAAGTACAATTTGAAATTGTCAACATTAGAAAGCCGTGTAAAAAAATACAAGAATAGCAATGATGCTGAAGGGTCAAGCAACCGTACATTTGACTCTAAATATACAAGTTTCCAAGTCTTTTCTATGAAAGAAGAAAAACTGCTAAATGATTATATTATCAAATGTTGTAAGATGCATTATGGACTCACGACGATTCAAGTAAGAAAGTTAGCATATGAGTATGCCAAATCTTTGAGTTTGAAATACCCAGCAAAGTGGGAAGACGATAAGATGGCTGGGAAAGAATGGATGTATGGTTTTCGCAGAAGAAACCCGGAACTCAGTTTACGCAAACCCGAAAACACAAGCGCTGCCAGATCTTTTGCGTTTAATAAAACTTCGGTTACCGAGTTTTATACCAACATGAAGACAGTGTTGGAGCGACATCGATTCACTGCTGACAGAATCTTTAATTTCGACGAATCAGGTGTATCTACCGTTCAAGCTACTCCTAAAGTCTTGGCTCCAAAATGTCAAAAACAAGTCGGACAAATTGTATCAGCTGAAAGAGGCGAGCTCGTAACTTTTGGTGGCATTATATCTGCCAGTGGAAATACCATTCCTCCACTTTTCGTGTTTCCACGCGTTCATTATAAAGATCATTTTCTCGAAGGAGCAGCCGAAGGAAGTCTCGGCGCTGCAAATAAAAGTGGCTGGATAAATGCCGATATATTCGTCTCTGTTTTAAAACATATCCAGAAGCACACTCTGCACAAAAGATAACCCCATATTATTGTTGTGTGACAATCATGAAAGCCATGTTTCTCTCGAAACCATCAACTACGCCAAATAAAATGGCATAATTTACCTATCTTTTCCACCACATACATCTCACCGCCTACAACCACTTGATGTGGGAGTCTTTGGACCATTTAAATCAATGTTGAAAATTGCTATCAATAATTGGCATACAATGAACCCAGGCAAAGCATTGACAATTTACAATATTCCAAAGCTTGTGAAAATTGCATTTTTCGAATCATTCACCGCAAAATATCACAAGGGTTTAACAAACCCGAATATGGCCTCTTAATGAATTAGCCTTTAGTGACGAAGATTTTGCTTCAACTGAGGTGTATACATTAGATAACTTAGAACATGTGCCTCCTACTCAAAACGTCGTAGAAGATTTGTCAGCACCTAATCCGCAGCCAAGTGTCTCTGATATCTGCCAACCCTCTACTTCTGGAACACAGGATTTCTTGGAGGTTCCGCGATAATCTACAGAACAAACTATTAACTCACCATTGATAACTTATGATGATGAACTACAAAGGTGTAATTTAGATGCTTGTGAACCAGATGCTTTGAATAATTCACCAAACCATCAAATAGTTACTCCTTTCAAGACAGTTTTCACACCAGAGGCAATTCGACCCTATCCGACTGTTGTAAGAAGTAATAAAACAAACAAAGGACGACGGCCAGGAAAATCACACCCGAAAAAAAGCTCATTGAAGAGAAACACAATGAAAAGCAATTGAAAAAGCTAGAACGGGAAAGAAGGGCTAGGACAAGACAAATGAAACGTAGTTTAGTCGATTTTAATTTAAAAACGAAGAACAAGAAAGCTAAAAACACAGTAAGTGATGAATCTGATATAAGCTTTCAAGAGAGTTCAACTTCTATCACAGATGAAGATGAAACCGAGCATGAAAATTTTGAAATGAACAGAAGCCAACTGACAGTTGATGTAATACCAGAAAATATTAAAGACGGTTCGTTTATTTTGGTGAGGTTCCCTAAGAAAAAAAGTATTATTTACTATGTAGGAAAAGTTGTCGGTCACTATAGTCAGACTGAATTTAAAGTATCTTATCTAAGAAAGAAGCCAGGCTTTTCGTGGACATTTGTTTTCCCTAATGTTGAAGATATTCATACTGTTTTATATAACTGATGTTGAAATGATTCTCCCTGAACCTAAGCCTCCAACAGTTTGTACTTCTTCTAGAACATCAAAACTTTTCACTTTTTCAATAAATTTTTCTAATTTTACTGATCAATAGTTTTTATTATCTTGTTAATTAACAACAACTTTTTGCAGTGCTAATCTGCACCAAAGATTAAAAAATGTGATTCTAAATTTAAGATAACTAATTTACGTAGAAAATGAAGCAATTTTATGTTTTATTGATAGAGGAAAGTAATTTAAGTTTCGTTAATTTTAATAAAAGTCATTTAAGTTTTGTTTTACATAAGAAAAGCTATGTAATTTTTGTTGACTATAAGAAAAGTATTTTATTTTTGTTTAATAGAAGTTAAATCTTTATTATTGTGTTTAATTTCATTGCTAATAAAAGAATTTTGATTTATATGTGTCGTTTTAATCACACGTACGGAACTACCCCACAGCGTACGAAGGTACTGTATATAGGTGCCCCGTTGTTGGGGCAGATTCGTACAAATTCCAAATTTTGTTTAAATCATAATTATGGTTGAAGCATCAGATGAAATCATCTGTCATTTCGACGGTCCCTACGTACATACGGTCATGTCAAAAATGGCATTTTTTTTTTATTGCATAATTGGCTTTAAATTTTCCTTATGCACATACCTATATAAGATTTTTTTCTAAATATTACGTATTTAACTTCATTTACAAATCGTATAAGAGAACAAGTATGATAATTACTACGAATAAATGTCGTAGATACGGATATCTATACCTATCATTTCGTACGGCGTTTTAAAATGCGCCACACGGTGCGAGCGCGGTCTTGTCTGACTAAAGGTATTCGCACATTACACCGACTCAATGCCGACTCAACTCCAACTCAACTCACAGTATGGCATTGAAATGTAAGCTCTATGTTATGTTAATTAAGAGTGAATTTGTCAATTTGTAAGTTAAAGGTGTACGACGCGTGGTCAACGCGTTGTTCACCTATTGACTGTCACCGATCCGTTTGCCCCTCGTTGTTGACGAATTGGTCACGAGTCGACAATGTGCTTACGGCTAGCGGGCGACGCGTTGTAACTCGTCTTGGCCGGTGTGCCGCAGCGCTCTTCTTCATTTCGTGTATAGTTGCAGAACAGAGTGCACGCATTTTGTTGGCGATAAGTAATCATGCAGAAAGAAAAGTTAATTGAAGAAGTGCGTAAATACCCAGTGCTATACGATCTTGCTGATCCCAAATATAGCGACACATTAAAAAAGGAAAAAGCATGGTGTGAAATTGCTAACGTGTTATCTCAACCAGGTAAATACCTAAATTATTGTTTATTGCTGCAAGCGGTGGCGACTTCGCGTCCTCGTTAAACCCGATAGTAGGTTCAGCTATTACGCGTAAATGAAACTTCTCTTTGTATGTTTACTTACATATTTAATGACTATTAATGTGTATTTATTTATTATATATATGTATTTATTTAAAAAAAGGTTTACCTAAAAAAACTAAAAGGGTTATCAATTACTAACACCCTAGAAAACATGTATGTAAATAACTACCCGTCAAAAATGTTTATTTAGTTTGTTTAACAGCTAGCAAAGTTTAGAATTTTTTTTAATTTAAAATTGCTCATTTTAGAAAGCTTATGATAAATGTTGCCACGGAACTTGATCTTCAGAAGATTGAAAATAGTTTGCAAAGCTTCGCGCGTCTCAAATGCAGTATTTGAAGTTTCATTTATATCTTCCAGTCTACTTAACAGCCTATCATTACTGACTGAACTCTGCACTGTATTGACTTCATCTTCGGAGTTCAGGGCTATGTTATAACACCGCATGACATTGTGTAAGATACACGTAGCAAAGACCACAATGTCAACATGCTTTGGTGTAAATGCAAATTCGTATTATAAATTGCAAATTTCTGATACAAAATACCGAAAGCATCTTCAACTACTTTGCGTGCTAGTGATAATCGTGTATTATATATCCTTTCCTTTTCTGAATCGATCCTTAAACGAGGATATGGTCGTAATAAATTTATTTTCAAAGGAAACGCTTCGTCTCCCAGAAAACATATGGCATTGATATTTCAGTACCAGGTAATGGGTTGTCAATCGGTAGGTTGAATGTATTCATTTTAATTGCTCGTCCTAATTCTGAGGATGCATAAATTCCACTATCACTATTTCTACCATAGGCACCTATATCAACAGCTATAAATCTGTATTTATTATCAACGAGAGCCATGAGGACGATGGAAAAGCGATGTTTTAGTTATAAAATAACGAGCTACTGATAGGTGGGGCAATTATGTTTACATCTTTACCATCTATGGCACCTATACAGTTTGAAAATTCCATCGGTGCAGAAACCCTTAGCAATTATTTTCCAGTCCTCAGTAGTAGGTGTGGCATAAATGTGCCTTCATTTTTTATGACATACATCTTTTAATATCAACAGAATTGTGCTTTCTCCTAATCTGAAGCTTGAACTTATAGACCTAAACGAACATCCGCTGATCAAGAACCTGGAACAAAACTATTAAAATTACAATTACTATCTAACCTTTATACGGGGTGTGAGGACAGCCTTTCAAATAATGAAACAGGGCATTCAAACCATTATGTTAGTGTTTTCCGCTAAAATTTTCCTAAAGAAATTGGCCCTCTTTCAATATTCGGAAGGCTGTCACGTACATCCTATATGATATCGAAAGGTAAGATAATTTTGATGGCATAACTTATTTATAATAACGCCAGATAATTTAATCCTTTGTTTGCAGTGGTAGAATGCAAAAAAACGTGGCAAAATTTAAAGGAATATCATCTAAGAGCCATAAAAAAGTAGAAAACCAAGAGTGGTCAAGGTGCTACGGCTACAAAACAATGGCAATATGAAAATGAAATGTCTTTTTTATTACCACATTACAAAGAACGGTCTACAGTTACGTCTGTTAATACAAGTAGTGAGCCAGATAATGATTATGAAAATAGTTCATCTGCTGTCGAGATAAGTAGTCATCAGATAAATATCAATGATTCTCAAGATTCGTCAACTTTGTCTACATTAGAACGTCCAGAATCTTAATGTATGAATCATCCAAATCCCTGTATTCTAATATCTCAAAAAATATTAAACGAAAGAAATCGGAAGAAAATGCCAGTGCGGTCTTAATGAAATATTCTTTGGAAAACAAAAAGGCTGAAGATCTTAACCAACATGATGAAATTGATAAATTCTTTTTATCTATTTCAGCTACAGTGAAGAAATTAACTACCTACAATCAAGCACTTTTGAAATCAAATTTTTTTAATTTAGTTTCTGAAGCCGAAATTTATGAGGTACAGCGACAGAACTAAAATTACTACCACGATGATTTGTTAGCTCCAGGTACTTCGGGCTACAGCACTCGAAACACATATACCACTACTGGCTCCAATAGCACCGAACAACAAAATTAAATTACAGAAAAATAGAGAGATAATGATCAAATTGCAGAATTATAAAGTCACTGTGCATTGATGTTTAAAATTACTTCAATTAAAAATATAATTAAAAATAAATATGATTCTATACAACAGTTTTTATTGTCACTTACCTCAAGGCTACTACCAGTTTTCTTCCGCTGATATGGATGTTGTTCTCAATAATATTTAGTATATAATAAAATAAATATCTTGGCATATGAAAATATATGTAAAATTTTTCTTCGTCATCAAGCAAACGTCTCCAGATATTCCAATATTCCCTTCCGTTTTCTTTTCTCAACATATCATGAACCCAATATCTTCTCTTCCTTCGGTTTATTTTATTTTCGTCATCGAGTATCATCGCTATTATTGCCAGTTCAGATGAAATTCGAGTAACAACTGATAGATCTGTTTGAGATCGAGCTAGTTGACAACGCGCTTCCCACTCGTTGACGATGCACTGCCCACTCATTGACGCCAAGTTGTCCACTGGTGATCGATGCGTTGATTGCTAAGTTGACGACTCGTTGATACCGAATCGATAGTTCTAGTTGGAAGCGTGTTGGATTGGCGTTGAGTCGGTGTAATGTGCGAAGACCTTTAACTTCATTCACTTGGAGAAGACGTGTCGATGCTTGTTCGCGTGGTGAAATGATTGTTTTAATACAGTTATGATTTAGTGGTGTGTTTTTAGTTAAAAGTATTCATAATATTTCTGCATAATACTGTAAAACATGAATAACAGTAGATCAAAGTTATTGGTGGATATTGCAAACTCCAGAAATAATGTTTTGCGTGTTTCTGAAGCACAAGATTTAATTAATTATATTACTGAAGCTAATGAGGGTAAGTAGTTATTCAAATAAGTATATATTAAACGCTCAATAATACAAAAAACGATAACAATAAGTATTTTTATTGTTTTCTAACTGGTCGCAGTGTAAAAGCAGACAAATCAGACATATCCGCTTAAACTATGATATAGTATTTAAATTAACATTATTGCACAAATAATTATAATAAGTTGCATGCTTCTTTTAAATATGATTTCTATGAAATAATTATAAAAGAATTTTTTTTATTGTTATCGAAGTATATGAAGTCATGTCCTACATATTTGTATATACGTGTAACTAGAACATTTATGTATGAATTTGTTTTCATTTACGTTTATTACTGTTGTTGGATAAATACATTACGTTTTTATTTTTAGATACACCTGTATATACAGAAAAGATGTATCAATGGATCTTGAGGATCGGCATTGGAAGTTTCTATCGACGAAAGACAAGCCGAAGCACATAGTGATGGAGAACAAAATCATATTATATCAGCTAATATACTATCGCAAAGTGATTTAAATTATATAATCGATACGGTAGGGGAAATTTCCAATGTTGAAATTGAAAATTACGATCTCACCACGCCCATTTGTGAAAATGAAACACCACAATCAATACCTGAAAATTGCGGTTCAACACCAATGCCAAGTCCATGCATGTCCTTTGGGGACACTGTAAACGAATGTAACTATTTAAGTGAAAGTACTGTTCTCCTATCTGATGCAACCTTAAGATCAAGGCCGTTAGGATCCAGTGAAATGTCTGGTTCATCAACACCGCACCAACGAAAAAAAAAGCGTCAGTATGTGAAAAAAGCAATAACAAGGAACAGAATTACTAACAAATCTAACTGGCTTGATGAAAAAAAGGTGCTTGTCAATTTAGGTGAAGCTCATACATCTCGATCCGAAAACTACAAATGGCAAAAAAAATGAAGATTCCATGTCCATCTAACTGTCGATTAAAATGTTTTGAAAATTTGATGTGGTAGCTCGCCAAAATATATTCAAAACCTTTGGGATCTAGTGATCATTCTCAGCAGTGGTCTTTTATTGCGTCGCACGTGAAAGAAATAAAAAAAAACAATGGACACAGGATTCCAAGGGTTAAATGTTTATAAGTTTTTTGCCGCTTTTATCTGGTAGTGGCCAAATAGAAGATTATGGTATGCAAAACCATGTTTAAAAATACGTTTTCTATAAGTAACACTTTCATACAATCTGCCATCGACAAGCATGACAAAAATACGGGTATTTGTTCTAAAGACATGAGGGGATTTCATTCAAATCATCCAACTACTATAAACGCGGCAATGAAAGAAAATGTAATTCAACATAAAATGTTTTGCGCCCATAGAAAGTCATTATACGCAAAGACTCAAATAAACTGTATTTAGATAGTGAATTGACTTTAAAAAATGTATGACCTGTATACTGTATGTGTAAAGAGCTGAATATAACTGAAAATATAGCTACTTGTAAGACAATACAAAGATATTATTAACAAAGAACTTAACATAGCTTTTCACATACCTAAAAAGGACCAATGCGACCTGTGTCACGCAATGAAAAACAACACCTCGCCAACCAATGATGATAAACTGAAGCATAAGTCACACATTGATAACAAAAACTTGCAGGGAATTAAAAATGTTGATAAAATTGAATCTCAATCAAATCCTTCTAATGTTTGAGGATGTTCGATTTTCAAAAATAAATAACACTCCACATGGCGAAATTAGTGTGCTGTATTACAAAAGGAAATTATCACTTTATAATTTTACAGTGTTTGATGCTGGGTTAAGAAAGCTACTTGTTACATGTGGGATGAGACAGTTGCTAAACGTGGCGTCAATGAAGTGGCTAGTTGTTTGTTTTCTCGTTAACAACAAAGTTAAAGCTGGCGTCAAAGATTTTAGATTCTGGTCAGACAACTGCGCCGGTCAGAATCGCAATCGTATTGTTTTTTTTATGTACTTGTATGTAAGCAATACATTCCAAAGTAGACGTGTGCCATCGATTCTTGGAAAGGCCATACTCAAATGAGGCAGATAGCGTTCACGCATTAATAGAGCGAACAGCAAAAAATAAACTTATTTACACACCAGATGAATGGTACACCCTGGTTCGCTGGGCAAAACAGAATAGCCCAGCTTATACAGTCGTAGAAGTAAATCAAGACTTAGTTTTGAATTTCAAAGCTTGGCTACATACTAAAACTGGATAAAAGATACAAATTCAGAGAAAATTTCTTGGAATAAGATAAGAGAAGTAAAAGTGCAATGGAATAATCCAGACATTATTGAATTTAAATACGATTTTTTTTTGAAGAAAATTATAGAAAACTGAACTGTGGCCTGAATTTGAAATTGACTAGAGGGAGGAAAAAGAAGGAACAAGAACCAAAACTAGACAAGTTGTACAATAATCCTATTCCTATCACCGAAGTAAAATATAAAGACTTGGTTAGTTTATGCGATACAATGATTATCCCAAAAAAATATCATGACTTTTACAAGAATCTTAAGCATAGTAAGGAAGAACAGGGTGATGACGAAGAAGATTAAAATAATCTATACTTAAATTTTTTATATAAATTTTATTTTTTTATTTAACTAGTTACCAAAAAATTTTTATAGTAATAAGATGAATCATTCTGAATGAAGCTGTGATGATTATTAAATATTACCAATAAGGTAGATAGAATATGAGGCACATACTTAAATAACGCTGTGATTTTGATTTAATAGTACTAATTAGATAGATAGATAATTAAGCTAAGGTACATACTTAATTAATTAAAGATGTGATGAATATTAAATATAACAAATTACAAAAATAAAACTTGCTTAAATAAAATTTGTTAATAATTAACCTTAGACAACTGTGATTTTTAATGTTTAATTCCTACTGCAATGAAACTACAAGTACCTATTGTTTAGATGCTAAGAAGATTGTTATTTAACAATAAATAATTTTCAATTATAAACCTTGTTAATTAATAAAACACAGTCCCGATAATTTTATTTAGGACATGTCTTTGTTTACATTTCAAGAAATATAGTCCTACCTCGAATGAATGAAACCGCGAATACAGCGATATGTCTTCATTGATGCATTTTTTAAATTCATGGGTGGCGATCTTAGGATGTTTAATGTATCCGTTAGAAAACAAGAACATTATTCTACGATTTTATAAAACATTTTATTTAAATTATATTTTAGACACAGTTTTATTCTTTCCCGCGTACATAAAGGTATCATAGACATGTCTGACATGCTTACATTTTAATATCAGCGTAGAAGCAGTCATCTATCAGTTATTCTATGAAAATACAAAAAAAATTAAATATGTTTAAATGCCATTATAAAGTTCCTAAAGATAATAAAACTTTGTAGAAAAAAAGTATTTGTGTTTGTACACAGAATTATTTCTAGGGCAGTTTGAACATAAATTACGCTCTCCTGTAAACCTCGGTTTTAGACATGTCTTTATGTACGTATGGGGCCGTCGATTTTTTTATATGAATCTCAGATAGTTAGACTATAAATTTAAGCTGTCAGATGATTGATTCATGTAAAAAAAATGTAGAAACCGTACGAAGGGTCCCCACCTTCCCCTACATATCGAATATTTCCTTACAAAATATATATTGATATGTTCAGCAGTGACTTTAACCCTTAACCAGGCAAAGTACTATAGAGGACCACTTAAGTTTTTGGGTGATTTTAAAGGGCAAGATGTAGTTAAGGACCACAATATGTCAAACAGTCATAGACAATAATATTTTTTATGACTTGAAAGCAGTTGGAGTAAAGTGGAACGCACCTAAGAGACAAAAAAGAAAAAAATATTTGACATTTCTGACTTTTGATCAACAGATGATTGTTTTTGTGTTTTAGTTGCAGTAAATTGTAGAAAATGCCTAAAAAAATCCAGTAAGTATTGTTTGGTGTTCAGTAACATATATTTGAGAGTTTTTACATAATCTAAATGTATTTTGTTTATCGTTAACATTATTTTTATTATTGTAACGATTGCTTGAATTATGTGGTCCATATATGATCATTGTCCATTACGCACCTCGATTTGTAAGACATATTTTGATGAGTTTTCTTGTTTTTTAGTCCATGCCGCTGAAAGACAAAGATATTGAAGCTCATCTTCAAAGCCTGTTGTCATCAGAAGGTGAGGATACTGACGATGATGAATTAAATGAAGATTTTTCTGACATCTTGAACAAAAGGCTAGATAGGATACAAAATATCACTACTGAAGAGCTCCTAGATATACTTGGTAATAAAAACGAAGCATCATCTCATTCCTCTGCTGAGCCTGTAACTGAAACAGGTCAAGAAAGTCAAATAATACAACCTGAGGACCTGGGGATTGCAGGTTATAATACACCAACTAGCACAGTTGCCAATATTTTTGTTGCACCACCATCTCCAGTTCAACCATCATCTCCAGTTCGACAACCATCTCCGTTTCGACCACCATCTCTAGTTCAACCATCATATCCAGTTCAACCACCATCTCCAGTTCAACCATTATCTCCTCCAGTTAGTGATATTGTCACCTATACTCAATTGATCCAAAAAGACAGATCTTGGTCAACTAATATTGAAAATCAAGCATTTCCAGTCTTTGAAACTAAAGCTAGACCTACCACTTCTTACAATAACAGACATTTGCCTATAGATTACTTTGAACACATGTTTACATCAAACATAATTGATATTCTGGTGGAAAATACTAATCTATATGCTATAAAAAATCAATCAAGAAACTGGGTAGAAACAAATAATGAAGAAATGCGTGCCTTGCTTGGTGTTATTATAATGATGGGCTTAAATCCATTGACTGATGTTGAGCTTTATTGGTCCTCTGATGATTTTTACAATAACCCAGTAATTAGCCGAGTGATGACCCTAAAACGTTACAAAAAAGTAATAGAAAACTTTCATGTGAACAACCCAAACACTGAATTGGAACGCAGTGATTCAAATTATGATAAATTAGCTAAAATCAGACCATTGATTGGAATTCTAAACCATAATTTTTCAAGCATGTGTACTCAATCTTCATCACAAAGCATAGATGAGAGCATGGTAAAGTTCAAGGGTCGAAGTAGCATGAAACAGTACATGCCAAACAAACCAATCAAACGAGGGTACAAAATTTGGGCACGCTGTGACTCTGAGTCTGGATACCTATACTCATTTGATATTTACACAGGTAAGGCCACTTCAACAGATGAAAATTCTGGTGGTCTTGGATACAGAGTGGTAATGGATCTATGTAGAAATGTCCAACCATACACATTAATGGCATTCGATAATTTTTTTACTAGTTTGCCTCTTCTGGAGATGCTCCATCACAAAAATATATATGCTGTGGGTACAATCCGAGTCAACCGAAAAGGTCTTCCAGCTGAAATAACTGTAAAGAGGGGAACAAGAGACCAAATGTGCCTAAAACCAGGAGAATTTATGTTTCAACATGCTGCTCCTATATCAGTAATCAAATGGATGGATACTAAAGATGTGTATGTTGCTACTACTGCATTTGATCCAAAAAGGGTACAAATCATAAAACGCAAACAGAAAGATGGAACAAAAAAAAACATGTTTTGTCCTTTGGCCATTGTAGAATACGTAAAAAATATGGGGGGAGTTGATCGCTTTGACCACTTCAGGAGCTCTTACTCTATAGGCCGCAAGTCAAAGAAAAGCTGGTTCCGCCTGTTTTGGTTCCTGTTTGAAGCTGCTCTTATAAATGCCTACATACTCTACAGCCAGGGACACGTCATGCGCAATAGTAGTCATCGCCAATTTCGTTTACGTGTTGCCAGGGGCCTAGTCAACAACTTTAGTTCCCGCAAGGCATGTTCCACCATATTAAAAAATAAGAAAGGAGGTGTCTACAAAATTTCGGATGAGGTGCGACTGGCCAAAGTCGGTGTACACATGCCACGAGCTGGAACTAAACGGCGCTGCTGTTTCTGCAGCACTAGAACTAATCCCAAGCGGTCTAAAATAGAGTGCAGTTCATGCAAAGTTCCACTATGCATATCACCATGTTTTGAAAGGTTTCATTTACCCTATGTGCCTCATAATTTGAAACATGTTCATCCAAATAAAGAAAATAAATAAATACTCAAGAAATTTAATTTTACTATTGATTCAGGGTAAGGTACCAATAGAGACCACAACATGTTTACCACACAGGGTAAGGTACTTATATGGACCACAGGCTTTTTTATAAAAAAAAAATGTAATTAAAAAAATCATGGTTTTGTTTCTTTATTTTTATTTAAACAAATTCCTAAATTTCACA
The DNA here is from genome assembly GCA_029286625.1 of Parnassius orleans. Lineage (NCBI taxonomy): Eukaryota > Metazoa > Arthropoda > Insecta > Lepidoptera > Papilionidae > Parnassius > Parnassius orleans. The sequence continues at coordinate 1,492,805 of JAGSMP010000039.1, read as the reverse complement.
AATATCACTCAATAAAACCCTTGTTGCCTGGTTAAGGGTTAATAGGCGGTAACGGTAACGGTATAATTTATTACTGCATAACAATGAATTTACAGAAATTATATATTTAACATACTATGTTAATATATAATTTCTTCATGTCTAAATATTACATCTAAGATTATATTAGAACCTCTATCTTCTAAACTAAAATAATCTAAGTAATTCGTAAAATAAATGTTGCACTGGTTCTACAGTTTGCACTTATGTTTCAATTGTCGTTTGTGCATTCAGTAGCAAACCATTACTACTGATATCGATATTTGAAAACGGTTTTCAATAATGATATGAAAACTATATATATATATATATATATATATATATATATATATATATATATATATATATATATATATATATATATTGTTTTCATAATAAAATGCTAAAAAAACCATTTCAGGGGATCCATTGGAAAAAGATCAAGAAATAATAATTATTTATATAGTCTAACTTACACCAATCTTTCTTGTTTATTCTTTATACCTTCCAAATGCTGCCAAAATTCTTTCAAACGCTATTCTGAACTTTAGCATGAGGAATAACAACTCAAAAATACCTGGAGAAAGGTAATACGCAAATGGAATGCGACAGCATGCATTCGGTCATAGAAAAGGCATTAAGACATAAAAGGAATGAATGAATAAAACTATGTTAACAGATTTTATCACATTTAATTTACTTATTTTAATTCCCAAAGTTTACGTTACGTATCCCCCCGTGACCATGGGTTGCTGTAAAGCACCCGAAACATCGGGAATAAAGAAGTAAATTAAACGCGATACAATCCGTAAACATATTTTATTCCATGTGTAGTGTTCAAAAAAAGTCCCTACGATGTTACCTATCTGTATCACGATTTCTTCAAAGATATTGAACACACATTGAATTTTTATAAATCTATAACACCTGGCAAGAGAGTAGGTGATCTGGCTGTAACAGACTTGAGGACTTTGCAATATAATCCAGATGAAACCATTTTATACAAGTTGGGACATCCCGAAACATATATAGGTTTCGGGCAACAAGAGTGCATACATTTAACGTAATACCATTTGATGATATAGGACTCTATTCTGCAAGAATTCCAATAAAAAAGGAGAAATATCAGCACCTTCAAAAGTTCAAAAATACTATGGAAAAAGATTACCACAATTTTTGTGATAACTTACCCCATTCTTAAGTTCTTTTTTCTATTTAGAGTGTGAGTTTTCTATGAGTAACAATAAACGGTATTTTTAAAATAAAGTCCTAGAAGCTTATTTTAGTAATAATACATATCGATGGTCTAGAAGACAAACATGCTAAATGCAAAATTTTGTGATTTACACTTTTTAATGCCAAACATTCTAAATTAATAGGCCGCATCTTCTGCATTTATCGGAAAGCCCGAATTCCATCTCTTTCGGTCCAAACCGAACCTGTACATTTGTAATAAGAAACGTGAGGCACGAGACAAAAGAATCAAAGTCGTATATCTACCCATGATAGAGATGACAAAATGTACTAAGTAGCTTTAAGCCACTTTATCTAAGTATTGAAATTCACACAAACTTTAAGTGTTTTATAATGATAGGCAATTGCCACCTAAAACCTAAAATTTATACCTAATTTTCATGACAATTTAGGTGGAATATATAAAAATAAATATATTTATTTAATAAATTTTATTTTAATTTCTAATAATTATATAATAATTGAAAATTAATCATATTATGCTATACACAAATGCACTAAGTGCACTACTGAATAACAAAATAATAATCAAAAGTAGTAAGTGAATGTAATTTTTCATAATACTGAGTATTTCCAGTACTTATTACAGTTGAGAACAATTCTTTAAAATTAATTGTATAACAGATAAATACCCTAACTAATAACAGAAGTATAAGATACGTTACACTGCTCAGCTTTACGTACTAACGGATCAAACTTTAAAACTATTTTATATAAACTGCTCTACTGAAAAATAACAATCTCTGTAATTAATACGTTTGTCTTCTAGACCATCAATATATCCATCCAAAATAAAACTGTTTATTACATAAGTAAAGAGATCAAACTTCGTATCACCAAGAAAATTTCGTAAATCCCTTATACAAGTTTAAGAAATATACCTAAGTCCATTTATTAAATCATGTTATCAAATAATAAATCATAATTACAACAAACATAAACACAATTAATATTTAAATGTAAATAAAGCTTTGTCTTGTTTTTATTGTTAGTTATTTAATAAAAGTTTTTTCTTCCACCTGTAAAGTTTGACCAAATGGAGACACGAAGTTTGATAACTAAGCCAACGCCAGTATAGTCTAGTATAGTTCTTTTATGTAGAGTATTTTATAAATAGTCGAAGACTTCTGTGTATACTACTATAGTTGTAATTCAGAACAATAACTGCATTACAGCCGTAGATCGAGCGGGCGCAGGAGTGTGGCGAGATGGATAAATTAAGGGGCAGTTCTATTTTCATTTACAACAATTACTGTATTTAGGCAAATACAAAGTAAAGTTACACACTTATCTGAAATATAACTTCAAATTCAAACAAAATCACGAGGACTAAGTGCGCACATAAATAATGACGTTTTCTTACTAAAATTAAACAAAATCTGTTTTATATTGTCGATACTGAAACATTGTTTGCGGTTAACAAAACAAAGAACTAGTCTTCTCGACCGCTCGCAGTCGACTAAGGGAGATACGTAGAATTGACTGTAACTTAGTACCTATGTATTAATGCTGCAAAGCCTGTCTAGTAGTACACAAAGAAGACTTTGTATATAGTACTACTATTAGTAGTAAAATTAAAAATGTACAACCAACTTCAATATAAATAAGATGAGAACATCATCAATCTATTCTATATGTGGTAGAGCCATGCTTCAGCTATATCATAGTTGTAGGACGATTGGGTGGCTCGACCGGGGAAGGACCATGATCTATCAGAATACCAGCGTAAAATAGCAGCTCAATGCTGCTGTGTTTCGTATGGTGAGTGTAGAGAACCGGAGACCTTTTTTTACTGGATACGAGGCATTCCATCTTAGTCCTCAGGGGTGACTACTCTATTTGGTGACTTCTAGTCTGTATTTTGATTTTTAAACAAGGATGTAGATGTCTATGGGCCTCAGCATCCACTAACCATCAGGTGGGCTGTGTGCTCGCTTGTCACCCTTATTCTATAAAAAAAACTAAATCAATTAAATACGCATTATTAAGGATAACTCAAAAATTACTAGTCAGATCTTGATCAAATTTATATGTGACCACATGAAAAGCGCCAGCTTTCAAATAAAAATAAAAACATCAAAATCGGTTCACTCAGAAAAAGTTCAGAGGTAACACACATTATAAAACAATACAGTCGAATTGAGTGCCTCCTTTTTTAAGTTGGTTAAAAATAAATTCTTGGTTCTTAGCTCTGTTGTAGTTGCCTTCCTAACCTACATCTGTGGGTTTAACCAAGTTGACTTTCTACAATCATTAAAAAATAACAGCCTATATACATCCCACTCCTGGGCACAGCCTCCTCTCACTTTTGAGAGGGGTTTTTTAGGGCAAGGATATATCCGTCGCGCCGCCCCACAGCGTGTTGGCGTACTTCACATGTCTTTGAAATATTTTGAATGCAGGTTTCCTCACAATGTTTTCCTTCACCGCCAAGCAAGAGGAATTAACAATTTCATTGGTGCCAGCGAGGATTGAATCTGGATTGCTAGTGTACTATGATATTGTATTACAACAAGCACTAATAAGCCACTGAGCTACCATGGCTCTCTCTACAGTCATAAACACTAATAGAAAACCATAAAAAAAATGTGAATGACATAATATCTCAATGTTAATTAACCATGTAACATTCAAGTATTGTTTGTAATGTTGTAATGTATTGTTAATTTCATATTTATAGCTTTTAATTAGCATTAATAATCGTAGAATTTCAACAAATATAATGGGGACATCATTGTAAATACGTTAGTAAAATAGGTTAAAATTTCAAATCAAAATCAGTCATCTTCATCATCATAATTGTCCATCGCCATTGCAATCTTCTCGGAGGCCTCTTTCAGTAATCTCTCACTAAAGTTTGGAAATTTAGATTCAAATTCAGACTTCAAACTCTCCAGGTCAAATTTCTCTTTTTGCAATTTGTCCAGACTTATTTTGGCTTTTCATACTCTTTAAACTTGCTTAAATCTAAATTAGAATGTTTCTTAATCTCTTCCAAGCCTTCTATAGCATCATTAACAGCATCTAGTAACTGCTTGTGTCCACTCTCTTTGTTGTAGCCAAAATCAACATTTTTTGTTTCTAGTTTATCAAGAAATGTTTGCTCTGTCGCTGCAAGATCACTTAAAATACTTTCAGCGTTTGAGTTTTTTGATATTTCATGGAACTGGGTGTAATCTTGAGATTTGAGATCTAGTAATCTGTAAGTTTATAAACAATTTTATTTCAAACTAGCTGTTCCCCGCGACTTCGCTTTCGTATGTAATTTAGGGTTTTAATTTTGCACGGAACCCTAATTCTTTTTCTAAAATAAAAGTAGCCTAAGTTACTCCTCATGACATCAGCTATCTGCCAGTGAAAGTCCCATCAAAATCGGTCCAGCCGTTTCGGAGATTAGCCGGAACAAACAGACAGATAGACAGACAATAATTAAAAAAATTGTATTTTTGTTACAAGTACCGTACATAGTTTCATATGCATTTAGTGAAAAGCTGTAATTTTGACATTACAAACAGACACTTCAATTTTATTTATTTCTATAGATTAGTAGTGTGCGATCAAAACTTTATAGCTGCTGTGAAATTCAAGCAAGGCACTGCGCAATAGTAAATTTTAGCTACACACATTTATGTGCTTCTGCCTAAGTACAGTTCAATTCGTAGTTATTGAGGTTAGATGTTTGTTACAAAAATTCTGTTATTAATATTTGTTGTTAACTATTTTTTACCCCTGTTAAGTATTTTTAAATAAAATACATTTAAACTCTAAGCTGACACAGATATACAGCTAAGTAGAAAGTATATTAAGAATGATAAATATATAGGTATTTACCACAGATAGAAATACAAACGAGCTTTTGTATAATCCAATTAACATTGCCATTGCAACTTTTTTATATTCTACTATTTAATTCACTAATTCCTCGGATCTTATGAAACAGATGAATTGGTAATTATATTAAAACTTCCAGCCAATAATGGATTTATTATCTATACATTGTATAAAAAAGCAGACATTATTGTCAACCTGAATGTTCCTGTACCTGTGCAATGCCACACTCACAGCAACTATTAAGTTTGAATCAAGTAATATGAATAAATAATGTAAGTATGATTTTGGAACAACGAAATCTAAAACCCATATTGGTGGGCTAGATTAAGCTAATAGTTTATATTTTTTTTTTTTTTTTTTTTTTTTATATAGAATAAGGGTGACAAACGAACACACAGTCCACCTGATGGTAAGTGGTTGCTGTGGCTCATAGACATCTACATCTATCTTCGCTACGAATTTAAATGCAGATGCTTGTCGCCGTGAGGACTAAGATAGAATGCCTCTTTTCCAGTAAAAGGGTCTCCGGTTCTACACTCACCATACGAAACACAGCAGCATTAAGCTGCTATTCCACGCTGGTATTCTGTGAGAGCGTGGTCCTCCTCGTCGAGTCGATCGGTGCTACAACTATACTATTAATATAGCTGCAGCATGGCTCTACCACGTAGTTATATTTATGTACTTCAAACTTCTATGATATATTACATCCTTCACGAGACAATTTGCTCCATAGCTATCTCAGAAGTAGGTCTGTGGTCTGTGCCCAGCAATGGGATGTATATAGGCTGTAACTATATATAACCTTTAACTGGCATAATCTTATGGCCAGGATACCTTTTATCTACGGTCCCGGGTATATACCCGGGACGGTAGATAAAAGGTAAATATCTTGTGACTCACGATTCACAAATATCCTCATAAGGTGTTGTGAAAAGGTTAAAATAAAAAGATACTACAATTTAAACAATTTAAATAGCCACAGCACCATAAAAATGCGGAGATAATCGTAAAACTTAAAGAAAAAAATAAAAAGCTAACCTTTTCTGTTCAACAACAAAAGATATTTCCTTCAATCTACGATTGGTTTTGTCTAGCTGGTCCATGGTCTTTTTAAATCGGTCAGCTAATTGAGCCATTTGGATGTCCATTTGTGTTTCTTCACGTTCAATTTTTTCTTCAACTAAGCAATCTTCGAGCATTGTGCGCAAGAATTTACCGTAAGCAATTTGGCGGTATTCAGATTCGAATTCGGGGCCAGAAATGTCTGGTTTGTTAATTGTTATGTCTCCTTCACCAATAACCGTCATGTTCTTATTGATTTTAGGTCGCATGGGAACATTTTTTTCTTTAATCGACGGGGTAGGAATTCTATGTGAAATTGATGATGTAGTCGGTACTGACGACAGTCTTTTAGATTTCTTTGTTTTTGATATTGGTGCGGCGAAAGACTTTCCTTTATCCGACATATTATTATAGAAACAGAAATAAAGGAAAACGTATCAACTAAAATCGTACCAATTTGTTTACAAATTCCGTTGACAGCTTGACAGTTATTTAAATGTGTGTCATGGCGACGAATCACTCTCATAGAGCACAATAACTACCATAGATTCCGTTTAAAAATAAAAACAAACAGATTTTTACAAATTCGTGAAACTTAATGAAATGCATCATTTTAATTGAAATATCATAAATATAAATCTTCAAATATAATATCCAAAATATAATAAAAGAAAAAAACTAAAATATAATATAAATTTTTGGATAATCATAACGAACAAAGGTAAAGACAAAAATAGATGTGTCACGATGTTCCTTTCGGAACGAAACACATTTCAAAATAAATTGCCCAGGCCAGGTTATTTATTTTTCAATTAATAATTTATTATTACGCTTCACGCGTAAGTACGCTAAGCAATGAAGTAACTTCATGACAAATAATAAAAAATAAAAAGACAAAATATGATTATGCACTTATCAAAGACCTTTCAAAATTTAAAAAGGTCATCAACCTTACCTTTTAGAATAGTTATCGGAGCTTGAAAATTATTATCATAATATGTAATCACTTCGTATTTATAGTCTGCTTTTTGTTATGGAGTGTTAAAAAAAAGCATATGTATTGCGCAAATCTTACGGTAAAATAAACAAATAATCACAAACTATTAATAGGCGTAACATACCATTCTCAGTGTACCAGCTACCAGCGTGTGAAGCATTACGGCAAGTCATTTTATCTTAATTTTTGAGATGAGTAAACCTATTGAAAAATTAAATTTACGATCACAAAAATAATACTCTTACTTTGACCATAGACAACACAATATTGATTGACGTTTGAGTTTGACGTTCATGACTTTCTTTTTCTTTGCTCTTGGACACTTACGGATGTGTTTTTGCCAATATAAAGTAATAACAAATTATCATTATGAATAATTTGTTCAAACACTTCTTCACATTAATATGTTATGAGTTGTACTGGAAAAATTTTAGAGTTTTTGTCGACAGTTTGAGCTCGCAGTCAGTCGATGACGTCAGGACCTATAGACGCCTTAGCAGACAAAATAGCTGGAGGCATGGACTTAGAATATACTGGCGTATAGACCAACATAGTGTGCAAGGGAGAAGAAAATTCCTTATGGCAAAAATGCAAGATAGAAAAGGATACCAAACCTCATGACTCTGTAACAGATTTTGAATGACAGGTCGGCACAAGTCGGCACGCAAGAAATAGTTCCTAGATATTTTGTAATTTTTTAGAGTGTAATAGTGGTTATTTTTAGTAAGTAACTTTTTTCCAAAATGGTTACTTGTTCAGTGAGTGATTGTGGTGTTAATAATAGAAATAATCGTGATAATTACACATTTCACAAGTAAATTCTCAAGGCGACGTCAATATTATAAACCGTTTATTTTTGGTTAAAATTTATGTTATATACTGTTTAAAATATAGAATGTTTTCAATTATTTTGTTAATTTTGATATTTTGCAAATAAAAAAGTCACGTTGTTGATAATTTGCATGAATTTGGTATTATACATTTTTATACAAAATATTTTACATGTACGCTAGGGATTGACTCAACTATATCAAAATTAATGTCGATATTTATCTTAAATGTTTAAAATGAATCGATAGACTTGCCCACACAACAAGAAAATAAATCCTCGGTTTGCGTTCTAAAATATAATTTTATTTTGCCGTTTGACAAACAGATTTCCTCCGGATTCTATAAATTAATTGGACGTGTTGGTTGGAATGTAAAGAAGAACTCAAAAATTTGCAGCAAACATTTTCTTGAGAAAGAAAAAGTAGAATATTTTTTTTTATTAAAATGAGTCATTTCTACATTATTTGTACCAGTAAGTAAAATATTGTTATAATAAGGCGTCGTCCTAATACAACGCGAATCCGCGATCATCGCAAGTTTGCGCGAATTTTACTCGTACGAACACGCGATCAAACATACTGATCTCGAATAGGTGTCCTAATTGGCATTCGCGCGATGGGTTCGCGGGACTTAATTGTTTGAAAATCTATTCCCGCGAACTTAGTTCGTACGAACGCGCGATCAAACATATTGCTGTCGAATAGATGTCCTAATTGACATTCGAGCGACAATCGCGTCATGTCGTCGGGCATCAGTGTGAAGGGCGTCACTGCGTTGCTAGCGATACGTTTTGCTAGCAATGCAAATTTTAACAGTTCATTGCGGTGAAAATTTTAGAGCACCTAATTTTTAAACTTGGCATCTAATTAGCACCTAAAAAGCCCCTTATTTTGGGTTTTCCTAAATGCAAATTCCTGACTTTGCGTTGCTGGCGAAACACAGCTGCAGAATAGGTCATCTATATATTACCAGAAAGTAAAAACTTGGCGTTTCTGATGTCCATGCTTAGTGCCAATGCCATGCGCAAACTGCGAAGCGAAACGGAACCCACGGCCGCTCGTATCGTCAATTCGCGCGATGATCGCGTATTCGCGTTCTATTAGGACACCCAGTTTTTGAAATCGCGCGAGCACGCGATGTTCGCATCGCTTACTCGCGCGATGATCGCGTAATCGCGTTGTATTAGGACGAAGCCTAAGACTTCAAAAATGTAACCTTCAAAACTTTAGATAAACATAGAGACAGATTTTTATACATTATAAAACTGTAGTACATTAAATATAAAAAATCTAGAGATTATATTCTTTAAGTGATTATGAATCCAACTAAGTATCTATTTGTCAACCAAAATAAATGTATAACCTTACTTAACTAACCGCACAGCCTCAAGGTCACACTAGTACAATATTCATAGCATCACGCTATTTTTCGCAAGGGGTTGAGCGGAACTTCGGATTATATTCCCAAATCACATTTTTTTTTTACTTTACCACTGGTTCGAATAATATATGATAAAACTTTTAGCGTAGTTAGGTATAGATATTTAGTAATGCTCCTGAAGCGCCATTAGACACCCGCGCATGAGACGCGATAGTACAAATTCCATAGTATTTTATACCTCACAACGCTTGATACCCGATTCATGACGACGACATTGTGCCGAGGGCGTAAATAGCGTGGTTCATCCCCTACAGCGTTAGTTGTAGAGAAGAGGAACTCGTGGTTAAGTAATAGCTGCGCGGATCAATAGATCTGAGATTAAGTTGCACTTGCCGCGGTCAGTCCATGAATGAGTGACCATTTTCTTAACATACCGAGATTGAGAGAATAGAGAGTGCATCTGTATCCTCAGACACTTAGTTCACTTTACTGTGTTAAGATCATTATGTTTTAAAATTCATGCAGCTAAAATGATAATAACTTTATTATTATTTTATACTTTTCAGGGACAGATGAAAGAATATAAACATGAAGCATGATGAAGCCTCATAAACATATTGGCCGTTAAACAGAGCAATCTTATTTAACTGATTCCTATAAGTTTCCTTCCTTAAATTATTAAGTTTACATTCATACTTAAGTCGAATGTTAAAATAAACTCCTATAATGTATTTAATTATTAATTATTAAATGTTTGCAATTATCAAAAATAATACTTATATGTAAAATAAAGCAATCATTATGTACTCCGTGTCCCCGTTTTTTATTTCCCCATCAAAATATTTTATAAAATATAAATAGGTATATGCCATAGACTTAGAATATACTAGCGTATAGACCACCTGACAGCCCGAAAACGCGTGACCAATTTTGATTTGTCATTGTGTGCGTTAGCTAGTGATGTATATTTTACTTAAAAGGACTATCGAAAATGATTGTTAAGGAAGCTGTAAAAAGATTATAAAAAATTGTTTAGTTCATGAAGTTGAATAACTTCAAAAATTAACTGAATTTTACCATGACAGTTCTAAAATAATTAATAAATATTCATATAACATGTTCCTGGGAATAAGCTGAACCTAGCTGCCTTTTGTTGGATTTTAATTCAAATGTATAAAATCCCAGGTGACTACCGAAAAACTTAAAAAAACTCCCCCAATAATCAGATCAGAATGATGTATTTTCGAGCTATGATCATAGGAGAAAAATATTTACTGCCGTGGGCAGTTTCCCCGGAATTTATTTTTAACATATTGTTATTATAAATAGATAGATACATAACTAAGTATATACCTATTTATATTTTATATATTTTATAAAATGTTTTGATGGGGAAACAAAACGGTGACACGGAGTACATAATGGCTGCTTTATTTTCATATAAGTATTACTTGTGATAATTACAAACATTTAATAATTAATAATTAAATAGATTATAGAAGTTTATTTTAACATTCGACTTAAGTATGAATGTAAACTTAATAATTTAAGGAAGGAAACTTATAGGAATCAGTTAAATAAGATTGCTCTGTTTAACGCCAATATGTTTATGAGGCTTCATCATGCTTCATGTTTATATTCTTTCATCTGTCCTGAAAAGTATAAAGTAATAATAAACTTATTATAATTTTAGCTGCATGAATTTTAAAAACATAATGATCTTAACACAGTAAAGTGAACTAAGTGTCTGAGGATACAGATGCACTCTATTCTCTCAATCTCGGTATGTTAAGAAAATGGTCACTCATTCATGGACTGACCGCGGCAAGTGCAACTTAATTTCGCAGATCTATTGATCTGCGCAGCTATTACTTAACCACGAGTTCTCTTCTCTACGACTAACGCTGTAGGGGATGAACCACGCTATTTAAGCCCTCGCGACAATGTCGTCGGCCATCAAGCATGAATCGGGCATTGACCGTTGTGAGTATCAAATACTATGGAATTTATACTATCATGTCTCATGCGCGGTCGTCTAGTAGCGCTTGAGGAGCATTACCAAATATCTATACCTAACTACGCTAAAAGTTTTATCGTTATGATTTGGGAATATAATCCGAAGTTCCGAAGCTCCGCTCAACCCCTTGGGGAAAATAGCATGATGCTATGAATATTGTACTAGTGTGACCGTGAGGCTGTGCGGTTGGTTAAGCAAGGTTATACATTTATTTTGGTTGATAAATAGATACTTAGTTGAGTTCATAATGGCTTAAAGAGGATAATCTCAAGATTTTTTTTGTCTTTAATGTACTACAGTTTTATAATGTATGAAAATCTGTCTCAATATTTATCAAAAGTTTTGAAAGTTATATTTTTGAAGTCTTATTATAACAATATTTTACTTACTGGTACAAATAATGTAGAAATGACTCCTTTTAATAAAATTGTTTTTATTCTACTTTTTCTTTTATACTTCTAAAGAAAATGTTTGCTGCAAATTGTTGAGTTTTTCTTTGCATTCCAACCAACCCTTCCAATAAACCTTAACCACTTTTTCTAATTATAGAATCCGAGGAATCTGTTTGAAAACGGCAAAATAAAATTACGTTTTAGAACGCAAACCGAGGATTTATTTTCTTGTTGTGTAGGCAAGTCTATCGATTCATTATAAACATTCAAGATAAATATCGACATTAATTTTGATATAGTTGAGTCAATCCCTAGGTACATGTAAAATATTTTGTATAAAATGTATTTACCAAATTCATGCAAATTATCAACAACGTGACTTTCTTTGCAAAATATCAAAATTAACAAAATAATTGAATATATTCTATATTTTAAACAGTATGTTACATAAATTTTAACCAAAAATAAATGCGTCATAACATTGACGATATGTGAAAATATCAGGATTATTTCTATTATTAACAGCACAGTCACTCACGGAGCAATTAACCATTTTGGAAAAAAGTTACTTACTAAAAATAACCACTATTATACTTTAAAAAATTACAAAATATCTCGGAGCTATTTCTTGCGTGCCGAATTGTGCCGACCTGTCATTCAAAATCGGTTACAGAGTCATGAGATTTGGTATCCTTTTCTATCTTGCATTTTTGCCATAAGGAATTTTCTTCTCCCTTGCACGCTATGTTGGTCTATACGCTAGTATATCCTAAGTCTATGGTATATGCTTAGTTAATTATCTACCTATATATATTAACAATTTGTTAAAAAGAAATTCCGGGGAAACTGCCCACGGCAGTAAATATTTTTCTCCAAAGATCAACAATAACTTTCCGATCTGATTCTTGGGGAGTTTTTTAAGTTTATCGGTAAAGTCACCTGGGATTTTATACATTTGAATTAAAATCCAACAAAAGGCTAAAGGTAGGTTCAGCTTATTCCCAGGAACATGTTATAAGAATATTTTTAATTATTTTAGAACTATCATAGTAAAATTAGTTAATTTTTGAAGTTATTCAATTTCGTGCACTAAACATTTTTTTTAAATCTTTTTACCGCTTCCTTAACAATCATTTTTCGATAGTCCTTGTAAGTAAAATGTACATCACTAGCTAACGCACACAATGACAAATCAAAATTGGACACGCGTTTTTGGGCTATCAGGTCGTCTATACGCCATTATATTCTAAGTCTATGGCTGGAGGCTTACATCAATATCCAAGCACTTTTTTATATTAATTTACACTAAATGTTTGCAAGCGTAGACATTTGTATACAAAATCACACTACTTTCACCTACAGGATTTTGATACGCTTAGTATAAAAATCCGGTTCGAAATATAATTTGAAGGAGGAGAGCGCAAGAAGCAATCCGCCGGCGGTCAATTTCTCGGCAAAACTCCTATTGCCTGAAGTAATAGTGTTCTGTTTTTACTGCCTCGTTGGTATAGTGGTCGTAACCAAGACTGTTAATCATGTGGTCCCGGGTTAGAATTTTGGGTGGAGCCAAATTCAGCTACTGAATTTTTCTATCAAAAAATTCTCAGTAACAGTTGGAAATCAGGAAGTTGGCAATAGTTAACCTCGAGCATCGGAAAGTATGTAAAACCGTCGTTCCTGCGCATGATTTCTCCGATCGTTTTAGAATGCCGTCCTATCGAACTACGAAATTAAGGGAATACCTGTAGCAATCGTACCCGGCACAGACGACTAGTCTCTGTAGAGAATTGCCGCCGTGAGCGAAATACGGTTTGGAGCACATAATTATTATCAGTGTTTTGTTTTGATGACTTGTTGACGTAGCTTAATGAAATAATAAATATCCATGGGTACATCTACACCTAGACTAAAAAATTTTATACAGTGCACAATACATAATATGCACACTTTGGGAGCAGCCGTCGGATTATATAAAGGCTGCATAGCTTCGGTAATTGCTCCTAAAGAGGATTTTTTACCTTTAGCCTCATACGTTAGTCTAGCAAGCACAAGTTTTTTACACTATACACAACAACACAAAAACAGTTTGGCGTCGATTGATCACTTTGTTAATTGATTATACTTACTATGATACGTGAATCACACTCAAATACTATAACATATTGGTTCTTGGATATTATTTTTCGTATTTGAACTGATCTACTTCCCACGTTGGTTCCGAATAGTCTCTCCCTTCTTTTTTTTTTAATTAGCCGAAGAATAGGACCAAATATATGAGCGTTTCCAATGGCGCCCTGCTATTGGTTGAATTCCCGCAACAGGAACAAAAACCTAAACTTTGCTGAATAAACCTTTTTGTGTCTTATTTTTTTTTAAATATTTACGATAACAAAACCAAGATTATATATCTAAAAGCGGATGTAGGCAGCAGGTTAAAAAACACTTCATGTAGCTTCTCCCCTTATTTCATTTAAAATATTTTCACCAAAAAATCTGTCAAAATGTCAATTATTGATTTTTGGTCGTGGAAGGTATTGAGGAGATCTGCCGCCGGTATAGGTAGTCCGGGATATAGCCATGTTCTATATAAACCGGAGTAGTTCGGAAACTTCGATAGCGTGATTCAGGCTTTGGTCCTTTTCGATAGTGGTGCGACGCCAGTGCCGCTACATCACCCTAATAATATAAAATACTTATTACAATAAATAATAATAACAAAACTTTTAAATAGGCATGGGTCGTACTTGCAAAATTATTAAGGCTACCAGATACGTTCATCCTAAAATACCAACGCAAAAACCAGGATTCCAACTTTTTTGTTTGCAGGTAAACTATAAGAGAAAATCAAGAGCCGCTCGGGGGAACATACGAAATACACAGGAAGATTTAACACCTTATTTTTCAAAACTACATTTCTCCTTTCTTTTATACGATTTTTGTAATTAAAAATGACGGTAAATTTAACGTGGTTTCATTTTGCTTATCAAAATACTATGTCCTTATACAAAAATTAAATAACAAAAACTTTTAATTATAATATCTTTGGGAAAAGTCAAAGATATTGTTTATACCTAGTAGCTTTGGGAAAAGTTAACTTGTCACCACAGAGCACAGAACACAATTGCTCTCTACCGATCATAGACTTAGAATATACTAGCGTATAGACCACCTGACAGCCCGAAAACGCGTGACCAATTTTGATTTGTCATTGTGTGCGTTAGCTAGTGATGTATATTTTACTTAAAAGGACTATCGAAAATGATTGTTAAGGAAGCGGCAAAAAGATTATAAAAAATTGTTTAGTGCATGAAATTGAATAACTTCAAAATTAACTGAATTTTACCATGATAGTTCTAAAATAATTAAAAATATTCATATAACATGTTCCTGGGAATAAGCTGAACCTACCTGCCTTTTGTTGGATTTTAATTCAAATGTATAAAATCCCAGGTGACTTTACCGAAAAACCTAAAAAAAAACCAATAATCAGATCGGAATGTTGTATTTTCGAGCTATGATCTTTGAAGAAAATATTTACTGCCGTGGGCAGTTTCCCGGAATTTATTTTTAATATATTGTTAATATAAATAGGTAAATACTTAACTAAGTATATACCTATTTATATTTTATATATTTATAAAATGTTTTGATGAGGAAACAAAAACGGGGACACGGAGTACAACATAATGGCTGCTTTATTTTTCATATAAGTATTACTTGTGATAATTACAAACATTTAATAATTAATAATTAAATAGATTATAGAAGTTTATTTTAACATTCGACTTAAGTATGAATGTAAACTTAATAATTTAAGGAAGGAAACTTGTAGGAATCAGTAAAATAAGATTGCTCTGTTTAAAGGCCAATATGTTTATGAGGCTTCATCATGCTTCATGTTTATATTCTTTCATCTGTCCCTGAAAAGTATAAAATAATAATAAACTTATTATCATTTTAGCTGCATGAATTTTAAAAACATAATGATCTTAACACAGTAAAGTGCACTAAGTGTCTGACGATACAGATGCACTCTCTATTCTCTCAATCTCGGTATGTTAAGAAAATGGTCACTCATTCATGGACTGACCGTGCAAGTGCAACTTAATTTCGCAGATCTATTAATCTGCGCAGCTATTACTAACCACGAGTTCCTCTTCTCTACGAATAACGCTGTAGAGGATAAACCACGTTATTTAAGCCCTTGCGACAATGTCGTCGGCCATCACATGAATCGAGCATTGACCGTTGTGAGTATCAAATACTATGGAATTTATACTATCACGTCTCATGCGCGGTCGTTTAGTAGCGCTTGAGGAGCATTACTAAATATCTATACCTAACTACGCTAAAAGTTTTATCGTTATGATTTGGGAATATAATCCGAAGTTCCGAAGCTCCGCTCAACCCTTGGAAAATAGCATGATGCTATGAATATTGTACTAGTGTGACCGTGAGGTTGCGGTTGGTTAAGCTAGGTTATACATTTATTTTGGTTGATAAATAGATACTTAGTTGGGTTCATAATGGCTTAAAGAGGATAATCTCAAGATTTTTTGTCTTTAATGTACTACAGTTTTATAATGTATGAAAATCTGTCTCTATATTTATCTAAAGTTTTGAAAGTTATATTTTTGAAGTCTTATTATAACAATATTTTACTTACTGGTACAAATAATGTAGAAATGACTCCTTTAATAAAATTGTTTTTATTCTACTTTTCTTTTATACTTCTCAAGAAAATGTTTGCTGCAAATTGTTGAGTTCTTCTTTGCATTCGAACCAACCCGTCCAATGAACCTTAACCACTTTTCTAATTATAGAATCCGGAGGAATCTGTTTGAAAACGGCAAAATAAAATTACATTTTAGAACGCAAACCGAGTTTATTTTCTTGTTGTGTAGGCAAGTCTATCGATTCATTATAAACATTCAAGATAAATATCGACATTAATTTTGATATAGTTGAGTCAATCCCTAGCGTACATGTAAAATATTTTGTATAAAAATGTATAATACCAAATTCATGCAAATTATCAACAACGTGACTTTTTTCTTTGCAAAATATCAAAATTAACAAAATAATTGAATATATTCTATATTTAAAACAGTATGTAACATAAATTTTAACCAAAAATAAACGCGTCATAACATTGACGATGTCTTGAGAATTTACCTGTGATATGTGAAATTATCAGGATTATTTCTATTATTAACAGCACACTCACTCAGGGAACAATTAACCATTTGGGAAAAAAGTTACTTACTAAAAATAACCACTATTATACTTTAAAAAATTACAAAATATCTCGGAGCTATTTCTTGCGTGCCGAATTGTGCCGACCTGTCATTCAAAATCGGTTACAGAGTCATGAGATTTGGTATCCTTTTCTATCTTGCATTTTTGCCATAAGGAATTTTTTTCTCCCTTGCACATTATGTTGGTCTATACGCTAGTATATCCTAAGTCTATGCTACCGATAGTTGTGCCACAGAGTACTTTCTTCTAGAGGTGTAAAAGTAACGAAAAAAAGCGTACCCGTATGTATTCGTTACTATAACAATTAGTACTCGTTACTATCGTATCGTTACGTTACTCGTTACTTCTGATACCTCATAACATGCTATGTTATGTTAGAGCGTCGAATCAAGTCGTATTGCGTACGCGTACAGTATGACGTCACGGCGTCGCAACATTCGTAATTTGTAGAAAACATACTTAAACATTACATACCAAGCTGCGTAAGGTGCATTTTTTAACTTTTCCGTATTTTGAAACAGACTTATAGGTTTAAGTTATTCTAAATTTAGTTTGATTTAATAGGTAAAGTGTAGAACTACAAGTGAACTGTTGACGGAATCTACTAAATTTGCAATGGATTTACTAATTTGAAAATTTTAACCGTGAGCTTATGTTATATCACAATAACATCGCAATCCATTATGCATCGATTATAATGAGAAAGCAACAAATAGGTGTCGAAAATTATTTGTAGGTGTGTCAATACACGCATCAACGGTACTTGCGTGAACTGAAACAGTGTAGGTACCCATAATACGAAAAATGCGAGTAACGAAATGCATTCGTGAGTAACGTTTCGTTACTCGGTACTAGATGGCGTACCGTTACTCAGTACCGAATACATACGGTTTGCTACAGCTTTACTTCTTCTTTTATATTCCTTGTTCACTTGTCACTTGATGGCTTGAAAATTGAAAATTAAAAAGAAAAAAAAAACAACAACATAATGAATTTCATTTTGCTGCTTTGATGTTGATGCTTTATTGCTTTCTTATAACTTCGAACTTCCAAAGTCTGTTGGTGTAAAAGTTAATTGTTACGGGTTGATGAATTTACAAAAACGAATTTCTAATTTAAGTACCTAGTTTACTAAATACTCCGTAATTGTTAATAGTCACGTGTGATAATATTTTCAGTTGTCATAACATTGTTACATATTATACAGCACTCTTCCACATAACACGTTTACTTTCTACCGAGAGCACTCTTCTATCAAAATGCTGGTGTCACTATGTAAGTATTTCCATTTTAATTTATATTGGCAGGTCTTTATCAAATTTTTAAATATTTGACTTAAATTTTTACACAATTTCTATACATGGTCTAATCTAATTTAATGTCTTAACAAATCATTATTATTATACATTGCTCTAAACATTTTCTCTATATAATTTTATATTTTAAATTTTTTCATATAATGGACTACAGATTATCATTACAGCCCATCAAAAGTCCACTGCTGAACTCCATAGATTGACACATATTTTTAATTTTATGTTTGACAAAGTTGCTAGGCAGGTACTTTCTCGACTACAGTTTTTTTATTGTTTTGTGTTGTTATCAAAAAATGCTGCTGTCATTCCTCTGGTTTCATTTCACTCTGTCGTCTCTTACTGATACCCACGTGATAATATGGGGTAGTGGATTGTCTTACGCTGACACAACATGGCGCAAATCTTGTAATATGTAATAAACCAAACATAAATGTTTAAAATCAAAGTGTTTTATATTAAAGAATAAAAGATAACATAATATTTGAGAAACAAGCCTATTGGGTTATTTGTTAACTTTGTTGATACCAAAATGATAGTCACTTTGTTGTACATTGCATTGCTAGTTTTGTAGGCCATGGTAGCTCTTATCGAAAAGCTATATAGAGTAACATGCAATTAATTGCAAAGTGGCTTTTTTCAAATATGGTAGAGCCACGCTGCAGCAATATTATGGTTGTAGCATGAATGGGTCCGCTCGACCGGAGAAGGACCATGCTCTCACAGAACACCAGTGTAAAATAGTAGCTTAATGCTTCATATGTAGCATAATGCTTAGTGTTTATATAGTGAGTGTAGAGAACCGGAGACCCTTCTTACTAGAAACAAGGCATTCCATCTTAGTCCTCAGGGGTGACAACGCATCTGCATTTTGATTCTTAATAGAGGACAGATGTAGATTTCTTTAAGCCACAGAATACACTTACCATCAGGTAGACTGTGTGCTTGCTTGTCACCCTTATTGTACAAAAAAAAACTTGCTGATAATATGCAGGAAGTCAATAATAGTAGGTGGCTCAGGACCATGGTTTATAATATTTCTTGCTGGAGGCCTATGTTCAGCAATGGACTTATGTAGGGTTATAATGATGATGAGTCAGCTCATGTAAAAACAAGTCAAGTAACATCTTTATTATTTGTAGATTTTCCCATTGAAACTTTAAAGGTATTATAGATATAATTTATATAATATACAGTGGAACATGGATTACACGAATTTCAAGGGAAATGCTAAAAATTTAAAGTAATAGGTTTAACTCTTTGTAAGTATTTAGAGATACATTTAACTACGATTTCGACTTACGGTTAGGTTTAATATTAAAGTTATCGACTTATTCACTTCATTTATATTGACACACTCCATCTTATTACAAAAAGTGGTTTATTGTCAGTCTCGGGTTTAAACTACAGTTTAAGAATTGTCCTTCTAACTAAAGAAGTCCCTTTGCTGCAGCGTCACCGTCTTTGAAAAATGTGACAGTTGCAGTTGAACTCCATACTTTATATTTTAGTTCACATAATATTTGCTAACTCTGTTACCGTTACAACCTATTAAAGTCCACTCTGAACATAGGCCTCACCCATAATGAATATAAAAGTAAAGTTACAGCCTATATACGTCCCACTGCTGGGCACAGGCCTCCTCTCATTTCTGGGAGGGTTTTAGGGCAAGGAAATGTCCGCCGCGCTGCCCCAATGCGTGTTGGCGAACTTCACATGTCTTCGAAATATTTTTTTGTTTGATTTCTCAGACATGCAGGTTTCCTCACTATGTTTTCCTTCACCGCCGAGCATGTGGTAAATCAGCACTTAAAATTGCAATTAACAATTTCATTGGTGCCGGCGGGGATCGAACCCGGGTTTTTCGCGTACTGTGAAACTTACAGCGAGCTCTAACCATCTGAGCTACCACGGCTGTATAGTGAATATATTAATATATAATATGTGAACTCATTTGGCATTAATACAAAATCGCATATTTTGTAATAAGGTTGATTAAGTCTACATTTTAAACTTCTTGTTATAATATCTTGATTGAGTTTCAAAGTCATGAAATTCGAGGTATCATATATTTAGGACTTCAATGGAGGAGATGGCTTTTTTATTCGCTTCACTGAGGCTTATGACTGTACAAGGTTTGAGTTATGCAGTTTCCCCTATATAGCCTTTTGAACTTCTTAATATAGAGTAGAAATATGTATTAAAATTAAATAATATTATGTTCAAGTTTCAAAGTCTTATTAATTTAAGATATTATATATTCAGGACTTTAACAGAATGGATGGCTTTTTCCTTGATATAATATATATATTTTAAGATATTTGACAATTTTATAGCTGTCAGTAGACTGTTTCAAGTATTTAAGTTGTTAGTCCTGTAGTAGTGTTATGCCCAAATATCCACCCTATAAAGCAAACCATGGGGGAGGCCTATTTTTAGCTGTGGGCTTATTATTTGCCAAAGATTAATGGATGAGAATGAAATTTTTCTCTCAATGTCAACATCACTGACATATGATGCACCCTGCTGTTTGATTAGGATAAGGCACTGTTGCTGAGTGGCAACATTTATGGTACGGTAAATTAATGCAAAATTACAGATCGTAAGAACACGTTGATCCTGCCGCGACTCACAGCAGCATTCAGTTCTGCTGTCAAAGACACACATACAAAACCCAAAACAGCAATTGTTATGCTGAATATGGGTGGACCGGAGACAACAGATCAGGCAAGTGCAATTACTTCTAGACTTGTAAGCTTTTCCTCATCATTCAACTGTAAATACTGTGCTCCTGGATTTGGGAACATATCCGTAGTAGAAATTTAGGTTAATTGCCATTTCTGGTGAGCAGGTTTGGTTATGTCACAATCAAATCGATGCCACAGGATCGGCGTATAGGAAGGCCGACAAAGATGCAGAGAAACTGAAACAGTAGATGGGCAACAACATCTTTTTAACCGACTTCAAAAAAAGGTGGAGGATTTTTTTTTTTTCATGTTTATTACACAAAAATACAGTTTGTTATTTCTTATACTACTTTCGCCAAACTGCAGCGCAGTTTGTTGGCGAATACATCACCCACTTACATTCTATGTACCTACTGTAATTAATAACTTAATCTTGGATTTTAAACTTAAAATAGAAAAAAAAATAAAAATAAAAAAAAAATAGAAAAATTAAATTTAAACTTAGCTGTGTTATTTATATACTTAATTATATTTTTTATAATTTTATTATTTTTCCTTTGTTTTTTATCAATAAACAATTTTATTAACCTAACTTGTAGCTTAAGAATTTTATCTGTATATGTTTGAAAAGTACGTCCATATGCAATTAGTCCGTAACTCATGGCTGAATCAGCTAGTACATAATAAAGCATTTTTAAGATTGACCTGCTATCTATAAGTTTTAAATTATTAAGCCTGGATAATATGGATCTTAATCTATCACAGACAATGTTAATATGCAGTTTCCAACTAAAATTACTGTCTATTGTTAGCCCTAAGTACTTGTAACTATTCACAAATTCTATGGTTTTACATTTGCATTGTTCCAATTTATTATGTAAGCACGAATGACCAAAGATGTTAATTTCTTCACTAGGTTTTCTTATATATGGAGAGTTGAGAAGCATACACTTTGTCTTGGATACATTAAGTATAATGTCCCATGTGCCCATTTTAGTATACTAATAAAATCATCCTGCACCCTCTCCTCTATAACTTTAACGTCCCTGTCGGCGTACATTAGGCACGTGTCATCGGCGTACATATAGGTGGAACAATGTTTTACAACGTTATTAATGCTATTCACGTGCATGATGTACCCGACAGGTCCGAATACGTAGCCGGTTGGCACACCCAGAGTTACATCAGCTTCTTCCCCAATCGTACCATTGATCATAATGCGTAGTTTTCGGTTCTTCAAGTAATTGCGAAACCATTTGTTCATTGGACCTCGAATCCCACACTCTTGCATTGCTTCAAGAAGCACTTCGTGATCCAACGTATCGAACGCTTTTTTAAAATCAATGAACAACAACGACATAATTTTTACTGTTTAATTCATCATTAACATCATCGGCAAATCGTGCTAGTGCGGTAGATGTACTGTACGTTTTTCTAAACCCATGCTGTGCTTTAGATATCATATAATTTTTTTCCAGAAACATACTAATTTGCTTAGCAATTATTTTTTCAACTACTTTATTTATTACTGACAATATAGCAATCGGCCTATAATTGGAATATTCTAAGTGATTACCTTGTTTAAATATTGAACGAATAATTGCATTTTTTAAGTAATTTGGATATACACCGTTTTGTACACACATATTCACAAATTTTGCAAGCAACGGGCTGATCTCTTTCTTCACATACTTTAAATCCTTTACTCTTATTTCATCTACACTCGGTGATTTATTAAGGTCTAATTTATCTATAATTTTTTCAATTTCGTTCGATGATACTTCTTGGTAACGAAAAGATACGTTACTCGGATCCACATAGTGGTACGATCTATAAATTTACAATCACAGTAATGTTTTATTTTACCAATTTCCTCCGTAAATGATTTAGCGAAATTTGAGCATATATTAGTTACTGTATCTGTCTTACTTAAATATTTCATAATAACAGTATCTAAATTGTTATTATTCTTTCCTAACCAACCATTAATAATTGCCCAGATCTTCCTACAGTCTCCTTTACAATTCAAAATTTCGTTTTTCTAAGTTTAGTTTTTTGCTAAATTTTTAATTTATTTGTTCTGTTTCTGTGCCGCGTGTATTCTTCCTAAACAAATAATCTCTTCGGTCTATCATCATTTTTAATGTATGACTAATCCACGGCTGTGCTGCTCGTTTATTTCTGCATAATTTTATAGCTACTATGGACTCCTCATAAATATTTTTAAACAAAATACGTAACCTATCGTAAAAAGTAATAACGGGCAGTTAAGTATTAATAATTTATTCCAATTAACTTTTTTAATTTTTCTTTAACTAATTTATCGTTTAAAAAAATTCATATAATTATCACTATCGCACTTCGTTTCGTATTCATCGAACGCTAAATTAACTCCTACCATATAGTGATCCATAAAAATATAAAAAAGAGGAGAAGTGGCAAGGGGGCGTGTCTGTGTCCGCGCGCTATGATCAAAATGCTCATGTTCTATGCAAATGGCCGTTCCTGCGAAGTAGTGCGCTTTCGACCGTCATCGTGAAACATTATCAGAATGCCGTGTTGTTCAGTGGTTTCTTGTAAAAACCGAAGCCAAAACAAAAACTTTGTAAATCATGGAATCACTTACCATATGTATTTTACTATATTTATCTTTAAAATTATGAAAAACAACAAATCGTAAAATATTTCTTGCTCTTACTACGTTATTTTTGTTTTCAAATATCACAGCGACTGTACTGTTTTGCAGTAAATACATTGGTCCTTAATCACTACCTTAGTATGTCCCTAAGTGACTGAACAAGCAATGTAAATATCACAATCGATACTTTATTTATGCGGATGCATCGCGTAGTGCGGCCGTTGTATCTTGTTAGTGATGTGCTCCACTACATAGGCTATCTATAGCTAAAGGAGTAAAGCCGGATTTACATTTGTCTGACGTGTTGTGTTGTGACGCATCAGAATGGTATCGGTTTCATACATTTAGTATGGTGAGATTTATATTTGTGTGTCGCGATCTGTTGTGATGACTTCTGATGCGACGCATCAGACGAGATTCCGATCGCATCAGAGGGGTGGAGGTGGGTGGGCGGGGAGCGGCCGCCTGGCGACGCAGCAGACAAGTGTGCACGCGACAGTATTGCGTTGTGACGCGTCAGAGCCACGTGCGTTTTTGTTTATCCACTGATTTAAAGTTTTAGAAAAGAATTTAAAGTATGGACGACTTGATGGAAATAGTACGACAATATAAAGTGATTTATGACACCAAATGTAAAGAATATAGGGACCAATCCATTAGAGCATCTGTTTGGGAGGAGATAGGAGAAAAAATTAAACAACCCCGTAAGTACTATACTGCTTTATTTAATTAAACCGTGTTCTACCTTGTGTAATAGCTTGCATTTGCCATGGAACTTGTCCCTGGGGACTTACAAAATATGTTTTATATGCTTCACGAACTTGAATAGCTTCTTGAGATGGATTTCTATTTAACGGTTCGATGTCTACTAAGCCATTACCGTCGCTCACCTCGCTTTCATCCATCAAAGTTTCTTGTGTTTCCTGTGTGTCTTGGGTCAAAAAGTTATGAAGGCAGCAGGCAGCAAGTACGATCTTGTCCGCCATGTTTGGTTGTACATGTAAAGGTCCCTGGTTTATTCGGTGGCACATTTAATTGACTGCTTTCAAACATTTTTCCCATTAACGACTCTTGGTAAATGCCACCATCACTATTTCGGCCATACGCTCCTACATCTACCATAATAAATCTGTAATGCGCATCAACAAGTGCAAGCAGTACAATAGAATGCTCATTTTTATAATTATAAAAAGTGGATCCTGCATTTATTGGACATATTATAGAAATATGTTTTCCATCCAATGCTCCAATACAATTCGGAAAATGCCATACATTTTCGAATCCTTTCGCAATCTCTCTCCACATTTGTTCTGTAAGCTAGAGCATTACAATAGGGGCCAAATTCTTCCAAATTGCGTTACACACTTGTTCTACTATGATCTTTACTGTAGCAAACCCCATACGGTAATTGAACCCCAATGATCGAAAAGAATTTCCAGTTGCCATAAATCTGTAATATAAAAACACAGATAATTTATTTATGTTTCAGCGGAAAAATGTAAAGATGACTGGAATAAATTACGAAATAGCTACGTCAACGCATTGAAACGCCGTAAAAATAAAAAAAGTGGGCAAGCCGCTCAATTTATCCCGCCATGGAAATATGAAGAACAAATGAGTTTTTTACAGCCATTTATGGAATCAAGGTCGACAACAACAAATCTTTCATCACCTCCTGAATCTCCAGAATTTCACTCAGAAAGTACTCAATCAGACAATTCTCGTCCAGCAACACCACATACTGGTAGTTCCTCACTCCCAACAGCCTGTTAGAAAACCAAACTTACAGGATCTATATGATATGATGAAGTCTTCGCACGATTTGAGAATCCATAAGCATCATTCAAAGCAGCAGCAGGATAATATGACGGATGAAACAGACTTGTTTTTCTGAGCATGAGCAAAGCAGTTAAAAACTTCCGAAACTAGATCAGACCAAATAAAATTGGATTTGCACACTGCTGTATCACAAGCTGAAATAAGGAAACTTCAGACACAAGCACAAATTCTTAGAACACCAATTAATGTGACTCACCAGATAGTTACTCGGCCACAACAACCGCTGCCACTCCAGCTACCCATTCAACCATCCACATCCATGACGACATTTCCAGCAGTCCCAGCTACACCAACTCTCGACAACATCAACTCTCAACAATCGGCCTCAACACTTTATAATTTTAAAGAAGATAACATCTCATCATATTATAGCAATGCAGACTTTTCTGATGATAACTGATTACCTGTCTTTACTAATAATGTTAAAAAAAAACAAATAAATCCTTACCTTAAACACACAGCAAGTCTTTCTTTTGTCCCTATAGGTTTACGAAACTTCGTATGTATTTTTTTATGTCCCCTTCAATCAATGAATGAACTTCCTCGAACTGTTCCTTGGACATTCTAAAATACTGATGAAATCTTTGAGCATCGTTCTCAATCTCTTTAACGAGACAGTGAAACTCGCCTTTAGACTCTCTTTTATTATTCACTGGATGAACCCAATATCTTCTTCTCTTTATTTCTTTCTTTTTTATAAGAGTTGCCAGCACCAAAAATTCAATATCTTCTTCATACTCTGAATCAGTCGGATGATTCATGGGAAAACATTGTAAACGTATGAACTCTCCGAGAGCTATGACTGTATTGATTCAAAATATTGTCAGAGGCCGTCAGAACACAACATAAAGATGTGAACACTAGCCATCACGTCAGAGCCCGTCACAACACAACACGTCAGGCAAATATAAATCCGCCTTAAGTAGTATGGTGCGTGGTAAATGCACACTCTGCTTGTAGAAATAAGGTTCATAATTGATTATGTAGTATTTTCTGATTTATAAAATGCGAGTGTGTGCGTGACTCTGTACCTATTTGCTTTTACTGATCTGCATGTGTAGTAGTTGGCGTGTGGTAGGGGCCAACTGGAGACACCAGGTTCCGATAAATTTTCAACTACCGGGCATATCTCCTTCTTTTTTTATATCTATGTAGTGATCCGACAACTTACACGTGAGCATGTGTGCGTTAGCGCGCGCACGGCTGCGCACCCACACATGATCGATACATGACGCAGTTGAAACACCGGCATACACCTCTTCTCTTGTATATTCATTGATAACGCATTGCAGTCCTCGTTCACATAACGTGTTTTTATATTTTTCCACGATGCTGCTGTTTTTCATTATATTTATATTTGTGTCCCCAGTGATGATGACATCGTGTTTATTTGGTATTTGCTCCAGTAATAGTCTTAATTCTTCTATAAAAGATAGTTTATTGATATTAAGTGGTCTATATAATGCTATAATGTGTATGTCTCTTGTTGATGTTTTTATGAAGCAATGTAATATTTCTGTCTCACGTCCTCGTATATGATTACATTTTTCTATATTTAATTTATTTTTACTATATAATCTTAATTCAACTGTATTTTTTTCTGTGTTTCCTCAGAACTTTATTTCTAGGTTAACCGATTTTCATGATTCTTTTTTTATTTGAAAGCTAGTGCTTCTCATGTGATCCCATATAAATTTGGTCAAGATCTGACCAGTAGTTTTTGAATTATCCTTAATAATGCGTATTTTTTACTAAATAGATTATACTTCAGAGGTAGGCCGATATAAATTTAAAGAAAATGTTCCATTACTAAGGGTGCATAAATGGGGATGAAGATTTTACTGTAACTATCAGGACAACATTCTAGTTGTTATCTCTTGAAGTCGGTTTGTACTTTTAGCAAAATGTAAATTATTTCTCTTTATCTATTGCCAAGCTCAGATAGCTCAGCTCGGCCAAGCGTGGTAACCATATTTGTCATATATCCTGCATATAAGGCAACTTCTGTAAGCCATGCTTGGCATGCATTAGCATTTTATTCACTATCTATGAGCTACACCAAGTACTTATCATTTGACGGCTCCGTGGCGCAGTGGCTTAGCGTTGAGTTGCGGCGCTGAGGGCCGCGGGTTCGAATCCCGCATGTAACAAGTATTTGTATGGCCTACAGATAATTTTTCCTGGTCTGGATATTTGTTCTTTTGCAATTTATGTATGTAAACTGCCTCCACGATACAGGAGAAAATCCTAGCTTGGGGGATTTTTTTAATTAAAAAATTAAATTAAATCATCAGATGGACTGTGTGTCACGCTTCCTTAAAAAGACCACAGATGCGTTGGGTTGAAAAGAACTGTGCTATGGTGGCAGAAATAGACAAGAGAGTGGTACTAACCCAGACGGATTTCTCAGCAGAAAAGTAGCTTTATAAAAGAGGACATTACTTAAACTTTTGTGGATGCTATGGCCCGTAGACATCTAGGCTGCAACCGTAATATAGCTGCAACAAAGCTCTACCATGTATAAAACATCTACTTTTCACTTTTCCAGGTGGCTGGTTACCTCCTCCGTATCATGACAGACAGAGACATGATCCAGTTGCCAGTGCAAAGCAAACTCGGCCCTTGGATCGCTAGCAGGAGAACCGCAGAGGTCATCAAAAAATACACGGAGATCGGGGGAGGTTCTCCAATACTCAAGTGGACAAATACTCAGGGTTGGTACATTTCTAATTCTGTTCCCAGGTGATGACAGTACAGAAAAACTCTCTAACATTTTCTTCTGTGGGTAATTAAAAGCCAGTATTTTACGGCATCTGGATATTTCTATTTAAAAATCGCAAGACCATAGGTATCCTGAACAGAGACGGCGAGCAACATTCCCAACTGATAGTTTGACTAAGCATGGCAGAGCCTTTCTCTTTATTTTGAAAGATTTTTTTTAAATAGAATAAGAGTGACAAACGAGCACACAGTCCACTTGATGGTAAGTGAATGCTGTGGCCCATAGACATCTACAATTATCCTCGATTAAGAAACAAAATGCGGATGCGTTTTCACCCCTGAGGACTAAGATAGAATGCCTTTTTTCAGTAACAAGGGTTTCCGGTTCTCTATACTCACTATACGAAACACAGCAGTATTAAGCTGATATTTTACGCTGCTCTTCTGTGAGAGCGTGGTCCTTCACCGGTCGAGCCAACCCACTTGTGCTACAACCAGAATGTAGCTGCAGCGTGGCAGAGCTTTGAAAGAATCGTCCAGTGCTTAACATCTGGATGACTTAATGATTTCTTATATTTACGCGAACACTACACATTTAAATAAACCTAGGTTTTACGGATTTTATCGTGTATATTAAAAACTAGTTTTATTTAAATCTGGAAGACTTAGCCTTAATAGAGAAGATTGCCCTTAATAATTATGCTCATTTTTTTAAATTGTCGGTCTGTGTATATAAATATAGTATCCAATCCATTCATCCATCCACTGCAGACTGTAAAATTCCACTGCTGAACATATGCCTCCAACATAGATTGCTTCATAGGCGGAATTTGCCATAATTACCACGCTTGGCAGGCGGGTTCGAAGAAAATCCCTAAGTGGGCTTAAAATCGTGTGGCTCTAGACAGTAGTCGAATGGTGGATTCGAACCCGTAACTTTTTCTGTTGTTTCGACATATGTTAACCCAAAGACTAAGGTCTTTTTTCTTTCATCTTTGACAGTACTCTTTTAAGCTACTGTTGGAAAAAGACTTATTCATAAAATTGCTTCTTCTTATCTAACTTATATTACAACCACATTATTGTGAAGGTATTGTTCAAGCACTAAGGTCATTTCAACATTTTATTCTTCTGCCTCCATTTCAGGTAGGCTGCTGACGCAAGCTCTAGACCAGATGCTCCCAGAATCGGCACCTCATAAGCACTATGTGGCATTTAGATATGTACCACCTTATACGGAGGAGGCGTTTGAGCAGTTGGAGAAGTAAGGATATTGAATATGATTTCTTTACTAATTCTTCCATCGGTGTCAAAACGGAACAGAACTTTTACCCCATTTCATCTTGTTGGTGTTGTTATAATCAACTCAAAAATTGCCATATTAATTATGTAGCATCAGATAGATATCATTGTAAGTTTTAATAGAAAAGTGACAAACGAGAGCACTGTCCACCTCATGGTAAGTGGATGTTGTGCCCATAAACCTATACAGGGTTATTTTACAATAACCGGCCAAATTTGAAGAGAAGGTTCAGAATATGTAATATGGGTTTATATGGTGAAGAAAAATTAATAAAAAAAAATGTCAAACATTCTGTCCTTTTTATCTTTTAAATTCAAAATGCGTGGTAATGCATTATTTTAACTTTTTGTCATTCATAAATATCCTACGCCTACTATTTTACTACGCACGCACACATCCGTAAGGGTCGATCGGTTGGCAAAACGTTATTGCCCATAAATCACATTCAATTTGGTATAATTTCAAATAAAAGTAGAAGCCTTATTTACTTGTATTTTCAAAAACTGCTATAACGGTATATCATTGTTTATATATTTGAACTTAAGTATAAAATTTGGCTAGGTCTATGGTCGACGGTCGAATGGTAAACACGTACTTGTGAGTGCTTTCCGGTACTTGGTTACTTTCCTTAATTTCCTTAATTTTTGGTGGTGGATTTCCTCTGTTGTAATTAGACAACGTTTATAATATATAGTTAATTCTAATAATATACCCAATTATGGGTGACGAAACGGGGTCTCTCCGTGAGAAACCCCCTGACCCTCCTGATGAAGACATGTGCCTTGGATTAAGTGACAATAAGGATGCGACCGCGGTAAAAGACATGCTGAGACTCGAGCATTTAATCCAGTATTATATAAAAAAAATCTTTACTTGATTTAACAGCTTCAATAAATACCATATATAAACATCCCTGCCTAAAGCAAAATTTTAGAATGTATGGGCCAAATGATCAAGGCCCATTTATTTGTCCAATCTCCCGTACCACTTCAGATCCTAGAATAGGGCTATCACTTCGACCAATCAAAATAGGTTTATGCTTGTCAAAAAATAATATTCAAAACATTAAAAGGGAGGGAGTCAAAAGCGTCGGCAAAAATGGTATCTCCATTGAATTCTGCTCAGCAGATGAGGCTAACAAACTCCTTAATAACCCAATGCTTGCAAAAGAAAAATTGATTGCATCTATTCCATGTTATAATGTTTCCCGAATGGTTCTCATCCGCGGTGTCCCTGTGGATTGGTCACTGGAAGAACTAGCAGAAGCTATTGAGCTTCTTCCTGGTTGTGGTTGGACTTTTGCTGAAGGGTCATCATCCCCAATATGGGTCCCTACTCAATCTATTGTTCTGACATTTCAAGGTCAGATACTCCCCAAATATGTATATGCATTTTTCACATCCCTTACCGTTGAAACTTATCAACTCCTCACCATCCAGTGCAAACAGTGTTGTCAATTTGGCCATGTAGCAGATCAATGCCGCTCTAAACCACACTGCTTCCGATGTGCCCAAGAGCATACTGGAACAAGCTGTTCTGTTTCTGAAAGTGAAGCCACTTGTCTGTTATGCTCCAAAACCATTTTGCTAATAACAAAAATTTTCCAGAACACCATCGACAGAAATCTATCAAAGTGATGATGTCAGAACAAAATTTATCTTACATAGAAGCTTCAGCCAAAATCCCATCTGCTCGTTTGAACTATCTTCAAAAGTCTCTGAAGTGGCCTCTTCCCGGCTTTCACCTACTTCTACTAGCTCCTTCAACCTTCCCACCATGTCGCAGGCATATAGAAAAACCATTATTAAATCTCCCCATCCCATCCCTAGAATTCCCATGGGATATGACCAACAGGCCCACCAAAGAATAGTTGCAGACTGTCCATCCTCTATTCCTAATCGATATGCATTATACAATCCGCACAACGAAATATCTCCAAAAGAAAATCTTGTTGAATGCCTACTTTCTCTCTTCAATAATTTAATTTTAAAAATGTCAG
Organism: Parnassius orleans; assembly: GCA_029286625.1. Lineage (NCBI taxonomy): Eukaryota > Metazoa > Arthropoda > Insecta > Lepidoptera > Papilionidae > Parnassius > Parnassius orleans. The sequence goes on along the minus strand of JAGSMP010000039.1, from coordinate 1,461,261 downwards.
ACTCTACCGAACAACGTTGCAGAAAAAATAATAAAAATGACTCAATCCAACTCAATCCAAAGACCTCCACCTGATTTTTTAAGGAGCAAACAGACAAGTGGCTTCACTTTCAGAAACAGAACAGCTTGCTCCAGTATGCTCTTGGGCACATCGGAAGCGGTGTGGTTTAGAGCGGCATTGATCTGCTACATGGCCAAATTGACAACACTGTTTGCACTAGATGGTGGGGAGTTGATAAGTTTCAACGGCAAGGGATGTGAAAAATGCATATACATATTTGGGGAGTATCTGACCTTGAAATGTCAGAACAATAGATTGAGTAGGGACCCATATTGGGGATGATAAGCCTTCAGCAAAAGTCCAACCACAACCAGGTGGAAGCTCAATAGCTTCTGCTAGTTCTTCCATTGACCAATCCACAGGGACACCGCGGATGAGACCCATTCGGGAAACATTATAATATGGAATAGATGCAATCAATTCTTCTTTTGTAGAGCAAGCTTCTACAGTTCCACTGTAGAAGCCTGCTCCTTAAAAAATCAGATCTTATCTTCCTAATAAATAAACATTCAGTTTCTGTTGCTTCAATATCAGAAACATGGTTTTACCTGGTTCCAAATTCCGCTTACAAGGCTTTACCTGCCTCCGTGAAGATAGAAATGATGGTTATGGTGGTTAATGCTTACTCATAAAAAAATCGCTACCTTTTTCTCAAATTACACTCCCTCCTCATAGCCAAAACATCATAGCCTAACTGCCTCCCATCATCTTAACAGAGGCTTATATTATCTTAACCAATGGCTAACTGACCATGGCCTCTCTCTCAGCTCCTAAAAGTAAAATAATAACCTTTAGCAGAAAACGTGTCATTCCTACTATTGATATCTCATATAATGGTCAATCTACCCCAGTCATTAACAAAGTAAAATTTTTAGGTATTTACTTGGGTTGTCATATGACTGGTACCGCTCACTTTAATTACATCAGTGACAAATGTGAGAAAGGTGTTAACATTCTTAGATCTCTTTCAGGCGTATGGTGGGGTTTTCACCCCATGTGTCAGATGCCATCATCCGCAGTCACTTCGACTATGGTTCTTTCCTCCTAGAGCCCTGCAAAAAATCGGCCCTTAGTAGGCTTGAAGTTATTCATACAAGATGTTTGCGTGTTATCACAGGCGCAATGAAATCAACTCCTAAAAATGCTTTACAAGTAGAATGTGTTGATCCTAATCTCTCTTTACGAAGACAGTTTCTAGCTGATAGATTTCTTTCAAAAACACTGCAACTAACATCTCACCCCTACATCGTAAACTAGAATCTTTGCTACTATTAGAGTAAACAACTCCTATTGGTCTAATAAAAGCTGGCCCCCAGCCCGGCTAGTATGGGCGGGGGACAAAAATTTTATCCCCCGATTATATCCACTGACAAGAGATAATATTATCTTGTTATGTCAAACGGGGAGAAGTATATCCCCATTTGCGTATGAGTGACATATATCCCGTCCGTAGCATGGAGCCAAATGAAAGATAAAAAATTATGCTTTTTTGACATTTGTAAGGGACAATTTTATCCTAGTTCATTGGACGTGGGTTGAAGTTTAAATTCATACAAAAAATATATTTAAGTCTATCTCCCATTTTATCTACTGTGGATATTATATCCACCGGTGTGCCCATGCTCTAAGGGTGGATAAAACTAAGCTAGGGGATAAACATTTTCTCCTTTCCCCGGGGATAAAATTGTCTCCTGCCCATGCTAGCCCTGCTGTTCTTAAATCTCTAAATAGATTAAAAAATATTGATTATCCTTGTGTAACATCCCTAATTCTACCCTATTTAGAAACCAGTTATGAAGCTCTACTACTGAGTCCTAAAATCACACTGAATTTAAACATTAATAAAAATTCACCAACTGCATACAGAACTTTTTACAGCCTTGTAGCAAAAAGTTGGCCTGATTGGCTATATATTTTTACTGATGCTTCCAAATTGTCTTCGTCTAAATGTATCGGTTCTGCAGTCTGGATTCCCAAATATAAAATTGTCCTTAATTATAGATGGCTTCTGTTTTTACTGGCGAAGCTGTCGCCATATATGACGCTATATCCTATATTCTTTCCCATAAAATCCCTAAGTCAGTTACATTTACTGATTCAAAAAGCTGCCTAATGTCCTTACAGAGCAATATATTTTAAATTAAATCCATCTCCCCATTAATACTGAAAATTAAAGAACTCCTACTAAATTGTGATAAGAGTGGGCTTAAGTGTGGATTCCTAGTCATTGTGGCATAGGAGGAAATGAACAGGCTGACTCCTGGTCCAAGGGAGCTGTAGATACAGGCTGTCCTTCTCTTTTAATAAATTACTCTCAAGATCTAATGTCATTAGCACAAATTGCATTAAAGAATTCTTGGGACAGAGAATGGAGTATCTCCAGACATATTAAAGGTTGTCACTATGGTAAAATCCAACCCCAAATTCCACCAAAACCTTGGTTTTTTAAATTAGCTTTTTGAACAAACAAGTCACATCTACAATCTGCCGTTTAAGGCTCGGGCATGTCTGCACTCATGTATTTCTAGCTAAAATTAGAATCGAAAGATCATTCCCTCTGTGAATGTGGTCTGGATGAAAGTACTCCAGACCACCTTTTCTTCAATTGTCAAAATCACCCAATTTCTTTATATGACATCCTTCCCAAAACAATCCCCCGACCGGTGAATATTAAGTCCCTCTTAACTATCCCTGATTCCATATATGTCAATATGATCTCAAAATATATTCAAATGTATAATATTAAACTATAATTATTGTGTACTAACTTTAGCTTGACCTAATTCTCTATTCCCTGCTCAGACTACTCCCCTCCTATAACTAGATGTTTGTTATGTATTGTGTTGTCCATAACACGTGTATTTAGTTGTGTTTTGTTTTTAGCCACATTGTCACCTAATAACCGTCAACTCCTTTCCCACCAAGAAGCCTCAAGACAAGGTGTGACAAAGACCGGACATTGGCAGAAAAATTGGCTACTCTTTGAAAAATAACTCTATATATATATCCTCGATCAAGAATCAAAATGCAGATGCGATTTCACATTTGAGAACTTGATCATATCCACCACCCCTTCATTGTCGACATACCACAAATTCGAACCAAATCATTTTTGTCAATCATTACATAGCAAAGGAGTGGAATAATTTGCCGTCCGATTACAATGTAGGTGGATTCCCAGCAAGAGTAAACAGACTTTTTTTAAGTTAATCAGTGCACTTTACCATCTTCTGCTGCATCACCATTTCTTACCTTATATGAAGATACCCCACCAGATGGAGTGACGACCTGGTAAGACATGCAGGAAGTCGATGGATGCAGGTGGCTCAGGACCATTCTTTGTGGCATTCTTTGGGGGAGGCCTATGTTCAGCAATGGACGTGTGAAGGGCTGTAATGATGATGATGATGAAGATAATAAAGGTTTATGTTGTTTATTGCAGGGACGGTGTAGAAAGAGCTGTGATATTCTCTCAGTATCCTCAATACAGCTGTGCCACTACTGGCTCAAGTTTGAATGCCATCGCAGATTTTTATAGAAACAGGTAAGTACCGTTCTATAACGCTGATCACATAATCGAAATTTTTTAGTAGTCTGCCAAGTCTATAGGATATGCAGGTTTGCATATCATCAACTCGATAGTTGCTTGTCGAAAAAATCTAGATACCACATCGATAGCTTTTCTATTAATGTTTTCTTAGATTTACGCGAAGACTACACATTAAATGAAACTATTTTTACGGATTATATCGCGTTTAATTTACTATTTTAATTCCCGACATTTCGGGTGCTTTACAGCAACCCATGGTCACGGGGGGGACTGAGATGTTTGACGTCCCGATGTCACAGTTAGCCCAGCTACCTTCAGTTTTTTAATATTAATTTTTGGCTCGATCTACGCAGAATGAGCTTACAGTATCTTGAAGTCTAGCAGTGGTATGCTTGGGTTTGGATTTAATTTTATTAATTATAGGATCCCAAGCAGATGACAGCACCCATCCATCTTCTCTATTGAAATTAGGATGTTTTTTAATTTCAATAGCCTCGCGAATCTTCCTAGGTAGGAATCGGTGTTCTTTTGCGAGGATTTGTGGTCTATCAAATCTAATGTAATGGCAGGGACGATCTTGAACATGTTCACAAACTGCAGACTTCCCGATACGTCGGTGCTTCAAGCGATTGAGACCTACATGTATACAAATGTTAAATCGTTCAAATTGTTTAGTTGAGTCATGTATTGTGACTATTTAATGACGATTAAACTGTTTTGTGTTGTTGTGTAACATAATACATGATTGTAAATTGTTCTTTATTCAAAAAAAAATGTCCCGCTAGGTTTCTTGCTGGTTATTCCCAGGACAGAGGTATTTATCGAATCAGTGGTTACATAAACCAAATAACTGGTTCGATTCCCCGCTAATGAAAAAAATACTTAAATGAAAAGTTAACAAGGTTAGAGTAATGCGTTTTTATTCATCGTGTAGGTATGTTTATTATTCTGATGTATTCAGTTATGTACCTATTCAGATCAGTTCAGTACCAAGTTATTTAAAAAAAAATAGGTATGAAACAGCTTACCGCTCTAAATCCTCCGTGGTCTTATGAGATGCGGCTCAAATTGTGCTCCATTCATTTCGAGGCAAATGTGGGCTCGGTGTTGCGTCTCCTCATGCAGGCGGGGCATCATCGTGTGGTCTTCGACACAGTCCGCACGTAGTTTGTCGAAAACATCCACGATCCTTTGGCGCATTTCGTCAGCACTATCACACTCACGATTAAAAACCCTTTCTTTCACATACCCCCACAGAAAGAAGTCTAACGGGGTCAGATCTGGTGAGCGAGGTGGCCAAGCGTGTGGTCCTAGTCTGCCAATCCAGCGAATAAATAATTCGGTAAGGCGCTCACGGATGAACCTCACGACATGTGGAGGTGCACCATCATGCTGGAACCATGTGCGGCGATATTCATCCAATGATAGGTCGTCTAAAATGTCAACCAACTGTTCATTTATAAAGTTTAGGTATCCCTGTCCGTTAAGTCGCTGTGGCAGAAACACTGGTCCCAGTATGCGATCCTTAAATAAACCTGCCCATACGTTAACCGACCATCGGGTTTTGTGCCCGGTTTGTCGAACAGCGTACGGGTTAACTTCTGAATACACGTGTGTATTTCTTCGGTTCCACAGGCCGTTTCTGGTAAATGTCGACTCGTCCGTCCAGATAACGTGCTCAATGGAACCAGGCACACGTTGTTGTTGGTCTAATAACCAACGGCAGAAAACTCGTCGGCGGTCGTGATCGCCGGGAACTAAAGCTTGCACTTTGTGCACTTTGTATGGCCGCATTCGGTTACGCTTTAACACTTTGTGAACTGAACAGTATGACACACTTGTTCCATCCCGACGTCTTAACAATTTAGCGATACTTCGTGTACCTAGGTTCGGATACCGGCGAACGACATCTAAAATGCGTTCCTCGGAGTGAACAGTCATTTGACTTCCACCTCCTGCCGCTACTGGAGCAATGGGCCGATTTTCCAACACTCGCTGAAATGCTGCTGTTATCAGACGAGAGTCAGCTGGGTGTCGAGCCGTCGGGAATTTCTCTCGGTAAATTCGTAATGCACGCGAAGCATTCCCGCAAGCTTCTCCAAGGCACATTAACATGTTGCCGTATTCACGAGCACTATAAACGTACGCGTTAGGCATTATTAAAACAAAAAAGAAACACAAAACGTAACGACAAGAATAACACGTAATAAGAAGTAGGTAATACCAAGTAATAACAATAAGAATTTAATAAAAAAACAATTGAACTGTCGCTCGCGCATGCGTGTCCAAAAGTCAACACGGAACTGTCTCAAAACTAAAATCAATTATTAATCCCGCCAAAACTGAAGCCTACACTTTGAACATTCCCACAAACCGTCAAATGTTATGACATTGCCAACTTTTATTTTATAAGTTTAGTTTCCATATGATCCCTACGACTATAGTATGTGCCAAATCGATTGAGAAAACGGACAACGACCTTTCGGTCGTTTAACCAGGGTTACAAACCTTCAATATATAGGCACATTTTATATGTAGTACTTTCTTTATTTATAATGATTTTTTATAATGATTGATATAATATATATTTATTAACTATTATTAAAAGTTATGTGAAAGATCGCTGTAGAAGAAAAATCATCTATTGTTATAAAGTACTTTATTCATTTAACAACAAAAACATTAATTTATAATATAAAGATTCGAGTGATAACGACACCGAATAAGTACGTACTTATGCAAAAGATAAAACTTTATTTTAATATTATATAAGAACTTTATTTTTATTCGTGCAATCATCACTCGTATCTTCACTTGATGAACTATCTGTAACATTAATTATAAAGCGATCTGCAGTTTGGTCAATTCTATCATCCATGCCACGCATTTTTGTTCAACCTTAAGGACATGCTGAACACAGTTTTTCCATTTATCTGGCGTGATTTGAGTTAAACCATCTTTAAGTAAATTTTAACATCTTTTAACTTGAAAGTTGTATTTTTCGTGCAACGTACCCTTTCACATCTGCCCACAAGTTCAATGGGGTTAAGCTCACAGTGATAAGGAGGTAACCTTACCACTGTGATGCTTTTTCTTTTGCCATCTCGTCGGTGACGTAACTTCGATAGTTATCTTTAACTGCCTTTATTTTTCCATTAAGTGGGTCTTTGTGTCCGAGGGCACGTATGCGATCTGTTTAGATTCTAGCCATTCCTGCATATTTTGTTTCCGCCAAGACATTGTTGGGTTTTTCTAAACGTCTGGAGTGGTAACTAGCGTTATCCATAACTATGACATCGCCGCTTTGCAGTTTTTCTATTACTTTTCTAAACCAGTCCTCGAAATGGAGAGCGTCCATACTCTCATGGTAGTCACCAGTAGATGATGATTCAAATACCCAATCACATCCTCCAAAAGCCATTTTCATTGCCAACGTGTACAACTATTAATCGCTTTCCTTTACCGAAGAACTTTCGCGCCAGTAGAGTAGCCTTCAACCGTGATTGACGAGAAGATTCAATTGTGGTGTCTTCCCATACCTTTCCCATAGTATGACCTGCGTTAATCCATGTTTCGTCAAGGTAAAAAATGTTACGTCCCTCGTTTCTTAATATTTGTATTTCTCTCAAATATCTGGTACGCCACAGAACTATCTCTGGGCGATCTATTAGACCACTTTTTCTGTTTCTCTTTATATATTTGAATTTTAAATGGCGCAACACACGTCGCAGGAAGTTTTGCTCAAGTTTGGCAACTGGTCATCTTGATTTATACTGAGCAAAATTTTGTCTAAAGTCGGTAATTCTCCAAGAAAGAACTGATGCACTTTCGCTCTTATAGCCGATTTATCAAAATCGTCCAACTTGTCAATTACAGACTTTTTTCTTTTATTAATTATTCCCTTTTCTGGTATTTTATGGGAATCTCTATACACGCTTAATACGCGATATATAGTGCTCTTGCTGACTCTGAGATCTCCGAAACCTTTTCTACCATATTAACGTTTGAAGGATACACGTCTTCGGGCCAGGTGTTTTGACATATTTGTATAAACTAACATATGTGTTAATACGCTTCAGCGTTATCGGCTTGACCAAGCGTGGTGATTAATGCTCATGCCTTCTCTGTATGAGAAGAGGCCTTTGCCCAGCAGTGGGGCAGTATTATGCTGGTATTAGGTATTATTTACTCGTCCTTGTCAGTTCATCAGACTTTTAGAGTTCGATGGCTGAAAGCGTCGTCTGTCAAGCCGACTAATGGAGTCTCGTCCGTTTTGACGACAGATTTCGACCAATAATTCAATGAACTATACCTATATTGCTCTAACTTGCACAAAGTGTAGTGTAGAAATCAAGGATGGCCTATCGTCACGCTTGTGTTCTTAAAATTCAGCATCGGCGGATATTACGAGAATTTAACTGCTGTTTGTAGACATGTGGCCGGTCGATGAAAAGGGAGATCTCCCGCCGAGCAAGGTGTTCTGCCCGGGAACGGCCAACGGCTCCGAGTGGTAGTTAGAGCTATTCTATATATACTGTTTTGCTTCGGAACTTTGATAGCGATTTAGGCTTCGATGTATTTTGCCAGGCGCGACGACAGCGCCGCCACATCACCCCCTGCTCAGAACGGAGGTCGATAGTGCAGTCTAGATGTCAACGAATGTGCAGTGCCAGGAATTGCCTTGTAGTCTGCGTGAGTCGAGAAGAAGGCAAGTAATCTGCAAGAGTGCCGTGAAGCAGAGGCGAGCAGTAAGGCTTAGAGCCGTGCCGAACACTGTAGCGCAGATAGTAGCTTGAAGGAACAGGAATCATTATTATTCCAATGTTGCGATGAACCTTTGTAAAGCTAGATGGCTTGAAGAATGGGAAGACTGCAGACAATATCTGCTCGGGAGCGAATGAATGGGGTACTTGAGACGATGATGAAGTTGTTGTTTCGAAGGTTGTTGGTTGCATGTTCATATCACGTCGGTTGGTCACCACTGTGGCGTGTGGAAGGAAAAGGAGATCTCCCGCCGGGCAAGGTGTTCTGCCCGGGGAGCGGCCAACGCTCCTAGTGGTAGTTCGGAGCTATTCTATATATACTGCTTTTACTTCGGAACTTTGATAGCGCGATTTAGGCTTCGATGTATTTTCGCAGCTGGCGCGACGACAGCGCCGCCACACATGTAACATAGAAGTGGGATTTATTTCTGAGTGATTGTAACTCTCAGCAATTAAGAAACAATTTGATTTTAATTATCGTATAGTTTTTGAGGTTATGATAGCTGTCAGACCTTACCTGACAGCTGTCCTTATAATCTGACCTGACCATATAACCTATAAAACTTATTTACTTAATAGTATTTTCCCTGGCCTTTAAATGAAAAGATGACAAGTTATTATGTTATTATTTAATTGTTTTATACAACAATAGTTGTAGGTAGACGCGACCTGTAAAACGAATGAAGTGACAGGTCAATCAATGTATGGAAAGTGGGCATGATACTTTACTGTAACATTCTATGTCCAAAAAATTGTAAGATTGTAACATTTATTTGCTATAAAATTAAAAGTTTAATTTATAAGTCATATATTTTATTCCGCACTTGTGTTTGAAAATTATCATATTAAATATATCATTTGCCGTGAAATATTTTTAATTATATCATTTTATTTGAAGGTTTCTCTTCTACCGCGTGTGAGCTGCACACGTTTTATTTTTAATTCAGTGTCAGCATCATCATCAGAATACATCAGTTTTTTTTAAATTCTTCTTTCCAGACAAATCCCACAGAACATCAGATTCAGCATGATAGAGAGGTGGGCTTCCCACCCACTGCTGGCTAAAGTATTTGCTGAAAGGATCAAGGAGAAGCTGGAGCGGTTTGACAGAAGTATAAGGGACGATGTGCTCATAATGTTTACGGCTCACAGCCTGCCTTTGAAGGTGAGACATTCTTTTGAACATTAGACATTTATGCAATAGAGTAAGTTAAAATGTTTTGATGGACCAACAGACAGAAATATTTTTATTCCCCCAAAAAATTGATAGCTGTTAGACATTCAATAGTTAAAATCAATTGCAATTATGATCGACAGGTAATTAATCTAAAAATAATTATTTTACTTTACTTTTATTGACTTTCCGTTTTAATTCACCCAATACTTTGATTTGAAAAGAGGTACGTCAAAACTATTAAAATTACTTGCAAGTTTTATTGTAATTGCCGCCTCTAATTCTTATGTCGCTTGCAAACAAATCTTAGTAGGTAAATTTGGGGAATTCCATATGTTGGCGCTGACGCGAGGTGACACACAGTCGGCCGGGCGGCGGCAGCGCGTGGTACGAAGGGGCGCGACGGGGAATGCTCGCCAGTATTACTGTGCGCGCACGCTATTGGTTCCTCATTCTTCCGCGCTTTGAAAAGCGATGTTTCCCAATGTACAGTCGCACACACAGCTTTCTTTGCACGACGCGCGACGATGGTTTTAAAAGGAAGGAAAGAAAATTATTTATATCTATTGTTTTATGACTGAACTAGTGAATGAAAAGGTAAATAGAAGGTGAATGGGGAAAATTGTGCAGTAAAGTTAAATGTATTGAGGAAGAATACCCAAAAAAATTACCATGTGGTCAACCTGATGACGGAAACATTTATCATTCGCATTGATGATGATGATTCTGATGAGTGATGATGAAGTAGCATCCAGTAACACCAATACACCATCGACATTTGGCTTCCATGTTCCATGTTCCAACGGTATAATGGACGGCGTGTCACCCTTAGCTTAAGTTTTCTTGTTACAAACTACTTTATTTTACGATAGAAATAAAAAATAATGCTCAAGCAAACATTATCCATTTTGAATTTCAACCTCTTCCAAAGTTCTAAGTAGCTAGTAAAGTACCTATTATGATTCTACAATAAAACCATTAATTACTATTATAATATTATAAAACAACAGCCTAGTACCATGTAGTACTTTAGAACGCGACTGTACCCATGCGCAGACACACCCCCTCCACTATCGCTCAGCTAGATAAAAGAGTTTGGCTTCGACGCGGATATTGACCCTAGTCAGCTGATTTTATGGTTTATTTATTTTAAATTCCATTGCTGGTTTAATGTTTAAGTATTTTCATGTTTTATTTTAATGAAATTAACGTTTTATTTAACACGATGATTTATACTAACACGATGGAGCGTGAATAAAGCTAATAAAACGTTGTGAAAAGATGTTTTTTTTTTCATCAGGATCGATTTTATATTTCACCCATCATCTAAGATATAGTTAGTACTGTCGTCTGTCTTCGTTTTCGGGAGCGTTTCAAAAATACCCTGTATACAAATTCAAGAAATATTTTTTTTCAATGTTTAATTATAATTTATTATAATATATGTGCCATTTTGTTCGATAACTTGTTGCCATCTTGTAGGTAGTGACATAATCCCGTTGCTGTAGAAGTCTTAATAGAAAATGCGACAAGTGGTTTTGACATGCCAACCAAAGAGATTTTTCTTCAATTTTATACAAACAAGATATGAAGGAACTTTTCCTACCTATTATAACGACTGCATTGACTGTATGTTCCAGTATGGTCAAAAATTTTGACAGTCAATATTTTTGCCTGCGAGAGAATGAGATAGATATTAAATTAGTCGTGTTTAGGCCATCTAGCGTCTATTTTACATTCCACCTTGAGAGTCAATCAATTTTTGTTCGATAAAATAAATTTACCTATAGAATAAAGTAGATGGCGCTATTAAAAAGCAATTTTACTCGAAAGAAAATATTCTTTTGGTTTATTAGACTAAAATTTAGGCTCTATGTCTAAAGAATCATGTCCATTCTTGACCTGAAAATTTTCTAACGCGTCTAGTGATGTAAAATATCTTAAAAATTGCATTTTTTTTGCTTATTTCGTATCGCATAATTGAATTTTCAAATAAAGCCAGGAAAAAAGTAATCTTACTATTTTTATCATTCTCAATAGACTTTGGAAGACGGAACGTGTTTTAGAATGGCACAAAGGCCCAGAAGCCATGCCTTAAATATATAAAAATAATTAACATGATGAAAAAAATGAATGAATGACAGACATATTGTACTATGCGATTTTGGATTTTCTGATACCCTTACAACTTTTGCATTTTCCACGGTCTTCGATACCTTCGCCTTACGATTATTTTGACCTGGGTTATACGGATACCGATTTAGCGTTTTTTGATTGAGATCTAAGACGTTATTGCTCTTGTTGGAAAGCGTTATGGAGCCTTCTACGAGATTGCTTTGTATAAACTAACATATGTGTTAATACGCTTCAGCGTTATCGGCTTGACCAAGCGTGGTGATTAATGCTCATGCCTTCTCTGTATGAGAAGAGGCCTTTGCCCAGCAGTGGGGCAGTATTATGCTGGTATTAGGTAATATTTACTCGTCCTTGTCAGTTCATCAGACTTTTAGAGTTCGATGGCTGAAAGCGTCGTCTGTCAAGCCGACTAATGGATTCTCGTCCGTTTTGACGACAGATTTCGACCGATAATTCAATGAACTATACCTATATTGCTCTAACTTGCACAAATTGTAGTGTAGAAATCAAGAATGGCCTATCATCACGCTTGTATTCTTTAAAATTCAGCATCGGCGGGATATTACGAGAATATAACTGCTGTTTTTAGACATGTAAAATTGAAGAGGGATTTATTTCTGAGTGATTGTAACTCTCTCAGCAATTAAGAAACAATTTGATTTTAATTATCGTATAGTTTTTGAGGTTATGATAGCTGTCAGACCTTACCTGACAGCTGTCCTTATAATCTGACCTGACCATATAACCTAAAAAACTTATTTACTTAATAGCATTTTTCCCCTGGCCTCTAAATGAAAAGATGACAAGTTATTATGTTATTGAAGGTAGACGCGACCTGTAAAACGAATGAAGTGAGGTCAATCAATGTATGGAAAGTGGGCATGATACTTTACTGTAACATTCTATGTCAAAAAAAATAGTAAGATTGTAACATTTATTTGCTATAAAATTAAAAGCTTAATTTATAAGTCATATATTTTGTTCCGCACTTGTGTTTGAAAATTATCATATTAAATATATCTTTTGCTGTGAAATATTTTTAATTATATCATTTTATTTGAAGGTTTCTCTTCTACCGCGTGTGAGCTGCACACGTTTTATTTTTAATTCAGTGTCAGAATACAACAGTTTTTTTTTAATTCTTCTTTCCAGACAAATCCCACAGAACATCAGGTTCAGCATGATAGAGAGGTGGGCTTCCCACCCACTGCTGGCTAAAGTATTTGCTGAAAGGATCAAGGAGATTCTGGAAGGATTTTGACTGACGATGAAAGTATAAAGAAGCGATGGAAGGAGTATTTTGAAATTGATGAATGAGGAGAATGAATGGAATGGTATGCTTGAAAACCCACCAGTGAATATGGGCTTAGTGAGAGAAATTAGTGTGGAAGAAGTAAAATGGCTGTTAGGAATATGAAGAATGGGAAGGCGGTCGGCCCAGATGGAATACCAGTAGAAGTGTGGAAGTTGCTGAGGCGGATGGATGGAGTGGTTGAGTTTATTTTTCGGTAAATTGTTGCAGGAAGAACAAATACCTGAGGAATGGTGCAGCAGTATACTGGTCCCCATTTTAAAAACAAAGGAGACGTCCAAAACTGCAGCAGTTACCGGGAATAAAACTCATGTCACATCTGATGAAAGTCTGGGAAAGAATAATAGAGAGAAGAATGAGAGAAGAGTGTGAGATAACACAAAACCAGTTCGGATTCATGCCCGGTCGAGGTACGACAGATACCATTTTCGCATTACGCCAATTGTGCGAAAGTACAAGCGCGTGCATAAAGATCTGCACATGGTTTTTGTCGACCTTGAAAGGCGTATGATCGGGTTCCCGTGAGGTTTTGTGGTGGGCGTTAAAGATGAAAGGTATGCCTGGGAAGTATGTGAGGTTGGTCCGTGCTATGTACAGAGCATCCCGTACATATGTACGATCTGCCGCGGAACTACGGGCAGTATCGATGTGGCGGTAGGGCTGCACCAAGGGTCGGCATTGAGCCCTTACCTCTTCCTACTGATTATGGACGCTTTGACGTCGGACCTGCAGGATGAGGCACCCTGGTGCATGCTCTTTGCCGATGACATCGTGCTTGTCGGGGAAGAAGGCATCGAGGTACAGAGCAGACTGACGGGTGGCAACGGAGGCTGGAAAGTGTTGGCTTGAAGATCAGCAGATCCAAAACCGAATATCTGTGCTGTGATTTCGGCGGCCTTCCAGTCCTGTACCCATGTCGTTGGATGGCGCTATACTGCCTATCTGCTCAGATGTCAAGTACCTCGGTTCCCTCATTCAAGGCGACGGCGGAATAGATAGAGCTGTGCAGCATAGGATTAACGCAGGGTGGATGAAATGGCGACAGGTCACAGCCACAACGTGCGACCCCCGAATGCCAATAAGGCTGAAGGGAAAATTTCATCGATCATCCGACCTGTCGTCATGTATGGAAGTGAATGCTGGGCCGTCAAGAAGAAGGATGAAAATAGACTGCATGCGAATGAAATGAGAATGTTACGATGGATGTGTGGTGTGACAAGGATGGATAAGATAAGGAATGAGTATATAAGAGGAAGCCTGAAAGTAGCGCCAGTGGTAGAAAAGGTGAGAGAAGCAGATTGGCATGGTTTGGGCATGTGATGCGGAGGAATGAAAGTCATGTCACAAAACGAGTGTTGAATATGAATGTGGAGGGACACACGGGCAGAGGAAGGCCGAATAAAGATGGATCGATTGTGTGAAGAGTGATATGAGAATGAAAGGAGTAAGTATGGAAATGACGGCTGATAGAGAGGAATGGAACAAAAGATTTACTGCGCCGACCCCAGATAATGGGAAATGGTTTGAGAATGATGATATACTTCAGGAGTGATCTCATATAAATTTGAAAAAGAAACCTTCCTTACGGATGGATAAATAGGGGATAAATATTAATTATTATTAGTGTTCATATGTGGTAGAGCTGTGCTGCAGCTATATTATGGACCACACTCACATAATACCAGCGTAAAATAGCGGCTTTATGCTGCTGTGTTTCGTATGGTGAGTGTAGAGAATCGGAGACCCTTTTTATTGGAAATGAGACTTCATCTTAGTCCTCAGGGGTGACAACGCATCAATAAACATTTTGACTTTTAATCGAAGATAGATGTAGGTGTCTATGGGTCACAGTATCCACTTAGGCTCAGGTAGACTATATTTGTCCACCTTGTTCTAAAAATAATACTGTCTTAGCACGAACTAAAGAAGCTAATAAGTTGAAATTCTTTTACTTTTGAAGTTGATTTGTACTTTGTGTTAAAATGATATTTATTAATTTATTTAAAAAAAAAATTTTTGGTTGGTTTTAGTAAGTACCAAATATAATAAAAATTGAAGCTGGTTTAAATATAGTTTAAAATTTTATAATTTTCAGGCATATGCGAAGCAAGGAAGAAAACACCTCATCTTAGTTCCGATAGCTTTTGTGAATGAACACATAGAAACATTGCACGAGTTGGACATTGAATATTGTGAGGAACTCGCCCATGAGGTAATATTATATACCATACATCGATCACTAAAAAAAACTAGATACACAATCAGTAACAAAAAATGTCCTTACCGAATGAGCGTCCACTCGAACATTTGGGTGCCCTTTTAATTTGTACGTAGCTTTGTGAATACAACTTTAGCCAATGCATTTAAGGTTGAATTTACGTTAATGTATATTTATTCCAACTAGAATTACATGAAAACAATTGGCGACAGTTTTTAGAGAACTTTTGCATGGGATTGTGTATCCTAGTCTTTTATTAGTGATCGATGATACCATACCATATTTAGACTATGTGGTAGGACAAATTTCCTGCCTAGTAGTCCGTCTAGGTAGGTTCCACTGCTGTGTTTCGATCTGAAGGGTATAGAGAGCCAGTGTAATTACAGGCTGAGGCATTCCATCTTAGTCTTCAAAGGTGACAGTGTATCTGCAGCCTTTTTTGTTTAAAGTTGACTGTAAGTGTTAATGGATTGTAATGGCCACTTATCATCAGGCAGACTGTAAGTTCATTTGTCTTTACCGTCTTTCTTTAACAAAATCATACATTATATAGGTATGGGAGTAAGTGGGATTTGTGTTTATTTAATTCTATAGCAAGAATTAAATAAACACTAAATAAATTAAAAAAAGGAATAAAAGAAACTAAGATTATATTTATTTAATGAGGGTTTTGTTTAAGTGTGTGTGTGTGTGTGTGTGTGTGTTTGCGTGTGTATGTGTACGTTATTATGTGTAATTTATTTTTCGAGAGCGAGGGAGCCATTCTGTGACTATCTTTTTGAAATCATTAGAGTTCAGTGAAAAAATTTTTGGTTTTATGTTGTATAAATAACCAACCTCTTTTAAATTGGTGACTAGCAAAATTTGTCTTGACTAGACTTAATTCAAAATAATTCAAAAGCTTTTCCTCGTCTATTACTACTTTTGCAGGTGTAGAAAGTTGTTTTATGTTTTGTTAACAACAAATTTAAAATGTATAATATTCTAACAGTTCAGTTTCTACCGACTCCAAAAAAGAGGAGGTACTCAATTCGACTGTATGCTTTTTATGTGTGTTACCTCATAACTTGTTTCTAGGTGAACCGATTTCGATGATTCTTTTTTTATTTTATTTGAAAGCTGGTGCTTGTCATGTGGTCCCATATAAATTTGATCAAGGTCTGACCAATCGTTTTTGAGTTATTCTTAATAATTTATATTGAAGTCGGTTGTCCAATTTTTTTAATTTTTAATTATATAAATAAAATTCTAAAGATACACTGATTTACTGATTGTATAGTGGTGGTGTAAGAATATCCACTACCCCATATCGTCTTGTAGGTGTGGTACGCAGCATCTTCCTTAAAACAATCCAAGATTATAAAAATCAGCGGATGTCAACCAGCCTGTCACGAGTCATAACTATGGCAAATTCCCTCTATACCTTATAAATCTATGGATGTATGGTACATCATACTAAATGGGCCATATTTTTTTTCACTAGTGCTTCTTGGTCTAGACGGGGTTTGAACCAGAACAAATTCAGTACCAACCTAGAAACAAAGAATACCCTGTTTGTTTTGTTAAATTACGGGTAAAATACTTTTCATTCCAGGCAGGCATAGTTCAGATAGAGCGGGCTTCAGCACCAAACGACCATCCCATATTCATAGCTGCGTTAGCCGATGTGGTGGCCAGCCATCTTAGCGTCGGACCGGCGGTTTCAAAGCAGTTCTTGTCCAGGTGGGTAAAGTTCAAGGTCAATTCAGAAAGGCTCTTATTGAGATTTGTAGGTTAGTTTAGTAGTATTTTATACACACTCTAAATTGTTAGCCTAGTGGTCGTAAGTTCTACTGCTGGTCATGTGGTACTGGGTTCAAATTCCTACCGGGTCAATAATCTTACCTCATAAAACAGCAGACTAATGATGTGTTTCGTATGGTGAGTGTAAAGAGCCGGAGACTCTTTTTAATCGGGGATAAATGTAGATGTCTGTGAGCCACTGGCCGCCGTGATTGAAATTCGGTATGGAGGACATTACATTAGTATAGTCGAGTCATGGTAGCTCAGAGACAAAGCACTCGCCGTAAATTTCACATTGCGCGAACAACCCAGAATCGAACCCCGCCGTCACCAATAATTTTTTAAATGCAGATTTACCACATGCTCGGCGGTGAAGGAAAACATCTTGAGGAATATATTTATTCCTCACGTACTGGAGTAATTACTCCGTAATACTCTCAGAGATGAATGGAAGCCTGTACGTATTCATTTTGTCTAATGTGTAACATTAAAAATATTTGTCACCTCTTTCAGATGTCCGCATTGCGTCAGCGAAAGGTGCAAAACGTCAAAGGAGTTCTTCAGGAAACTCTGCCACACCGTAGACACACACTCGAAACCCGAGAAGACGGCGGTTAGGGCATGAAATTATATCTAAATACAACCTAGCACAAAGTACTCACTATGTAACTAGTTAGGTTAGATCCATAGACAAATTTATGAATGTTTTCTTACACAAGACAAGTGACACATGACAAAAGTTTGTATGTGGTAGAGCAACGCTGCAACTATATAGTTATAGCACGAACAGACTTGACCGAGGTAGGACCACGCTCTCACAGAATACCAGCGTAAAATAGCAGATTGATGCTGCTGTGTTTCGTATGGTCAGTGTAGAGAACCGGAGACCCTGTTTACTGGAAATGAGGCATTCCATCTTAGTCCTCAGGGGTGACAACGCATCTGCATTTTGATTCTTAATCGGGAATTGTGTGCTTTGCACTGAGATTGCTGTACAATATGGGGAATATTAACACAAACAAGCGTTAAAGGATGGACTTAAGGCTAATGATGTCATCTTTCTATATATTCTCTCCTACTTTTATCATGGCCAGAAACTTTTACCAAAACACCTGTGGTCCCATATCAATTTGATCAAGGTCTGACCAGTAGTTTTTGAGTTATCCTTAATAATTTATATTGAAGTCGGTGGTACAAATTTTTTATTTTACCACTTGTTTACTTTAACATCATTTTACCAAAATACCATAAGGTGATAAGACATTTTAAAGTGAAATTAATAAAACTAAAATAAAAAGGAAGAAAAATTTTATTTTTAATATATCCCATATCACACATAATTTTCGAGATATTGGGTTTAAATTTAATAATGTGGTTTTTCGATAGTTGAACTAACATATAGATCTGCAAGTTTTTGTGTAAGTTCTTTGCAGACGAAGTTAATTATGCCTGAGAAAAATTTACGAAATCATAATCGGCCAAATGAAGCTCCCACTTTGAATTACGAGTCTTTCTATAGTTAGCATTTAGTCAGTATTTATTTGTTGTAGTTACAGTATTTATTATAAGTGGCAAGGGACTCAGCATTTAACTCTAAGCTTGAAAAAGACAGTGTTTATATTATATGGTGTTTCTTTTTTTTAAATAAAATTTGTTACGGATCCAAGTGTTTTATTTACAATTCAACATTGTCAGCTTTATCATGACAACTTGTGCTGCCATCTGTAGTCGGCCTAAGAGAACCAACGCCATTTGATTCCGTGGGTGTCGTAAGAGGCGACTTGGAGGCGACTGGAGGCGACTATGGAATTGTCAGAAAAATATTATGGCTTCAACAGACGGCGGTAAAACTTTGTCGTTTACGCCAGACGTTAAACACTAGCTTGCTACATATTTATTTATCTATGTTAAACACCCAGACCCATAGATTACTGTATATATACTAGAGACCCAGACCGGTCACAGAGTACTTTAATAAAGGTGCTCACGTCTAGCCTGCCTATAACGGAGAGACCCATGTTCAGTAGTGATTTTTACCAATAAAACATTGTAGTTAATGTGTGTTAACCGCGTAGAAAGTTTGCCGTGACGTCATGACGTCGCGTGTCGATGGTTATGTAGGGTACATGTTGATATCACAATAAACAGTTGCATACACACACACCCATATAAACTTATATGTGGTGACCCGACGTGATGTGACCACGCAACCTTCTGATCTGAGTCAGACCCATATAAACTTATAGTTAGTACGGTTGACAAAAAGACATGTAACTAAAATAGTGGTTGCAAATGCAAAAATCAAAAGAAAAATATTAACAAAAAACGTTGGAGTTGTTACTAAGAGTTATTATAGGCGAACCTTTTGTTTTTCTTTCCCGATAAACGTTAGAATTTTTAAAATAATAACACGTTCGCCACCGGAATAAGCTTTCCTTAATCCATTTTGATAAAAAAATAACACTAACATATAACAAACGAAAAGTTGAAAAGAAAACAATGAATAATTTCGGAGCCAGAGCAATAAATTCAAAGACGTTGCACACGTAAGCGCACGACTACTTTGTTAACGGTACTAACTAGGCGGGCGCGGGACGCGGTCGGCGGAGGCAAGAGGGGTAGTCATCGGCAAACTATCTGCGCGCGGCTAATACTACGCACGTAAGTATATTAAGAGCCCATATACCTACTAGGCACTGGGCTGATGGTCTCACCTTTTTGAGAAGGTTTTGAAACAGTGTAGAGGCTGCACCAAGGCGTGCTTCGGACTTCACATCCTCAAAATATTTTTTTAAATTTCTTAGACATGCAGAATTCACGATCTTTTACCGTCAATCACGTGGTAAATCAGCACTTAAAATGATTATTTACAATTTCAATGTGCTTGTAGGGATAGAACGAATTGCGTAGGTACTATGAAATTTAAGGCAACACTGATCATGAGTTCCTGGGTCGCGGCCATAATCAGTTATTGGATTTTTCTGTCAAAAAATTCTCAGCAGCAACTAGGGATGGGCAAGTGAAAAAGTTATACCGATATAATTATATAGTATCGATATTTTTAAACAGTATCTATATATATCGCGTGATAAATATCGATATATCGTCATGTTTTGCATGATGTACTAGGGATAAGTCCCAAAATTTTATTTTAAATATATCCCATATCACACATAATTTTCGAGATGTTAGGTTTAAATTTAAGTGGTTTTCGATAGTTGAACTGACATATAGATCTGCAAGTTTTTTGTAAGTTCTTTGCGGACAAGTTAATTATGCCTGAGAAAATTTACGAAAACATAATCGGCCAAACAAAGCTCCACTTTGAATTACGAGTCTTTCTATAGTTAGCATTTAGTCAGTATTTACACTCACCGGCACGGAAACTTGTACTCGTGAATTTGCTGATTATTTGCACTGAAACGTTTTTTAACAGTAAATTAAGGGTAGATGCATTCAATAAGTGTCTCTAATGGTTTTAGAACGTAGAAATTTAATGTTTACTTCACCGAAATTTTCTTTTCAAGATAACATGTTTTCACTAAAATTAACATCTTTCCATTGTCACTTTAAAACACTACAAAGTTAAAATTAAGTCTGTTTCTTTATTGTCTATCAGTTTTAATATCGGTGTTTCCTCCTCTAGCCCTGATAACCGCTTGCATTCGATTTTTCGATTCGATTCGATCGCTTTGAATGATGTTTCTGACATCAACTTGCGGTATGCTGTCCCAAGCGGCCAGCGCTGCATTTCGGAGCTCATTTAGAGTTTGTGGCGGTTTGGAGCTGGACTTTATCTTTCTTTGAGCATACCCCATACATGCTCAATGGATTTAAGTCCGGGCTACGAGCGGGCCACTGTAATTTTGTATTCAACCTCTTCCAGATATTCCTCTACACAATGTGCGACGTGCGGGCGTGCATTATCGTGCATGAGGAGGAATTGGTCGTGTCCAATGAATCCCGAATAAGGCATTACGTGCTCCTGAAGAACTTCCTCGATGTATCGAGTAGCTGTAAGCCGATTATCGACGATGACCAACTCTGTACGTGCGTCGGAACTTACACCTCCCATACCATTATTGAGCCTCCATGAAACTCACAGTTTGGGTGGTGGTAATGGGTGAAACCTCTCTCTCTTTTCTCCACACTCGTTCTCGACCGTCTGGAGCACGTAAAGCTATTCGACACTCATCTGTGAACAACACTCTAGCCCATTGCTCGTGGGTCCAATTGACATGTTCTCTTGCGAACTGAAGTCAGGCTACTCGGTGCTGTCTGAGAAGTTCTGGACCTCGTGCTGGTCTACGAGCTTTAAATTCACTTCCTCCATTCGTCTTCTCACCGTACGCTCACTAACATTAACGCCTCTTGCGATTTGGAGCCGCTGGCGTATCTCAACAGTGGTCAGGTAGCGGATTCTCAAAATCTCCATAACAATAAAACGATCGTCCCGGCCGATGTGCACCTTACGCCCCACTGCCTGGCCTGCGGGTGTAGCGGCCTGTCTCCTGGTATCGTTTCAGTGAATACTGCATTGAGGACCGTGGTACGTTAAGCTATTAGCAACTTCGCTGTGTCAGCCCTTGGTCAATTAATGCTACTGCTTGTGCAACTTGTGCTGGTGTGCTTTTATTGGCTTTAAAGCACCTTTAGTTATTGAATTAAGACACAAGATCACAATAATTGAATAACCTTACAGTAAACTTTTCACAACACACAAATTTAAAATGTGAACTTAGTCGCTCAAATGACCCGATTCAACTAAAATTAAAGAATTCGTCATGGTGCATAAACATTATAAATTACCCTCTTGAACTTGAGGGTAAACATTTTTTGACATACTTGCATAACAAACATTCATCAGAAACACTTAAAGCTTTTGCTATCGCGAGATAACCCTTGGCCAAGATTCCGTGCCGCTGAGTGTATTTGTTGTAGTTACAGTATTTATTATAAGTGGCAAGGGACTCAGCATTTAACTCTAAGCTTGAAAAAGACAGTTTTTATATTATATGGTGTTTCTTTTTTTTTAATAAAATTTGTTACGGATCCAAGTGTTTTATTTACAATTCAACATTGTCAGCTTTATCATGACAACTTGTGCTGCCATCTGTAGTCAGCCTAAGAGAACCAACGCCATTTGATTCCGTGGGTGTCGTAAGAGGCGACTTGGAGGCGACTGGAGGCGACTATGGGAATTGTCAGAAAAATATTATGGCTTCCAACAGACGGCGGTAAAACTTTGTCGTTTACGCCAGACGTTAAACACCCAGACCGATCACAGAGTACATTATAAATACCACAGAGTACTTTTATAAAGGTGCTCACGTCTAGCCTGCCTATAACGGAGAGACCCATGTTCAGTAGTGAATTTTTACTAATAAAACATTGAAGTTAATGTGTGTTAACCGCGCAGAAAGTTTGCCGTGACGTCATGACGTCACGTGTCGATGGTTATGTAGGGTACATGGTGATATCACAATAAACAGTTGCGCTTATGACCCAATAGAGAACAGTCGTTTCATTCCGCCTCCGCACGCAAACATACGCACACACACACACACACACCCATATAAACTTATATGTGGTGACCCCGACGTGATGTGACCACGCAACCTTCTGATCTGGAGTCAGACCCATATAAACTTATAGTTAGTACGGTTGATAAAAAGACATGTAACTAAAATAGTGGTTGCAAATGCAAAAAATCAATAAAAGGAAAAATATTAATAAAAAAACGTTGGAGTTGTTACTAAGAGTTATTATAGGCGAACCTTTTTGTTTTTCCTTCCCGAAAAACGTTAAAACCTTTAAAACAATAACACGTTCGCCACCGGAATAAGCTTTCCCTTAATCCATTTTGATAAAAAAATAACACTAACATATAACAAACGAAAAGTTGAAAAAAGAAAACAATGAATAATGTCGGAGCCAGAGCAATAAATTCAAAGACGTTGCACACGTGAGCGCACGACTACTTTGTTAACGGTACTAATTACGCGGGCGCGGGACGCGGTCGGCGCAGGCAAGAGTGGTAGTCATCGGCAAACTATCTGCGCGCGGTTAATATTACGTACGTAAGTATATTAAGAGCCCATATACCGACTAGGCACTGGCCTGATGGTCTCACCTTTTTGAGGAGGTTTTGAAACAGTGTAGAGGCTGCACCAAGGCGTGCTTCGGACTTCACATCCTCAAAATATTTTTTTAAATTTCATAGACATGCAGGATTCACGAACTTTTACCGTCAATCACGTGGTAAATCAGCACTTAAAATGATTATTTACAATTTCAATGTGCTTGTAGGGATAGAACGAATTGCGTAGGTACTATGAAATTTAAGGCAACGCTGATCATGAGTTCCTGGGTCGCGGCCATAATCAGTTATTGGATTTTTCTGTCAAAAAATTCTCAGCAGCAACTAGGGATGGGCAAGTGAAAAAGTTATACCGATATAATTATATAGTATCGATATTTTTAAACAGTATCTATATATATCGCGTGATAAATATCGATATATCGTCATGTTTTGCATGATGTACTAGGGATAAGTCCCAAAATTTTGTTACTGACAGTTGGACGGCGAAAAAAAAACCGATAACAGCCCATGAATGCTTTTGTAGCAGCTTTTGTTGCTTAATGTTTTGTCGATTAATACAACATTTTAAAATACGTCGAAATTGATTCGAATTCGATACTCTAAAATAAATATCGATATATCGCGATAAAAAATGTCGACGATATATATATATATCGACATATTTATGAGAAAATATCGATATATCGATATTTTTTACCCAGCAGCAACTCTGAGTCAGGCAGTTGGCGGTTTTTCACTGCCGCGCCGCGCCTCTGAAAGCATGTTAAGCCATTGGTCCTGCGTCTGATCTCTCTCCGGTCGTGTCGGATTACCGTCCTATCGGACTATGAAAGTGAGGGAATAGAGAGTACACGTGTGCTTGCACATACACTCGTGGAATATAATCCTGTCCTGCGCAGATGGCTAGTCCCCGTTGAGATTGGCTGCCGTGACCAAAATTCGGTCTGGAGGACATTATTATTATTATTACTAATTTATATTATGTTGTCTTGTAGACTTTTGGTAGTGGTAATAAGAATATATAACTTCTATATAATTAAATTTAGGGCACCAGTGAAGGACCATGTCTCAGATCCATATATCATCACTGGCACTAGACCGGCCATGTAACTCGACAAACGACCACTGATAGGGAAGAAGGGTTCTCGAGTGGTAGCCTCGTCCTGGTAAGTGAAATATAGGCTGCTCCCTCCCCCACTTCATGGTGAAACATACCCGAAATTGATGGATGCAAGTGGCTCAGGAACCTGCATGTGACTTTCTTAAGGGGAGGCCCATGTTCAGCAGTAATGGGCTGTAATGATGATCATGTCCTGGAATAACACATTACTTACTTTTTACCACGAGTCAAACAAAAGGTACGGGAAAATTACCATGAAGCCGTATCTACTTCAGCACGGACAGGCGCTAGTTGATTATAAATTCATACATCCATTCATCCTCCATCCATAGATTGTCTGATAACTGATCATGAACTGATATAACTGCCATAGTTGCCACGCATAGCAGGCACGGAATATGATTCTTGCCATCTCCTGTTTCAGTATCTCTATTTCGACTCTTACGACACCCATGGGATTATATGATGTATTGGATTTTCTTACGTCGCCACTAAACGGCGATAATCTCTATATATATATAAATCAATTGCTCTCCGTTAGTCTCGCTAAAACTCGAAAATGGCTCGACTGATTTTGATGTAATTTTTTGTGTGTGGTTGGATGGTTTAGATTCACAATAGGACCCGGTAGGCGGCGCTGTTGTCGAGATCCATAAATCACACGTGCGAAGCCGGGGCGGATCGCTAGTAAGAAATAAAATAAGTTTAAAAAAAAACAACAAGCATTTATGATGAAACTATTGTACTGGCAACGATTCTTAATGAGTCTGTAAAATTTCAGATTATTTAAAGACCCGGAAATGGAACGAAACTGAATTAAAGATTTCATTACAACAGGTTAAGGTTAAGGTCTATTTACGTGGTAAAGCCATATCATGATTGCAGCATAAAGAATAAATCAAAATAAAAGTCGGTAAGATCGGGGAAGGACCACACTCTCACGGAATACTAGCGTGAAATAACAGTTTAATGCTGCTGTATGGTGTATGTGGAGAACCGGAAACCTTTTTTACTGGAAGTGAGGCATTTCATCTTAGTACTCAGGGTAATAACATATTATCTGCGTTTTGATTCTTAATCGAGGATAAATGTAGATGTCTATGGGCCACAGCATGCACTTACAATCAGGTGGACTGTGTCCGTATATAGTAATTCTATTAAAAAAAACAGGTTGAATCAACATATTATTTGAATATACTACGTCAGTTTCACTTTCATCCTCGCTAATATGTTCACTTTCCCACACGTCTCGTAATATTACGTTCGGTCTTCGGTCAGTGTGTTCATACGCGTGTTAAATAAACAATCATTTTTAAGGCGGCCAACTATCCCGAACTATGCGGGACAGTGGAGACATTTTATTATTTATTGGAACGAAGTTTTTTATCGGACGGTACGGATTTGGTTTGGCGCATGGGGGCTAGGCGACAAAAAGTGTAAGATTTTTCCGTCACGACCCCTTCTGACGTAGTGTAGACGGCCTTGGCGGCTATAAGGAAGCGAGATGGAATAATATCCATCTCCCTCGCACATTTTCCTATCTTGCCATGAAAGAAATATTATTTTATTTTAATAGACGTTTGTAATTCGTTTATTTGTATTCGTTAATCAATAATATAATACGTTTATAAATAATAACTACGAAAGGAACTTCGTTCCAACCGAGTGTTCCACGATGTTTTTTTGAATGTTTTTTATATTGCACCAAATACGACATGACAATTATTGTAATTCTGTGTTGTTGTAATTAATAACATGATAATTTATCTTCGGCATTTCTTGTAAAATTGTATTCTTTAGTCGACAAATATATATATTCGATGTTCTTGTCCGTATTGTAGGTTTGTGTATAAAACGTCTTATACTCGGTCCATCTTGACGTACGACGCCTATTCAATGTCGTTTGCATCGTGCAGCGTGCATGACCTTGGCGGGACGTACGTCAAGATGGACCGTGTATAAGACGTTTAAGGATTCTTGTAAATCATAGACGTAGAATACGTCAGTATATTCTAAGTATATGTTGTAAATTGTATAATATAGTTTTTTTTTAAATCCACTGGGTTTCTTACTGGGTTTTCCCAGGACAAATTTTTTTACTCAAACCTGTTGTGAGTATTTGAGTGAGTCCCTAGGTAGTTTAGATTCACAATTGGACCCAGTAGGTGGCGCTGTTACGAAGATCCAGAAATCTTACAAATTAAAAAATTATTCTATTTTATTCTGTTCCTGCCTAGAAGTTGTGTCTATCTGTGTAGAGATATTAAACTCTTATATATTTATGTCCCCAAGCATTCACTGCTATGTTCTTGTTGAAGGGAAACATAGTTTACTTACGGGTTGTGAGGCTTTTTACCTTAATCCTAACGAGTGACCACGAAACTCTGACCTTTTTGAAGTAAGTAGTACGTGGCCATGAAATGTGTTCAATACCATCAGGACTGTTAGCCTGTTCGTGTCGTTAGAACGTTTTAAATAAAATGAACCGTTTCATTTTAATTTAGGGTGTTACGTATAACGCTTATTATAAAAAAATCGTAGCGGAAATATACAAACACAATCAAAACCTAAAAAAAAAACTTTTGTGGTGGCGGCTCGGTAGAGTAGTCGCTAAATCTTTAGCTGCGGGGTTGCGGGTTCGATTCCTGCATAGAAAGAGTTTCTGTATGGCCTACAAATAATTTTTCGGTCGAGATGTTTGTCTATGTGCAAATTATATTTGTAAAATGCCACCACGATATATGAAAAATATAATCCTAGCTTATCGTTTATAAAAAATATGAATATAATTTAAAAATAATTATGTCTCAAAAAGTCTTTCTTAATTTCGGCGTCCGTCAACGCACCGACATCGCATCTTTAAAAATGTCCCGCATTGACACTGCGTGAAGTTGGCCACCTTTTATAACCATAATAAAACAATTGACACTTGTATTTACATATTAGGCCGGCCACATACATACGGAATTCCGTTTCGGGATTCCGTTTCGGAATTCCGAATGGGTCGGCCACACACATACGGAATCCCGTATTGCCCGCAAAATTTCGAACGGAAAACTACCGTACGTGTGTGACGGGTCATAGATTTTATATGGACTTTTTTTTTATAGGATAGGGTGACAAACGAGCACACAGTCCACCTGATAAGTGGTTAGTGGTTGCTGTGACCCATAGACATCTACATCTATCTTCAATAAAGAATCAAAATGCAGATGCGTTGTCACCCGTGAGGACTAAGATGGAATGCCTCTTTTCCAGTAAAAAGGGTCTCCGGTTCTCTAGACTCACCATACGAAACACTGCAGTGTTAAGCTTAAGCTGCCTTTTATAACCATAATAAAACAATTGACACTTGTATTTACATATTAGCAGCATGACTTTTGATTGTAGATAATGGTCGTAGACGAATATTTCTTAAAATACTATGATGAGGATGTATACATTATACATGTACATAATATCTGCATTTTCTCCGGTCCAAAGGGTAAAAAGAGAGCTAGCATTAACTATTATTTATTCTGTGCTAGCAGTGAGACATTCCATCTTAGGTCCGTATTAATAAACGTTACACAGCTCAAGTACACGCACTTGAGTACAATCTTGAGGTTATGATCTTATTAATAAACATATCTCAAGATGCGGTTTAGGTTTACGATATCAGCTGAGTGCCACACTGATTAATAAACGAAACTCGACTCTCAAGTGTGTATACTTGAGTGCCAGTCACAGAACAGTATTCCTAAGTACAGCGTTTTGAGATACTGTTTTATGGGTTTATTAATTAGCATCTTGAGATGCTGATTTCGTAATGAGGGCGTATCAAATGATTATGCACTTGAGTTCGTCGTTGAGTAACGTTTATTAATACGGGCCTTAGTCTTTAGAGGCGACAACGCATTTTTAGGTTTGTTGCAGGAGTCCATGGACTGCAGCAGCTACTTATCATAACATGGGCTGTACTCGTAAGTTCGTTTGCCGGTTGCACCTTCAGTTTTTTAAAAATAAAAAATGCCCGTCGAGATTCCAGTAAGGTCAACATGTAGAGAGAGATTCTCTGTCTACGGGTCAACAACATTTTGAGAAAATGGCGTCAATTTGAGATAGCAGCTGTTGTTTGTTTACCTATACTATCGATTTAAAATAAAGACATAAGTAGGAGAAGGAAGATACCCTTCTTTAACTACAAACGTGGAAAAACAAACGCCATATACGTTGATTGAATTCGTG
This sequence comes from Parnassius orleans, assembly GCA_029286625.1. Lineage (NCBI taxonomy): Eukaryota > Metazoa > Arthropoda > Insecta > Lepidoptera > Papilionidae > Parnassius > Parnassius orleans. The sequence goes on along the minus strand of JAGSMP010000039.1, from coordinate 1,432,816 downwards.
CTAAGAAAAATTGCAATTTTTTTTTTTGGTTGATTTTTACTTTTTATAACTTTAATTAAAGACCTGAGCGGATGAAGTGATTATAATTTAAGTTAATTTTTTTTTTTGCATTTTATACCTCTCCCATAGTTTGCCACAAAGGTGGGGTTAGCAAACACAAATTTTGTTTTAATTTTTTAGTTGTTTTCAGGGAGATGCTGCTGCTCATCTCCTGTTTTATTTCCACCTGTCGCCTCTTAAGACATCCACGGAATGAAGTTATATATTGTAGTGGATTCATTTACCCCACTTCACGGTGATATGCCTATATGTTTCCCTACTTTCGGGTAAATACCATTTCGATTACACTTGTGTGTGTATGCTGAAGTAGTCGTAGGTAATTTACGAGTATTATACCTCACTTTTGAGGAAGTGTGTTTTATAAATAATAAAATTGTAATTAATAATATGTTTTATTTAATATTTTTAGTTACCTTAAATACAATAGGAAAATTATATATTTATAAATAACTTGTAACTTTTTAATTCTACAAAAGCTCAGTTTCCAGATCTTTATTCCTCGCGTGATAACATCCGCAATATATTCACAATAAACAATTAGTACTGGCGATAAACGACTTCCGGGAGAACGGCGGTAATTGTGAGAGAGCACCTCCGCTTCCGTTAATAGAAATACGTTTAGAATATATTGAGTTTAGACCCGCGGTCGGTGCTTTTCTTGCACTACAACATATTTCCGTATTGACGGTGTGGTGGCAGGGTAAGAACCCATCAATCTACTTACACATACTAGCTGGTGGGACTCTTTTTCTGCCTGGGAGTTCCTCAGGGTAAGTACCACCATCTTGCTTATTTCTGCCACCAAATGCGTGCTTGTATTGCTATGTTCTAGTCTAAAGGGTATATATATATATATATATATATATATATATATATATATATATATATATATATATATATATTATACACCGGCCGTGCCAATATTTCTCGGGAAAACGTCACTGAGTACCGGAACAAACTTGTGTCTGAAGTCGAGACTTTGTTGAACAAAGTCTCAGACTGGGGCGACTAAATCTAGTCCAGTTCAATCCCCAGAAGACACAAGTTTGCGCGTTTACCGCTAAAAGAACCCTTTGTCGTATCTCCTCAGTTTCAAGGCACTCCCTTGTTGCCTCAGCCAGTATCGGAATGCTCGGTGTCGACATATCGAGTGATGTGCAGTTTCGTGGTCACTTGGAAGAGGCCAAATTGGCCTCTAAAAGCTTGGCGTGCTCAGCAGAGCGGGACAGTATTTCATGCCGGCACACCGCTTGCAACTTTACAAGGCGCAAGATCGGCCCCTTCCCATCTCTGGGCAGGGGCTCCCCAGTGCCAGCTCCTTCCACTTGACCGCATCCAGCGCAGAGCAGCTCGAATCGTCGACGACCGAGTTCTGTCCGATCGGCTTGACTCACTGGCACTGCGTAGAGATGTTGCATCTCTTTGCGTATTTTATCGCATGTACCACGGGAGTGCTCTGAGGAATTGTTCGGACTAATTCCAGCCGCTCAATTTCACCATCGCACATCGCGACAGAACTCGAGATACCATCCATACCATCTGGATGATTGGCGGTCCACCACTGTGCGATTTAGAAGAAGTTTTCTTCCTCGCACAACTTCCTTGTGGAATCGATTACCACCAGCGATTTTTCCGGACCGATACGACTTAGGGACCTTCAAGAAAAGAGCCTACTCCTTCTTAAAGGCCGGCAACACATCTGCAATTCCCTGGTGTTGCAGTTGTTCATGGGCGGCGGTAATCACTTACCATCAGGTGAGCCGCATGCTCGTTTGCCCTCTCCTATAAAAAAAAAAAAGAGCCAGTATAACATGCTGTGAGGCATTACATCTTATTCTTCGGGGTGACAACGCACCCGTAGTCTTCGTTGTATGAACACTGCAGTAGTTAAACTATCAGGTAGACTGTAAGTTAGTTTGACACTTCAGTTAAAAAAAAAGTGTGTGCGTACTTATGTACGTACGCAGGAAGTTATACTTCTTTAGCGTAACAAAACAAAAAAACTTGAGAGACTATTAACCACTGAAGTTGTCGCTTTTAGGTGTCAGTGTGCGCGCGCATCGTAACAACTTCACGGTGTCGTTTTTAGGTGTCGGTGTGCGCGCATCGTAAAAATTCACTGTCATCATTTTTCCAGACGTCCCAAAAGAATTATTACTTCAAAAACGTTATTTTCTCCCGTGAGTGTTGTAAGAGGCGACTATGGGAACTTCCAGAGAAATCTAACGACTTTAATAGCAAATATTCCCTACAACAGGAGAAGACCATATCCATACACTTCACCGCCGAGCACGTATTACATCAGCACTTAAAATTGCATTTGACAATTTTGTTGGTACAGACGAGGATCGAACCCGGAATGCTCGCGTACTGTGAATTTTACAGCGAGAGCTTAACCACTGAGCTACCACTGCTTTATCCTACGCCAAACCAGGCGTACCTGCTACATATACCAATGGTAATTAACAACTTGTACGATTCAAAACATGATTTACAATATTTTATTAGGTATATACAATATAAAACTATAATAAAATAAAAACTAAAACTAATAACTTAATAATCATACAGTGCTATTTCCCGTGGTATCGTGCGAAGAACGCTGGCTGCGTTTCCCCGCTGAATGGCTATACCTAGCCTTTGAGCGAGAAAAGAACCAGTCCTCTTTTCCCTAGTAGCAACGGCCAGTCGCGGATAGATTTCCTTGAGGGACTTCACTGCACGTGGACCCCACGGACCGATAGTCTCTACAGCAAATGGCACAAATATGTAGTCATCTCTCAGAGACTCATATTTGCGCCACTTACTCAGTTCAGTTGCCTCAGATGCCGCCCCGGCTCTAAACGAGGTACCCCTGAGATGAGAGGCCGCCAAAGTGTCTACGCAAGTGGCATCCCACACTAGGGGTTTACCTCTCTTCCAAGGGACCAATGTCATACCGTCGGGTCTTCTGCCATCGTCCCTAAATATTCCACAGGGCTCTAAAATTCAAATGTGGAAGCATTGTGTAGGGTAATCTCATACTGTATGTTGGGCCTCACTCGAAAACTCAACACAAAAATAAACACTCGACGCATTGGCATCAAAATTATTTGATCCGTGAATGTAATACTGTCATATGTGGTCTCATTTTTTTATAGTATAAGGGTGACAAACCAGCACATAGTCTAACTGATGGTAAGTGGTTGCTGTGGCCCATAGACATCTAAATCTATCCTCGATTACGAATCAAAATGCAGATGCCTTGTCACCCGTGAAGACTGAGATGGAATGCCTCATTTCCAGTAAAAAGGTCTCCGGTTCTCTACTCTCATATGAAACACAGCAGCGTTAAGCTGCTATTTTACGTTGGTATTCTGTGAGATGGTGTCCTTCCCCGGTCGAGCCGACCCATTCGTGCTGCAACTATACTACTAATATAGCTACAGCATGGCTTTACCACGTAAAATATAGCTGCAGCATGGCTCTACCACGAAAACTAATTGACTTGCGCTGGTCTATACGGCCAAAGCAAGCCGTGTATGCCCTGCGCCAGTGCGCTTGCCAAACTGGGCCAACATGTATATCAGCAGGGCTAGCAAGGCCAGGAGACAATTTTATCCCCGGGGAAAGGAGAAAATGTTTACCCCGTCGCTTAGTTTTATCTACCCTTCAAGCTTGGGCACACTGGTGGATATAATATCCACTATCCACAGTAGATAAAATGGGAGATAGACTTAGACTTGGATAGATTTTTTGTATGAATAGAAACTTAAAATCACGTCCAATGAACTAGGATAAAATCGTCCCTTTCAAATGTCAAAAAAGCAAATTATTTTATCTTTCATTTAGCTGCATGCTACGGACGGGGGATATATGTCTACTCGTTATGTCAAGCGGGGATATGCTTCTCCTTTCCCCCGTTGCCGTGCTTTGACATAAGGACTCAAGGAAGGATTGTCAGTGGATATAATCGGGGAATAATTTTTTTTGTCCCCAGCCTATGCTAGCCGTGCAGGTTACAAGGCAATGCTTGCCTACTAACCTACTATCTCATTCGATGGTAAGTGATGATGTAACCGAACCGAAAAGCCTATTCACTCTTACCTTGAAGACAAACTCGCATAGATAGACAGTTGCTGGCAAATTATTCCACTGTGAACTTCGGGACCTGTTTGTATCACCGACAAATAATTGTTCCAGGTTTGGTTTTTTGATGTGGGAGAAAAACGTAGTGTAAGAGTGCTATGATAGTTCAGAGACTAAGCGCTCACTGTAAATTTATATTATATTAGTTGTAGCACGAATGGGTCGGCTCGACCGGGAAGGACCACGCTCTCACAGAATACCAGCGTAAAATAGCAGCTTAATGCTGCTGTGTTTCGTATGGCGAGTGTAGAGAACCGGAGACCCTTTATAGGGTTCCGTACCCAAAGGGTAACCAACGGGACGCTATTACTTCGAACCCCGTCATCATGTCGTTATCAGCAGTCGCGCTTACGACCATTAGACCAACGAGGTTATATTAACTTATCAAAATTTCCGAAATTTTGATAAATTATTATTATATTTAAATAATACTAGCGATCCACCCCGGCTACGCACGGTTGATTTCTGGATCTCGACAACAACGCCACCTACCGGGTCCAATTGAAAAATCTACACCATTCTCTAATCAAAATAATCACACAAACAAAATTTCATCAATATCGGTCCAGCCGCTTAGGAGGAGTTCAGTTACATTCACACGGACAGAAGAATTATGTAATATATAGTAGGCATGTATTACACATATAAACCTTCCTCTTGATGAAAATCCGTTGCGTAGTTTAAAATTTGACATAATATATTATTAAAATATGGCCTCTGTCAAACAGTCAAATGACAAAGAACTATAATTAATTACTTATTATTAATTAGACGTTCTTACTCTAATTTGTTTTCTTTGTATTTTTTTATTTTTTTAATAGTTTAGTTTTAATTGGGCAGAGATCGTAGATAGTAAGCGATAAGCGTAGTGATTAATTATCTGAAGTTTATGATCATCTGTAGTCTGTACAAAGCTACGAAGTAGCTAGCACTTCTTATTAGTTTGTGGAAGTAGGTATTTAAGCAAGCAGAGAGCACAGGCAGAGTGTCTTGAACCCTTAGGCAAATTATCATATTATGTATGATAATTTATCCAAGCCTCATTATCTGTAGCAAAGTAGGAACATATTAATTTATAATTTGTCAAGAGTACTGTTTACTAATACCACAGAAAAATTAATAATAATACTAGGTACTAATACCACATGAGTAAAGAAAATAATACAAAATTTATCCTAAGGATATTAGTCATATTAGTGTTCTGTGGTAAATAGAATAGTAATAAAAGCGGAGATCTGTATCTGTAGGCGTCACACAGCTGACGCAACTCGGGACTGCCATGCGTAAAAATTTTGTCTAAAACGTTCGACTCTTTACCCGAGCGTGGTGTAATAAAGATCACAATAGTCAGTTTTATTATTTATTAATAATTGACTAATATGATTTATAAATAATTAAATCATTGAAAATTTTACCCTTTTTCCGTATTCCATATTAGTATAAAGAGTGAAAAAGGTTTATGTAAATCGTGATTTTCCTATACAAGAAAAATTTTCTATTTTATAATTACCCCAATAATTAGTATAAAATTGCGGCGCTACTAGAAAGTGAGGTATAATATTTGACAAATTTCATAGCGTGGAAGTTAATTTGTTCGGAAAATGTAAAGTTTTTTGTTTCTTTCTGTACTATTAGCTATATTTTATATTAATGAGATTAAAAATAAATAAACCAAATAACAGATATGCATAAAAGCAGAAAAATTAAAGAAAAAGTTAAAAATGTGCAAAAAATTAAAGAGCAAACCACTGACGCATTGTTTTGTGTATTAATATAATACTCTAGTAACTGATAATTTTTTATTAAAAACCAACTTCTCAATTAAATTACATTGTGTAACAAAAAACTTTACCTCAGTGTCAACTAGTGACATCTGGTGAGCAGAAATTATTAGCCCTCATTAATGAGACATATTTATTTTATTAGGGTCTGGTTATCTGATCAAATTATGATCGAACGATTGAATAGTACAATTGCTTGCTATCTATGGAATAAACGCTATAATCTATATGATTATCTAAAGACTGAAAAATCAGCCCTTAGTTAATGAATGTATGAAATATAATTTTATGTTAGCAAAAGTGATTCAATATCATCATCACAATTATGTTACTTTTTGTAAATATTTTGTACAAAGAAACCGTAAACCAAATATTTTATTTAATATGTGTGGAATTTTAAAACACTACTATGGCAACACTATCCCATAAACTTCAATAAAATATTCGCACAAACACAACTTCAGTCAGCAGTTACGTCGCGAAGATACGGATGTGTCTATGCCTGTTTATGTTTTTAATGCGACAAATTAAAATGTAAACAAACAGTATTGTTTTCGAGTGATGTTATTTTTAAATTAGACACAATGTCGAAAATAACAAGACCTAGTTTCTTGCGTGTGTTGAGCTTGTGTGTGATGATTTTTGTATTAAATTACGTAAATTGCAATACATTTGTTAATGAATTGTTGCTAAGTGAACATCATCATGTGCATTGTACCCACGAGCACCCCAAAGAAGATCAAGTAAGTGAAGAAAACAGAAGGGTTTAATTGTAGATATTTTTTCAAAACCTTTTTGAGGTTATGTTAACTCCGAACAACGAATTATCTGTTCATTAACTATTTAATTTTACCTATGTTAATCATCTGTGTTTGATACATCAAGCTGATATTTTCATGCTTTCTAAGCAGGAGTTATGTCTACACTTTCAAGATTTAATAAATGAAAGCAAGATATGAGATCAACCATTGTTAATGCTCTATAAACAAAACCGTTTAAGTCATTTTCTTTGGTAAATATCCTTTATTCGAACGTAGAATTATGGTAAAATTAAACATACTTTCTAGTGTTTTTATAATTAGCTTTAATCGGCTGAGAAATTAAATATTAAAATTATGTTTATCTTTTTAAATCTGGACTGCATCACATATTATATTATATATACTAGCGGTCTGCCCCGGCTTCGCACGGGTGATTTCTGGATCTCACCCAGTACTCACTCACTCACTCACACACTCAAATACACACAAAAAAATTCATCAGAATCGGTCGAGCCGTTTTCGAGTTTTAGTGTGACTAACGGACAGCAATTGATTTATATATATATATAGTAGGTATACTAGTGATTCGAACCCGGCTTTGCACGGGTGATTTCTGGATCTCGACAACAGCTCCACCTACCGTGTCCAATTGTGAATCTAAATCATCCAGGGACCCACTCAAACACACACAAAAAATTTCATTAGAATCGGTCGAGCCAGTTTAGAGTTTTAGCGAGACTAACGTACAGTTTTAATTTTATATACGTATAGAGATCATACACATTAAAAAGTCGCGCATTAGAATTTAATTTCTTTTAGTTGTAGACAGTAGTTATTTTAATGCTTTGAGAAGAATATCTAACATAATTAAACTTTAACCTAAAAGTTTCGATTACAAATTATTGATTAGTTACTATTTACTAAACTACTTACAGGTGTACACAATCATCATCATCATCACTACAGCCCATCACAAGTCCATTGCTGAACATTGGCATCCTCAAAGGAATGCCACAAAACATGGCTTCAGCCACCAGCATCAATCGACTTCCTGCATCTATTACCAGTTCGTCAATCCTCCAGTGGGAGCTGCTCTACATTTTACTTACCAGTACGACTTGACGACGACGTAGGTACTCGAGAAAATATCTCCATCGATTGTCGGTACTTCGATAGCCGGCCCACTGCCACTTCAGCTTACCGATTCGTAAGGCTATGTCGGTTACTCTGGTTCCTCATAATGAAGTCAATCCCTCGGAGAAACTCCGAGCATAGTTTTCCATAGCGCGCTGAGCGACCTTAAGCTTCCTCATACGGCCAGCAGTAAAGGACCACGTCTCAGATCCGTATGTTATCACTCGCAATATGTACTGGTTGTACTACACCTTTGTTTTCAAGTTTTAAGGCATATGTGACACGAATGTGTGCCGTAATCTCCGGAATGCTGCCCAGCCGAGTAGGACCTATTGACCTTTCTGTCGAGGTTGGACTTACCTAGTCGGACAATTCGTCCTAGGTGAACATACTCGTTGACATCTTCGAGACTAACGACTACCGGTATAGATGTGATTTGAACGTTACACATGACCTTTGTCTTGTCCATGTCCTTTTTGAGACCTATCAGTTAGGATACACTATTGAAGTAATTGAGCATGGTGCTGAGGTCTTCCACGATTCTGCCCAAATGACCATATCATCGGCAAATCGAAGGTGAGTGATGTACTCGCCATTGATGTTGATACCGTATCCTTTCAGTCCAGTCAGTCGCTTGAAAACGTCTTGCAACGCAGCGTTGAAGAGTTTCGAGGATATAACGTCACCTTGTCTTACACCCCTCTGTAGTTGGATAGGTTTCGTTCTCTGGTTCTCTACTCGGATAGCTATCGCAGCCACAGAATAAATAATCGTAGATCTCTTGTACAAACACTTCGATATATACCTTGTACTATATTAGTGTGTGTAGGTAACGCAATATAATTTTTTAAAAGTAATTTTGACGGTACCCACAGAAAATCCGATATCTAATGTAGGTATCGGATTATTATTGGGTTTTTCTGTCAACTAATTATCTCTATATAGTAGCGTGGGGACAGGAAGTTGGCGGTGTTTCATCCCCGCACCTCGGAAAGTACGTAAAGCAAGGTCCTGCGCTCGATCTCTCTCCGGTCGTATCGAATTGCCGTATGATCGGACTGTGTGAGAGTGAGGGTATATATAGTCAATACACTTGGGCACTATAATCCCGTCCTGCGCAGATGGCTAGTCTCCGTTGAGACTGGCAGCCGTCACCGAAATTCGGTTTTAAGAACATAATATTTTTGTAACTTTTATATATAATTATTATAAATAAAAAGTTATTGCCTGCAAACTGGCTGGTTACATTTTACAAAAGATTTGAAAATTAAATATCGCGCGTATTATCATTTCGGATCTAACTATCAGCTTGTATTTATAAGACATAGAAGGGAATTTTAAATAAGTCAATTGTAAGATGAAGAAATGATACTTTACTTTTGGAAAATATTTGCTTTTGTTGGGATTAAAATTAATTTGTTTGTTCAAAAGTTCTCAACTCTATTACTAATGTGAGCGAATGTACTTGACACTTTAACATCTTCCAATCACCCTGTTATAGTTGGTAGATGGCTTCCGACGATCGCATGTTGCCGCTTTAGCAGAAATCGAATCCTACATTTTCTTTTTTGGGGTGAGCACAGATCCTATCCCGTTGAGGCGTTGCTAGACATCGTTTTTTTTTCTATTGTGGTACTGGAGACACTTATGGAGCATTTCCTTGCTGCGCCTAGAAGCATCATCATCAATTAAACTATTTGCCCATCAAGCTTTCACACTTTCACACTCAATTGCGCGTTTGTTTATTCGGAACGCATATTTATTACATGCAAATGCGTGTCAACATCGCAGTCATTGGATCGTGACACTATACTATCATAGAACTGTTGTTAATAGAAGAAGTCTTAGTAAGACTATATATTAGTATACAACTACTGTATAATATTATTAACGCTTGTTAATAATATTATACAGTAGTTGTATACCGAAGGACCGGTCGAGTAGTGGCGTTCACTATCCCATATCGTCCCGTGTATTCACTGTCCCATATCGTCCCGTGGGTGTCGTAAGAGGCGACAGGGTGAAATAAACCAAGAGCATGGACAGCAGCGTCTTTCTAATCACAACTAGCCAAGCGTGGCAACTATGGCAAATATCGTCCTTTTATGGCAATTTATGGGCAGGCCTATATTCAGCAGTGGAATTTGATAGGCTGTAATGATGATGATGATTACTATCCACAGCAGCGAATTTTGGGTAAGGTACACCAGGCTTGGGGTCTTTTTAATGGGAAAAATCATATATGCATACCCGCATTGTGGGGGCAATTACGGGTTATGTTACCTAGTCGGACAATTCGTCCCGCGACGACTAAAGCCCCTGGTGTTCCACATATCGGCAGGGTCATGGGAATGTTTTCGCACTCCTCAGTCTCACCAGCTACGGCCGCCCCATGGCGGTCCCTCCTCGGTAGAGAATAACTTCCGCTCCTATCCCCACTATTTTCGGAAATACACCAACAGGTTATCTTTAAAATTCCCTTCGACACTATCACGAAGCGCCGGAAAACCGCGGGAGTCAAATCGCGGGAGTCTGTGGCCGATTTTTATTTTTTTATGAAGTGTCTACATTTTACATTCCTGACTCTAAGACATAACAGTATAACAAATCGATACAGATTTGGCGGGAACTTTATCGCCGTAGGACTGTTGGTCCTGTTTTATCGTTTAAATAAGTGATGCGATTTGTGTATTAAATGTCTGCGCATGTGAACTATTAGAGAAAACGACGAAACAAGTGCTTAGATGTTGATATAAACCTCACGTTATTTTGATCGCTTAGGCGCCTTATGAACTTGAGATACTGTCGTCATCGATTGTCCACGGGGTTAAGTTGTCGTCAAAATCTCCCGAAGACTTCGCAATATGACGCATCAGCATATTGTAAAGAAGTTTTATAAAATACTAGCGATCTGCCCCGGCTTCGCAAAGAGCTTCGCGGAAGAGCAAGCAATATGTTGACAAAATTTTAGCGCAATCTGATGAACGGTACGGTAGCGCATAAAATACGTACAAACAAATATTAATTTTTATAAACATATTAGATTAAAAAGAATAATTTATTTTCACTTGACACTGGCAGAGGCATAACCGTGCGAGTCTATAACCAAAGTTTAAAAAAAAACAAATCTTTTATACTTCCTATGGCACTTATTTGCAAAGTAATTTATTCAAGTAATGCTCGCAAGTCGTATGTATATATGGTTAATTTAATGCTAGTTATTTAAAAAATGCATATTAGCGATGGCCGTTGAGCCAAATAAGCTGTTAAAACTGCCGCGTTCTTACTGCAACAGATTAAAAAAATGTAAACATTAAACAAAGCAAAACACGGAGAAGGTAATTTTGTTTTTTTTTTCTAGATACAAACGTAAGTTACTGGCTGTTGATAAAATATGTTTTTATTCTTATCTTACGAGCCGTCACGGCTTCGCCTGCATAAGATATTTTAATGTAGCATTATTTAGATTTTAAGATAATCAAAGATCATTTCTTTTATCAATTTTTCCTTTTGTTTCTTCTTCAAGTCCAAGTTTATTGTATAAAATATAGCTTAGATGCCTCCAGGCGTTGCTGTCTGAATATTAGCCTGGACAGACAGACAAACAGGCGGACAAACATTTTCTAAATTCTTATTTATGTCGTAATAACATGCAAAAAACTCGGTGAGCTCAATAGAAGCTAGCCATTCAATATTACAGACTGACGGAGAGGAAGTGTGCAAACAGGCAAATACGTTGATTTTAGTTTCGAGTTAAACCATGTTGATAGTGTATGTAGTCCCGGATATTGCGGTAACCGATTAATAGCGGTAAACAACATCAACCAACTTGTATTTTTACCTGTAATATAAAATCTCCAGATCCAGACCGGCAAGGTTACAGCGTCACCTGGCGGCTGGATCCTCTTTACGTCCATTATAGACTGTAAAAGTTATCTGCTAAACATAAACCTCCCCATAGATTACCTCATAGGGGGAATTCTGCCATAGTTGCAACGCTTGGCAGAGGCAGGTTGGCAGGTGCAGTTTTTTATAATTATAACTTGTTATCAGGAAGATGCTGCTGCTCATCTCCTGTTCCAGTTTCCCTTTGTCGTCTCTTACGACACCCACGGAACGGTATGGGGTAGTGGATATTCTTACACCGCCACTGCACGGTTTACTTTTTTTGCGTAACTTCGACCAATTTTCTTACAGCGCTTACTGTACAATACGAGAATTATGTCACTTTAAACAAGTTTAATATTTAATTTGCTTTCTTCGTCTTTCCGGTTAAGAGATTTTTTCTTTTGAAGTGTTTGCTGACATTCGATTGCGCTGAATTTGGCATACTTATGTAACTTGGATGACAATGCAATAATATGGTACAATGGAGCCGATCTGATTAGGGACCCGGACGTCGGCCGTGGGAAAGCCTATAAAACTTGTTTTAAATAGATTTTATATTACGTAATAATAACTTTAAATTTAATTTTAAGTATATTATGGCTGTATTATGGTTGTAACCACGCACTCACAGAATACCAGCGTAAAATTGCAGCTTATAGCCGCTTTGTTTCGTATGGTGAGTGTAGAGAACCGGACACCCTTTTTATTGGAAACGAGGCATTCCATCTTAGTCCTCCGGGGTGGCAACGTATCTGCATTTTGATTCTAAATCGAGGATAGATATAGATGTCTATAGGCCACAGCATCCACTTACCATCACAGACTGTGTGCTCGTTTGTCTGGCATCTTTATTCTAAAAAAATACATTTACAAATTAGTCGGATTGTAAAGTTTATTAGGTAGGGCGCTGGTAGATCGTTAGCAATTCAAATATTAATCTCCTTTCTGAAGTTTGAAACAAAAATATAAGATTTTAGATATTAGACGTCAAGTTTATCGTTTAAATCATAATTCGCAGAGTAATTAATGTATTATTTATAAGGATGATAAGATTGAGCTAACTTAATAAAACGTCCTTTGGAGTTAAACTTAGCGGACTAAGTTAACGATTAAGTTGATTAAGTAAACGATAAAAAATATAAATGGATAAAATAATAATATTAAAACGACTATTCTAGCGATTTTGATATTTTTGTTGGAAGTGTCTATTCGACAATTGGACGAATGAAAAATAATCATTTATAATGTACTATTAGAAATTATTCTCGAAATTATTTAAATAAAAGAACACTACTAACCGGTAACAAGCCCTGCTTACTATCAGGACCCAATTACATGATAACACCAAAGTATGCACACCAACAGCATCACTACCCATCTCAATGTAACAGGGCAGTATCTCAGCAACACGATCTTCCTTGCCTACACGAGTAGAATACCCTCAACGGGCTTAGGAACGACAGTGAGACTCACCGACTGATGCCTCTTAGTCGCCTGAGCGATACTTTATACTGCTATGGGTTCACATGTTTTTATAGTTAGTTTGACGGCTCCGTGGCGCAGTGGTTTAGCAATGAGTTGTTGCGCTGGGGGCCGCGGGTTCGAATCCCGCACGGAACAAGTATTTGTATGGCCTACAAATAATTGTTCCGGGTCTGGATGTTTGTCCTCGTGCAATTTATGTTTGTAAACTGCCTCCACGATACAGGAGAAAATCCTAGTGTGGGGGTACCGTTTTTCTAAAAAAGAAAAAAAAAAGTTATGGTTGCAGTTCCTTCATTTGTTCGTATTTCATTTTACTTTTTTACCCTCATTCCTAACAACAGATACAATAGGTACGTATGAGATGGTGGACAGTTACAAGTCCTCTGCTGAACATCGGCTTCCCTCAAGAAATTCCACAAAGCACGGTCCTGAGCCACCTGCATCCTTAGACTACCTGCGTGTAACATCAGGTCATCACTCCAATCTCGTTGCGTTTGGGATCGGGAAGAAAGGTTAGGCAGCCTGCTTGCTGAGCTTCATAAATTATCCGTAAGGTAAGCATCGAACATTGTTTAAACGAAAAGGTTAATCGGATTGAAGGACAAATTAAACTTTGCAGTGGATAAAATATTCTCCCATTCTTACGGTCGATAGTCTTTAGGCGAAACGTAGTGATTATATCTAAACAAAAAAACTACTCCTTTAATATTGTGTTTTAGTAGAACAGTAATTTGTTGAGATAAAATATCGTACAGTTCATTTAATATAATCTGTTGTCTGTTGTCGTGCTATCACTTCTTTCTACCGAGCTGTGTACATATAGTTTGAACTACCTAATTTCAATCTTTATTCGTATTTAATCAAAAATTTTTGTGCGGAAACCTAATTCTTTTTCTAAAATAAAAGTTGTCTAAGTTACTCCTTATAACATCAGCTATCTAAAATCGGTCCAGGCATTTATATTTTATATTTTATATTAGGCAAACACACAGACAATTTTTTTTAAATTTGTTTTTGTTGTTATATACTTTTATATGCGTTTAGTAAAAAGCTGTTATTTTGACATTACAAACAGACACTTCAATTTTATTTATTTGTATAGATTACGATCTAGTTATTGATCGTAGTTAGTTGTATAGGTTACGTACTTACAAATTGTTTTATGTATCTTTAAATAAAAAAAAAATATTGATTGTGTCTCATTAGGGATCCTTGTCAGAACTTAGTGATTGATGCAACATAGTATTTAGACTAAATAATATTACGTTCACGATAAGAACTAGTATCGTTTAAATAGTTAATTTAACAGCTTTATACCCTATTTTTACCCTTACGGTGAACATTTTCTTAAAATTTATTTGGGACCCCTGAAGCACAACCTATATGATAAAAGAATAATCATTGAAATCGGTTTAGTAGTTTCCGAGAAATCGAACATACATAAATTAAAAAAGAACGTACGCTACAAATATAGATCCTTCTCGTTTTTGTACTCGGAAAGTAAAATTATTTGCCACGCTGTTTGGCATAATTCACTTTTATTGCATAATTTATTAGATTCTAGGAGACTTAGCATTCTTAACAAGCAATGTCGCCCTCAGGCACTCATAAAATCCATTTTATGAATATGAACGACTTTGTAGTGGCATTGGCAAAAACTCACCATTAGATTAGTGTAGTCAACCATTAAAAAGGATAGTCACATTTAACAATTAAAAAAAACCATTCTAAAGTATCGTAGTTACTTTTCTACCGACTTCAAAAAGGAGGAGGTACTCAATTCGACTGTGTGTTTTGTAAATGTGTGTTACCTCATAACTTTGTTTAACCGATTTCGATGATACTTTTTTTATTTGAAAGCTGGTGCTTCTCATATAAATTTGATCAAAGTCTGACCAATCGTTTTTGAGTTATCCTTAATAATATAATATATTGAAGTCGGTTATACAACATTTTTAATTTTAAATTATTTAATTGTTATTTAAAAGAGGGTCCTTATTTGGTCTCGTGGGTATCGTCAGAGTAGACTAAGAACCTGGTTACACTATCGGAAGCCATGACATTTATCTGGCGTCCTAGGTGGTAGTACCCAATTACTGCCTAGGAATCCGTCTGAGTAAGTATCACCCTCTTACGTATTATTGCCACCAAGCAGTGGTGCGTGCACTGCTGTGCTCCGGTCTGAACGATATAGAGAGCCCGGTTAATATAGACTGTGAGCCATTCAATCTAAGTCCTCAAAGGTGATAGCGAATCATGTCTCTGTCTGTAGCCTTCTTTAGGACGGCAGTAGCCATTCACCATCATGTTTTTTTTATAGATAAGCCGCGTATCGATTACGCGCTTCTGGCGCGCGCGCCATGAATGACCGCGCCGATCAGTCCGCTCCGTGGAACGCGCTCCAAATGTTCCAAGTGTATCAACAGCGCGCCTGGCCGCTTTCATAGTTCCATGCATCTTCTCTCAGCGCTTTTATGATAAAACGACTTTGCTGTTCCACAGTAGTTCTTTTGAACCATATAATTTTATCAATTTACGGCAACTTTGGTTATCCATAGCTCGGAACGCAACGAACACACGAATAATGAAAACAACCGTCCCAACTGGCGCGCGCGCCAAAACTTAACTACTTTGATGCGCGGTAAAAAACCGACACCAGATGGAGCGGCCCGCTCCACGTTTGAGCGTTCCAACGAACAATTTGGCGCGCGTTCCAAGGCGGTATCCATTTCGCGCGGCTGGAGCGCGCGCCAATGTTCGACCTCTTGGAGCGCATAATCGATACGCGGGTTAAGGGTAACGAACGAGCACACAGTCCACCTGATGGTAAGTGATGCTGTGGCCCATAGACATCTACATCTATCCTCGATTAAGAATCAAGATGCAGATACGTTGTCACTTCTCAAGGACTAAGATATACTGCCTCGTAACCAGTGAAAACTCCGGGTTCTCCGGTTCTCTACACTTGCCATACGAAACACAACATCAGTAAGCTGCTATATTACCCTGGTATTCTGTGAAAGCGTGGTCCTTCCTCTGTCGAGCCGACCCATTAGTACTGCAACTATAATATTGTTGTAGCGTGACTCTACTCCGTATAAAAATAGATCCCTTTACGTTACAAGGAATGTTTTATTAAGGAAATATAGTAGCAGTAAAAAACCAGTAACCACCATTAAAACCCCATCAGTCTCACACAACTGTCGCGTTCTTACACATTGCATAATCCCAATTCATTCCGTAATATTAATCGAGTGTGATTGTTCAAAATAAAAAGTGAAATTGTTGACCAGCGTGACGTTTCCCACGGTAAGGAGGCGCGTTCAATGAATTACGTAATGGTAATCTATGTTAGACTATCGCTTTTTTTTTCTTTGGTAGTGGACTTGTACTTTTGTAGTTTTGCCAGTGTTAGGTATTTAAGAAATTATCCTTTGTAATAATTGCGTCACATTTTGAGAGATTTTGAATGCAATTTAATTTCTTCTTTGTAATTTTCTACCGACTTCAAAAATGAGGGGGTACTCAATTCGACTGTATTTTTTTATGTGTGTTACCTCATAACTTTTTTCTGGGTGTACCGATTTCGATTAATCTTTTTTTATCTGAAAGCTTAGTGCTTCTCATGTGGTCCCACATAAATTTTATCAAGGTCTGACCAATAGTTCTTGAGTTATTCTTAATAATTTATATTGAAGTCAGTTGTACAAAATTTTTAATTATTAATTATAAAAATAGTTCAAAACAAGAACCCTTCAAGGATGAACAATTAGTAATATTATTATTACATCCACATTATAGTGTTATTTATAAAGTTATTATCATATTTACAATTTACTTAAATAATAACGAGATCATTAAAACATATTAATTATTAGATTAGTAAGCTGAAGTGGCAATGGGCCGGACATGTAGCTCGAAGAACCGACAACCGATGGGGAAGAAAGTTTCTCGAGTGGCAGCCTCGTACCTGCAGGTGAAGTGTAGGAAGTCGATGGATGCACGTGGCTCAGGACAGTGCTTTTTGGCATTGATCATTCACACAGATCATTGGCAATGAGAAACATATTATTTCATTCCTATTTCCTACTTATATACTAAAAAAACTCCTGATTTTGACGGCAGCCTGAGCCGGCAGACAGTCAATGACGATAGTATCTCAAGGCGCCTAAGCAGACACAATATCTTGAGGTTCACATCACCATTGGAGCATTTGTTTTATCGTTTCCACTAATAGTTCACATGCGCAGACATTTAATACACAAAATCGCATCACTTATACGTATCACCATCTGCTTCAAACCATTATTTTAACAATAATACAGAAGCCAATCAATTTCCCGCCAAAACTCAACTATTGATATAATTCTCAAGAATGGGGCGACGAAACCTTTACGCCGCTACCACTCGTTGGACTAGTGGTTGTAAACGCGGTTGCTGATCATGAGGTCCGGGGTTCGAATCCCGGGACGCGCCAAAATCTGTTATTAGGTTTTTCTGTCAAGGAATTCTCAGTAGCTTCCTGAAGTTGGGAAGTTGGCGGTGTTTGCCTTGGAAAGCACGTAAAGATGTTGGTCCTGCGCCTGATCTCTCCGGTCGTGTCGGCTTACAGTCCCATCGGACTGTGAGAGTGTGGGAATAGAGAGTGCACCTGTGCTTGCGCTTACTCGTGCACTATAATCCTGTCCTGCGCAGATGGCTAGTCTCCGTTGAGACCGGCTGCCGTGACCGAAATTCGGTATTTTTTTTATAAGAGGGGGCAAACGAGCTTGCGGCTCACCTGATGGTGACTACCGCCGCCCATGAGCAACTGCAACACCAGGGGATTCGCAGATGCGTTGCCGGCCTTTTAAAATAGTAGGCTCTTTTCTTGAAGGTCCCTAAGTCGTATCGGCCCGGAAAAATCGAAGGTGGTAGTCGATTCCCCAAGGAATTTGTGCGAGGAAGAAAACTTTTGTGGATGTCTTGAGGATATTGTTTACATATTAAATCCTCCGTTGCTTTGATTCTCCTTCGCGAACCAAGTACAAGCTGATTAAAATTGTACATACCGAATGTTAATGACATAATCGAAATAACTCCAAGGTTCGAACCAGTCGAGTCGAATGCTAGATTCAATGGCGCGAAGGCTGATGTAAATTTTATTATCTGTTACTTAATATTCCTGTTTTCTAAATCTACTAGTGTATTATTACGTAATCCGTCATACGCCCAGAATAAGGCTGCTTAAAGACGGGACTGCAATTTTGAATTCGTATTTTTAGCCGACTTAAAAAAGAGAGGTTAACACTTTGACTGTATGTTTTCATATATATGTTACCTAGGCGATATCTTCGTCAATTGTGAACTAAATTTGATGATTTTTTTTAATTAAATAGGTTATATTTCAGGGGTGGTCCCATATAAAGAGAAAATTTTCACCTCTTAGGCTGGCAAAATAGGTTGTGATTAGACATAGAGATTGTGTATTCCTTAATCCTCAAAGGGGTGAAAAAAAAGCTCTTATAAAATGCCGACTACAAACAATTAAAAATAATTAAATAATCCCACATATTAAAGTCGGGAATTCAATTCTTCTACTAGGTACCAGTTACTCGACTCCACCGAGTCAGTAATTCATTCTTGGGGCGATGTATACGCTTTTACAACAATATCCCAGAAAATATACAAAATTTGACCTGCTCAAAGTTCAAAAACTTTATTAAACTAAGTTTTAAGGTATAAATAGGTTATTATGAATTTATGGATGATAATAACCCTGGAATGAGGTGATCGCTATGAAGCTATTTCTAATTTGTTTTGTGTTGTTATAATAATAATAATAATAATAAATTTATTTATTTACCAGAAAACACTTAATAAATATTGTTCTAGATTCTACACCAGGCATGGCCTGTCTCAGTCAAACAAGATTTTACATAATAGATCAGTGGCTATTTGTCGAAATTACGTAAAACAATTATGTGCAGCAAAGCAAAATTACTTAAAATTTGTGAAAATTACAGACATAAAAACAGATTCTAATTAAAAGGCACGTGTACTTGTGGAGTGAGTTGATGAATGTGTGTGGTGTATGTATGTGTGTGTGTGTGTGTGTGTGTGTGTGTGTGTGTGTGTGTGTGTGTGTGTGTGTGTGGAGAGTGAGAGAGAGAGAGAGAGCGATGTTAAGAAGCCTGTTACATAATTTAAAAATATAAGTAAAAGGATGAGATTGCAATTGGGGTTGTTGAGTGGTTCCTCCTGATTAAATTCTTGGGATCGGACGACAGGGCATGCGTCAGTGCTGTCCACTACCGTTTTAACACCTATTTAAGGGTCACCATATTCTTCTGATTCATAGTCCCAAGTCAATAAATGACTTCATTTTATTTTAGCCTCATAAATGGGATCGTTTTAAGTCGTAAAGTTGACTAATTTGTTGTAGATGCGCGAATTGGAACAGTCTGAAATGACGAGCGAAAGATGTTTAACTAAGGTTGGGGATCTTAAACACTCTTTTATTTATTAATGTATTAAACGTCGGCAGTTCTGAAGCTTCTGTGCATAAATGTAAAGGCCCTCAGGAGATACAATCTACGGACACTTAAAACTTGATTCTAAATAGATCTGAAGTATGATAGCGCCTTGGTTTACCCAAAGCTACCTTCAAAACTGCCCTGGGCCCTTTCTAGGACTATCAACGTAGAAGAGGATTATGCCACCCACGCCATTATACAATAGCTAATGACTGACATAGCGCAAGGTAGACGGACTTTATAATGCCATCAGTAGAATCTCTCAATAGTCTCATTGTGTGTATCAGCTACGGACCCTGGCTGATGTTACCGATATATGACTTTTAAAGTTAAGATTCATCTATTATAATGCCCAAATATTTAAGGAGCCGACCCTATTTATCTGGTCACAGTTACAATTTGGAGAGTTCACGAGCGAAAACCACAGTTGTTGTGTGTACTTTAGGCTATCAAAAGTGAGGTGGCGGTTCAGACGCTGCAGTTTTATGAAAACAAATTAACTGCGTTTTGAGGTGTTCAGTGTTAAGATGTTGTTATTTAACCATTTTGTAATTAAAACCCGGAGATGGCTGAAAAGTAGGCGTCGTACCAGGATTGACCATAGAATATTATGGCTGTGTCGTCGGCGTAACATACAACCTCACTATTTTCAAGTTGAAGTGACATAATGTCATTAATGTATGAAATAAAGAGAGTCGGCCCTAAGATACTACCTTGAGGAACACCAAAGTCTACAGATCTAAGATCGCTTTTCTGATCGCCTATTTGGACGCATTGCTTTCTATCCGACAAATAGCTGGAAACCAGTTTAGAGCTGGACCACGAATCCCAAGAGCACTTAGTTTTTAAGGAGGATGGGGATAGATACCGTGTCGAATGCTTTAGCCAGATCGAGAAAAACACCGACACAGGATCGACCGTGATCGAGATGAGTTACAACCTTATCTGTGAGAAGAGTTACTGCATCCTCAGTTGATTTTCCTGGCGAAACCAAACTGACGGTCCGAAAGTAAGCTATTCTTTTCAAGATAGTTAGTCAGCCGCTTATGGACAACACGTTCCAGGAGCCTGAGTAACTACCAGGAGTGATATGGGTCGGTAATTACAAGGATCATCCGTAGCTCCATTTTTGTATATGGGGTAACTGCCGCAATTTTCCACTGGCTTGGAAGACTCCGACGAGATACTTTGTTAAATATCGCAGCCAGGGGCTCCGCGATTGTGTGGGCTACTGATTTTAAAAGTTTGTTAGTGATGCCGTCCATACCTGGGGCACTACCTGAATCAAGAGACCGGATGAGACCCAAAACTTCCAGTTCGTCTGTAGGATACATGAAAAATGAACCAACGAGTTGATCAGGAATGTGAACTTTTTCAGCAAGGGACTCTTGAGTCTCATTTAATTTCAGCATGATAGAGTTTGCCAGCTTATTACCTACAGAGGCAAAGTAGGAGTTGCAAACATCAAGAGACTCCTTTACGGAGGGTCTTGAGTTGATGAGAGCCAGAGGAGAACTTGAGCTAGTGTCTTTGCCAGTTATGCGGTTAATAGTACCCCAGAGTTTTTTTGGAGCGTATTTATTTTGATTATTTCTTTTTGTTGTAATCACGTTTTAGTCTTCTAATTAGATCTATGTAAAATTTCTATAGCGCGTATATATAAGTTTTTTAGTTGGGTTGTTTGGGTCCTTGCGAAATTCTATATGAAGCTTATCTCGGTGTTTAGAGCATCTAATTAAACCAGGAGTCATCCAGGGGTGTAAGGTAGTTCTGGAGCGGCTTATTACACAAGTTTTGAATATCTCAATATTGCCTCTGATACCATCTTAGTAAATGAGTTACAGACTCTTCAAGAGAGCTGCAGTTTATTACTGGGGACCAGTCCGTTCCTCCAGCTCTGATTTTATTGAGTCTATGTCAACTATTACTCTTGATCGAATAGGTTTTGGTCTTTCTGATTTGTGTGTCTGTAACATTATGCCTGCCATAGTGATATCATGGTCAGTGCAGCATTGAGATAGACTACGGACTCCGCATTAGATTTTACGGTACAAAAATGTGATCTATGCAGGTTTTGACCCGAGTTGGTTTGGTTATAGCTGGAAAAGTCCGTACTCTGCTAATACATCTAAGTACTCCGTGTGCAAGTTTTTGTCAGCTGTGAGCCCAATAATATTTAAGTTTATGTCTCCAGCAAAATAAGACAAGGAGAGGGACTAATCGTTTTAAGTTAGCGTCAAGAGAGCGAATAAATGTTTCGGGGTTGGTAACTAGGTGATCTGTAAGCGGCTACTACTGAGAAGTGATTTGCAACTTCATGAGAATACAATTACCCTCGTCAACATTCAGTTCAGAAAAGTTGGCTGTCCACCTGTTCTTATGTAGATAGCGACCTCCTGCCCTGTTAATATACTTTAGAGTAAAATGATGTAAATCCTTGCAATAGGGGGACCGTCGCAAACTCATTAAGCCAGCACTCGCTGAAAACAATAGCGTCGAAATCAAGATCCAACCTTTTTAGGGTAACTAGGAAATTATCAAAGTTTTTACGCATGCTTCTTATGTTCATGCTTAAAATCCTAAATGAAAATCTAGACAGAACGTCTTTACAATCCTCTGGGACCGTAATGTTGTGGCACTTTATCTGAGATGAATTATCTATAGCATCTAAAAATTCTAGGGAAGCCATGGGAAGATCGTGAAAAATTGATTGGGGTATTTTGGCATTAAAGGAGAGAGTGCCATGTAAACATAAGAAGGAGCGTAGATAACCTCGAAATATTTTAAGGAATGTACCATGGGGAGAAGATGTAGTTGTGTTAAAATGTGTGTGTGATTGCGCTTACAATTGTGATGAGTTAAATTCAAAGTTATAAGTATATAAGAAAATGGCGACCATATGGACTGGAAATCAGTGACAAAATATTAATGACAAGGCTTTTGAGGTTCAGGTAATGTTTACTGAGTGGTAGCCGTATTTGGTATGGTTTGAGCACAGAGCAGGCGGCTAAGATCATTTTCCGACCTAATACGAATTGCGGGCTACCTTCCTGACATCCCCTTTCCTGATAAATATGGATCCGTTCCGCAGCCAGCAAAACCTGTAGCCATGTTCGACGGTGAAAGCTCTCGCAGTACGAAATAACCGTCGATTTTCGCCAGTAAGACGCTCATTTACGTAGATCAAGTTTTCAGGCCCATGATTCAAAATGTCTTTACTCTTTAAGTTTTTTCTAGCTAATTGTGTAACATACATGATTGTAAGCTGTTTTTTTAAAAAAAAGTCCCACTGGGTTTCTTACTGGTTCTTCCCAGGACAGAGGTATTTTTTTTCGAACCAGTGGTAATTAAACAAAAGAGTGACTTTCAATAAGTATTATTTATAATCTATATTGAATAAAAAAGTTTCTGTTTCTATACATTATGTATTAGCACCAACTTCAGAATTCAGAATGTGAAACTATATTTTATTATTTTAGTTGCTTGAAGTCTGCTTTTATTTTTTATTAAGAGTTACTTTTCTTGGAGGTGCTGTCATGGATTCAATATTTGAAAGTGCAAATTTAAACAGATTTCTACGTATTAAATGAAACTATTTTTTACGGATTATATCGCGTTTAATTTTACTTTTTAATTCCCGACGTTTCGGGTGCTTTACAGCACCCATGGTCACGGGGAGTCCCCCAGTAAAATTAAACGCTATATAATCCGTAAAAAATAGTTTCATTTAATGTGTAGTCTTCGCGTAAATATAAGAAAACATTATGTGAACCAGATTTCTACGTTTTGAGCTCCATAGAGTCGAATTCTGCTATTTTTAATGGGTACGTCACATTTGCTTTGAATGTACTTTGCATAATTTCGTTTTTATATCGTTCATTATTGGTCTGAGTATCCTCCATTTTGTTATAGAATAAGGATGACAAACGAGCACACAGTCCACCTGATGGTAAGTGGATGCTGTAGCCCATAAACATCTTCATCTACCCTCGATTAAGAATCAAATTGCATATGCGCTGTCACCCCTGAGGACTACGATGGCATGCCTTGTTTCCAGTAAAAAAGGTCTCTAGTTCTCTACACTTACGATACGAAACATAGCAGCATTGAGCTAATATTTTACGCTGTTATTCTGTGAGAGCATGGTCGTCCCCGGTCGAGCTGACCCATTCTTGCTACAACCATAATATTGTAAAGATAAATCAATTAAAAGTCAATATGTCGATGTGTTATCACCTCTAAGGACTTAGATAGAATACTTCGTTACCAGTAAAAACGATCTCCAGTTCTCAGAATTACGAGATCATTAACAGACGCACCAACGGTTATATAATATACTAGCGATCCGCGTCGGCTTCGCACGGGTGATTTCTGTATCTCAACAACATCTCCATTTACCGGGTCCAATTGTGAATCCAAACCATTCTCGAATCAACTTAACTCAACGGTCCAGCCGCTTAGGAGGAGTTCAGTCACATACACAAGGACAGAAGAATTATATATATAAAGATAGATGAAAGACTTG
The DNA here is from genome assembly GCA_029286625.1 of Parnassius orleans. Taxonomy (NCBI): domain Eukaryota; kingdom Metazoa; phylum Arthropoda; class Insecta; order Lepidoptera; family Papilionidae; genus Parnassius; species Parnassius orleans. Next base: position 1,408,539 of record JAGSMP010000039.1, on the reverse strand, counting down.
TAGGTAATGCCTCCTCTGGAATGAGTAAATGAAATCCAACCTCAATGGGCATTGCTGAAAACCAACGCTACCGCAACTGTGCGATAGCATTATGTTGAGTCAGTTTTCAACATCACGCGTGAGGGCCCTGGCGGAGGAGACAGTATCCCGGGTGGGGTAGTGCTGGCGGTGTCTTTAGACATCTCCAACGCTTCAACACCCTACCCTGGAGTTGTATTCGGGAGGCGCTGAATTACCATCGCGCGTGCCTCCTACCTCCGCCGCACAATAGGGCTTACCTTGAGGAGAGATGCGTTACGTATCGGGGACGTGATAGCGCTGGTCGGCGCGTCATGTCGTGCGGTGTTCCGCAGGGATCGGTCTTGGGACCGCTCCTGTGGAACATCGGCTACGACTGGGTGCTGAGAGGCGAACTCCCGTCGGGCGCCGACGTGACGTGTTATGCAGACGACACGCTTGTCACTGCCCGGGAGCCTCGCACAGGAGGCAGCGTTGGTTGCCACGGCTGCGGTGTCACTAGTGGTGAACCGCATCCGGCGCCTGGGCCTGGAGGTGGCCCTAAACAAGTCGGAGGCCATCGTGTTTCATGGCCCTCGACGCGCGCCGCCTCCGGGATCACACATCGTGGTCAGCGGGCCGGATAGCTGTCGAGTCCACCATGAAGTATCTGGGATTGGTGCTCGACAGCCGATGGAATTCGGACCCCACTTCCGGCGGCTGGCGCCCAAGCTGATGGGTGCAGCGGGCGCGCTTTCAACGTTGCTTCCCAACTTGGGGGGCCCGAGCGCCGCCTGTAGGCGGTTGTACGTGGGAATCGTGCGGTCCATGGCCCTGTATGGGGCCCCTGTGTGGGCGATGGACATGACGGCCAGCACTCTCGCCATTCTGCGTAAACCGCAAGGCGATGGCCGTCAGAGTCGTCCGCGGGTATCGCACGATTTCCTACGAGGCGGCTTGCGTCCTGGCGGATTCCCGCCCTGGGACCTAGAGGCGAAAGTACTCGCGTCATTATATCGATGGCGCGAGGAAGAGCGGGCACGGGGCTCGAGGCCGGTGCAGCGACAGATCGCGCTGCGCCGAGAGGAGCTCCGTCAGGTCTTGGTGGCGGAATGGCGGCAAAGGCTTCTGCGCCCTACCGCCGGCCTCGCTACCGTCGAGGCGATCCGCCAGTACTCGACTACTGGCTCGGGAGAAGGCACGGCTCCCTGTCGTTTAGGGTGACGCAAGTGCTGTCGGGGCACGGCTGCTTCGGCAAGTACCTGTGCCGCATAGAGAGGGAGCCGGACGCTCGGTGCCACCACTGCGTCCATTGCGGGGAGGACACGGCGCAACACACGCTCGCCGAGTGTGCAGCTTGGGAGGAGCAGCGCCGTGTCCTCACAAATGAAGTAGGAGGCGATCTGTCGCTGCCGGCCTTAGTGCGGAAGATGGTCGGTAGCGCAGAGTCGTGGGACGCGGTGGTGTCCTTCTGCGAGGACGTGATGTCGCAGAAGGAAACTGCGGAACGGGAAAGGGAGATCTCGACTCCCTTCCCCGGCCGCAGAAGGCGCACCGAGCGCAGGAGAAGGGCGGACAACGCCCTTTTCGGCCCCATGAATGGGTCCAGGGCGAGGGACCTGGGAAATCCACGCCCCTCTTCGATGGCCCAGGCGGGCACGTGCGGGTGTCGGCGCGCGCCTCTGAGGCGATGCACGGGTAGTTGAACACCTCACTACCCCGTGCAGGAGACGAGGCCCAGACAGACCAGGCCAGCACTAGTGTGGGGCTGCGGAAGAATTTGGATTCCGCGGCCCCGCGCGCACGTGCGAGAGACACCGGGGTGGTTTTAGCCGGTAAGAGTCGGCACGCCCTCTGCCTTTCCCCAGGCGGAGGTAGACCATGAGGATTTCCCCGAAAAAAAAGAGTTTTCAACATCACGTCTCTTATGCAATCAGATTATTTTATGTCTGTTTTCTCTTATTTATTTTTATCTTTGGTGTTTTTATGTACCATTTAATTTTCTGTATCAAAACTGTATGAGTGTATTGGCCAAACACTACTCAAATTTAAGATGTCGTTAAGTCTCGTGCTGTCATAGTCACTTGGACTTAAAGTGATAGAGAGCGTTTGAGTATTTGGGCATAGGTTGCTGAATAAATATGCATTTCTATTGTCTATTGAAGTGAATTAACGAACAAAACTTTTGTTGATCTGGTGATCTGGACAAGTGACTGAAAACATGCCACCCCAAGGAATGCTACAAAGCACGGTCCTAGCCAGCTGCATCTCTTACCATGTCGTTATTCCATCTATAAGGACCGCTCTATACTTCGCTTGCTGGTACAATACTGCCACTCGAAAACCTTTCTTCTCACTGATGTCTTGGGTTATGTCGGTTACTAGAGACCAAGATCTAACTAATTCAACTTTATATAAAAATCAATGTGATTATGCAATGATTATCTTACAGATGTCGATAACTGACAGTTGAACCACGGGTAATTTTAATTGAAGATCTGACTGGTGTCGCTCCACTGAGGATATGCATGGGTGGTACACCCTGTAAGTGCTAGATCATGACCAATGGTGAATTCATGTTCATTAGTGTCCAAAAATTACCCAACTTTATATTTTCGCCAGTATCCTAGATTTAATAATTCAATTAATAAATTATGAAAAATTTATCGCACATAACATTTAAATCATTCTGTATGTATTTAATTGTAGGTATATAATATTTGAATTTAATGACAGTCCGTTACAGCCTACTAAAGTCCACTGCTGAACAGCCTCCCCTGTAGATTGCCTCATAGTTGCCACGCTTGGCAAGCGGGTTGGCAACCGCAGATTTTTATTTTTAGTCGTTATTAGAGAGACGCTGCTGCCTATCCCTGATTTGTTTCCCTCTGTCGCCTTTTACGACACCCACGGGACGATATGGGGTAGTGGATATTCTTACACCGCCACGACACGGTTTATAAGAATATTTGTACATAATTCAAAGTTGAGCCGCATACCAGTTTGCCCTCTCTTCTATAAAAACTTATGTCAAAATAATTTTAAAGTGTAATTTTAATTTTCGCATACTATTTACGGCAAGGCATGTTAGTTCCACGTTATTTAACATCTTATGTATGTTTTAGGCAAATTTTTCTATGTATCTATTTAGAATTTATGCAGTTTTTTTTTTAAATTTAATATCATAGTCGTAACCGTGTAGCGGCGGTGTAAGAATATCCACTACTCCATTTCGTCTCATGGGTGTCGTAAGAGGCGACAAAGGGAAACTGAAACTGAAGTTGGAGATAAACAATAAAAAACTGCAGTTCCCAAACCGCCTGCTAAGTGTGGCAACTATGGCGAAATCCTCCCCATGAGGCGATCTATGCGGGAAGCCAATGTTCAGCAGATAATTATTATAGAAGTAAGGCTTGTTGTAAACAAGCCCACAGTCCACACGATTAACAGACACCAACATCTACCTCAATCAAGAATCAAAATGCAGATAATGATTTCTTATATTTACGCGAACACTACACATTTAAATGAAACTAAGTTTTATGTATTTTATCGCGTATATTAACTTATTTTATATTCCCGTCGTTTCTAGCACTTTACAGCAACCATGTTCAAAGGTGGGACTGAAGTGTCCGTCTTCCCAATGTTATAGTTAATCACAGCTACCTTCAGTTTAAAATTATTAATTTTTGGTCCGTTCCCCCTTTTATTGCACCGCGGACAGCGAGTCTTTAACATTAGTATAGGTTCAGTGTGTAGCCGCCCTTATGGAGGAACAAAGATGGCGGACCACTTGTCGTAGGACAGCACTTCTTAAATCAAGGTCCGATTGAACCAAACAATTAACTGTTCAGTATAAATGTTTTAATATTTCTAAAATTAGTAAGTCAGAACGTTTAGCTGAATATTTCGTATTTAATGGGAGCAACCTTGAGCCCTTGTAAATTGATATTGGCGGGCCTTGATAACTAGGTATTAGTGATTTAGATGCAAGTTGATTTATAACATTTTGTATATTGATACAAAATGCCCTAGATTTGTCTGTTGTCGAATAAATTGATATGTATTCAAAATAATTGGTTTATGTCCATTTTATTAAACAACTAGCGATCCTATTAAAGATCTTAAAAGGTCAGGTGAAGTAGACTCTGCGGTCGCTAAGAACAGTCAACTTCACCTGAGGATGACTCGTGTAGAGGCAAAACACGTGTCATATTATCAACGGTGGTGTGCCTTTCCTGGTGTGGTGGTGTTGGGAGTAGTGATGCTGGGATTATTGGTGACGGGGATAGTGCACGCAATTGATGGAGGGCGGGAGGTGCTCTTCAAACTAGGTAAAACACATCATTTTATTTTATTACGCGGACCTTAGCTAATTAATATTTAACATCTTTAATATAATGGATTTCCGCAAAGTAACACCGGATTATATTAATTAACTAGCGATCCGCTCCGGCTTCGCACGCGTGATTTCTGGATCTCGACAACAGCGCTCGGCTATAGCTAAGAACCATCCAGGTTCTAACCAACCAGCCTTGTATATAATAATAAGATTTTGTAGGCCATAGAAATCTACATCTATCCACGGCTAATAATTAAAATGCAGTTGCGTTATCAATCCTGAGGACTAAGATGAAATTCCTCGTTCCCAGTAAAAGGGTCTCCGATTCTCTATACTCACCATACGAAACACATCAGAATTATGATATTATACGCTGGTAATCTGTGAGAGCGTGGTCCTCCCCGTCGAGCCGACCAATTCGTGCTGCAGCCGTAAAATATCTACAGCGAGGCTCTATCACGTTTTCTGCATAAACCTTCGTCCAAAAATAATCGAACCTTGAACGCTCAAGTACTTCAGACTGCACAATTTTTAATTAATACTTGAATCTAAAACCATTTACCGCTTAAGTAAGCTAAATTATACCGTTAAAATGCACCACACGCACTACCTTGGAAAATAATTTTTTCCGTGTTTGCATTAAAAAGTTGTATTAAATAAAAAAACAAGGTTTAGAATTAAGGTTAGGTACTATTGATTCATGTTCTCCTGATAGTTTCGATGCCGAAGATAGCAATAAAAAATATTCAAATTAAGATTATTCGACTTATGTTCTCCTGGTCATGCATTGATCGACTCTACTAGGAAGAACCACCACACCCACCCAAAATACCACCGTGAAATAGTTAGCGTAAAGTTTTATAAAATAAAAAACATTTAGAGTTAGACAAAAAACATTTAGAGTTAAAAAGTTAGAGTTAATTTAATTTTGAATTAAGGCTAGGTACTATTGATTCATGTTCTCCTGATCGTTTCGATGGCAAAGGTAGCAATAAAAAATATTCAAATTAAGGGATTAGAGAGAGGGAGGGACTTTCGACTTATGTTCTCCAAACCGAAGACACTTTTTATCCGACTGCCCCAGAAGAAGGGTAATCTTCTTCGAGTGTATGTATGTATGTTTTATATCTATTTCTGTGGCACGATCTGTAGCTTAAACGGCTTGATGGATTTTAACATATGAGGTGTCGTTGAATTTGTCTAAGTTGTGGAAATGACATAGGGTATACTTTTTTCTTTTCACTAAGCTTTGAACGCAGTCGGGTTTTTTAATTTCGGTTATATTGGGCTTGTTCGAGTGTATGTACGAGTATGTAATGTATGTTATGTATATTTCTTTGGCCAGCTCTGTAGCCTAAATGGCTTGATGGATTTTAACATATGAGGTGTCTGAGATACGTCTTATTTGTGGAAGTTATAGGTTATAAAGCTTTTCTTTTCAGTAAACTTTTACGCAGTCGGGTTTTTAAATTATTGTTTTAACCATTGGAGTTAGTACTAATAGCGAAGTATTCAGCATTCCATCTTAGATACGTGGTAGGACCACGCTCTCACAGAATACCAGCATGATATAGCAGCTTTATACTGCTGTGTTTCGTATGGTGAGTGTAGAAAACCGGAGACCCTTTTTACTGGAAACGAGGCATTCCATCTCAGTCATCGGGGTGACAACGCATCTACATTTTCATTCTTAATCGAAGATAAATGTCTATGTGCCACAGCATCCATTTACTATTAGGTGGACTGTGTGCTCGTTTGTCATCCATATTCTATAAAAAGCCTTTGGGCTAAGACATTAAAAACGTTTACACTGAGCGAGTGAACAAAATTCGATCAATGCTGACACCAAATAATTGGTAGCAATTTTTTAATAATTTACCAAGCACGTGATAAATCAGCACTTAAAATTGCAATTAACCATTTCATTGATGCCGGCGGGGATCGAACCCGGGTCGCTCGCATTCTCTGAAATTGACGGCGAGCGCTTAGCCTCTGAGCTAACACATATATAAACAAACACCGTTACCGTTACAGCCTATTAAAGTGCACTGCTGAACATAGTCCTCCCCCGTAGATTGCCTCATAGGGTGGATATTTGCCATAGTTGTCCCGGTTGGCATGCGGGTTGGAAACTGCAGTTTTTTATTGTTTGGTTGTAATTAGGAAGACGCTGCTGCATATCTCCTTGTTTATCTCCCTCTGTCGCCACCTACGACACCCACGGGACGGTATGGGGTAGTGGATATTCTTACACCGCCACTGCACGGTGAACATATAAACACTATTAACATGCACACTGTTATATAATTACGTAATCGTCCTCACACGACCTTCGCAGTTCCGCACAATGCATATACAAAATTATTTCTACAAACGCGTTAATAAATACATGATTCTGTCAAATATTTTATTATTACACTTGTGATCTGAATTTTATTAACGTAATATAGCCGCAACGCTGTGAGGCAGGCCATCTTAGTCCATAGAGGTGTCAACGCATCTGTAGCCTTCTTTTTTATTTGAAAGCTGGTGTTTCTAATGTGGTCCCATATAAATTTGATCAAGGTCTGATCAATAGTTTTTGAGTTATTCTTAATAATTTATATTGAAGTCTGATTTATTTTAAATTATAACATTTATTGATCGTTCGGTAACGCAGTGGTTAAGTGTTTAGCTGCGTCGCTGCGAGGCCGCAAGTTCGAATCCCGAATCGTACAAGTATTAGTATGGTATACAAATAAAATGCTATTATCCAAATACAGATGTGTGGTTGAAAATTCGACTCGTTACAAACAAATTGGGGAAGGTCGTTACACGGAACGTTAATTGTGCCTGACGCCTATCCTTTTTTTTTCTTTGGAAAGTGAATATGATTTTTTTTATAAAACTGAGTTGACAAACGAACTTGCAGTACACTTGATGGTAAGTGGCTACTGCAGTCCTTGGACACCTGCAGCCATCTTCTAACAAAGAATGTTGCAGATACCTTGTCACATCTGAGTACTAGGATTGAATAATTCACAGCCTGTTATTATACAGGCTCTCTACGCCGTTCAGCTCGAAACTCAGCAGTGAGAGAACTCCTATTTGGCTTCCTTATTTTTTTTTTACAATATTGAGATGACAAACTTACAGTCCACCTGATGGTAAAGGCTAATTTGAGTAAAAGTAAAAAAAAACCAACTTTGCCACCACGTCTTTTTCTGCCACCAGGGCGGCGCCACTTAGGAATGAGGTGAAATATTTAACAGATTTTATAGCGGGGGAAGTTAATTTGTTAGAAAAGTGTAGAGATTAATGTTTCTTTCTGAAATATTATTTATGTATTATGTTAATTAGATTAGAAATTGATAAATTATACTGCGGATATTCAAGAATTATATCCGCAGTATAATTTATCATATATGCAGTATAATTTATATATAAAAGTAAAAATGTGTAAAAAATTAACGAATGCAGCACTGAGGTATTGTTTTTGTATATACCTACACACACTAGATACCGAAAAACTTATAATTAAATCGCTTTTTTCAATGGCGATGACACTGTGACCATGTCATAACAAATAAGTTCACCTCAGTCCCAACTAGCGACATCTAGTGAGCGTTAGATTATTAGCCCTCATTGATGTCGCACATGCTAGACCACAGTTATAGTGTGCTTTAGGCCTAAATCAAGTTACGTCATAGGCCTTAAGCTGTGAACGGACTACGGTCGAGTCACAATCAATTCCACTTTCTCCACGCAGCGGCGTCTGTGAAGGAGTTTCTTAGTTGCATAATATCTATGTGACGTATGGCGCTTAGATACTATATGCTGTGCCTGTGCCCGCGGTTTTGCTCGCGTTGAAAAAGCAGATTAACAGCCTATATGGTAGAGCCACGCTGTAGCTATATTATGATTGTCGCGTGAATGGATAGGCTCGACCGGGGAAGGACCTTCTCTCATACAATACCAGCGCGAAATAGCAGCTCAATGCTGCTGTGTTTCGTATGGCGAGTGTAGAGAACTGGAGACCCTAGTTACTGAAAACGAGGCATTCTATCTCGGTCCTCAGAGGTGACAACGCATCTGCATTTTTAGATTCTTAATCGAGGATAAATGTAGATGTCTATGAGTCACAGAGACAGACTGTGCTCTTTTGTCATCCCCATTAATAAAAAACCTGACGAGTTCAGGACTCCTACTATTTCTGGTAGTATTTTGGAGCTTAGAAGGAGACATTATCTCATTTCTGAGAGGGTTCTGAATGTTAATGGTTAATCTCTTCCTTTGCATTTAAGGTCAACACATCAGTAGCTTTCTTTGTTTTAAGTCGGTTGTAGAGGATCCACTACCCCATATCGTCCTATGCATGACGTAAGAGCCGACAGAGGGAAACAAACCAGGAGATGGGCAGGAGCGTCTTCCTAATAACAACAAAAAAAACTGCGGTTGCCAAACCGCTTGCCAAGCGTGGCAACTATGGTAAATGGTGTAGGCCTATGGTCAGCAGTGGACTTTTGGTAGGCCGTAACGGTAACGGCAACAGTCGAAGGTGTGCATGGGCTGTAAGTACGTTTGGTCATTTTAATTTAATAATAATATTAAATTGATATTTTTTTAAAACCCCCGAAACAAAAAGAGCTGATGATCTCCAAACGGCTGAAAAGATTTTCTTGAATCATAGCTAAGAACACTCTCGATCAAGTCACCTTTCAAACAAAAAAAAATTAAATCTAAATCGGTTCTTCAGTTTGGGAGCTACGATGACACACACAGATACACAGACACACACAAATACACAGACACACACAAATACACAGACACACACAAATACACAGACACACACAAATACACAGACACACAGATACACGCGTTAAACATATAAGCATATAACACCCCTCAGTTTGCGTCGGTGATTAAAAAAAAAGACCCCAGCGGGCTATCTCAAAGCGTGTTTCCGTCTTCACTTGTCGAATCACATCACTCATCTCGGAAATATATTTTTTAATCATGCAGGTTCCTCAGTGTTTTCCTTAACCGACTCGTTCGTGGTAAATCAGCACTTATAATTACATTTAATCATTTTATAGGTACTGTCGCGGCGGGGACTTATTGCTTTCTATAAGAAAGCGATATATTTTTTTATTTATATATTGTAAGTTACTTTAAACTAACGTTTACATTGACTGAACGCCTTATGCCATTCTTATATGCTAGTCAATCCCTGCAGAAATTGAAAACAAAAGTTGACAAGACTTTTAAAAACAATAATTATAACTGTTAACAAAAAGTATAAACCGACTTGAAACTGTTAAAAAAGAAGTTATTTATTTGCTACCCTTAGGGGTGGATTTTTTTTCTTAATTTATATGGGACCACCCTTGAAATATAAACTAAGGTACGTGAGGGTAATATGGTCATCTTAAGCTTTGCCGCCCTATAAAACCAAAACTAGGAGGAGGACAGAGAAAATAACACAAAGTTATATACCATAACTCATATATTAAGAAAAAAAATAGCAAACAAGCTTTGGAAATAATTAGAAACACTTCGAAAAATCAACGTAAAAAGAACTAACTTCACTACTCAGTACTCAATACTAAAATCGACTAAAACATTTACTATAATGTTGTCTGTCAAAATGGCGTCGATAAAGCAGTGCCCTTTTGACCCTTTATATTAACTGATGAAGAGCTATCGTATAACAGAGCTATCTATGCAAACAAGGCTGTAGTTTTTAAGTTATAAGGAAGTGACCATATTAACCGGATGACCATATTACCCTTACGTACTATATTTAATAAAAAAATAATCATTAAAATCGGTTCTCAATCTGCGAAGATATCATATGAAATTCCTTAAACAATAGTCCAATGTGAAACATTTTCCACCCTTGAGGGCGGAATTTTTTCTTCAATTTAAAAATTTAATGGGACCACCCTTGAGGTAAAGCCTATTTAATAAAAAAAAAAACATTAAAATCGGTTCACAATCTGTGAAGATATCGCGTAACATACATACAAAAAAAAAACATACACTCGAATTGAGAAACTCCTCCTTATTGAAGTCGGTTAGAAACAAATAAGTTGGTATCGACATTTTAAAACAAAATCTTACCTACTTATTCTTAAAGTATAATGCCTCCGCCTATAAACATCAGCACCGCTAGAGGAATTGCAGTTATGGTGAAATTTGTGTACTAAGGAAATTAGAAATTACACTTAGAAATGGCACTTAGTCCCTGAGCTACCACGGCGCTATTTCTATATTATATGGCACACATTTATAAAAACTAACTTATAGTGGAACGTACATATTTCACTATTTATATTCATAAGGATTTCTTACGTTTACGCGAACACTACATACACATTTAAATAAAACTAGTTTTTACGGATTATATCGCGTATATTAACTTATTTTATATTCCCGACGTTTCGAGCACTTTACAGCACCCATGGTCACGGGTGGAACTAAGGTGTTTCACGTCGCAATGTCATAGTTAACCACGGCTACCTTCAGATAAAAATTATTAATTTTGTTTCGATCTACGCAGTATGATCCGCTCCGGGAAGTCTGCAGTCTGTGAACACGTTCAACAAGACCACAAATTCTCGCTAAAGAACACCGACTCCTTTCAAGGATGATTCGTGAGGCTATTGAAATCAAAAAACATCCTAATTTCAATAGAGAAGATGGCTCGGTGCTACCATCTGCTTGGGATCTTATCTAATATATAAACATTTATATTTGTTTGTTCGTATTTTATGCGCTGCCATACCGTTCATCAGATTGTGCAAACACTTTCTCAACTTATTGCTTGCACTTGCGTGAAAGTTATAGGCATAGTACAATTAACTTACAGTAGATGGCGCGTGTATCGTAACGACATATTTGTTTGAAAGATATATAATGTATTAATATTCCTAATTAAACAATATAACCCTTCCAAGTTTAAAACGATATTTCTACCATTATTTCTCCTACGGCAGCAACGCGCCTGGTACCAGCTAAAGCACGATCGCGGAGCAGGATATTTTTTATTGCTTTGCATTTTTAAACTTAATTCCCATCATAAAAAGTTTTGTTTCTATTGCAACTAAGATAGTTTTAGGACCTTTTGAACAGTTTTTGTGATTCGAAAACCTAGTTTATTCTCAAGTAGTTAAAGCTCACATTTGTATGAATTGAAATAATTTGAAATTCTTCCTGCTCCGCGATCACGCCATAGTAATTAATGATATTAAATCCCAACCCAAGCATATAACTGCAAGACTTCAAAATACTGTAAGTTCATACATACTGCGTAGATCGGAACAAAAATTAATAATTTTAAACTGGAGGTAGCCGTGGTTAACTATGACATTGGGACGTCAAACACCTCAGTCCCCCCCGTGACCATGAAACGTCGGGAATATAAAATAAGTTAATATACGCGATAAAATCTGTAAAAAGTAGATTTATTTAAATATTTATATTCAATTTGTTAACTCGGCATTTTTACTTTCAAAGCACCTTTTTGCTATTTTTGTATACGTGGCAGAGTCATACTGTAATTATAATATGGTTATAGTACGAATGGCTCGGCACGACCGGACGCTGGTGGGAAAATTAAAAAAAAAAACAACAACGTGAGGAAACGCGAGAAATTCCATCTTATTATAGATAAAGCGACGGAATTCCACTTGCTATACTTTTTAATAATTAGACTTGGGCGTTGATTAAACAATGGTCGATTGTGAACCGATTTACACCATACTATTTGTTCAAGGTCTTGTTATGGTGCAACTTTAGGGCTTCTCCAAATTGGAAGGTTAAAAGACGCGAGGTCAAATTTTAACTAAAATAAAGTTATAGTACGTGGTAATATGATTGTTATTATTTTATTCCTAGACTTTCTACGGCTGTGACGATGACTAAGTCAACCTGATTTTTTATTATATCACATGTCATATTGAGCGCCTTTTGAAGGAGGCTAACATTTTGACACTTTCGTTGTTGTTTATTTTTGGGGACATCATCGTACAGAAAAATATAAATTTATTCAATAAAAAGCGACCTGTCTCCTTCGCGGCAAGAGATTCGTAAATTTAGATTAGCTAAAATAAAAAAATAATTTTTGAGTAAGTTCATAAAATTTTACAGTGAAATTTCGAAAAATATAGTGCAACAATCAGTTGCAAAATTAAAAAAAAAATTGTAAATGAAATTATAACACGGCTTTTAAAAGGAGACGCCAGATATTCTTGCTGGTTCTTCTCTGTAAAGGTATTGATTTTGCGAACCAGGTAGATTTTGATCTTGTCTAATGTGAATATGTTTTTTAACTTTGTGCTTGAGCTCTATAAAAAAATCTACAGTTACATTGAAAACTATTGACAAATTAGCACCATCAGAAAAATCAGCTCAATGCAGCAGCATGTGTTTCGTATGGTGAGTGTAGAATGCCGGAGACCCTTTTTACTGCTAACGAGGCATTCCATCGTAGTCCTCAGGGGTGACAACGCATCTGCATTTTGTTTCTTAATCGAAGATAAATATAATATATCTATGGGCCATAGCATCATCCAAACCATTAGGTGGAATGTGTGCTCGTTTGTAACCTCCATTCTATAACAAAAACTAATAATATTATAAACAGTCACCAATCGCAAACACTGAAGTTTAAAGAATAAAAGAACTATAAGCGTCAAACGCTACAAAATCGCGCGTGCAACTCAGCCCTAACAGGGACAAATTTAAGCCTTGTAGAAAACAATATTTCGGAACTGAACTCGCGTACTCGCGTTATATTTCGCGCTATTGTTCCACAACGTGCAATTTCGAACACCACTTGGGCAATTTGACCTTCGCTATGGTGTGAATAGAAAATACCTTGGGTTTGTTGAGCTCTGTGGAATAACATGTAAATTTAAGGATTTGTACTGTATTTTTTTATGTGTGTAATAAGGTAAATTATTGCGATAGCTTCATTTAATATAAACTTATTAAAGTTTTAAGAAACAACGATTTTTATAACCACTACGTGTTCAGTGACGACTGACGAAGTCGCGGGTATCAGGTATCAGCTAGTATAGCTGCAGACACACCATACGCATAGCGAAAAATAAAACCAAACTTTATATCTATTATATACATGTAATTCTTCTGTACGTGTGCTGGTCACTGAATTCCTAAACGGCTGGACCAATTTTTATATAAAAAAAATGTATTTGTTTATAATAAAAATCAGTTGCCGTGCCTTGGTCTCGCAAAAACTCGAAAATGGCTTGACCGATTGGTGAAATTTATTTTTCGTGTTTGAGTGGTTCTCTGGATTAGATTTGTTTAGAGTCACAATTGGACCCGGTAGGTGGCGTTGTTGTCAAGATCCAGAAATCACCCGTGCGAAGCCGGGGCGGATCGCTAGTGTCGTATTATTGGAATTAATAAAAATTCATACAACGATTTGGATTTTCTTTAACAAATTTATTAGCTCTTCCGCTTACACTTTATTATCGTACTAGCTGTTCCCCGCGACTTCGTCCGCGTGGAATTTATTACGATTGGATTTTATGGGGTTTAATATTTTTTTGCGCGAAACCCTTTTCTAAAATAAAAGTAGCCTAAGTTGATCCGTATAATATTAGCTATCTGCCAGTGAAAGTCCAGTCAAAATCGGTCAGCCGTTTCAGAGATTAGCCGGAACGAACAGACAGACAGACAAAAATTTAAAAATTGTGTTTTTGTTATAAGTACCGTATATACTTAGTCAAGTCATAAGTTCTGTCAAAAACTTTTTATAAAATTAATGATTCACTTTTTGATATTTATATAGAAATTATATATGAAACGAAAAGTAATTTAATTTAGATTATAATTTATTTACATTATTCAAAATGCCCTCCCCTATTTTGAATACATGCCCTTAATCGACGCGGCCAATCATCAATCGCAGCACGTACCACGCTCATATCTATTTTTGCCGCTGCTTTAGCCAAAGATGCTCGGAGAGATTCCAAATTCTGATGAGGTTTAGCGCAGACTTTCTCCACCAAATGTTGCCATATCTTATAATCCAGTGGACTTAAATCTGGACTAGAAGAGGGCCAGTCTTCATGTCCGATAAAGTCAATTCCATGGGCAGTCAACCAGTTTTGCGTGCTTCGTGCCCTGTGAGCTGGTGCAGAGTCCTGTTGGAATATCCAATGTCTGTTTTTGAACATTGTTTGAGAAAGAGGTTCCACTATGTTTGTTATGACGGTATTTTGGTACACCTCGGCACGTTATTTGGTTTTTACACCTTTTTCACAGAAAAACACCTCAGTTAAGCCTGAATATGAGACTCCAAGCCAAAGCATGAGTTTACAAACCACAAGGATAATGTGCTCGTTGAACCCTCGGAATACGCGTGCTGGCTTCTTCACTGCTGTGGGCATCCACCTTATCATTTTGTTTATTATAACTTTCTTCGATGTTAAAATTTTTTTCATCCGAAAACAAAATTTCGCGACATTCTTTTCCCGCGTACCGCCGTAACAAAGCGCGGGATCTACCCAGCCTAATTTTTTTCAAACGCTCGTTCAAAAAATGTTCGGTCTTCTTACGATAAGCTCGTAGTCATAGGTCTTCATTGATCACTCTTTTGACCGTGGTTCTGCTTAGGCCCATCTGAAGAGCTAAGATTTTTTGTTTGCGAACAGGATTTCGGTGGATTCGCGCCTTCACTGCTTTGATGATCGCGGGTGTCCTAACTGTACGAGGTCGGCCGGTCCTCTTACGATCTTCGAAGCTTGAATCTTCAGTGAATCGTTTGATAGTGCGATAAATAAATCGTAGGGTTATTTCCAATTTTTTAGAATATTTAAAATCTCTTTTGGCGTGTAACCACAGCGGTGCAACGCGATAACCGCAACTCTATCTTCTTTCTTCGACCACTCCATATTTGAAAATGAATGAAAATTAATGTATTTTTTATTTCCGGCAAGCGCAATCGTTATATTTTTAAAATTGGTGAAGTTCATCTAGCCATTTTTTTTTTCAATTTTATTTATTTGTATGTATATATGTATAGACAACCCAACAATATAATTATCGATCAATTTCGGCATAACGTCCTACTTAGGCGTCCTCCACTGTTGAATGCCGACCACAGAACACAATTACTCTCTACCAAGAGATGGCGACGATCGACTGGCTGTGGCCAGATATCGTTTTTTTTGCGCCCCATGCACGGACACCGTCTGGAAGCGGGGAAGGGAGGTGGTGAATGCTCATAGCATACCACGCAGCCGGCTGACCGATATCTTTTTTTTTTTTTTTTTGCGCCCAATGCAAGGACACCCTCCGAAGCGGTGGAGGGAGGTGGTGAATGCTCCTAGCATACCACCACTAGTCGTGTCTTTATACTTTCCGCATAGCCGGAAACGGTAAATACACACGGACCGGATGTACTCTTACAATGTTTTCTTATTTTACAAAAGTTGTATTAAATTTCACAAAAATTATATTAGCTTAATTATAAATGGATTTTAAGTAATTTTATTTATTGTGAATCGAAATTTTGAATAAAATGAATAGCCCGAGATTAATTAACCACCGGATATGGTAATTTATATTATTTAGAATAAGGTAATCCTTAACAGTATATACCTATTGTTGACTATATTGTGCGTTTCGACACTGACTTTTTATTTCATTTTTTAGGGTTCCGTACCCAAAGGTTAACCAACCGTCCGTCCGTCCGTCCGTCTGTCTGTCAGCGGGCTGTCTGTATCTCTTGATCCGTAATAGGTAGACAGTTGAAATTTTCACAGAATATGTATTTCTATTGCCGCTATAACAACAAATAATAAAAATAAAAATAAATTAAAGGGAGCTCCCCTACTAGAAACGTGTATTACGATGGTACGGAACCCTTCATGCGCGAGTCCGACTCGCACTTGGTCGTTTATTTAATTCCATCCTGAAGAAAATCAGTATAACTCAATCAATCGAGAAAGTGTATGTGAATTATTTTGTCACCTTATTTTTTTTTATTTTTCATGTATTTTATCATACTGTGCATTAACATTTGCGGCTTGTTTGTTTCTGACACACTTTCTACTTTTATTGGACGCCTTCCTCAGTTTTTGAAATTTAAATTAATTGAAATCTCTTAATTTTTCGATTCTTATATAAAATTCTGTTTGTTGAAATTCATTTTTTCAAATCTACTACCGCTACGAAATGAGGTTACGAAATGAGGTAAGTTCTTTTTTCCGGAGGAGAAACGGCGAAAGAAACTTCGGAGGTTTTCTTTTATAGGATAGGTTGACAAACGAGCACACAGTCCACCTGATGGTAAGTGGTTGCTGTGACCCATAGACATCTAAATCTATCCTCAATAAAGAACCAAAATGCAGATGCGTTGTCACCCGTGAGGACTAAGATGGAATGCCTCTTTTCCAGTAAAAAGGGTCCCCGGTTCTCTAAACTCACCATACGTAACACGGCAGCATTAAGCTGCTATTTTAAGCTGTTATTCTGTGAGAGCGTGGTCCTTCCCGGTCGAGCCGACCCATTCGTGTTACAACTATACTATTAATATAGATGCAGCATGGCTCTACCATGTATAAAAATAATCTATTTTTCGTAATTTTTCGGTCAATAATACAATTATATTCATTTTAATAAATAAAAAAAAACATGTGCAGTTCACACGCGGCAGAAGTGAAACGCTCAGAAAACCAAACTTAGCAAGTTTTAGTTGCGAATGAAATTGCTTTGAGTAATAGTGCCCCATCCACTTCATTCTAAAGGTAAAATCATTTTATCGAACAAAAATTGATTGACTCTCAAGGTGGTACGTAAAATAGACGCTAGATGTCCTAAACACGACTAATTTAATGTAAACTAGCGATTCACCCCGGCCTCGCCTCGGTTGATTTCTGGATCTCGACAACAACGCCGCCTACCGGGTCCAATTGTGAATCTAAACCATTATCTAATTAACTTAATCACACATAAAATTTTATCAAAATCAGTCCAGCCGTTTAGGAGTTCAGTCACATACACAATGACAGAAGATTCATATAATCATATAATATATAATATGCATGTATTATACATATAAAGCTTCCTCTTGAATCATTCTGCCTATTAATGAAAACTTATTTGTGAGGGCGTGTTCCTACCCCGGTTGAGCCGACCCATTCGTGCCACAACCACAATATGCAGCAGCTGCAGCGTGGTTTGTTTGCCATAGTTGCTACGCTTGGCAGGCGAGTAGGCAAAAATTGATGAAATCATCATTCCATATTTCCCTCTATCTTCCTCCTAAATTGGACCGACTCACATTTTCTTTCAAGAACAATGTAAGAAGGAAAGGCTGTCTGTATGTTTTAATTTTTTATGTTCGTTAAACTTGTTTGTTGGATGTCAATTATATAATACCTATACATATAAATATATAGTGTTGAATTGTCTTACGCCGATAAATATTCCTCGGCTGGGATTCGAATGCAAAACCCCTCAGTCGTTAGTGAGTTTTGGCCGACACAATCATAAACAGTGGAATTGCTTGTTTGATGATTCCCGCGATTTCTATCGACTTCAAAAAGGAAATGGTACTCAATTCGACTGTATGTTTTTTTTATATGTGTTACATTATAACTTTTTTCTGGGTGAACCGATTTCGATGATTTTTTTATTTTAAAGCTGGTGCTTCTCATGTGGTCCCATATAAATCTTTTTGTTGATCTTTTGAATCGATCTAGGTCTGACCAATAGTTTTTGAGTTATTCTTAATAATATTGAAGTCGGTTGTACAAAATTTTAAATTTTAAATTATTGTGATACATTTTTATATCTGTTAGTAATCAAGTACTAGGTTATCATAAATAACAGGAGAAAACTTATTAAATATGGAATCGGTGCAAATTAGTATTTATATATTCAACTAAAATAGCCTATACCTTCATAAATTTATCCTGTTAAAATATTCATCCAATTCTTATGGCAGATAATGCTAAAAAGCCGGTCGTATTTTACTATCTATGAATGCCTGGTAACTTGCTTTCATTTTTTTAATCGGGGCGTTGCGTCGCGTCGCGGCGGTAGATTTAAGCATTAAAATTAAACTTAAAAGAAAAAGTCGGACAGTACATAATTAAAAAGAATTCAATTATATCATATTCTGAAGTCGATGCTAAGAAATAGTGTATAGAATAAATAAAGCCCCGACATCAGAATGTGAAAATATTTTGTTTTTAGTCCTTGAAGTCAACTTTTCTTTTATTAACAGTTTAATTTTTCACCATTTTGAGTGACAGCTTAAGGTAATAACTATTTTATTTATTTATTTAATTTAACAAGCACACTTACAATACACATATATGACAATATCACAAAACATACACATTTTGATACTCTCTGATATGCATGTTGATTACTAGTGTACACTTATCATTCCCAGATTGAGTCATGCAACTTAATTTTGGATTAATTTGCAGTAGGGATAACATTCAATCAATACAATGAGAAATTATGTAAATTAACCTGAATAAATTGTCCTCTGTATCAGGTCGTCACTCCTTTTATAGGTGAGGTTGTCAAATTTTCAAGTATATGAATGGCCCGTTGCCGAAGTGGCAGCTATACTATTGTTGTAGCAACAGAGTCGGCTCGACCGCGAAGGACCAAGCTCTCACAGAATACGAACGTGAAATAGCAGCTTAACACTGCTGAGTTTCGTATGCTTAGTGTAGAGAACCCCAGTATAAAGGGAGACCCCAGGTCTCAGCTTTATACTAAAGTTTTCAATTTTGAATATAAATTTGAATTTTGGAATCCTTTTATTAGAAATGATT
Source organism: Parnassius orleans (assembly GCA_029286625.1). Classification (NCBI taxonomy): domain Eukaryota; kingdom Metazoa; phylum Arthropoda; class Insecta; order Lepidoptera; family Papilionidae; genus Parnassius; species Parnassius orleans. Next base: position 1,389,387 of record JAGSMP010000039.1, on the reverse strand, counting down.
TTTATATTTACGCGAACATTACACATTGAATAAAACTATTTTTTTACGGATTTTATCGCGTTTAATTTACTATTTTAATTCCCGACGTTTAGGGTGCTTTACAGCAACTCATGGTCACGGGGGGGACTGAGATGTTTGACGTCCCAATGTCACAGTTAGCCCGGCTACCTTCAGTTTTTAATATTAATTTTTGGTTCGATCTACGCAGAATGAGCTTACAGTATCTTGAAGTCTTGCAGTGGTATGCTTGGGTTTGGATTTAATTTTGTTAATTATAGGATCCCAAGCAGATGGCAGCACCCATTCATCTTCTCTATTGAAATAAGGATGTTTTTTTAATTTGAATAGCCTCGCGTATCATCCTTGGTAGGAATCGGTGTTCTTTAGCGAGGATTTGAGGTCTATCAAATCTAATGTAATGGCGGGGACGATCTTGAACATGTTCACAGACTGCAGACTTCCCAGAGCGTCGGTGCTTCACGTCAGCTATATGTTCTTTCACGCGGGTTTTAATGGATCTATTTGTTTGTCCTATGTAAGAGAGACCACATTCGCAATCAAGCTTGTACACTCTTGCATCTTGTAGAGGATATTACACTTGACGGATGGTAAAATTTACTAATCTTCTTCCAAGCAAGCATATATAGCATTTCTTTCAACCCAAGCATACCACTGCAAGACTTCAAGATACTGTAAGCTCATTTTGCGTAGATCGAACCAAAAATTTTGTATTAAAAAACTGAATGTAGCCGGGCTAACTGTGATATCGGGACGTCAAACATCTCAGTCCCCCCCGTGACCATGGGTTGCTGTAAAGCATCTAAAACGTCGGGAATTAAAATAGTAAATTAAACGCGATAAAATCCGTAAAAAAAAATTGTTTTATAGAAATCTTTCGTCAAAGGCGTTTTAGGTTATTAATTTTAGCGCTAGAATTGATTTTAAATGATACAACCATTTCGAAGTCCTAAATGGACGATCTCTTGTATTTGCCAGTGAAAATTTCTTTGAATCTTTTGTCACTAAGAATAAAAGAAATTGATATCTCTATCTGATCTATCTGTTCGAACTGTTGCAATTCAATAACTTAGATTCAAAAGCTACTAAAGTAACTGACGCTGGATTATTGCGATGCGACGCCTGACGGACGACTTGCCGAGTTATCTTTTTTTTTACTATTCTAAGCCAGTGCTTGGCTGACAAACGAGCACACAGTTCACTTGATAGTAAGTGGATGCTTTGACTCATAGACATCTACATCTATCCTCGATTAAGAATCGAAATGCAGATGCGTTGTCACCCCTGAGGACTGAGATGGAATGCCTCGTTTCCAGTAAAAGGGTCTCCGGTTCTCTACACTCAGCATACGAAACACATGGAGAATGCCCTGATATTTTACGCTGGTATTCTTGTGAGGGCGTGGTCCTTCCCTGGTTGAGCCGACCTGTTCGTGCTACAACCATAATATAGCTGCAGCGTGGCTCTACCATGTAAATCACGTAAAAGTCTATTCCACCTAATGGCAAGCAAGACCCTTTTACTGGAACGAGGCATTCCATCTCAGTCCTCAGGGTGACAACGCATCTGCATTTTGATTCTTAATTGAGGATGAACGTAGATGTCTATGGGCCACAGCATCCACTTACCATCAGGTGGACTGTGTTCGTTTGTTACACTTATACTATAAAAAAAGTTATGATGCAGCCGAAGATGTTAAAGCGCACTGACGCTTAACGGAAGCACCCCAGACTTAATGGTCTCCACCTCTTTGTCGTCGATATACCACGCATTTAAACCAAACGGTTTGCTTCGTCATTCAAAATGCGTACAGCAAAGGAGTGGAGTAATTTTCCAGCATCTTTCTTTCCATCCGATTACAATGTGGGGTGTTTTAAAGGCAATAGTGAACAGACTTTTGTTAAGTTAAGTCAGCACTGTACCATCTTTTTTTATATAGGAGAGGGGCAAACGAGCATGCGGCTCACCTGATGGTAAGTGACTACCAACGCCAATGAACAACTGCAACACCAGGGGAATTGCAGATGCGTTGCCGGCTTTTAAATCTGCAAACTTTAAACTTCGGCTGCATCACCAGTTACAGCAGTTAAGCACTGGCATAGAATAGAATTAAAATAGTTGAAAAATCAAGTTATTAACAAATTCTATATATTAATAGATCAAAATGACTCATATTTACAATATAGAATATATTGATTTAGTGCCAAAAAATTACAAAATCTGCAACTCTATACGTGGTAGAACCATGCTGCGGCTATATCAGTAGTATGGTTGTAGCACGAATGGGTCGGCTCAACCGGGGAAGGACCACGCTTTCACAGAATACCAACGTAAAATAGCAGCTTAACGCTGCTGTGTTTCGTATGGTAAGTGTATAGAACCGGAGATCTTTTTTACTGTAAACGAGGCATTCTATCTTAGTCCTCACGGGTGACAAGGCATCTGCATTTTGAGGATGGATGCAGATGTCTATGGGCCACAGCATCCACTTACCATCAGGTGGACTGTGTTCGTTTGTTACACTTATACTATAAAAAAAGTTATGATGCAGCCGAAGATGTTAAAGCGCACTGACGCTTAACGGAAGCACCCCAGACTTAATGGTCTCCACCTCTTTGTCGTCGATATACCACGCATTTAAACCAAACGGTTTGCTTCTTCGTTCAAAATGCGTACAGCAAAGGAGTGGAGTAATTTTCCAGCATCTTTGTTTCCATCCGATTACAATGTGGGGTGTTTTAAAGGCAATAGTGAACAGACTTTTGTTAAGTTAAGTCAGCACTGTACCATCTTTTTTTATATAGAGAGGGGCAAACGAGCATGCGGCTCACCTGATGGTAAGTGACTACCAACGCCAATGAACAACTGCAACACCAGGGGAATTGCAGATGCGTTGCCGGCTTTTAAATCTGCAAACTTTAAACTTCGGCTGCATCACCAGTTACAGCAGTTAAGCACTGGCATAGAATAGAATTAAAATAGTTGAAAAATCAAGTTATTAACAAATTCTATATATTAATAGATCAAAATGACTCATATTTACAATATAGAATATATTGATTTAGTGCCAAAAAACTACAAAATCTGCAACTCTATACGTGGTAGAACCATGCTGCGGCTATATCAGTAGTATAGTTGTAGCACGAATGGGTCGGCTCGACCGGGTGGGACCACGCTCACAGAATACCAGCGTAAAATAGCAGCTTAACGCTGCTGTGTTACGTATGCTGAGTGTAGAGAACCGGAGACCCTTTTTATTGGACACGAGGCATTCTATCTTAGTCCTCACGGGTGACAACGCATCTGCATTTTGAGGATGGATGCAGATGTCTATGGGCCACAGCAACTATTTACCATCAGGTGGACTGTGTGCTCGTTTGTCAAACTTATCCTATATAAAAAAACGATAGGTGACGCTGGGGTCGAGTTATTAGGTAATTAATTTTATTTTTACACTGTAATTAACCGTTAACGTGTGACTGTGATCATCGACTTCCTGCTGTCGTCACTTCATCTCGAGAACCGTTATTCCCCATCGGTTGTCGGTTCTTCGAGCTATACGGCCGGCCCATTGCCACTTCAGCTTACTAATCCGTTGGACTATGTCGGTTACTCTGGTTCTATTGCGGATATCCCCGTTTTGTCCATCCACGGATGCAGGTGGCTCAGGACCGTGTTTTGTGGCATTCTTTGGGGGAGATCCATGTTCAGCAATGGACTTGTGAAGGACTGTAATGATGATGATGATGATGTGTGATCATCGTTGGTCTAGTGGACGTAAAGGCGGCTGCTGATCATGAGGTCCCGAGTTCGAATTCCGGGTAGGTCAAAAAAATTACCAATTGAGTTTTTTAAAATTACCAAGATGTTCTCAGTAGCAGCCTGGAGTCAGGAAATTAACGGCGTTTAACCCCGTGCCTCGGAAAGCATATAAAGCCGTTGCGTTTGTCCTACGTTTGATCTCTATCCGATCGTATTGGATTGTTATCCCATTGGACTATAGGAGTAAGATAATATAGAGTGCACCTGTGTTTGCGCGCACACTAGTCTACTATAATCCTGTCCTGCGCAGATGATTAGTCTTCGACGTGATCGAAATGCGGTCTCAAGCTGGAAGACAGACAAAGTGAACATATTATTTGGCGATCCATAATTTTGGCATAGAACATTAATGATGTTAGTGAAGCGAAGTCTTCGCAAGCAAAGCCGCGGGTAAAAGCTATTATAAAAAGTGGATCACTTAATGTTATGTCACGTTACGAGTATTAAACGGTATTATAAAAGAGACAAGTTTGAGCAGGGGTCATTGACTTCGCTCTTTTGCACAGCGCGTGGTTGCGTGCATCTGCATTAATTTGGGTTTGTTTTTATTTGCAAATTTTCTTAAGTAAAATGATCTAAATTAAATTATTTATTTGCCATTCATTCAGGTGCTGCTTGTGAAGGCTGGTGTATTTAGGGTTAAAGTTAAAATTATAACCTATATACGTCCCACGCGATAAAATCCGTAAAATTTGTTTCATTTAAGAGTTCGGAGAACCAGTTATTATACGACAATTTCTCATTACTTCAAACTAGCAAAAGTACAACAGTAAGAGTCCATTACTAAAGAAAGAAGAGGTTTCTCCGAGGAGAAATTTACCGTAAATATAAGAAATCATTATCTGTGTTTCGTATGGTGAGTGTAGAGAACCGGCGACCCTTTTTACTGGAAACGAGGCATTCCATCTTAGTCCTCAGGGGTGACAACGCATCTGCATTTTGATACTTAATCGAGGATAGATGTAGATGTCTATGGGCTGCAGTAATCACTTACCATCAGGTGGACTGTGTGCTCGTTTGTCACCCTTATTTTATATAAAAAAAATACAAGAGCAACAATCCGCCGGCAATCAAGTTCTCGCCAATACTCCCAGAAAAACTTCATTCTAACAAAACATCACAAGTTTTTGTTGTGGTTGTTGTTGTTGTTACGATTCGCCAATTGAGGCGGGCAAAGCTCTTGGACCATACGGCCTGGGCTGATTTGTATTTTGTTTACAAAACTTTTCACAATAATATACTGATACGTCACATTGCGAAGTTCTTAATTTTGACAATAGCTTAAATCAGCGGACAGTTGATGACAGTAATATCCTGAGGTAATATCATATAAGGCCCCTTAGCAGATAAAAAATACCTGAGATTTATTGTATCAATATCGAAGCATTCGTTACAACGTTTCAAATAAAAGTTTACATGTGTAGACATTTAATACATAAAATTGCACCACTTTTACATATCATTATTCACTTCAAACCATTATTTAAAAAATAAAACAGGAGCAGCAATCCACCGGCTATCAAGTTCTTGCTAATAACCGCCGATTGCTTTGAAATTTTAATACAATTAATATTCGAAACCGCGCGATTTGTTTTTTGTTATTTTTAAATAACAGCGCCATCCGTTGAACGTAACAGCAACACTTTATTTTCTATTTAACCACAAAGCCACAAAATCGCGTGACCGACTACAGATAGTTATAAATAATTTTTTACTTGTAATCTAAGTTGAAAGTTATTTTTTACTTTTGTGTCTGGTTGGTAAAAAAAGCGATCGACGTAAATTTCACTGTACGCAACAAAAAAAATTGTTAATTTTAAGTGCAGATTGGTAAATCGGGGACGTGCTCGGCGGGAAAGGAAAATGAAACAACAAAACGTCACAAATTCCCCTGGTGTTGCATTTGTTCATGGGCGGCAGTCAACACTTACCATTAGGTGAGCCGGATGCTCATTTGCCCCTTTTCTTTAAAAAATGAGGGGCTCAGCATGTCTACGTCTGAGTAAAATTGAAAAATAAAATATTTCGAGAGGATGTTAAGTCCGCTAAAACGCAGCCTCTTAGATATTTAAAAGGAAGGTATGCGCTCATCATTGAGACGTAATAATAGGCTATAAAGTAAAGTAAAGTTACAGCCTAAATACGTCCCACTGCTGGGCACAGGCCTCCTCTCATTTCTGAGTGGATTTTAGGGCAAGGAAATGGGTTCCCTCACGATGTTTTCCTTCACCGCCGAGCACGTGGTAAATCAGCACTTAAAATTGCAATTGCAATTAACAATTTCATTGGTGCCGGCGGGGATGGAACCCGGGTTGCTCGCGTACTGTGAAACTTACAGCGAGCGCTAACCATCTGAGCTACCACGGCTCAGATGGTTAGCGCTGGCCAAAGGCTAGTTAATAGGCTATAACATTAAGTTAATATAAAGATTTTTATAGTATAAAAGTGACAAGTTGTTATCAGGAAGATGCTGCTGCTCATCTCCTGTTTCAGTTTCCTTATGTCGTCTCTTACGACATCCACGGGGCGTTACAGGGTAGTGGGTATTCTTACATCGCCACTACGCGATCATGAACACAGAAAACATTTAAATTTTAAACGCGATTATCCTCTGAGCTACCATGGTAGAGATGTGTCATGTGTAGGGTTGCCACCCGTACTTTAATATATAGTATCGTACTATATTTCAGTCAATAATTGTATTATATATTATAGAAAAATAATATAATACGAAAAATATTACATTTTTATCCCTAATTCAACTGTCGCGCTTTTTTATATTAACTGTGACTGGAAGTCTGGAACAAGTAAGTTTTACGGGAAAAAAAATCCGTCATGAATGTAAAATGGAAAGAAGAAAGAAATAGAGAATATATTAATTTAATTAAAAATGAATTGTTAGTTTATTTTAATATCAATCTAAATTGCTCAGATTCCTATAATTATTTTAAAGGTATATAATTATCATTGATGGCCAAAGCGAAGAGCAATAACAAATATATATGGAAATATATATCTAAAGATTAAAGATAAATGTGTACTTTTTTTCCTGAATTTCCCAAAAGTACTATACTTTTGTATCTTTTTTGGAAAACTACTATATGTGTTCAAAAATAAGGTGGCAACCCTATTCATGTGCCTCATTGAAATTTTCTGTTTCTCTCAGTAACAAATGTCTCATTACTTACATTTCAATTATTATTTATTTATGCATGCAAATTCGTAACGTAGTGTAACTAATTGTTTGTTTCACCAATCCTTTTAATATTTCAACGATTGGATGTTTGGCAACTCTATCGGCTTCGTTTACATTACAATGTGTTTGGCAAGTTCCCGCGTGGCCTTCACGGTTCGTATTTGACGTCGGCCGGGTTTGATTTGCTTAAAACTTACAGTTCACATGATAAAACTATGTCGTTTATATATATATATACATATATTATATATTTATCAGACCGATCTATTCGTGCTGCAGCTATGTATAGCTAGCATAGCAGCAGCGTGATTCTATCTATGCCTATATAGTCTGTTCGCTTAGATAAGGTCGCCTTTGTGTCGCGCCGCCTTAGCACGTGCTGCATCTTATCAAAGGCGCCGCGGCGACATCAAATGTCGCCGTGTGCGGCGTACACCCGCAGGAGAATTTGGCATTTTAAAACAAAGCGCCTTAGCGAAAGGTTCTTTGCTACCTTACTTGTGTTTATTATTGGAACGAAGTTCTTTATCGGACGGTACGAATTTGGCGGATGGGGACTAGGTGAGAAAAAGTGTAAGATTTTTCCGTCACGATCCCTTCTGACATAGTGCAGACGGCCTTGGCGGTTATAAGGAAAAACATTACCCTCCTTCTGTGGCAGTCGGGTAATCAAAATTTATAACCAAATCAATATAAAGACCTAACGGTAATAATAACTGATGCTGTGTGGTGAAGGCATCACTCCATTTTGCCCCGTGGGCGTCGTAAGAGGCGATTATGGGAGACGCCAGAAAATTGGCTGTCAATGAGGGCTAATAATCTTCCGGCTACCAGATGTCGCTAGTTGGGACTGAAATGAAGTTTTTGGACTTGTCCTTATCGCACGGTACGAATTTGACGGATGGGGCTAGGCGAGAAAAAGTGTAAGATTTTTCCGTCACGACCCCCTTTCTATAGTGCGAGCGAGATGGTATAATATTCATCGCCCTCGCACTTTTTCTTATCTTGCCATGAAAGAAATATTATTTTAGTTTAAATGACGCTTCATTTTAATAGACGATAGTAATTAATTTATTTGTATTTGTTAATCAATAATATAATACGTTTATCAATAATAATATATTAGAAGCGTCAGTAGCCTAATGGCAGGGCGCGGACCGCGGAGCGGCGGACTCGAATGGTCGTGGGTTCGAATCCGCCATTCGACTACTGTCGTGAACTACTTCTAACACAAGCATTTTAAGCTTACCAGAAGTGGTTTAAGGGAATATTTCTAGCATTACTAGTAATAAAAAAATAACAAAAAATACTACGAAAGGAAGATCGTACCAACCGAGTGTTCCACCACACTCACGCATGTTTTTTTAATTCGTATTTTATTACAATAACCATAAGAATAAAATAGTATTCTATTTTATTCTTAGAATAGAATAACATTTATTTAAGAAACAGTAAAAAATAATAAAATAAAAGCAAAATAATAAAATAATAAGTGCGCCTCCGGGTGTACCGACACTGTCTTAGCGAACAGACTATACCTCTTTTAAAATATTGACACATCAAAATGTGCAGGATTTATTTGAGTAATATCTAGAACTATGCGTACTTACAACAGATTTTCATTATTTTCACCCGTTTAAGGGAACCAAAGCTTCTTTCAAGCGTAAAATGTTTAAGAGTTTACTGATTTGAACTGGGTTTAATTTCAGTTTAATACTCTCGCAAATTAATAGATCCAGTACGAAGTAAATATTTTGGTTTGGTCTGAGGTCCGCTAACATATCTACAATTCTTAATTAATTTCTTAAAAAGATAGAAACGAAGTAATACCTACTGCACTTTATTTTTCATTTATACATGTGTTACTTACATATTTTGGAAATCTTATTAAAGAATTTTATAATACTCAAGTAATGAAAACATTTCACGTTAATAATAATTAACGTAGTTATTCATTAGAATTAAGTCGATCTACGACTTAATTCTAATGGTCGACTTATCGACTATTAAGTCGATAGTCAAAATAACAAAAATACTACTTCTGTTATCTATATATAATACATCTATACGCATATAACTAAAATTTAAAAAAAAAACAGAGAGTGCACTTGTATTTGCGCATATACTTGTGCACTATAATCTTATCCTGCGTGGTCTGTCAGGCTAGTATCCGTTGAGACTGGCCACCGTGGCCGAAAGGTCTGGTGGATATTAAATCTCTACATAGTATAAAACAAAGTCGCTTCCCTCCGTCTGTACGCTTAGATCTTTTAAACTGCGCAACGGATTTTGATGCGGTTTTCATCAATAGACAGAATAATTCAAGAGAAAGGTTTATATGTATAATACATGCATATTATATATTATATAATTCTTCTGTCCGTGTGTGTGACTGAACTCTTCTTAAACGGCTGGACCGATTTTGATGAAATTTTGTGTGTGTGATTAAGTTGATTAGAGAATGGTTTAGATTCACAATTAGCTGGCGTTGTTGTCGAGATCCAGAGATCAACCGTGCGAAGCCGGGGCGGATCGCTAGTTAGTACTATAAAAAAAACTGCATATTGATAACTGTTTGACTTTGTGATGTAACAGTTCACCCGGGATCTAAAAAATACTTTTATTCGATAAAACAAAGGTATTTCTTCCAAATATGAGAGGGCCGCCGTGCCAAGCTGGAGGACTGGTGCTTCATTCCTTATTTTTGCGATATATCGATAATTTTTCGGAACATCACTATCTCAATTCGTTACTGATTTAACCAAAACGTATATTTATGGGGAAATTATTATAATTTTATGAAAGCGAAAAAGGGGCAAAGCGGGTCAGACCTGATTTATTTCACATTTTTCCCCAATATCCCGTATAAGTACTGTGTTTTAATTATTAATATATACATAATAATACTAAATTAAAATTATCGTGGTGGCGAGATGAAAGAATCTATACCCGCCATCGTCCCATGGGCAACCCACAAGACTAAAGTAAGACTTTTTTTAAGTAATGCATTTTTACGACGACGCAAGTCGAACGGAAAAGAGGGGTATTATATATTTAACATGTGTATCTGTGTATCTGTGTGTCTGTCTGTGACATCGTAGCTCCTGAACGGATGAACCGATTTTGATTAAGTTTTTTTCGTTTGAAAGGTGTCTTAATCAAGAGTGTTCTTAGCTAATGTTGCAAGAAAATCTGTTCAGTTGTTTGGGGGTGGGGGTGGGGGTTATTTTTTAATTTAAGTTATTTTTAATATAAACAAAGCGTCAAAGCAACCCAATGTCCAGCTGATGGTAAGTGGCAACTGCAGCCCATGGACACCTGCAAACAACTTCAAACAAAGAAGGCTACAGATGCGTTGTCATCTCCGAGGACTAAGATGGAATGTCTCACAGCCTGTAATTACACTGGCCCTCTAAATGTCTCAAATAAGCCAGAAAATATCTTAACAGTCGATGGAAATCTCTGCTGCTGAGATTGCCAAGCCTCTTGTCGATTATAGGTAATCCTCATCTGAATTCATCTGGCCCATCATCTAATCTAATATATAAAATTTATATTTTGTTTGTTCGTATTTTATGCGCCGCCATATCGTTCATCAGATCGCGTTAAAACTTAGTCAACTTATTGCTTGCACTTGCGCGAAGGTTATAGGCATAGTACAATTAACTTTCACTAGGTGTCATCGCAACAAAAAAATATTTTAAAGTTATATTCAATGTAATAAATTTCAATTAAAGTTAATTCCTAATTAAACAGTATAACTCTATTCCATAATTATTTATTCTGCGGCAGCAACGCACCGGGTGCCAGCTAGTAGAATATATTATTGTAATGTGCGACATGGACTGTTTGTTTTGGTGAATTACGGTGACAAACGAACACACAGTCCATCTGATGGCATGTGGTTGCTGTAGCCCATAGACATCTACATATATCTTCGATTAAGAATGAAAATGCAGATGCGTTGTCACCCCTGAGAACTAAGGCGAAATACCTCGTTACCATTTAAAAGGAGACCCTTTTACCCGTCACTCTACATACGAAACACAGCAATATTAAGCTGCTATTTCACGCTACTATTCTTACTGTAAGCATATTACGCACTAAGGAGCCTGTTTGTTACTTTACAGTGCGCGGTGGTGACATCTCAAATACGTCTTTTAGAATAAACCAATACACATTCACATCATTAGAACTGACTCGGTTTCACAATGAGCGGCTGAGCTGTAACAAAGAACGGTACGTCGCCAATGGACCGGTTACATCCGACCTCCGCGGCACATTCACTTAATCTCATTCCGATTTGAACTTTAGCACTACCGGTATAAGTCATTTTTTACGTTTTACGATATGGTAAGTTACTGTATTACTGTATTTGTATAAAATATGATAGCAGAAATTATATGACATACGTAGTAAGCTATGGAGAGGGCTATGCTCGGGGTTTCTATGCGTTTTAAACTTAGAAAATGAGGATATACGCAGTAGAACCAGAGTAACCGACATAGGTCAACGGATTAGTAAGCTGAAGTGGCAATGGGCCGGCCATATAGAAGACCCGACAACCGATGGGGAAGAAAGGTTCTCGAGTGGCAGCCTCGTGCCGGTAGGCGAAGTGTGGGGCGGCCCCCCACTAAATGGAGTGACGACCTGGTAAGATATGCAGGAAGTCGATGGATGAAGGTGGCTCAGGACCGTGCTTTGTGGCATTCCCTGGGTGAGGCCTATGTTCAGCGGTGGAATTGTGAAGGGCTGTAATGATGATGACGTAGCAAGCAACTTATTAAGTCGAGTGTGAACTACACTCGATTGAATAATAGATGGGTTTACTAATATAAAGTGTTTGCGTATCTGTTATTCTATACCTAGGTTATAAATACGCGAAACCTTATTAGTGGTAGAGCCACGCTCTTGCAGCTATATTATGGTTGTGGCACGAATGGGTCATCTCGACCGGGGAAGGACCACGCTCTTACAAAATACCATCGTAAAATAGCACCTTAATGCTGCTGTTTTTCGTATGGTGATTGACGGAGATCCTTTTAAATGATAACGAGGTATTTCGTCTTAGTGTTCTGAGGTGACAACGCATCTGCATTTTGATTTATAATTGAAGAATGATGTAGATGTCTATGGGCTACGGCATCCACTTACCATCAGGCGGACTGTGTGCTCGTTTATCACCCTTATTCTATAAATAAAACATATAAGTTATCTCTCGCATATTATAACCTATAAGGGTATAATATGATTATAACGGACGAGTCTGTGGGCGAGGACATTGGACGGCAATCCGACGTGACCGGAGAGAGATCATGCGCAGGACGCAGATTTTATGTGCTTTCCAATATACGGAGATAAGGCAACACAAACTTCCTGACTTCGGGGTGCCCTTCAGAATTACTCGACAGAAAAAGTTAAACCCGGGACCACATAATTAGCAGTCGCCCTTACGACCAGTCAACCACCTTATGCCTAACGTAAAGGAAAGAAGAAAAAAAACGGGAGAATTTTTACACCGTAGAGCTAGGCATGCTGCAGTTTTATTATGGTTGTAGCACGAACGGGTTACATTGACCGGGGAAGAACCATACCGCATGCAGGTTTCGTCACGATGTTTTTTTATCGCCGAGCACCTGGTAAATCGGCACTTAAAGTTACAATTAATATTGCATTGGTGCCGGCGAGAATTGAACCCGAGTTGCTCACGTACTATTAAACTTACGGTGAGTGCTTTAGACCTTGATGTAATAAACGACACGAGGGCAATGGCGCCGAGGCAATGAAGGATACAGATATTTTATTAATTCATACGTCTGAATGCATCATCTGTGGTCCACGCACGTATATTTAACAGTTATTCTAAAATATATAGCGCTGAGCGCAAGGAAACAAGTTTCCAGTGTTACTAACCTCTGAATTGCAGAGGTACCGACAATGGATCACTGTTTAGAGAGATAATATTCTGATTTTTTTACAGTTAGGGACTGTAGATGAAAGGGATGACATATCTTATGGGGACTGACAGGAATAGGCGCAAGACAGATCTTTTTTTTTACTAATAAGCCAGTGCTTGACCACAAATCCACCTGGTGGTAAGTGGTGATGGTGGTGTTAACGTAACAATAGCCTATTCACTCTTGTCTTGGACACGCTCAGATTGTATTCGGACGGAAAGACAGACGCCGGCAAATTATTCCACTCCTTTGCTGTACGCATTATGAAAGATGGAGCAAACCGTTTGGTTCGAATGTGTGGAATATCGAAAGCAAAGGCATGAAGATTGAAGACCCGCCGACCGTCTGGTTGACCGATGGTGGACCTTAGTGGCGCCTTTTATAGTCGGAGGCCAAGGCACATTTTGGATGACTGCGGTCACCTTGGTTAGTTGGAACTTGGAATTGCTTGCTATTGCTCAAATGGTGCCACCTACCACCGTGCCCGCTTCATTTGACTATTATAATTATTTTTAGTTGCAAGTACATAATCATTTGCAAGCAATAACATAATTTAGATTTTTCTTAATATGATTTGAAAATTTGAATTTCTGACGTGTCGGGCGCTATTAATCGGCCATGGTCGGGGGAAGGGGGGGAGGGGGGGAAGGTTCCTTGGCTTCCTGATGTCATAGTTTTCGAAGACTACCTGCAACTTTTAAATATTAATTTTTTGTTCGATCTATGCAGAACACACCTTAGTTCCCCCGTGATCATAGGAACTGTAATGCGCCCGAAAGGTCCGTAATTAAAAAAGTTAAAATTAAATGCTATAAAATCCGTAAAATTTGTTTTTTTCAAAAGCAACAAAATAGTTTTAAATGCATGCGAAGACTCCGTGGCGCAGTGGCTTCGCAATGAGTTGCAGCGCTAAGGGTCGTGGGTTCGAATCGCGCACGGAACAAGTATTATTAGTATGTGTGCGTGTACGTGTTCCTACAATAAGCTGAGCATACTCTCTGCATCACTTAAAATATTACGTAATGTTTTGTCTAGCTCTCTTTGTTTATTTATTTAATAATTAGGGACTAGCGATCCGCCCCGGCTTCAATTGAGTTTTTAAACTATCCAAGGACCCACTCAAACGCACACGAAAAATTTTCATCAAAATCGTTCAAGCCGTTTTCGAGTTAAAGCGAGAGTAACGGACAGCAATTGATTTTCATATATGGAGATTAGGGATAACAATACCATGACAAAATAAATAATGTATACAAACTAGTTACATGTAAAGGTAATACAATCAATTACAGTTATCGACAACTTACTAAGTACATGTGAGCAGATAAGATGAGAGCGATACAGTTAAACAATAACAATTTTGTTGGTGTCTGAGTCAGCCATATTTATATAGCGAACATAAAAAGCGAGCGCTAACCATCTGAGCCGTGGTAGCTCAGACGGTTAGCGCTCGCTGTAAGTTTCACAGTACGCGAGCAACCCGGGTTCGATCCCCGCCGGCACCAATGAAATTGTCAATTGCAATTTTAAGTGCTGATTTACCACGTGTTCGGCGGTTAAGGAAAACATTGTAAGGAAACTTGCATGTCTGAGAAATCAAAATAAAAAAAAATATTTCGAAGACATGTGAAGTTCGCCAACACGCATTGGGGCAGCGCGGCGGACACTTCCTTGCCCTAAAACCCTCTCAGAAAAGAGAGGAGGCCTGTGCCCAGCTGTGGGACGTATATAGGCTGTAACTTTACTAACTTTTACATAAAAAGACACATATCAGCCAAAACGACGAGTGGTGTAGTGTAGTGGCGGTGTAAGAATATCCACTACCCCATATCGTCCCGAGGGTGTCGTAAGAGGCGAAGGAAACTGAGCAGGATATGAGCAGCAGCATCTTCCTGATAATAACTCAAAATTATAAAAAAGCTATGCCGCTAAGCGTGGCAACTATGGCAAAATCCTAATATAGGGTAATCTTTTTTTTTTTTTTTTTATAAGGATAGGGTGACAAACGAGCACACAGTCCACCTGATGGTAAGTGGTTGCTGTGGCCCATAGACATCTACATCTATCTTCAATAAAGAATCAAAATGCAGATGCGTTGTCAGCCGTGAGGACTAAGATGGAATGCCCCTTTTCCAGTAAAAAGGGTCTCCGGTTCTCTACACTCACCATACGAAACACAGCAGCGTTAAGCAGCTATTTTACGCTGGTATTCTGTGAGAGCGTGGTCCTTCCCCAGTCGAGCCGACCCATTCGTGCTACAACTATACTACTAATATAGCTGCAGCATGGCTCTACCACGTATAAAATAATCTATGGGTAAGGCCTTTATTCGGCAGTGGACGTTGATAGATTGTAATTTTTTTAATAGTATATGAATGACAAACGAGCACGCAGTTCACGTGAATGCTGTGGCCCATAGACATCTACATTTATCCTCGATTGAGAATCAAAATGCAGATGCGTTGTCATCCCTGAGGATTAAAATGGAATGCCTCGTTTCCAGTAAAAGGGTCTCCGGTTCTCTACACTCACCATACGAAACGCAGTAGCATTAAGCTGCTATTTCACTCTGGTATTCCTTCCCCAGTCGAGCAGACCGATTCGTGCTACAACCATAATATAGCTGCAGTTTACTAGCCAAAACATTTTCCCCGCAATTTTCTGCAATACGAGTAATGAAGTTCTCATTCCGCTCCATAGCTACAGTAACAGGAATTTCCTGCATCGAACCTCGACTGCATAATTTGTATTCATTCATTGACCATATAGATCGGTTAGGTATTACAGAACCTGTTCTCGGTTATTCTCGCTTGGAGGTCAAGATCACGTGTATACGAGGAAATCTCTATTAATTCAACTAACAAAACTGTTCATTAACGCCACTTTGGAAAGAGGTGAAATATTCGACAGATTTCATGGACGGTACGTTAGCTTTTATATTTTATAAAGTTTAATGTTTCTTTCTAAAATATTAGTTATATTTTATGTTAATAAGTTTGAAATGGATAAACGAAACTACGAATATTTTTTAAAGTAAAAGGATTAAAAAGAGAGTTAAAAACGTACAAAAAATTAAAGAGCAACCACTGAGGCATTATTTTGTTTATATGTCACAGTCAAAACTCATAAACGGTCAAAACCACTTTTGACTGCAAAAATCAGGCAAAAATGGTTTTGACCCATGCCCTTAGTCAAAAACAGTTTTGACTGATTTTTGTAGTCAAAAGTGGTTTTTTTTATAGTATAGGGTAACAAATGAGCACACAGTCCACCTGATGGTAAGTGGTTGCTGTCGCCCATAGACATCTACATTTATCCTCAATTAAGAATCTAAATGCAGGTGCGTTGTCACACCTGAGGACTAAGATGGAATGCCTCGTTTCCAGTAAAAAAGGGTCTCCGGTTCTCTACACTCACCATACGAAACACAGCAGCATTAAGCTGTTATTTTACGCTGGTATTCTGTGAGAGCGTAGTCCCACCCCGGTCGAGCCGACCCATTCGTGCTACAACCATAATATAGCTGCAGCATGGCTCTACCACGTAATAAGGTTTTAAGTTTTAACCAACGTTTATAGTCAAAAGTGGTGTTGTCTGATTTAAACTTCAGACTATCGGTCAAAACTCGCAATATCAGTAACAGTAGGTTAAGGTGCGGCTGGGGTGGCCCTTGGGCCACCCTAAAGCCGCGTACATTATAATGATATAAAATATAATATTGAAGACATTGAATTTTTGAATTTCAGAAAATGAAAAAGTATAAGTCAAAAGAAGTTTTGACTAACATTCTTGGTCAAAACCACTTTTAACCGATGTAATTTAGTCAAAATCACTTTTATCCGGTATTTTTGCAGTTAAAAGTGGATTTGACCAACGGCCTTAGTCAAAACTACTTTTGCATGATTTTTTACAGTCTAAAGTGGTTTTGACTGGTTATGAGTTTTGATTGTAACATATACACCAAAAACCGAAAAACTTTTATTATTAAAACGCAATTTTTCAGTTATTGATATTTTGTAGATAATAAATAACTTCACCTCAGTCCCAACTGGTGACATAATTGTGGTGAGCCGAAAATTATTAGTCCTCGTTAATTTCATTGGTTTTAGCCGACGTCGAAAAAGGAGGAGGTTCTCAATTCGTCTGTATATACATATTTTTTTATGGTATGTTCGGGTGTAAGTTCTTTGTTTAAGAACCGATTTTAACGATTCTTTGTTTTTACTATTATAATATATGTATATAATTTTACGTGGTAGAGCCATGCTGCAGCTATATTATTGGTATAGTTGTAGCACGAATGAGTCGGCTCGACCGGGGAAGAACTACGCTCTCACAGAATACCAGCGTAAAATAGCAGCTTAATGCTGCTGTGTTTCGTATGGTGAGTGTAGAGACCCGGAGACCCTTTTTACTGGAAACGAGGCATTCCATCTTAGTCCTCAAGGTTGACAACGCATCTGCATTTAGATTCGTAATCGAGGATAGATGTAGATGTCTATGGGCCACAGTAACCACTTACCATCAGGTGGACTGTGTGCTCGTTTGTCATAGTTATCCTATAAAAAAAAACTAGTGCATAACTATCGACTCCCACCTGATGGTAAGTGGTGATGTAGCCGAAGATGGTAAAGCGCACTGACTTAGCTTAACGAAGGCCTATTCACTTTTGCCTTGAAGACTTCATAACCATACATTATAATCGATGGAAAGTTAGATGCTGGCAGATTCTTCCAGCACTCCTATTTCTCTCAGCACTCCTATTTCTCTCAGCACTCCTATTTCTCTCTATTTACCATTCCTTCGTTGTCCGCATTATGAAGGACGAAGCACACAAACTGTTTTGTTCGAACGTTCAAACTTTCTAAGCGTGACGAAATAGTCGTCGAAGTGTAGCGAGTCGGTGATCGAACTGGTATCGAACCCACAATCTGAAAGTCACTGTCGTGATGATTAGATTTCACGCCACTGACCATTGACATTGGCCCGGAAAGCTGTTGGGAAATCGCCCGATAACTTGACTGTGTGACTCAGCCGCACTGTACCCGTGAAACGTATTTTCATATCCCACCTAAAGTTATTCTAACTTCAGATGGGATATGAATTTAGGATATAACTAACAATTTTATTTGATAACATTAATTCAGTACTTATTTAACTTATGTTAGACAATTGTCTATCTCTACATAGTATGAAACAAAATCGCTTCCCGCCGTCTGAACGCTTAGATCTTTTAAACTACGCAACGGATTTTGATGCGGTTTTCATCAAAGAATAATTCAAGAGGAAGGTTTATATGTATAATACATGCTTATTATATATTATATAATTCTTCTGTTTGTGTGTATGTGCCTGAACTCCTATTAAACGTCTGGAGCGATTTTGATGAAATTTTGTGTGTGTGATTAAGTTGATTATAGAATGGTGTAGATTCGCAATGGGACCCGGTAGGTGGCGTTGTTGTCCAGATCCAGAAATCAACCGTGCAAAGCCGGGGCGGATCGCTAGTAAAATATAAAAGGAAAACGATGGTTAACTTTCGTAAGTAACTTAAGTTGTAAGACACGTGATACTATAAACTAGCTACTCGCCCCAGCTTCGCCTGGATAGTAATGTGGCGTTATTTTAAATTAAGATAATTAAAGAAAAACTAAAAATTCATAAAAGATATTTTGTCAATATTTCTTTTTTTTTAATAATTCTTCAAGTTTTTCGTATAAAACACGGTCTAGATCCCTTTTGGTATTGCTCTCTATCAGCTCGTGAAGTTTTATCACAATGAGGGCTAATAATTTTCCGTTCACCAGATGTCGCTAGTTGACACTCAGGTGTCAAGTTTTTGTTATACAATGTCATTTAATTGTGAAGGTTTAAATAAAAAATTATCAGTTTCTAGAGTATTATATTAATACACAAAACAATGTCTCAGTGGTTTGCTCTTTAATTTTTTGCACATTTTAACTATTTTTTTTAAACTTTTCTACTTTTATGATATCTGCGGTTTGGTTTTTTTTTAATTTTCTTCTAATTACTATAAAACTTAACTACTCGTAATAGTGCAGAAAGAAACATTAACCTCAACATTTTTCGAACAAATTAACTTCCCCACTATGAAATCTGTAAAATATTACACCTCATTTTTAAGTGGCGCCGCCCTGTGGTGGCAGAAAAGTCGTGGACGCCCGTCATTGGTTTAGCCATTTCGAAGATTAGCCCGGACAGACAGACCACAACGAATGAAAGAATACAGTCACAAATCAATAAACTTGGCGATAATTTTACAGAAAAAACGTCAATTAAGAATTTTTCAACTGTATCCACTAAGTTAGATAGAGTGCGTGGCCGTCAGGCATGTACAAACTATTTACCTATTAATTATAATTTAAAAAAAAATTGGCAGTCATTGGGGACTGTCGACTGAAGTGGAAACTTAAAACTGGGAAAACTGCTATTACAGCATGTTGGTGACGCGAACTTATAACATTTTATCCGTCCAAAAATAGTACAACGCGCCGAGAGAAGTTGTTACTTTAAAAAAATAAAACAATACATACTTGTATTACATTTATAATTTTTTTTATAGGATAAGGATGACAAACGAGCACACAGTCCACCTGATGGTAAGTGGTTGCTGTGGCCCATAAACATCTACATCTATCCTCGATTACGAATCAACGTGCAGATGCGTTGTCATCGCTGAGGACTAAGATGGAATGCCTCGTTTCCAGTAAAAAAGGTCTCCGGTTCTCTGAAGATATAACATTTTAAACCATATTTATCCCAGCAACAAATAGGCATCCGATGTATTAATAACAAGCATCATGCAGTGAGGCAAAGAGTATATAACTAAAATTAAAATAAAAAAAAAACCCGAAACAAAAAGAGCTGAAGATCTTCAAACAGCTGAACAGATTTTCTTGAGTCATAGCTAAGAACACTATCGATTAAGACACCTTTTAAACGAAAAAGACGTAATCAAAATCGGTTCATCCGTTCGGGAGCTATGATGCCACAGACATACTCCACAGATACACAGATACACACTACAAACATATAACACCCCTCTGTTTTCGTCCGGGGTTAATAAAGAACTACGTTTCAGTGGGATAGGTAAACCAAAGCTCTGACATCCTCAAACAAACAAAAATTAAAAATTAAAAAAATTAAAGTAAAAGAAATTAAACTTAAAATAACATTAAAACAAAGTACCTACTTATCTGTGTAAATATAAAAATAAATTGTTATCCGTTAGTCTCGCAAAAACTCTAAAATGGCTGGACCGATTTTGATAAAATGTTTTGTGTGTGTTTGAGTGGGCCCCTGGATGATCAAAACGATTTACAATTAGACCCGGTAGGTGGCTGTTGTCGAGATAAAGAAATCACCCGTGCGAGGGGCGGATCGCTAGTATTAGACTAAACATTGTCAGTAATGCTAATTAGTGTTCCTAGTATTCCTTATTTAAAATAAAAAGGAAACTGTAAAGTTCTAAACGCCTTCATGCATCCAACGGCTGATAATAAGCCTTAACTTATTTCCGAAAGGGCTTAAGAGATTTTTAACTTGGTAGAGCCATACTGCAGCTATATTAGTAGTATAGTTTTAGTATGAATGGGTCGGCTCGACCGGGGAAAGATCACGCTCTCACAGAATACAAGCGTAAAATAGCAGCTCAACACTGCTGTGTTTTGTACGATGGGTGTAGAGAACCGGAGACCATTTTTACTGGAAACGATGGAATGCCTCATCTTAGTCCTCAAGAGTGACAACGCATCTGCGTTTTGATTCGTAATCGAGGATAGATGTAGATGTCTATGGGCCACAGCATTCAATTACCATCAGGTGGACTTTGTGCTTTTTTGTCACCCTTATCCTATAAAAAAAGAGCAAGTACGAGTCCGCCAAATTGGCGCAATGTGTTTTGATATTTTTATTTTTTTAACTTTTATGTTTCTTTCCGGGGACTCAGTACAATCAGGCTCGAAAATAATTCCAGTGTATTTCGTAGGAATTCGGGATCACCGAATCAGTATACAAACGTGGATATTTCCGAATATTACGGAAATCATCAATAATAATGTCCTGCAGACCGCATTTCAGCCATTGCAGCCAGTCTCAACGGAGACTAGCCCTAGAGTGTGTGCGCTAGCACAGGGAACATTCTCTATTCCATTAGTCCCCTAGTCCGATGTCCTAGTCCGGTGATCGGGTACGACCGTGAGATCAGGCGCAGGGCCAATGGCTTCACGTGCTTTCCGAGGCACGGGGGTGAAACACCGCCAACTTCCTGACTCCGGACTGCTACTGAGAATTTCTAGACAGAAACCGGGTTTCGAACCCGGGACCTTACGATTAGCAGTCGTGCTGATGACCACTAAACCCACGACAAGACAAGACAGTATCTGGGGAGGATCGGTTGTAGGTTGAGCCACGCTGCAGCTATATTAAGACTGAAGCACGAATAGGTTGGTTTTAACCGGGGAAGGACCACGATCTCACAGAATAACTGCGTTAAATAGCAGCTTAATGCTGCTGTGTTTCGTATGGTGAGTGTAGAGAGCCGAAGACCCTTTTCACTGGTAACGAAACATTCCAACTTAGTCCTCAGGAATGACAACCGGAACCGGAAAGTGAAAATAACTCAACGGGTCACAGGTTCAAATCTTACGCGTGATCCGGTATTCATAGTTCACTCGCAATGATATTAAAATTGCAAAACAGGGACAACTTTCTCGCCTAAATCACGAAAGATATTTCTTATTCAATTTAAATTCAGCCGCTGCCGTAAGAGGCTTGGAATGTAATAAATCTTTAGAAGTAATGTGCGCGGGAAAAGATGATCGGAAACGCACTTTGTTTATATTTTTAATAAGTACCCAGTCCAGATAGAATGGGTGCTGTGCCCATAGACATCCACATCTTCGTTTTTAAATAGAATATGGATGACAAACGAGCACACAGACCACCATAGACATCTACATCTATCCTCGCTTAAGAACCAACATGCAGATGCATTGATACCCCTGAAGACTAAGAGATGGAATGCCTTATTACCAGTAATAAGTCCGGTTCTCACTACACTAGACGAAACACTATCTACCACAGTGTCAAAAGGGACAATGGCGCTATTATCTAGTGTAGTGACTGCCACGTTGGTCTGTTGATCGTAAGCGCGACTTCTGATCATGGGGTCCCAGGTTCGTTGGTCCTGCGCCTGATCTTTCTCCGATCGTGTTGGGTTTCCGATTCATCAGACTATGATAGTGAGGGAATAGAGAGTGCCCCTCACTTTATGTTGAGACTGGCCGCCGTGACCGATATTTGGTCTGGAGGATGGCTGGTCTGATAACTTGACAGATTTAATTATTGCATTGCGACTTAAATATTACACACACACACACACACACACACACACACACACACACACACACACACGCACGCACGCACACGCGCACGCGCACGCACGCGCTCGCGCGCGCACACATACAGACACACACACACATACAGAGAGAGAGAGAGAGAGAGAGAGAGAGAGAGACGCATACGCGCGCGCGCGTGCACACACAAACGTACACACACCGAGTTAAAGTTGTTAAAATCCAAAAATCCCTTGTTTTATAACCACTATTCACTCACGCACAAGTGCCACCTAAACGGTTTTACCCGCGACCCTTCGTCCGGATATGACGCATGTCGCTAGAAAAAAAGGGGGTTAAATTGTTTTCATTTTCATTTAATCTCCATTACAATTTAAAATGCTGATGCGTTGTCATCCTTGAGGACTAAGATGGAATGCCTCATTACCAGTAAGGGTCTCCAGTTCTCTACACTCAGCATACGAAAAATAGCAGTATTAAGCTGCTATTTTACGCTGGTATTCTGTGAGAGCGTGGACCTTCCCCGGTCGAGCCGATCCATTCATGCTACAACCATCATATAGCTACAGCATGGCTTTACCACCTTGAAAAGCTCTTAAATTATAAAAAAACTGTAGATTTCTGGTAATTAATCTGAATAGCCTTTCAATGACATTGAAATTCGACACGATAATGATCGCGAACTCCGTGTATTGTGGACGTAAGAGAACCCACTACCCCATACCTCTACTCTTATCTTACGATACCTACGTGAGTGTCGAAAGAGGCGATAGAGGGAAACTGAAACGGGAGATGGGCAGCAACATCTTCCGGATAACAACTCAAAATGCCAAGCGAGGCAACTATGGCGAATGTTCTCCTATGAGGTGACCTATGGGGCAGGCCTATGTTCAGCAGTGAACTTTGATAGGCTGTAAAAAATGAATGATCACTTAATACAAGTAGTAACTTATATAAAACACGCCCTTCTCTAGTCGTAGTTAAATTGAACTACGCTATACGTCATTGGTCAGTGGTTCTAAAGTTTTTATTTAAAACTAGCGATCCGCCCCGGCTTTGGACGGTTGATATATATATATATACGTATATATATATAGACTACTTAAGTATGTTGTTTGTTAGTAGGCTCTGGTAGCTTAGGAGCAAAGCGCTTACTGTAATTTTACAAAACGCAATCAACCCGGTTAGATCCTCGCCGGTACCATTGAAATTGTTTATTGCAGCTTTTTTATAGTATAAGGGCGACAAACGAGCACACAGTTCACCTGATAGTAAGTGGATCCTGTGGCCCATGGACATCTTACATTTATACTCAATTAAGAATCAAAATGCAGATGCGTTGTTACCCCTGAGGACTAAGATGGAATGCCTCGTTTCCAGTAAAAAGTGTCTCCGGTTCTCTACACTCACCATACGAAACACAGCACTATTTTACGCTGGTACTTTGTGAAAGCTTGGTCCTTCCCCGGTCGAGCCGACGCATTCATGCTACAACTTTAATATAGCTGCAGCATAGCTCTACCCCGTAAAATAGTTTTAAGTGCAAATTTACTACGTGCTTCTCGGTAAAGGAAAACATCGTGAGAAAACCTGCATGTCTGAAGAGTAAAATATTTCGAAGACGTTAAAGCTGAACGCACGTTTGTCCGCACCGTACGCGTCACGCAGAGTTTTCGTCCGCGCCGTACGCAAATCTTTTGTATTACCAACAACTTTTGTTGTTTTCCAACCACTGACTGGTGTGAAACGGTACAGTGAAATTGAGCGCTCGAAATCACTATGGAAAGAAATATAGTAATAGCCTGCTTATTGGCAGAGGAGGAAGAAAATAAAATTCGAAGAAAAAGAAGATTCTGGATTCATAATATTAGTTTAAAAAGGCAACTTTATGGAGAATATGAAGGGGATATACTTTATTTAAAGACTTATTAGATGATGATGAACAATTTTTTAGATATTTGCATTTAACATACAAGAAATTTCAAGAATTGCTACATATACTAAAACCATATCTTTCTATGGAAAACTCAAGATTTAGAAGGCCAATTGAACCAGAGAAAAACTTGTTGTACGTTTGAGGTAAGTATTTTGATAATTAAGTAATCAGGTATAATTGGGTTTTTGAATTAAATTTAACAATTTTTTTTAGTTCAGTATTTAAATAATTTATCACTAAGTATTCATATTGATAATCGATGCAAAATAAATCCAAATTATGTATAATTAATTACGAATTAATTAAAAGTTATAAAAATACAAAAATTATCACGTAAGTCGAAACCACCAGTTATAGTGGAAAATTCACTAAGTTGGCTACATTAGACAACACTGAGCATCAACACGCGCCGAACGCGCCGCGTTATATGACGTCACCACCATGCGTCCTTCAATATTCGGATACCTACCGCATTTTATAAAAGTCGGCGCGTACGGTGCGGGTGTAAAGTGCGAGATTTCATATAACGAATTCTAAAATTCGGCGCGTACGGCGCGGACAAATATGCGTTCAGCTTAAATCGCCAACTGGCATTGGAGCAACCTGGGCAGACTAATGCCTCCATAACCCTCACAGAAATAAGACGGGCCTGTGTCCAAGACGTCTGGTATTGCGATCGATAATCTGCCTACTAAGCGTAACGTTAAAGGCAAATCCTCTCCCAAAATGTACCCTGAGAGCTAAGCCTAAGAGCCCAGCAATAGACGTTTAAGAAATGAAAAGTTCAACTCACTTATTCTTTCATTACAGTTTATCAAAAGTCCGCAGCTGAACAAAGGTCTCGCCCTTATATTTCCTCATAGAGAGGATTTTGCACGGCCACGCTTGACAGGCGGGTTGGCGACGGCAGTTTTCTTTTAAATCACTTTCAAGAAGATGATGCTGCCCATCTCCTGTTTAATTTTCTTTTGCTGCCCCTCACCCCACAAACGGGATGAAATGGGGCAGTGAATTATATCACGCCGCCACTGCGGCTTATAATACACGGCGTAAAATCAAAATGAAATTATCAATAAGTTTGAGAATCTCTGCGTCACTCCGTCGATCATTAATTCAATATTGCTGCGCAGTGTTTTGCACTCAATAGGCATTAATTAAACGTGGGATTGATGCGTTCATTGCATATTTGCTGCGTTCCCTAAGTATATAAACATTGAGTCTGATTGTATTTGGCTTTATGTGGACAGTAAAATCTTGACAGGGATGTGATATTCCGACCGTTTCCTGTATAATTAGTAAGGCCTTATATAATTATTATAATTGTATAAGGCTTGTATAATTATTAATACGGGCCTAAGACAGCGATACATCGTCCGCCTTATTGAAGTCTTTTTAATGTTGTAGATAATATACGTGTATAGGTAAATTCAAATAATAGCCATATGTCGCTGGTTTGATCCGGCTCGTAGGACCACGGTTCAACATGTATAATTAAAATAAAATATTATGTTACAGTTACAGCCTATTAAAGTCCTCAAACACAGGCCTCATAAGGTGGATTTTTGCAATAGTTGCCACGCTTGGCAAGCGGATTGGCAACCGAAATTATGTAGGTCCAAAAATGGACTATAATAAGATTTAAATAAAACTAGTTTTTACGAATTTTATCGCGTATATTACCTTATTTTATATTCCCGACTTTTCGAGCACTTTACAGCACCCATGGTCACGAGGGGGACTAAGGTGTTTGACGTTTGACGTCCCAATGTCATAGTTAACCACAGCTACCTCCAGATTAAAATTATTAATTTTTGTTTCGATCTACGCAGTATGAATTTACAGTATCTTGAAGTCTTGCAGTTGTATTTTTTTATAGGATAAGGGTAACAAACGAGCACACAGTCCACCTGATGGTAAGTGGTTGCGGTGGCCTATAGACATCTACATTTATCCTCGATTACGAATCTAAATGCAGATGCGTTGTCACCCGTGAGGACTAAGATGGAATGCCTCGTTTCCAGTAAAAAGGGTCTCCGGTTCTCTACACTCACCATACGAAACACAGCAGCGTTAAGCTGCTATTTTACGCTGGTATTCTGTGAGAGCGTAGTCCTTCCACGGTCGAGCCGGCCCATTCGTGCTACAACTATACCAGTAATATAGCTGCAGCATGGCTCTACCACGTAATATAGTATACTTGGGTTGGGATTTAATTTTATTAATTATAGGATCTCATAAGGAATCGGTGTTCTTTAGTGAGGATTTGTGGTCTATCAAATCTAATGTAGTGACGGGGCGATATTGTACGTTTTCACAGACTGCAGACTTCCCGGAGCGTCGATTCTTCACATCAGCTATGTGTGTATGTGTAAAGTGCTCGAAATGTCGGGAATATAAAATATGTTAATATACGCGATAAAATCCGTAAAAACTAGTTTTATTTAAATGTGTAGTGTTCGCGTAAATATAAGAAATCATTAACTATAATAAAATATTTTGAATGCACACGTTACAAAAACAGGAGAGAGAGAGAGAGAGAGAGAGAGGGAGAGAATAAATAACCCCGTAGAATGTCCTAGTGTTACTAGCTACAGCTGCGTCATTCCCATAGCTATAAATACATTTTTATGTAAACAAAAATAATTTATCTTAATTTATTTCTCTTTTAAAGATTCTTAAACATTTCGATTGAATGTTGTTTACACAACGGCAAATTGAAGTCAAAATAATAAGATTTCAGGAATTTTCCTTTCTTTAATAAGAACAGAAACAAACGACACTCGCACAAGAATAAATATGTTTTATACGTTTTTTTTTCTACAAGTCAGAGCGCAGAACGCAGTCTATTTGATAATAAGTGGAATGCTATGGCCCCACAAACACCAGTAAAAATATCCCCGGTGCTCAACCGTCGGCATTCGCAATACTAGGTGGCAGCACTTCCTTTACCCAGGAGTCCATCTGGATAGGTATCAACCTACACCTACCGCCAAGTATCAGTGTTTGCACTGCTGTTTCCGGTCTGAAGGGTACAGAGGATATACTGGTATTGACGGCCCCATTGCTCAGTAGCTCAGCATTGAGTAGCAGCCAACAAATAATTGTTCCGGGTCTGGATGTTTGTCCTTGTGCAATTTATGTATGTAAACTGTCTTCACGATACAGGATAAAATCCTAGTGCTGGGGTAAAAAAAAAAGTATTAATTGCTGGCTGTGAGGCATCAAATCTTAGGACCGTATTAATAAACGTTACTCAACGACGAACTCAAGTGCGTAATCATTTGATACGCCCTCATTACGAAATCAGCATCTCAAGATCGTTGCTAATTAATAAACACATAAAAACAGTATCCCAAAACGCTGCACTTAGGAATACTGTTCTGTGACTTGCACTCAAGTATACACACTTGAGAGTAGAGTTTCGTTTATTAATCAGTGTGGCACTCAGCTGATATCGTAAACCTAAACCGCATTTTGAGATATGTTTATTAATAAGATCATAATCTTAAGATTGTACTCAAGTGCGTGTACTTGAGCTGAGTAACGTTTATTAATACGGGCCTTAGTCCTCAGAGGTGACATCTGTAAGTTTCTTTGTTTGGATGTTGGCTGCAGGTGTCCTTACCATCACGTAGACTGTAAGTTCGCTAGTCACTTCAGTAAAAAAAAAATTAAGGCGATAAAATACGTAAAATAAGTTTAATTCATGTTGTGTTCTATTCCAATAATGTAGGAAATCATTATATTAATATTCAATTTATATAAATATACTAGCGATCCGCTCCGGCTTCGCACGGTTGATTTCTGGATCTCGACAACAACGCCTCCTACCACGTTCGATTGTGAATCTAAACCATTCTCTAATCAACTTAATCATACACACAACATTTCATCAAAATCGGTCCAGCCTTTGAGGAGGAGTTCCGTCACACACACACACACGGACAGAATAATTATATAATATATAATATGCATGTATAATACATGCATATTATATATTACCTTACATATAAACCTTCCTCTTGAATCATTCTGCCTATTGATGAAAACCGCATCAAAATTCGTTGCGCAGTTTAAAAGATCTAAGCGTACAGACGGCGGGAAGCGACTTTGTTTTACACTATGTAGTGATTATTAATTTATTGAATGTAAGGTAAGCTGTTCTTGAAACCCCAAATTTCCATTCGTAGAAAATAATAATCTTTTAAATGGGATTACACAATATTTATCATAAGGGCATTGCCGTGTAGTCGCGCCGTAAAGGAATCCACTTCCCCATATCCTCCCGTGGGTGTCGTAAGAGGCGGCAGAGGATAATTGAAACAGGAGATGGGCAGCAGCATCTTCTTAAAAATACTCAAATTATTTAAATAAATCTGCGGTTGGCAACCCGCTTGCCTAGCGTGGCAACTATGGCAAATTCCCCTCTATGTGGTAATCTATGGGGGAGACCTATGTTCTGCTATGGACTTTTGGCTGTATTTAATGGATGGATGGATACCCCGCCACGTGTTGCTGTGGCTCAGTCTGGTTAAATGGAAAAGGAAGAAAAGTGTAGACATGTTTATTTTACGTCCAACAGATGGCGCTGTTTTTAAAAAATATATAAAAACACGCGAGTATTCGAATGCAACGTTGTGTCAAAATTTCAAAGCAATTGTTGAGGAACTTTCAGAGATTCAAGATTTAGAAGTGAACAAAGATGATATTTTTATTTAAATAAGTTTAAACTGTTAAACTATTTCACGATTACAAACTGTTAAACTATTCAAACGAATGGCGTTATGCTTGAAATATGCGTCTGGGATACAAATGTATATTTTAAACAATCGTTCATCTTATTGTTTGATAAACAATCGTGAATGGATCATATCTTATCTGTCTGTTTCGGCTTTCGACTGCTATATTTCCCCCAGATGTCCAGATGCTAGATCTAGAAATATAGCTAATATAATATAGTAGTCACGAGTGTAGAGAGAGAGGGAGAGAGAGAGAGAGAGAGAAAGATAGGGTTGTCATATATTTGATTAAATATAGTAAATTTTTAAGTATTTTTGTATCTCTTATAGGGAGTCGTATACTTATCGATTACGATACGATTGCTGATCATGAGGTACCGGGTTCGAATCCCGAGTCGGGTCAAAAAATCAGTTATTGAGCTTTTCCGTCAAGAAATTTTCATTAGCTGCCCGGAGTCAGAAGATAGTGGTGTCTCAACCCCGTGCCTCGAAAAGCATGTAAAGCCGTTGGTCTTGCGCCTGATCTCTCTAAGGTCGTGTCTGGTTACCATCCCATCGGACTATGAGAGTGAGGGAATAGAGTGAACCTGTATTTACGCATACACTTGGGCACTATAATCCTGTACTGCACAGAAGGCTAGTCTCCGTTGAGGCTGGCTGCCGTGACCGAAATTCGGTCTGGAGGTTATATTAAAAACAAAACCTTCAATCATTCTGCCTACAATAACAGCCATATTTTTGTTTATTCTTTACCTTAAATCGTTATTTCGTGACGTCTCCTCACGTCTTTGTAATAATAATCCTCTTCCCCGGACCGCCATATGGTGTTAACGTATACTGTCCATCTTGTTGAAATTACTTTTAAATTAAATTAAAATTTGTGTTAATAAATAACTTAAGAAAATAGGAGCATAAATCAAGTGAAGGTACTAAACTATTGAGAAGAAAAATTAGCAACCTCTTCGTTTATACTGCTGCCCTGGTACTTTCTGGCGAATCACCCACTTACGAGGTACTGTGAATTCTTTTGTTCTCACTTTGGCAAATCAGTGCACGCGCAGAATACGCCATTTTAGCATCTGAGGACAAAGGGCCGTCATTGGCGACAGCATAAAGTGGGCAAGGCCTACCTATAACCTATAACAGTATTACGCAATAGTGCTGTTTGTACCTGAAAAGCGATCTCCTAGTACTTAATATGGATAAGTATGACCGATCAACTTCTGAATCTAATATTGATCGATTGGAGCGCACGCCACCAAATTTGTTACCAGCGCCATAAACGGGCAGAGAAAATGACTGGGAGCAAGATTTTGTCACATTCAGAAATGATATAAAGTCAATGATTTCCCAAATGTTGACTGAACATAAAGCTGAAATAAATAAAATACACTCTACTCTGATGGAAATTAAAAGCACAAATAATAACATAGAAGCTTCTATAGCATTTCTCACTTCACAGAATGAGGAATTAAAACATAAAATTGAACAAATGGAACTTCAAATCAAAAAAGATAAAGATTATATAACTATATTGGAGGATAAAATCGAGGATCTGCAACGCGAGAACCGTAAGACAGCCATAGAACTGAAAAATGTTCCGAAAATCACTAAAGAGTCTAAAGAAGACTTAATGAAGATGGTCTTAACTTTATCTAAAAATATTGGTTATAACCTTGAGAAAAACGACATTAAAGACATCTATAGAGTCCGTAATAAACGAGACATTAATAAAAGTCCAATCATTGCTGAATTGACGTCAACACTACAAAAGACGGAGTTTTAAAATGATTAAGTATTTCAGAATAAAGCAAAGGAGAAATTGTGTGTCAAGCATCTAGGCTTTACCACAGACGAATATTCCCCGTATACGTAAGTGAGCATCTAACAGCAAAAGCAGCACGACTGCATTTTTGCTCGCGACCTTGCTAAGACAAAAGAGTATAAGTTCTGCTGGTCTGCATATGGAAGAATTTATGTTAGAAAAAATGAGAGCTCTCCCATAATTTTAATTAAAAATGATTCACAAATTCAAAGTCTTATGCAAAAAGCATGACTATTAGTACTAAATATTTATTTTGTATTGATACACTTTTATTTGTATGTTTATTGTTCTTGTAAGATTAGTGTTCCTAAAATATTTAACCTATATAAATGTAAAATTATTATTCTTACCATAATGTCAACACACACACACACATAAAAATAACACACATCACACATATCCATCCACTCATAAATATATTAAACAAACTCATCTTTAGACTCATTCTCATTTGTAAACACATATTTACAAATTATTTACACTATACCTACACATATCATAAAAGTACTCTTTACAATCAATACATAAACACTTAGAATTAAGAAAAGTAATGCAAATTATAGATAAAAATCTGAATTTAATACTGGTTATGGATAGTTCTCTAAATACTTTACATGAATTAGACAATGTAAGCATTGCACAATCCAGTGAATGTCGAGTCCAAGACTTTAGAACACAACAAATAATACATAAATCCGATATAACTATTATTTCACAAAATATTCGGAGTATTTACAGAAATTTTGATGACTTATATTTAAATCTTACTCAACTTCGAATAACGCCTGATTTTATTATCCTTGCGAGTGTTGGTTAGACAAGAACAAACCTGTTCCTATATTAAATAATTACACGTCCTATAATACAACACAGCACATAAATCATTGCGATGGTGTTACTGCTTATATTAGTAATAAGCATTCAGTGAGTGTCAATGAAATTTCAATATCAGAAGCGTCTTGTCTGCAAATTCAATTTAATGACTACATTATTATTGGTATTTATCGCTCGCCATCAAACATACATGCTGAAAGCTTTATCAACTCTCTTAGTCTCTACTTAGAGTCCCTAAAAATGCAAACATATTGTCTTGACGGGTGATATTAACATTAATATAATACACAAATATAATGAAAGTACACATGAAAGAATAAATAGACTAAACTATTTAAATATGTTATGTACACATGGCTTGCTTCCAGGACACTGATACCTACGAGAGGTAGCAACTGTCTCGATCACTGTATGTTGAAAATAGATACAATAAATCAAATGCAACAATCGTAGTGATAAACACAACTATCACAGATCATTACATGATTTTCCTTAAGTTAAATAATCGTTATTATAAAACTACATTTAGTAATAAATTCAAAAGGTCAATCAATTATGAAAATGCTATTAATAGCCTTAAAAACACAAACTTACAAGAACTGCTTCTATGTAATGACTCTAACATTTTAACCGAATTATTGATATATAAAATCCAGAGACATATTCAAGAAAATACTCTATGAAATTGGTCCCAAAACAAGTCGCACAGTAAAACCCTGGATGACTCAAGGTGTCCTACGATGCATTAGGAACCGTAATAATATGCAACTAAAATTAAAATCTGATCCAGAAAATGAAGTGTTGAGAATCACGTATAAGCGCTACAGAAATCACTGCAATAATTTAATTAAAAACTTAAGCGCAAATTTGAGCGACAACAGATAATTAATGCCACCGAAACCCTAAGATGCTCTGGAAAGCAATAAATGATATCACACATCGCAAGCAGTCACTAAACACAAATATAGAGTTGTTGAAAATAGAATCGAACCCCTTGAATCTGTTAACTTGGTTAATAGTTACTTTGCCAATGTTGGAAATCCTTGGCAGAGGATATTCTATCAAAACCTAACTCTATTAATTTTTCACTACGGATAAAACAGTAAGCTCCCATGCTTCATCTTTTGTTTTGCTGGAGACTGATAATTCGGAGGTTAGAAATATCCTAATGAATCTTAAAACAGAGTGCCCCTGGATATGATAATATCACCACCAATTTTCTAAAACATGCGAATGTAATATTAGTACCCATAATAACACACCTGGTTAATCTTTGCTTTAGGATGGCGTTTTCCTACTGCTCTGAAGTTGGCATTAGTTACTCCTGTATACAAGGGTGGAGACAGAAGCGATCCAAGCAACTACAGACCTATATCTGTTCTTCCTGCAATATCCAAAATTTTAGAAAAATTGTTGAATAATCGTTTGACTAATTATTTAAATAAATACAAAATACTCTCAATATCACAATTTGGCTTTAGACGAGGTCTTTGCACAGAAGACGCTATTTCAGGTCTAACTTCACTCATTGTTGACCAAGTCGACAAAGGAAATAAATGTTTAACAGTTTTTCTCGACATAAAAAAAGCCTTTGATAGCGTCTCTGTCCCCACTCTTGTAAAGAAACTTGAACAAATAGGTATTAGAGGTAAACCCCTAGATTTATTTAAAGATTACTTAACAAACCGTAGACAACGAGTCAAAATAGGAGAGCATTGTAGTCATGATTCTACCATTACCTACGGCGTCCCACAGGGGAGTGTACTGAGTGCGACTCTATTTTTGGTTTACGTAAACTCCCTATGTAATATATCGCTACAAAATGGGTACGTGTTCTCGTATGCAGATGACACTGCTCTGGCATTCTATGGTCGAACCTGGAAGATGTCCGACATAGCGCTGAAGTGGGGTTAGCCAGGGTTGCAGAGTGGTTGAGACTACATCTATTGACTATCAATACATCTAAGACTAACTATATATGTTTTACTAACTACAATAGGACTCAACCTAATTTTAATATTAAAATTCATTCTTGTGTTGACCTTAATAACTCTAACTGCCCATGCCCTCACATAAACAAAGTATCAAGTACAAAATATCTTGGAATACTATTGGATCAGCGATTATCTTGGCATCTACATATTGAACTGTTAATGACTAGGATTAGAAAATTCATATGGTTTTTCAAAATTCTGAGACATCTCAACACCACCTATACTAAAACAAGTATATATTTCTTTAGTTCAATCAGTTCTGGTATATTGTATTAGTATATGGGAGGTGCTACAAAAACAAAGTTTTAGATTTAGAAAGAGCTCAGAGATCATTACTGAAGGTTATGAATTTTAAACTTACAAATTCCCAACACAAGATTTATACACACTATGTGACCTTCTTACAGTTCGTAAGTTATACATACTAAATATAGTTCTTAAGGTACACAAGTCCCTTGCATATAACCCTGAAATTGAAAATAAAAGGAGGAAAACTAACGTAGCTCAAGTGATCCGGTTAAAACAGCATTTGCTAGACGGCAACAGGCAAAAAAGTCCTCTTATTTATATAACTATTCAAATAAAGAATTGAATATTTATTCTAAAACCAGTAAAGAATGTAAGGTAATTCTCATTGAATGGCTCAAACGGAAAGACTACCACGAAATAGAAAATTTGTTAAAATAACACGACTTACACACACACACACACACACACACACACACACACACACACACACACACACACACACACACACACACACACACATATACACGCGCGCCACACACACACACACACACACACACACACACACACACACACACACACACACACACATACACACACACACATCATCAATTTTTTGCATAATAAATTATTTTAGAAAGGAATATTATCCTATTCTTGTAACTAAAGTATTGTATGTTAATTAAGGAAGAGCGAGTTTTCTGTCACAAGTATTTAAAAATACTTAAAAGGAGAACTCTAATATACTGCTATGATTGTTAATTTTTGTTACAGAATAAACATTTTGAATTTTTGAATTTTTGAATTTTGAATAATAGTTTACTACAAACAAACACGCTAATTATTAAAGCATCTAAATTATTAAAGTCGACGGCTAGGTACCACTGTGGCTGTCGATTGCGGCGCTATAGGCGGCGGATTCGAATCCCGCACGGAACAAGTATGTCTTGATGCTTGCTAATTGTGCAATTTATCCCATAGGTACTACTATACGACCAATAATATAATATACTAGCGATCCGATCTACAGGGATACCTATTTTCAGCGGTGGGCTTTTTGTAGTATGTATCGTGGGAAACCTTCTTCCAACAGTGGAATTATGATTGGTATTATGGTGGTGGTTTTTATAAAATATTTTCATAAGTTCATGCTTTATAATTTTATTTATTATTTACTTTAAGGTTTCAATACGGGCATCTGGTTTAAGAGCGGTCATGGCCGTAGGCTTTTACCTAGTCTCCTTTGATAATGGTTTGAAGGTGCTCGGGTTGTACATTGTGTACCCATTCTTCCACTTCTCCGAGTTTGTTGCAGTGGCCTTGACAAATCCCAGGACTGTGACTATTGACTCGTTCATTCTGAACCACAGTGTGCAATATGCTGTGGCCGCAGTTGCAAGTTGGATAGAATGGACCATTCAGTTTTACTTCTTCCCTGGTATGATTATAATGAATTTCGATTTCATTACAATATAATTTTTTGGTAACTATATCCTTCATTGGTGGTAGAGCCAAAATATAGCTGATATTTTGGTTGTAACACGAATTGGTTGGCTCGACCAGGGAAGGACACGCTCTCACAGAATACCAGTGTAAAATAGCAGTTTATTGCTTCTGTGTTTTGTGTGGTGAGTGTAAAGAACCGGAGACCCCTTTTTACTGGAAACAAGGCGTTCCATCTTAGTCCCGGCGTTAGCTCGGCTTCGCACGGGTGATTTCTGGATCTCGACAACAGCGCCAGCTACCGGGTCAATTGTGAATTTAAACCATCCGGGTCCCTGGATGGCTTAAACTCACATACAAAGAATTCATAATCACACGTATAGAAGAATTATATATAAAATACATAATATAAAGATTATAGTTTGTGCACATTATACTGTTTAGGAGTTTACGGAGGCGAACTCTCGATATAGCCATGTCTCATTTCTTGGAAAATTCGTCCCCAATCATTCATTACAATCTGTTAGGTATTCTGTGGTCATAGCTTTTTTTTGTAACATAAGGGTGACAAACGAGCACACAGTCCACCTGATGGTAAGTGGATATATCTATCCTCGATAACGAATCAAAATGCAGATGCGTTGGCACTCGTGAGGCCTAAGATGGAGAAAGCCTCGTTTCCAGTAAAAAGGGTCTCCGGTTCTCT
Source organism: Parnassius orleans (assembly GCA_029286625.1). Lineage (NCBI taxonomy): Eukaryota > Metazoa > Arthropoda > Insecta > Lepidoptera > Papilionidae > Parnassius > Parnassius orleans. The sequence continues at coordinate 1,353,294 of JAGSMP010000039.1, read as the reverse complement.
ACACTCACCATACGAAACACAGCTGCTATCTTACGCTGGTATTCTGTGAGAGCGTGGTCCTACCCCGGTCGAGCCGACCCATTCGTGCTACAACTATACTACTAATATAGCTGCAACGTGGCTCTACCACGTAAAAATAATATAATGTGAGCCTTCTTGATCTTTATGGGATTTAATTTCGAAAGCACTTTAAAAAGATTGTGCATATCAACTACTTAACAGTTCATCAAGTATCTTTTTAACTTATTATAATGCTTTACCACAATACCACCTGGTGGTAAGTGGTGATGTAGCCCTAGATGGTAAATCGTACTGTCTTAGCGTAACAAAGGTCCCCTTTAATTTTCAATTTAAAACACATTCTGTAAAAATTTCAACTGTCTACCTATTATGGATCATAAGATACAGCCCGCTGACAGACAGACGGACGGACGGACAGCGGAGGCTTAGTAATAGGATCCCGTTGGTTACCGTTCGGGTACGGAACCGTAAAAATTAGATATTGCTAGAGATTAAATTCACTCGTGAAACGTCCAGCAAAAGCGTGCCCGAAGCGAGATCAGATCCTCTATGCGGCTCGGTTTAAATATTATAATATGTAAAATTTATAAACACTACAATTATTCCCCTTCCTGATTAATGTAGAATATATATTACTTGAACTCATGTTATGGATGATCTCGCAGTATAATTGTTTAATGTCCTCCAGACGGAATTTCGGTCACGGCAGCCAGCCTCAACGGAGACATCTGCGCAGGACAGGATTATAGTGTATTATTATTATTACTAAAGCTAAGGGTGTCGACGTACTAGCGTAAATATATATTTTATTTTTAATAAACATAACACGTTTGGCAGAGGCGTAACACAGGGGGCACGATGTAAGAATGTCCAAAAAAAAATAGTTAAGTTTTTTAATAGAAGAAGCGTGACAAACGAGCACACATTCCACCTGATGGTAAGTTGATGCTGTGGCCGATACACATTTACACTTATCCTGTAGACTGAAGGCTAAGACAGAATGCCGCGTAACCAATAAAAGGGGTCCACGGTTCTCTACACTCACCATACAAAACACAGCAGCATTAAGTTGCTATTTTATGCTGGTATTCTGTGAGAGCGTGGTGCTTCCCCGGCTGAGCCGATACATTCGTGCTGTGACTATATATATATATATATATGTGTGTGTGTGTGTGTGTGTGTGTGTGTGTGTATTCTTTTATATGATAAGGGTGTCAAACGAGTAGTCCACTTGATAGTGAGTGGAAGCTGTGGCCCATAGACATCTACATCACGTCACCTGTGAAGACTAAGATGGTATGCCTCGTTTCCAGTAAACGGGTTCTCCGGTTCTCTACACTAACCATACAAAACACAGTAGTATTAAGTTGCTATTTTATGCTTGTATTCAGTAAGAGCGTCGTCCTTACCGAACCGATACATTCGTGCTGCAACTATAATGTAGCTGCATCGTGGCTCTACGATGTTAATTTGAGGATACAATATACAGCATATTTTCGTAAAACTTGGACTATGTTTATTCATTAAAGAGTAATACGTAAACATATTCCACGGTAGTAAGACGGATTCAACTCGGGTGGGCAGCGTTCGGGAGATTATGACACATCTTCTCGTCAGGCATACCTCAAAACCTCAAAACTACTTTGTACAACCAGTGCATGTTGCCAGTGATGACCTATGGATCTGAGACGTGGTCCTTCACTGCTGGCCGTATGAGGACGCTCAAAGTCGCTCAGCGAGCTATGGAGAGGGCTATGCTCGGGGTTTCTTTGCGTGATAGACTTAAAAACGAGGATATCCGCAGTAGAACCAGAGTAACCGACATAGTCCAACGGATTAGTAAGCTGAAGTGGCAATAGGCCGGCCATATAGCTCGAAGAACCGACAACCGATGGGGAAGAAAGGTTCACGAGTGTAGGGCGGATTAGTAAGCTGAAGTGTAGGGCGTCCCCCCACTAGATGGAGTGACGACCTGGTAAGACGTGCAGGAAGTCAATGGATGCAGGTGGCTCGGGACCGTGCTTTGTGGCATTCCTTGGGGAGGCCTATGTTCAGCAGTGAACTTGTGAAGGGCTATAATGATGATGATTAAAGAGTAAACGCTCCGTCCCTAATATCCCTAATCAATGACGTACATAACCGCGACAGTAGTTGTCCGCGTAGGTATCACCAATTCCTTCGCAGAGATTATTTCCTCTAGGTCTTCTAGGCCAAGTAAACAGTTTCTCAGATAAATACCATGCTGGGCCCGCCATCAGTTAAGATGTAACTAAGGTCTTTCTGCCGCTAGGGAACACAATTAGCACATCCTTGCACTGTTTAGCCCTAAGATAGCCATGTAGTTTTGGAACGAAATTCCTTATCGCACGGTACGAATTTGACGGATGGGGGCTAGGCGAGAAAAAGTGTAAGATTTTTCCGCCACGACTCCCTTTCTATAGTGTGAACGAGATGGAATAATATCCATCTCCCTCGCACTTTTTCTTTTCTTGCTATGAAAGAAATATTATTTTATATGACGCTTCATTTTAATAGATGCTAGTAATTCATTTATTTGATTTTGTAATCAATAATATAATAAGTGTATAAATAATAATATACTATGAAAGGAATTTCGTTCCAACCGAGTGTTCCACGACACTCACGCATGTTTTTTTTAAACTGCCATGTACGGTCAGAGCTTTTATATTTAACTATATATGTTTTGCAAAAGAGGGCCGTAAAAGCATATTATATACTACAAGGATTACCTTTCAAGAGAAATATTCTATAATATATTAAATTTTGTCTCTTAATAGTCTTTATGAAAATGTAATGTATGTACATGAAACATAAATAGGTTTGATAAGAACAAACATATTCATACTTTAGTACTAAGAACCAACACAAGCTTTTAATACTCTATAATAATTACTGAACTCCACAGAATAAGTAATACATTTATGGGACAATAAATAAGCTTTTAAAACAATATTCCAGAAAATATTCAATAAACGAAAAGTGTATTAAAACGGTTATTATAATGTTATGAAAGAAATTCATTCATCCATGAATTTATTTGTATTCGTGAATTCTATAAAAAGGTTTATTTTTAATATTAAGGAATATATGAATGAAAATAATCCCTGGGAATTATGTGATCGCTACCATACTGGTTCCATTATATTCTCTCATATAATTGTATAATATTATTGTAAAATTTTATGTTTAAAAAATAAGCCCTCCGGGATTCTTGCTGGTTTTTCCCAGGACATAGGTATTTAACGTACTAGTGGCTAGTGGTAAATAAAAATATATTATAAAATATAATTTCAATAAGTATTATGTAATAATCTATATTGAATTTATTTTATTTATTACTAGCGACCCGGCCTGGATTTGCCTGGATAGGAATCTGTTCGAGAAGTTTCATTAAAATAAGTTCAGCTATTTCGAAGATTAGCCCGGATAGATAGATTAGAGAAATGGACAGAAAAACAGATAAACTGACTATTTTTTTTAATATGGTTACTCATGTCTCAATGACGTGCAAATAACCCCCTCAGCTCAATAAGAGGCAGTTATTTCGACATATTATTTATTTTAAAAACCTATTTTACTATTATTTTCAAAACACATACATAAATTGCACTAGGATAAACATCCAAACCCGGACAAATTGCCGGAAAAATGCGGGATTCGAACCCGTGGTCCTTAGCGCCGTAACTCAATGCTATGCCACACTGCGCCACGGAGCCGTCGTATTAAATTAAAAAAAAATCTATTCTATCCTTGCCAGAATGAGCAGTTTGTCCAAGGAATTGCGTCGAAACATCTATCGTTTTCCTCCACCATTAACTTTATTTTGTTATAGTTTGCATCCACTGTTAAGCAGGGTATATAAGGGACACACACACACACACACACACACACACACACACACACACGTACACTATACGCGCGCGCGCGTTAAAAGTAGAAAGTACACACGTGTGTTGCACAAAAGTCCACTGCTGAACATAAGCTATAATATATGGGGGACCATCGACCATCGACCATCGACCATCGACCATGGACCTCGTGGAGGGGATATTTACCATAGTTGCCACGTTCGACAGTCAGATTATCAACCATAGTTTTATTATTTTGAGTTGCTATCAGGGAGATACTGATGTTCATTTCTCTTAGGACACCCACATGATGTTTTGGAGAGATAGATATTGATTCACCACCACAACACGGTTAACGAGAAACTTTCACGTTTATAATATTATATTGTAAAGATAAGATTTGTATACGTTCATGGTAGAGCCATCCTGTAGCATTCGTGCAATAGGCGATGCTCGACCGGGGCAGGACTACGCTCTTACAGAATACCAGCGTGAAATAGCATCGTAATGCTGCTGTGATTCTTATGGGGAGTGTCGAGAACCGGAGACCCTTTTACAGGTAGCGACGCGTTCAATCTTAGCCCTCAGGGGTGACAACGCAACTGCATTTTGAATCTTAAGCATGGATAGATGTATGCGTGTACGGAACACAGCATTTACTTACCATCTCGTGGTCCGTGTGCTTGTTTTACACCCTTACTTCTATAAAAAATATAGGATAACGTGCCGCCTTCTACCCTCAAAATGCTATTCTCGCTACTCGCGATACGTACTGCTGACAGATTAAAATATTTCTACTTAAATATATTAACTACGGCCATATTCTTTTATGTGTTAACAAAAAGCTCCTTGGATTTATCCCGGTACGAGTATACGTACCGGGATAATTCCAAGGAGCTTTAGGATAATAAAATGAATTTCAATCTGTTAGCAGCTAGCGTCAGTGAAGCAGTAGTGATGTGTCAGTATTTTTCAAACAAACGTCTATATTATTAATAATAAGTTAGTATAAAATTGTTTACAATTATCTTTTTTTTAATAGGATTACAGTGATAAACGAGCACACAGTCCACTTGATGGTAAGTGGTTGCTATGGCCCATAGACATTACATTTATCCTCGATTACGAATCAAAATGCAGATGCTTTGTCACTCGTGAGGACTGAGATGGAATGCCTCCTTTCCAGTAAAAGGGTCTCCGGTACTCTACATTCACCATACGAAACATAGCAGCGTTAAGCTGCTATTTTACGCTGGTATTCTGTGAGAGCGTAGTCCTTCCCCGGTCGAGCCGATCCATTCGAGCTACAACTATACTAATATCGCTAAGCATGGCTCTACCACGTAAAAAAATAAAATTTCTTTGTATTTTAATATTTTGACTATATGTGCTGCATAAGTCTGCATAAGTCCACCAAAAGGTAAGCGGCCATAGTGCAGTCTTTGGACATCGATGGCCAATTTGAAACACGAAGATTACAGGAGTATGATTGACCTTGAGGACTCACGTAGAACACCTCTTCCCAAGCATGCAAGCTGTATACGAGCTGTATTGAAGTTCGTTTTTATACTAGAGGCTGTATTTTCTGGCTATATGAAAGCTGTTTAAGCGCTTATACAGTTCTTATAAGTAAAAAATTGGCACAAATGCAGCTTCCTGCGTTAGTAGCGCTGTACAGTAGCTGTACAAGCTTAAAAGAGGCTGTATAACTGCTGTATTACAGCTGTTATTTGGTGTGCAAGGAAACTATTACACTACAGATATTGTCTTATAAGTAACTTATAAAGACAAACGTTCTAAATTGGTTTTTGAACGGAATTAAAAATTAATATAAAACAAAAAGAACGTTTATTGAATGATGGCGACATTTAATGTCTTAACATATCTTATTAATATTATATTCGGATTAGAATGGAGTTTTGACGGTGATAATTGGTGAATTGAAAGTGCAAAATTAGATTTAAGGTAAACTTGTATATGTTTTCTAACGAAAAATTGCCGCGCCACCAAAATAACAAAATAATATAAGGACAAAATACTAAATACGGTAACTAAATATCGGTTTTATAGGTTAGAATAAAAAAATATTAAATTATTAGATATGAAGGCACATTGTGGCACAGTTATCATTAGTCAACCTGAAAGTAATAATATAGGTTTAGACTAATGTCTAATATTTCCAAAATTATATTTTAAATTTTGTTTTTATGGGTCTTAAAATGGCGACAATTTGCTAAACAGCCTAAACGGTATTTCGAGGGTCTTATAGTCTTAGTAGCTGTACTATGTATATTATGGATTAGCCATTAGTTCTTAATCAGTTCTATAATAGGATATTTTTATTAGTTACGCTGTATAGCAGTTTTTTCAACATAACGAGATATGTATAAAAGATGAAAAACAGTGGTGGATAAATTTAATTTAGATTTAACATGATTTTTTACTGCACCAAATATTTTTCTTTTTTCCCACATAGTGATAACAAATTTATTTTATTTACTAGCACAATATAAACACGCATCGCATGTAAAATGGCGATATTCTGTCACTTATACAAATTTAAGTTGTTCTGTGGATGTTATTTATTTTTAGTTTTATATGGGCCACAGCAACCACTTACCGTCAGGTGGACTGTGTGCTCGCTTGTCACCCTTATCCTATAAAAAAAATTGCAGTGCCTGAAAAGGGCATCTAAGTTGTAAGTAGTATATAGACAGAAGTCATAAAACTACTGTATTTACAAAACTGTACAATGACACCATAAGAATAAGTTTTAGAAGAGAGTTTGCATACACCATTGTTTTGAAATAAGATTTTAGTGATACTATAATAACACTTAGAGCTGTATAAGCAAGGGACAGCATGCAAAAATAAAACAACTTCTTTACAACTTTAATAATAAAATCAGATTGAAGTGTTACAAAATACTTAAAGTTGTATAGTAGAGTTTTCATATTCTGATTAAGAACCCTAAGCTTACTTAGATCCCATAATCCAGACTATACGGCTTGAGCTGTATAATAACTTATAAATCACTCTTATAAGTATACAATCTCTTTTCAACACTCTTATACGCTTTTAAAAGAACTCTAAGTTCTATGTGGGTCGGATTCTAGTACTCGTACCACTAGGGTACTGTCGTTTAAATATTTATCATTTTTTACACTCAGTGTATTTTACAATTTTTTTATTTAAAATTATCGTTATTAATTTTCTATTGCCGTGTTAGCTATAATATCTCTCTACTTTACACATCACTATTACCGTCGGTAGGAAATTTCAAAGGTCATGAACGACTGCATAGGTCGTGTTAAGCTATGGTGCAACAAGAGATCTGTGCTAGATATTGTTATAAGGTATATTGTGTGTGACTTTATTTTCTAAATAACTAGCTGGTACTCGGCGCGTTGCTGCCGCAGAAAAAATAAATATCGTTTTAAATTTGGAAGAGTTATATTGTTTAATTAGGAATGATAATACATTCACTGAAGTTGAATGATATAACTTTAAAATAAATTTGTCGATACGATACGCGCGCCACCTACTGTAAGTTAATTGTACTATGCCTATAACCTTCGCGCAAAAGTGCAAGCAATAAGTTGAACAAAGTTTTACCGCAATCGGACGAACAAATACAAATGTTAATTTTTGCATATTAGATATATGTATATTTTTATATTTTTATTAAAATGTATCATTTAGTAATAATTTTGAATTTCCTTGAAGTATTCCTCGCGTTTCCTCTTCGCCTTATTTAATAGTTTGCTCACAAGTGGATCCTTCTTCAGAGCTCTCCTTATTGCTGTTTCATCTATTAAGGACATGACTGTGGAAATTTCTTGTGTTGTTCTCCTCTCAGATTCTGTAGTGACTCTGACTGTAGTCGTTTTAGTTTTTAAGGACTCCAGAAGTTCCTTGAATTCCAGCTCTTCCGGTTTACCTTGCCTTTCTGCTACTTTAGTTTGGTTAAGATGATCTACAAGTTTCTCTACAATAGCCATCTGTTTCGTTAATACAGATAAAAGATTTTTATGACGCGAAGCATCAATATCTATTGAGTCTTCGTACATGTTTAGTCTCCTATTCCGGCATTTAGCTCTGCAAATATTATTTCTATCTCTATAATCACTATCCGGAAGAGTGACTAAAGTTTTTCTTCGAGACATTATAAAATCTCCTAAGGACTTTTTCGCTAGCAACTTATCTAATTCGTTTTGAGTTATTTTATTTGGTTTGTGATATCGTTTCTTATATTGTTTTATGTTTGATGGAGGATTGTTCGATTTATCCAGTCCAACAGTAGAATCTTCAACTTGCGATGTCGGATTAATTTGATTGTTTTCAGTATCGAGGTAATTTCTTGCGATTATTTTATCTACAACACATGCAAACACATACATATAGTTACTTAGTGCTCTATCAGACTACCACTGACAGGCGTCAGTCCTAAAATTAGTACAGAAACCGAAGTTGCAAAACGAAATTCGTAAAAGAAACACCGTTATTGCCGTCATGACATAAAAATGTTGGGTCCCCATAGTATAAAAAAACCTCACCTCACACTAGGATTTTCTCCTGTACCGTGGGGGGTACAGTTTACATACATAAATTTCACAAGGACAAACATCCAGACCCGGTACAATTATTTGTAGGCCATAGAAATTATTGTTTCGTGCGCGATTCGAACCCTCAGCGCAACACATTGCTAAGCCACTGCGTCACGGAGCCGTCAATAGATGGCGGTGTAATCGTCTTATTTTCTACACCAGCGACGGGCAGGGCAGTAGCGTCAAAGGTGCTTAAAGGGTGTGCAAATCCCTAGGAGTGGCCGATGTGGATTTTGTAGGTGAAGTGAACGTGAATTTAACACGAATTGTAGCGCTTGTAGGTAGGCAACAACTGCCTTTTTGAAAAAGAAAAGATACGTGGTAGAGCCATGCTGCAGCTATATTAGTAGTATAGTTGTAGCACGAATGGGTCGGCTCGACCGGGGAAGGACCACGCTCTCACAGAATACCAGCGTAAAATAGCAGCTTAATGCTGCTGTGTTTCGTATGGTGAGTGTAGAGAACCGGAGACCCTTTTACTGGAAAAGAGGCATTCCATCTTAGTTCTCACGGTTGACAACGCATCTGCATTTTGATTCTTTATTGAAGATAGATGTAAATGTCTATGGGCCACAGCAACCACTTACCATCAGGTGGACTATGTGCTCGTTTGCCACCCTATCCTATAAAAAAAAAATACTTCGGATGACGGATGGTATATGGTTTTGACAAACAAACCAGGAGATGGACAGTAGCGTCCTCCTAAAACAACTAAAAATAAAAAAATGCGGTCACCATCCCGACTGCCAGACGTGACAACTATGGCAAATATCCCGCCTATGAGGTGGTCTATTGAGGAGGCCTACGTTCAACCGTGGATAGCAACATAGGTTGTGACGGTAATGGATATAGTTTGAAGTGCCATGTTATAAAAATTAACGTGGTAGAGCCATGCTGCAGCTATATTGTGGTTGCAGCACGAATGGGTCGGCTCGACCGGGGTCCACAGGTAGGGCGAGTGTAGAGAACCGGAGACCCTTTTTACTGGAAACGAGGCATTCAATCCCAAAACTCAGGGATGACAACACATCTGCACTTTGATTCTTAATTCAGGATAAATGTAGATGTTTATGGGCCTCAGCATCCACTTACCACACAGGTGGACTGTGTGCTCGTTTGCCACCATTATTCTATAAAAAAAGGACTTTGTCGTAAGGTAGTAAAAGCAAAAATTGTTTAGAATCTACGTAGAATAAAAAATACTCCTTTCTATTCTATAGAGCGAAACACATCTTTATTGGCTTATAGGTATAAGTGTCAAGGTTTGTAGTCTTGTACGGGAATGATCTCTTTGTGCAATTTATTGTGGAAATATAGGGTAAGATAAATTTTTAAATTTAGAAAATAAGAAGAACGAAATTTAGAAATTTAAATTGAGAAATTTTAAATTTAGAACGAAAACGTAAGAGCGCCAAGGACTGTTTTAAAAAGTTGGTACATGACTTTTTTTGAAGTAAAGCGATGTTGGATGTTAAGAATGATAATGTTATATTTCGATATATTTAGATGTTTTAATATATGTATATGTAAAGTATATATTATATCTATGTACGTATGTATGTATGTATGTTTATATGTATATATATATTTTTTTTTGCACCTGCCACAAAATCTCATCACTCCACGGGTCGACTGGCAGAGAATGCCGTTAGGCATTAAGTCCGCTCTTTGTTACCCTAGTTATGAAGTTGTTAACAATCAAGATTAAATACATAAATAAATAAAAAATAGTCACCATGTTGTACTAGGTGGCGGGACCCTATCCTGTCCAGGAGTCCGTTTGGGTAGGCACCACCCTCTTACCTGTTCCTGCCGCGAAATAGTTCACTGATGTGTTCCGGTCTGAAGGGTATAGAGTGCGAGCGAATTACTACTTGTTCTAGTGTTTTATAGCGACAGTAGCCTAATGGTAGGGTGCGCACCGCGAACTCAAAAAGTCGTGTGTTCTAGACATGTGTCATTCATTTCTAGTGACCCGATCATTTGAGTATTGCTTCGTCTTGCGAACTGGGTCATTCGGGTCGGTCACTCAAATGGATCATTTCCAGTTTCAGTACTCTGTGATCTGTGAGACCCGGTCGATAATGTCGGTCGTCGGACATTACTATATTCTCTGGTCGTAGGTCCTGTCAATCGTTTGATGGGTAAAGATCGAAAAATTGTAATTGCAATCATCACTACTTTGATGCGAGCCGGGTCAAATGAGCGAATCATTCACTATTGACACATGTCTAGTGGGTTCGAATCCGTCATGTGACTACTGTCGTGAACCACTCCTAACACAAGCATTTAAGCTTAACAGGAGTGGTTAAAGGGTACATTTGTAATGTATGTAAAAAAAATTAATTACAGGCTGTGAGTCATTCCATATTAGTCATCAGAGGTGATAACGCATCTGTAGCCTTGTTTGTTTGACGTTCGCTGCAGGTGTCCATGGACTGCAGTAGCCACTTACTATCAGGTGGACTGCAAGTTCGTTTGTCACTTCAATTTTATATGAAGAAAAAAAACAGAGGCAGTCATAAGGACTGCCGACAAGAGTGAAAACTCAATGACATATGCGTATACATGTCGCTACGACAGCTACCGCTAGAGACATGCTCGTGACGTATTATACGTCACGAGCATGTCGAGGTCATCGGTGACGCGGACCCATAAGTTTTTCCCCTACCAAAATCGCTCAACGCGGCTAAAGAAGTTTGCACTTCAATAATGTAATAGATTTCTCTTTAAGTGACAGATTTCTGAGAAGCAACGTTGACTTAGAAATCTATATTTATTTTTTAAACCAAAAAAAATGTTATTTGTTTCTCCTAATGAAAAGAAAATACAGTGAATAAAACTCCGTAGCTATTATTACCTTTGTTTTGTTATTTTAACTTTTAATTATACAATAAAATAAGACCCAAGAAAAAAGTGGTGAAGATATTTTTCTATACAAGTAAAGTAAAGTTAAGCAATTTTTATATTAGTATTATAAAAGAAAGAAATTAATAAATATGAATTATAATATCAACAATTATAATTTAAAAATGCCGACCATTTTTTTACCCACCATTTTACAATTTTTTTCACGTTTTCAGTTCTGATCTCTGTTTAAAGTTTCAAATCTTTAGCTCCATCGGATAATTAGTTTAAAATCGATTGAAATATTTGTACTGAACAAACAAACAAGTAAACGGACAGACAAGGCAGTGAGTTTATGTTGCATTGTCCCACAATCTTGAGCTATTTTTAAAGTTTCAAGTCTCTACGTCATGGTGACGTTAGCTTAAAAAATTAATTGCAAAATTTGTACTGACAGATAAGACATCGAGTTAATAAAAACGTTGTAAGAAAAGGAAGTAATTAATAAACAAATTTATTGATAGTAGTATCGCCTATGATCGAAATTCGACGAATAGTGTAGTGTAGACCAACCTTGGGTACCAACGCTAAGTATTTGTTTTTTTCTTTGGTAATGAACTCATACGGTTGCGTGTATAACTGCCAGTGTCATGCAATTTATGTTTTTTTACATAACTTTCTTTTTAATATTTTCCCGTTCACGAAGGCAAAGGATCTTGCCTCATAGGACCATAAACGTGATCAAAATGCTTTCATTTGATAAAAGGTTTTGTATGGAAAAATCGTGTATGTATGTTAATTTAATTAATAATTTATTAACAACTAGCTGGTACCCGGCGCATTGCTGCCAAAGAAGAAATAATTATGGAAATATCGTTTTAAATTTTAGAACATTACCTATTTAGATTTCTTTAATTAGGAATGATAATACTTTTATTGAAATTTAATGATATATAACTTTCAAATAAATTTGTCGGTAAGATACGCGCGACCATCTACTGTGAGTTACTTGTACTATGCCTATAACCTTCGCGCAAGTGCAAGCAATAAGTTGACAAAGTTTTACCGCAATCTGATGAACGGTAAGGCAGCGCATAAAATACGAACAAACAAATATAAATTTTTATATATTAGATTTATTGTATTAGATTTCAAGATTTCATTATATTTAAGTAAATCTGTATATGTATTAATTGTACATAATATTTGAATTTAACAATAATGTTTGTACATAATTTTTAACTAATTGCAAAATAATTTTAAAGTGTAATATCAGCTTAGTGTAATTAATTGTATTTGATTTAATTTTTGCATGCCAATTATTGCGAAATATCTCAGTTTCATATTACTGACCATCTTACGAACCATGTTTTGATGCAAATAAATGTTATATCTATCTAACTATCCTACCTTAACAACAACATAAACATTACACATTTGATTTTATTTCTATGCACATCTATGGCACCCTTTGAATGATCATTAAAAACTAAAAATCTTCACGTATTAATGTAATGATTGTTAAAAGTATTTTTTTAATGCTGATTAGAATGACAAATTGTACATCGATTCGTCAAGTGCACAATTAGAAGCGACAGTAGCCTAATGGCAAGGTGTGGACCGCGAACGCAGAAGGTCGTGGGTTCGAATTTACCATTCGACTGCTGTCGTGAACCACTCCTAATACAAGAATTTTAAGTTTACCAAGAGTGATTGAAGGGAATATTAGTGCTGTTAACAGTATTCAATTACATTGTCCAAAACCGCTAGGCTCATATAGTCTGTTCGTTGTTAAAGGCGCTGCCGCGACATCAAAGATCGCTGCGTGCGGCATACACCGGCAGGAGAATTTGACGTTTTAAAACTAAGCACCGTGCTGTAGTGAAAGGTTCTTTGCTGCCTACGAGTAACTTGTGTTTATTATTTATATTCGTATTTTATTACAATAACCATAAAAATAAAATAGTATTCTACTTTATTCGTAAAATAGAAAAACTTTTATTTAACAAACACAGTAAAAAATGATAAAAGAAAAGCAAAATAATAAGTGCGCCTCCGGGTGTACCGACGCTATCTTAGCGAACAGACTATACATAGAAGCAGATGTCGTTGTTTTATAGTCGCTTCCTTACACTACTTTGTACTGACTATTATCGCGTGCCCGAAGTAATTGATTTCGCGGTTGCCTGTCCATTTTTATCCAATAAGAGGTTAGATTCTGCGTCGATCCGGTGAATTTAAACATTCCGCACTTTTAATGTGTAAATTTCAAAACAATCGGGATTATCAATAGGTTCAATGGAGAAAGATTTAATGTTTGAAGGCATAAAGTTGAGTCTCGTTTGTTTTATTCATAAGCCTACACATCTATATATAGATTTTTTTTATATAGAATATGGGTGACAAACGAGCATACAGTACACCTGATGGTAAGTGGATGCTATGGCCCATAGACATCTACAACTATCCTCGATTAAGAATCAAAATGCAGATGCGTTGTCACCCGTGAGGACTCAGATGGAATGCCTCGTTTTCAGCAAAAAGGGTCTCCGGTTCTCTACACTCACCATACGAAACATAGCACATTTAAACTTGACAGGGGGACATTTAATACTTATAGATCAGACGTAAAGACTGATCTCTCAGACATTGTATCCAATAGCACTGTTGGTACTGAATTTCAGGAGTCGCGTAAAGGAGAATTAATGTACGCTTTTTTATCCCGCATATGCCCGCTAAGTTTACAACTTACCACTTTCAAACCTTAAGCACAGCCTAAAAAGAACATACAGTCAGTCATCGCGTTTGATGTTGTCGGAAAAGCCGACATAAACATTAAGTTGCTAGGGTTATCAGAACGGGAAGTAATAGAAAAATGAAAAACTGATTTTATTTTGTTTCACGTTTAAACAAATTAATGTGTATGTGGAAACTGATGAAACTAGTTCCTTATATTTAAATGAGGACGACCCACAGTTTTTTACCGCACATGCAGTGTGAACCATTTTAATTTATTTGCGTGACAGGACAACCCTAGCGGACAGTTCCCTTCGCCCGCGTCTCGGCCCGCACCGCACCGCACCGCACGATTGTACCGTCTAGATGCCTTCGATAACCGACTGTTAGTAGTAGTTAGACTGTGGCTTAGGCTATTAAGCTTTTTTTTTTAATTTGAGTTTAGCCCGCATTTATATATCAATGTAAATCAAGAGCCGTAGCAGCTCAGTTCGATCTTCGCCGGCACCAATGAAATTGTCAATTGAATTTTTAAGTGCTCGTTCACCACATGCTCGACGGTTAAGGAAACCTGCATGACTGAGAAACTAAAAATAATATTTCGAAGACATGTGACGTATAAAGCCTGTAACTTCACTTTTACTCTTTTGTATCAATTGGTGCACCGTTACAGCTTATTAAAAGCTCATTGCTGAACATAGACGTTACACATAATATATACATTTATCCTCAATTAAGAATCAAAATGCAGATGCGTTGTCATCCCTGAGGACTGAGATGGAATGCCTCGTTTCCAGCAAAAAGGGTCTGCGGCTTAAATCGCATACTTTTATAGTTCGCTATTTACCATTATCAAGGGGTTTTTTAATTAATAAAACGACTCTTTATACCTGAGACAATTTATATACTACTTTTTCTAATAAGACTGAATCCTTATTAGGTACATAACATGGCTATTGAGCCTCAGGCTTAAACTATGTTTTTTTTTAAAGAAGTATTTTAGCCGCGGCACCTCAGCCTTTGCGAAATGCGAAAGCCATGCTTTACGTGGTAGAGCCTTACTGCAGCTATATTAATTGTATAGTTGTAGCACGAATGGGTCGGCTCGACCGGGGAAGGACCACGCTCTCACAGAATACCAGCGTAAAATAGCAGCTTAATGCTGCTGTGTTTCCTATGGTGAGTGTAGAGAACGGGAGACCCTTTTTCCTGGAAAAGAGGCATTCCATCTTAGTCCTCACGGCTGACAACGCATCTGCATTTTGATTCGCAAACGAGGATAGATGTGTAGATGTCTATGAGCCATAACAACCACTTACCATCAGATGGACTGTGTGCTCGCTTTTCACCTTTATCCTATAAAAAATTAAATTAAGATTACCTTTTGTAACCGACAGTGTATCCCCTGACGCCTCCAACCAATCGTTATCAGTATCAATTCTATCGAAGTCTGCATTAGCATCGTAAGCTGCGTCGTTCTCCGTCTTAAGTTTTGTTTTTATTTCAGTGTCCCAAATGGAATTCTTAATGCTCGCTGCGGGCGATGGCTCTGTTGTGAAAATTATTTACGGATTTAATTATTCTAGAAAGGTTACGCTCACGGGGAAAATGCTCGAGTGTTTTCTGATTTGTTTTTGTACCGTTGTTGTTTGTTTCCGTGAGTTTTTGTTAATTCGAATGTTTTTTTTAAAAATATTATCTGTATTCTTTTCCCGCGCGTTAACATGTATATTGAACTTCTTCCTTTCAACTCGTAGATCTACAGAATCTACAGGGTTTAGGCAAAATGTATCTATGGCAAATCCACTTCCCTACTATCCATAATTTTTAATGAATTTTTCCATAATAGTTTATTTTACCACACATATTTTTACGCTTGGGGTAATAAGTTATGTTACCTAAAATACATAACCTAATGATTTCTTATATTTACGCGAACACTACACATTGAATAAAACTATTTTTACGGATTTTATCGCGTTTAATTTTACTAATTTTGATTCCCGACGTTTCGGGTGCTTTACAGCACCCATGGTCACGGGGGGACTGAGGTGTTTGACGTCCCAATGTCATAGTTAGCCCGGCTACCTTCAGTTTTTTGAATATTAATTTTTGGTCCGATCTACGCAGAATGAGCTTACAGGGCCTTTTGAAGAGTTTTTGTGATTCGAAAACCTAGTTTATTCTCAAGTTATTAAAGTTCACATTTGTATGAATTGAAATAATTTGAAATTCTTCCTGCTCCGCGATCACGCCATAGTAATTAATGATATTAAATCCCAACCCAAGCATACAACTGCAAGACTTCAAGATACTGTAAGCTCATTCTGCGTAGATCGGACCAAAAATTAATATTCAAAAAACTGAAGGTAGCCGGGCTAACTATGACATTGGGACGTAAAACACCTCAGTCCCCCGTGACCATGGGTAAAGTACCCGAAACGTCGGGAATCAAAATTAGTAAAATGAAACGCGATAAAATCCGTAAAAATAGTTTTATTCAATACACCTTTTACGCCAGACTTAAAATTATGTGTTGTAAGGCCGGACGTTAAATATGTGTCGATATAATGGTTATATCGCCATTTTTCGGAAGCATCGGTCTTTCTGGCAGTGGATTGTATAACACCGCCACCACAAGACTAAAATAAATAAATAAACGAGTATAATGTTACAATTTGACTCATTTTCTTTTTTGTTATGAACTCGTAGATTAGTCCTTTTGCTAGTGTGAAGTAATTGTAAATTACCATTTACAATACTTTGTTTACAATATTTTTCACAATAAATTGAACTATTAAGTGCGTATTGTTTGGAGGATTTCGACGACTACTGGCTAACAGGAGGTAGTTTATGGCGATAATATCTCAAGGCGTCAAAACGGACATAGTAGCTTTAGATTTATATCAATAATCGGATCTAAGGGACGAAACTTCGAATGTCTGGAAAACGCGGACATCCACGCACCGCACTTAGGCTCTTCTAACGGTGCGTGACGGTTTCAGGAGGCTCGTGATTTGAAGACATTTTGTTATTTCGAAAACGTATTACTGTCCCTGCAACTTGTGACATTATTTAAAAAAAAATAGTCAATTTTTTTAAACTTATTATAAGCCAGTGCTTGACCGCAATTCGAGCTCGTAATAAGTGGTGATGAAGCCCTAGATGGTAATTCGCACTGTCTTAGCGTAACAAATGCCTATTCACTCTTGCCTTGAAAACGATTGTATTCGGACGGAAAGTTAGACGCCGGCAAATTATTCCACTCCTTTGCTGTACGCATTACAAAAGACGAAGCAAACCGTTTGGTTATAATGGGTGGAATATCGCCAACAAAGGGGTGAAGACTCGCCGACCGCCTGGTTGTCCGATGGTGGAAAGGAGAGGGAGGAATTAAACCATGTAAATCCTGCGCACACTCGCACAATACCGAGAAACTGGCTACTTTGCGCCTGTGCTCGAGGCTGCCAATATTGGTTTCAACCAAATCAAGGTTACCAATGAGCCTCTTAGCACGTTTCTCTGCTGAGTCCAACACTACTAGGTGGCATTTTGCAGCACCAGCCCACATGTGACAGCAGTACTCCATGCACTACTGGAATTACAATTTATATTATGTACTTTCATAAAAAAAGTGAAAAAATATACCACGCAGGTGGATGTCGTGCCATAACGTTTGTGTTTTTTTTTATTACTGGCAATGTTATTAACATCACTAATATTCTCTTTAACCACTCCTTGTAAGCTTAAAATGCTCGTGTTAGGAGTGGTTCACGACAGTAGTGAAATGGTGGATTCGAACCCATGACCTTTTGAGTTCGCGGTCTGTACCCTGCCATTAGGCTACTGTCGCTTCAAATGGTGTGTTCGTGAATGTCGTGGATTTCTTTTTCTTTTTTTTAAATTGTATAAGGGTGATATACGAGCTTACAGTCCACCTGATGGTAAGTGGTTGCTGTGGTCCATAGACATCTACATCTATCCTCGTTTGCGAATAAAATGCAGATGCGTTGTCAGCTGTGAGGACTAAGATGGAATGCCTCTTTTCCAGTAAAAAGGGTCTCCAGTTCTCTACACTCACCATACGAATCACAACAGCATTTAGCTGCTATTTTACGCTGGTATTCTTTGAGAGCGTGGTCCTTCCCCGGTCGAGCCGACCCATTCGTGCTACAACTATACTGCTGATGTAGCTGCAGCATGGCTCTACCACGTAATCCCATAATTCTATGACGTTTATATAATTTAAAAAAAGTCGAAAATTACATCCTTCGTCCACTCCATTTGTTATCGTACCTAAAGAAGAAAACATTATATGCGTGCACAGCTTTTAACTAGCTAGATATGCATCCCGGTTTTCCCGTTATTGCAACGGAGACTATCACAATTCAAGCGTGAGCTGCAAGATTGCTGAGATGCATCTGGAATATGGGTGGTCTTTCGTCTGCATAAAGTTTTTTTAAAAACGTCCTTTGGCAGCTTCGAATCTTAAGTAGCTCTTCCGTGTATACAATATTCACGGGCGCTCTGAGAACGCCCCGCACGAGTTCACATCGCACCTGTGAAGTTACCGACTCGCGGCGGATCTGCACCGGTACGGACCTGGTTGTGCTAACCCGGACGAGACCCTTCCCACGGTGCGCCGGTGCGAGCTTGTCCGTGTCATCCTTGATTTTATTGCTATTGTTTTTTTAATCCTTTTGCGTCTACCATTATATTTCACTATTATTTCAGGTTATAGCAAAAAAGCATAAAAATAAATAACGTAGCGTGGAAAGCCATCCGAATAGTTGACATGGTTGTGTATTTTGTTAGAACGGCTCGTAAGGAAACCGAACAGTTAATTAATATAAAAATTGACTTGACGGCTCCGTGGTGCAGTGGCTTGAGTTGCGGCGCTGAGGGCCGCAGGTTCGGATTCTGCGCGGGACAAGTATTTGTATGGTCTACAAAATGTTTTTGTACAATTTTTTTTATAGGATACGGGTGACAAACGAGCACACAGTCCATCTGATGGTAAGTGGTGGTTGCTATCTTCGTTCTCTACACTCACCATACGAAACACAACAGCGTTAAGCTGCTATTTCACGCTGGTATTCTATGAGACCGTGGTCCTTCCCCGGTCGAGCCGACCCATTCGTGCTACAACTATACTACTAATAAAGCTGCAGCATGGCTCTACCATGTGCAATTTATGTTTGTAAACTCCACGGTACAGGAGAAAATCTTTTTTTTTTTAAATAAAATTAACTAGTCATTAGTCAGGTATATGATAATATATAAAATATAAATATTTCTAAAACATCTTTGTTATTTACTTATTATCTCCGGCGAGAAATTTTCCTCGAACAAATCTTTTTGAGAGGCATTCTTGTGAAATAATCATATTTTTTTCCTCATTTTATATGACATAATATTTTATTTGCAACATCTTAAAGCATTACTTGTTGTTAAACGGTCCTTTGTCATAACTTTCTTTTCTTTCTTTATTTATGTTAGAACACGTAATAAAGGCATTTATTTTAACAGAGAAAACATTATTTACTGGTATTTTCTCAGCGTAATAAAATCTGTAACGAGTATACACGCAGAAGAACTAGACTAATTGATATAGTCAAACGGATCAGTAGTCTTAAGTGGCAATCCATTCTATCCATTACAGCCTACAAAAGTCCACTGCTGAACATAGGCCTCCCTCATAGATTACCACGATTTTGCCATAGTTGCCACGCTTGGCAAGCGTAGTTTTGTATTACGCGTTTTAACAAGAAGATGCAGATCTCCTGTCTCATTTTCCCTCTGTCGCCTCTTACGACACCTTCGGTACGATATGGGGTAATGGATTAGTGGAAGTAACAATGAACCGGCTATATAGCTCAAAGGACTGTCAACCTTGAAGTTGAGGAAGAAAGGTTCTTGGGTGGCAGCCTTGTGCAGGCATACTCACAGGCGACCACCCACCATATGAAGTTACAGTCCACCGGATGGTAAGTGTAGTCCACGGATACCTACAGCTAACTTCATACAAAGAAGACATACAGATGCGTTGTCTCCCTTGAAGACTAATATGGAATGCCTCACAGCCTGTAATCGAACTGGCTCTCTAAACCTTTCAGACTCGGAACACAGCAATGCAAGTACTGCTATTTTCGGCGAAAATCGGTAAAAGAGTGGCACCTACCACCTAGACGGACTCCCACGGACATGTAGGGAGTCATTGGGTTCAGGTGACTGAAGCCCGTGATTTGTCCGTGGTATTCTGTGGTGGACGCTTATAGGAGGATTACAATGATGATGATGATTTATTTATAATCGGACGAAAACTCAAAAATTATAAAAAAATATTCCAGTCTAAGAAAAAATTTACTCTTTATGGGTAAAGCTAGGTTGAAGCTAGATTAGAACGAATCGGTTGATGACCGGGGGACGGCCACGCTCTCACATCAGAACCATGAAATAGCAGCTTAGTACTGCTGTGTTTCGTATGGTGAGTGTAGAGAACCGGAGACTTCTTTTACTGGTAACGAGGCATTTAATTCAGTTCCTGAAGGTGATGGTGACAACGCATATGCATTTTGATTCTTAATCGAAATGCAGATGCGTTGTGTAAATCGTGGTGTTTACGGGTATCAGGTTTGCTCGTTTTTCATCAATAAGAAATACCTACTCTTATTTTGAGACTACTAATAAAGATATTGTTTTTATAAAGAATAAGGATGACAAACGAGCACACCGTCCACCTGATGGTAAGTGGATGCTGTGGTCGCGTAGGTACCTACATCTATCTTCAATTAAGAAGCGAAATACAAAGGCGTCAACACCCTTGATGACTAAGATGAAATACCTCATTTCTAGCAATAAGGGTCTCTGGTTCTCTACACTCACCATACGAAACACAGTGTACTGGTGTTCTGTGAGAGCGTGGTCCAGAATTATAAATAAAAGGAGAATTATAAATAAAAATGAGAATTATAAATAAAAATGAGAATTATAAATAAAAATGAGAATTATAAATAAAAAGAGAATTATAAATAAAAAATAAATGTACTCACTATTGAAAGCTGTTGAATAAATAATGAAACACGCGATGGAAATTGTTTTTGACGTCATTTTACAACATAGTTACTTCAGTTTATTCCAGTCATAAAAAGGAATGAATTGGCTTAGAGTAATTTTATAAATTTTCTTATTTTTCGTTGGAAACTGAAACATATAGACGACATAATCATAAGCTATAAGCTGGTCTAAAGCTGGTCAAAGAATTTTCCTTTTCTATACATTTAAATAAAATTGAAATGTCAGTTTTTAATATTAATAAAAAAAACATTTCTGAGTGTCCTGGAACACTCGGTGGGAATAACATTATTGATAAACGTATTATATTATTATTGATTAACAAATACATATAAATGAATTACTAGCGTCTATTAAAATGAAGCGTCATTTAAAATAAAATAATATTTCTTTCATGGCAAGATAAGAAAATGTGCGAGGGAGATGGATATCATTCCATCTCGCTTCCTTATAGCCGCCAAGGCCGTCTACACTACGTCAGAAGGGGTCGTGACGGAAAAATTTTATACTTTTTCTCGCCTAGCCCCCATCCGACAAATTCGTACCGTGCGATAAGGAACTTCGTTCCAATAACTGGTTTCTATTACGAACAAGGGGTTGTTTGCATGCTATTAAGACATAAATAACATTTTTTTTAACCGTTACGAACAGGTTGAGAGTAATTGCCAGGAGTGATCTAGGCCATATTTTATCAAAAAACGAAAAGTTGTTAAAAATGGTCTTTGGTTATCTTAAATCTAAATAACATTACTAGTATAAACTGGTTGTGCACGTGTTATTGTTACTTATATAATAATAATAATATATAATAAGATGGCACCGTCGACATCTGTCGAGCTTGTCGCCATCCCGGTGAGTCACTTAGGCATGTCATCTCTGGTTGTTCGGCGCTTTCTAACTCTGAGTACTTGCACAGGCACAATCTAGTAGCCAGGATTCTACACCAGGAATACGGACACGTGGTTCAGAAACTGCCTTATTATAAGTACTTGCCGGAATCCGTGCTCGAAAATGACCGCGCCAGGCTCTACAGGGACCGGGCCGTCATCACAGATAGGACTATTCTTGCAAATAAGCCTGATATTGTGCTGATGGACCGGGCACAGTCAAGGATATTTTTGGTCGACATTACCATTCCATATGACTAGAACCTCATGAAAGCCGAAGCAGATGAGAAAACAAAATATCTGGGCCTGGCTCACGAGGTAAACGAGGTAAATGAGGTAACCGACATGTGGGGTGGTCTGCCGGCCGAAATTATTCCTGTAGTCGTCTCTGCGAACGAGTTAATCCCGGTCAGCCTCTCGGGTCATCTGAGGCGACACAGAAGGCGGTGCTCCTCGATACCGCCCGCATCGTCCGCCGGTTTCTTTCCCTTTCCCCCTAACCCTCGGCCGTTTGGTCTTCCCTGCCGATGGCTTCCATCTGGTTGGGGTTTTATTTATTTATGTATTATTTATTTATGTTAGTATATTAAATATATATATGTTTATTTATTATTTCCTTTAATATATTTATTCAGCCCAACCAGATGAGAATACTCTATAAATACCCCAAAATAATAATAATAAACTTTTTTAAACTTTTAACTTGTAGTACATACAGAAAAAATGTCATACATGAAATAATAAAAATTAGGTAAAAACATTATATATACATAAATGTAATAATAATAAAATTCAGTAAATAATAAAAGAATACTTATTGAGTCTTGTTACATTTACTTGTTACTTGTACTTGCTATACGTACTTGTCCCTAGTACTTGTCCTAGTACTTGTTAATAGAAATTGTTACGTTTACTTGTGACTTGTAATTGTTACTTTACCTAGTACTTGTCAACTTTCTCAGGAATGAAAGGAGCCGTGGCCACAGCAATGGAACGTAAATAGTCAGTTGCTATACTTTTTAATATACCTAGTTTAATGTAGTTACTATACGTTATATATACGTTGACTGCCTCGTTGGTCTTGTGGTTGTAAACGCGACTGTTGATCATGAGGTCCTGGGTTCGTTTCCCGGGTCTGGTCAAAGAAAATCAGTTATTGAGTTTTTCCGTTAAAAATTCTCAGTAGATGCCCGGAGTCAGGAAGTTGGCGGTGTCTCACCCCTGTGCCCCGGAAAGCACGAAAGCCGTTGGTCCTGCGCCTCATCTCTCTGCGGTCGTGTCGGTTTGTCGTCCCATCCGATTATAAGAGTGAGGGAATAGAGAGTGCACTTGTGCTTGCGCATACACTTGGGCATTATAGTCATGTCCTGCGCCGTTGGCTAGTCTCCGTTGAGGCTGGCCGGCGTGACGGAAAATTCTGTCTGGAGGACATTATTATTATTACGTTATATAAAGTTTAATAAATACCGTCCCTAATTATGGAAAAATATGTCTAACTGCAGATTATTTACGGATTGATTCATTTGATTTATAAAATAGTTGTAAAGTAATTGGTTCTGCTTACGTTTAGGGAAGTAATTACAAAACGACTTCTAGTATCACAATAAATAGAATTGCCATATTGAAATTTATAACGTTCGGACAAAAGGTAAACATTAATAAAGTTTTAAGGTATAGTTTTATTATTTCTATAAAAGTTAGATATTAAAAACTACAAGGTGAAAATATAATCTTCATATATTTACGTCATACCTTTCATACACTTATGATAACATCATGATGAACAAATATTAAATATTTTATTATTTTATGTTTTTAAATGTACATTTAACAATTGACCACGCTCTCACAGAATACTAGCGTAAAATAGCAGTTTACGGCTGCTGTGCTTCGTATGGGGAGTGTAGAGAAACGCAGTTATTACTGGAACAGAGGCATTCCATCTCAGTCTTTAGGGGTGACAACGCATTTTGATTTTTAATTGAGGATAGATATAGAAGTCTATGGGCCACAGCATCCATTTACCATCAGGTGTGCTGTGTGTTCGCTTATCGTGTCACCCTAATACTATAAAAAGTTTATTTTTAAAACACTATTATATTATAAACTTACAAGTGGATATTAACAAATTTTGATATTGTAATTCTTATTATCATAATATTAAACACCGTATTCAATTAACTGCAATAGTCGAAAATACAGACGTGTCCGAACAAATCTAGAATTACTTTTGGTAACTCTAAAATAGTATTATTTATATTTTTACATCACAGTGTCTGCTGTCTATTCATCAATTATTCTTTTCATTATTTATTTTTGTATTGCAAACGGATGTTGTTTCCCATTTAAAGCCGTCTTATACTATGGTGTGTATGTTGACAGCGTTACCTTGCTCCCCGAAATTGTCAAATGAATTGATTGGTTTTAAATCTCGAATATTTCTCTGTGGGCACTGGCCGGTACTCATAATACATATTCGCGAACGTAAGATGCAAAATAAATGGACTAGTTCACTTACTATCAATATATTATCTATCTCTCGTATACAATGTACTAAACTTAACTATTCACTAACCTGTTTGCTTGCTGATTTACTTCACAATTTACTTATTTATTTACTTGATCATTTACTTGACTATTTATTTGCTTATATACTTACATATGTGCTGGCTTCTCTACTCGATTATTAACTTACTTATTTACTTGTTAATTTTCTTGGCTTTATACTTGATCGTTTACTTTCGTATATTCTTGAAAATATACTTTACTATTTGCTCGACTATTTATTTACTTATTTATTTGATCATTTACTTCACTTCTTAATTGACTATTAACTCGCTTATTCACTTGAATATTTACTTATTTGTTTATTTTATTATTTACTTTCTTATTTTCTTAAATATTTACTTGTTTCTTCACATGATTATTTAATTGCTTATTTACTTGAATATTTAATTGACTACTTACTTCCTCTTTTACTTGTCGATATATTTATTTTCTTGACTATTTACTTTCAATTTGATCAATTAAGAAGCAAAATGCAGATTCTTTTGTATAAAACTGTGAAAAGTAACAAGTTAACTTACAGTCCATTTGATAATAAACAGCTACTGCAGTCATTAATTAACACCTGAAACCGGTTAAAAATGAAAATAAAACTATTTCGATTATTAAAATCAACTCTCTTTTCAGGTCGTCCGTGGAGTGCATATAGAAGCCGCTCATCTAGTTAAGAAGAGAAGTATAGATCAGCCACTTAGGATAAGCATATTCTATGACCACTCTGTATATAGGTAAGTTGTTTGGTTTATTCGCTTGAAACAGTTTGATTTTATACATATACAGGACGACTTCAGTTTCGAACTAGCGGAAGATTTTACGAGATAAAAGATGCCAATTTCTGCTTGAGTTTGTCTGGGTGGATTATTCATTCAATAAACAGTTTTACAATATAAACTTTTTTACTAAGTTATTAAATAATGTATCGTAATCACTGACCTCTATTATACAAGTACACACCATACACCGTGACATAATGATTTTCGCCATTTTGGCGCTGATAGTAGAAGTGAGCGTCCACGGAACTAATAATAGAGATAGGAAAGTGTGACAAAATAATTCGATAAAAATTCTATACCCAGGCCTACTATTCTATTTATGTATCATTTTAATATAAAGCCATGCAATAAATGTATTAATTAATACTTATGTATTAGACACAAGTTTTATACCTCATATAAAACAAAAATCGACTCTGCGTTAGTCTATCTACGTTTTTCTTCATAACTATAGAACGGGTTTAGTTCTGGATTTCACCATTGGGTATGTATGGTTCATTCGAGAGGTTTAAAAAGGTCTAACAGTAGGAAAACTGAAGTAGGTAACTACAAAATAGTAATATATATAATACACACACACACATATATATATTTGTGAAGTATTTATTATTAACCATTTATTTTGTCCTCGTAATAGGGAAAATCAATAAGTTGCCAAAATATTATGCCTATTTCAACAATATCTATAAGTATAATTAGAATTGTACAAACTTTAAATCACATTAAAGAATATCATACCACAATTTCGTAGTATCGTATAGTCATATTTGATAATTATCTGTTGTCAGCGACTTTCATTGTTGTAAACAGATATAGGTAGAAAAAAACGTCGATAACCATTATCGACAAGGAACCGGTCAACCCTATTGAATTTTATTGTTTGCCAAAAATAGGTAATTTAAGCCAAAAGATATTCCATAGTTCATTAATTAGATAAATGACAGATTTTTAAAAGCCTATATTATCAAATAGTTTTAATATTTAATATAAACTGTAAATTACCTTACTTGTAGAATGTTACGAGGTGGATTGAAAAGTACTCGGCCTAACCAAGAAAATAAACACATACTAAATCAGTTATATTTTATTTTTCACATAATCACCATCAAGTTCAATACACTTTTGCCACCTCCTTCCAAGCATTTAGACCGTTGAAAAAATGATTCTTCCTTAGAGTCAAAATATGCGTCTACAGCTGCTTTGACCTCGTCGTTTGTCGAAAATCTTTGACCTCCCAAGTGCTTTTAGGTTAGGAACAGAAAGAAGTCTGATGGTGCCAGATCAGGTGAATACGGCGGATGCGGTAACAGTTCAAAGCCACAGTTGTGAATTTCAGCCATTGACTGTACTGACGTGTGAACACGGGCGTTATCTTGATGAAACAGGACTTTTCTTCTGAGCATTCCTCGACGTTTTCTTTTATTTCTTCTCGTAAACGACGTAGTAAGGTGCAGTAGTAATCAGAGTTTATCGTCTGACCCTTTCAAGATAATCAATCATAATCACACCTTTCGAGTCCCAGAATACTGAAGCCATCACCTTATTTGCCGACAAAATCGACTTAGCCTTTTTAGGGGTGGTGAACCAGGTCTTCTCCACTGTTTTGATTGTTGTTTTGTTTCCGGTGTACAGTAATGAACCCATGTTTCGTCCATAGTAACAAAACGATTCAAAAATCATCTGCATCGGCTTCAAATAACTCCAAACAGTCGCGTGAAATAGTCAATCGCGTCCTTTTTGTTCAACTGAAAGCAGTCGCGGAACCCACCTCGCAGACACCTTGTGGAAACCCAACTGTTGACAATGATGTTTTGAGTTCGTTCATAAGAGATGCCTATAATCTCGACTATCTCTAATTTTTAATCTGCGGTCTCCCATTATTAAATCAAGTACTTTTTAATATTTTCGTCAGTAGTTGACGTCGAAGGCCTTCAGAGCGGGGTTCATTTTCACACTCTCTACCACGCTTAAATTCTGCTATCCATTTTGACGGATGAATATGACAGAGCACAATCGCCTAATGTACTGACCATGTCATCATGGATGGCTTTGATGATAGCCCTTCTTATGGAGGTACTTAATGACGGCACGCTGCTCGATTTGCTCCATTCGCGAAAATTATGTCCGATTACTTTGTTAATAAATTTATAAAATCACAACTAATTATCGCACACGTTTCGAACTTCACACAATGAACTAGTCTGAACTGAACTAAATAATGTGGGTAGATTTGATTTTAGAATTGAATGGATCTGTTAGGCCGAGTACTTTTCAATCCACCGTACCACACTTCCCTTCTGGTAACGTTGTATACTCGTCTTCGTGTGGACGAATTTGTGATTACATTATCATTGTTACAAAAAATACTTTTTATTATATTACTAACATGAAACATAACCGAACTACACAACACACACTCTTTTTCTCGTTTAAAACTTTAAAATACTCTTAGATTAGACGTTTTTGACGCGGCGCTTCAAATTTGCACTGTTTTCTACCGACTTCAAAAAGGAGGAGGTACTCAATGAGGGCTAATAATCTTCCGCTCACCAGATGTCGCTAGTTGACACTGAGGTAAAGTTTTTTGTTACACAAAGTCATTTAATTGAGAAATTAGCTTTAAATAATAGTTTACCAGTTTCTAGAGAATTATGTTAATGCACAAAACAATACCTAAGTAGTTTGCTTTTTACTTTTTTTGCACATATTTTTACTCTTTTTAATTTTTTCTACGTTTATGAATATCTATGATGTGGTTTATTTATTTTTAATCTAGTTAATATAAAATATAACTAATAGTACATAATACTAATAGTACATAAATAAATAAAAACTAATAGTAAATAAATATAACTAATAGCACATAAATACAGAAAGGAACATTAACCCTTAAATTTTCCTAACAAATTAACTTCCCCGCTATGAAATCTGTCAAATATTACACCTTAAATGAAACTAATTTTTACGGATTATATCGCGTTTAATTTTAACTTTTTAATTCCCGACGTTTCGTGTGCTTTACAGCACCCATGGTCACGGGGGGGACTGAAGTGTTTGACGTCCCGATGTCATAGTTAGCCCGGCTACCTTCAGTTTTTTAAAATTAAGTTTTGGTTCGATCTACGCAGAAAAGTTAAAATTAAACGCGATATAATCCGTAAAAATTAGTTTCATTTAATGTGTAGTCTTCGCGTAAATATAAGAAAACATTAAATATGACACCTACTTTTTAAGTGGCGCCGCCCTGGTGGTAGAAAAAGTTATTTTTCTATGTGAACCGATTTCGGTGATTCTTTTTTTATTTGAAAGCTGGTGCTTCTCATGTGGTCCCACATAAATTGATCAAGGTCTGACCAATAGTTTTTGAGTTATCTTTAATAATTTATATTGAAGTCGGTTATACAAAATTTTTAATTTTACCACTTGTGTGTTTAGCTGTTTTGTAGAGTATAGCTAGTCCAGCGTATATTTATGGAGGTCAGTGATCGTAATTTGTAAAGTACTTATGCGTATTTGATAGTTGTTTTTTAAATAGAGTAAGTTTAACAAACATACAGCCTACCTGGTGTTAAGATGATGCGAAGACCCACAAACATTTGTCCCCGGTTGAAAATCAAAATGCAGATTTTTTTTAAATAAAACTTAAGTGACAAAAGCACTTATAGTCCACTTAATGGTAAATGGCTACTGAAGCTCAAGAACATCTGGAACCAACTTTAAACAAAGAAGGCTAAAGATGAGTTGTCACATCTAAGGACTAAGCGATATCTTATAGTCTCAGTCTCTTTTAATAAAAAATGCTAGCAAAGCTATTATGAGCTAAATGTTTGTGTTAGGAGAAGTTCACGCCTGTGGTCTTCCTAGGAGTCTATCCAGGTGGATACCATTCTCTTACTTATTTCTGCCACAAAGCATAGCCTGCACTGCTGTGTTCCGGTCTGAAGGTTATGGAGGGCCAGTTTAATTACAGGCTGTGAGGAATTCCATCTTTGTCCTTAGGAGTGATAATGCATCTATGGAATTTTCGCTTGAGTTGGGTGAAGGCGTTCATAGGCTGCAGTAGCCAGTTATCACACCAATAATAAAATATTCTCATGAGGAATAGTTGTGCCATTGTGTGTAGACACGCAGAATTGATGCTTCACCTGGAACCTGCTTGGACAAGAAATAGCATCCGGTAGGAGGACTCTTCTCTGCTCCAGTTACCCCTTCAGAAATGAGAGGAGGACGTAGGACCCATAATAAAACCTAAAATAACGTTCTCCAGACTGATTTTCACGGTGGCCATTTTCAACGGAGACTAGCCATCGGCGCAGGACAGGATAATAGTGCCTGAGTGTACGCTCCAACACATGTTTACTCACTATTCGTCATACTCATAGTTTAATGGGACGGCAATCCGACATGACCGGAGAGATATCAGCCGCAGGGCCCAATAGTCACTTGCTTTTCGAGGCGAAGGGGTAAGAGACTTCCAACTTCCTGACTCCTGGCTGCTACTGAGAGTTTCTAGATGGAATTCCCAGTAACTGATTTCGGTCCCACCGATTCGATCTCAGGACCTCGTGATCAGCAGTCGTGCTTACGACCACAAGACCAAGAAGTTAGGCTGGACCCTATAGATGTTCCTCTCCCAAGAAGGGTAGGGTCGCGAAAGCGTTCCCGTGGCCCTGCCAATATGAATATGAAGGTGGTACACCATGGGGTTTTAGTCGGTGCAAGTCCGACATAACCCCGTCCTTGTCCCGCGAGGCGGGTATGCGTAGGCATTTCTCCATGTAAGAAAGGACCTATAGATGTATTAACTGTCGCTTTACTTTTTATATATTGCACAACTCGAACGCGGAGCGAGATAGAGGTTGAGCTTTACTGTCGACTTTACAAGGTCACACAAGGTCAAATTTGGCATAATATTTTAAAAACGTTCAATTTCGTGAAAGAAAGCACTTAATTATTATCTAATACTGATTTTCTTTTTCATTACAGATTAGAACCGGAGAAATTCGATATGATAAATGTAAGTATTATAGATTTTCTAGTCATCTTGTTCCTGCAGCGTGATGCTGAGTCGGTGGCCTTTTCGTTGCTAATAGATATTGTCGATATTTTTTTATTTGACTCAGTGGTGCTGTGGCTCGAGTTACTGCGCTGAGGAGGGCCGCGAGTTCGAATCCCGCACGGAACGAGTATTTGTATGGCCTGTAAATAATTGTTCCGGGTCTGGATGTTTGTCCTTGTGCAATTTTTGCTTGTAAACTGCCTCCACGATACAGGAGAAAATCCTACTGTGGAGGTAATGTTTAAAAAGAAAGAAAGAAAACGAAAGAAAACATTAGCATCGGATGGAAAGGCAGATGTTGACATACGCGTCCAGTTTGCACCAGCCTGAAACCCTTAAAGCGGAAAGATGTCCCGTTGTTTTTTTTTTTATAGGATAGGGTGACAAACGACCACACAGTCCACAAATCCTAGTGTGGGGATAACGTTTAAAAAAAAACGATAATAATAAATAATATTAACCCTTAGCTATCTACCCCTTATTTTAGTCATGTAACTACCTACCCGTGATCTGTGAGACGTCGGCGATATATTGCTCAATAGAAAAAATTAAGATGAAACTAAGGGGGAGGGTAAACGGAAATAAAAGATGACATTGCATTGGCCATTACTTTACTTTAAAATTTTTGAAACTTAAACAAACAACATTAATTATCAAATAACTAAAAATATATATGGAAAAAGAACGAAGATACCAACACCTTTGGAAAATGAGATTTAGGGTGAAAGAAACATAAACTGGGAACTTAATAATTTCTGTTAATTAACCCTTTCGCTGTCCCGTGTACTACATATAGTTCATTGCTATTGTCTTACTATTGTGTCTGAAAATCGGACAGTGAAGGTGTTAAATAATCAACTTAGGCTCCCAGAAGGGGCGTAGCTACCGCCGTGTCAGTGTCCGCCGTATCAATGATACGGGGCCCCCGGGCTACAGGGACCCCGAACGTGATTAAGCAAAAATTCTAAGGGACAGGAAAGGCTATCAGATTTGTCACTAATGTCTATATTCTATAGAGGCAGAAAATTTAGAAAAACTGGAATCGTCTTCAGTTATAAATGATAGGATATAATAAATAAGTTCGCCGAACAAAAGGCAATAAAAGTGTATATTTGATTTGAATTGTTTGGCTAGCTTAGTTCCTACGAGTATTAATTGTAAGTAATAACTTATAACCAATATATTATTATTTTAATTCAATGCGAGCGCTTTTTTTCATTTTGTGAAAATCTCGAGATCCCGCTCGGACGGCCCTCCTCTTGAAAACGGTGTTCCGTTCCAGAAACGGGGCCTCCGTGGTTGCAGACGCTCGGGGCGGGGGCCTCGAACGTCTAAATATATAACCCCCGAGGAGGAGTAAAAAGCGTATCTGGCTACAAAATCTGGCTTTTATACGGTATGGTAGAGCCATGCTGCAGCTATATTAGTAGTATATAGTTGTAGCACGAATGTATCGGCTCGACCGGGGGAAGGACCACGCTCTCACAGAATACCAGCGTAAAATAGCAGCTTAACACTGCTGTGTTTCGTGTGGTGAGCTTAGAGAACCGGAGACCCTTTTTACTGGAAGAGAGGCATTCCGTCTTAGTCCTTACGGCTGACAACGCATCTGCATTTTGATTCTTTATTGAGGATAGATGTAGAAGTCTATGGGCCACAGCAACCACTTACCATCAGGTGGACTGTGTGATCGTTTGTCACCCTATCCTATAAAAAAAAAAAACAACGGGACATCTTTCCGCTTTGAGGGTTTCAGGCTGGTGCAAACTGGACGCGTATGCCAACTACTGTCGTTCCATCCGATCATAATGTTTTCTTTCGTTTTCTTTTTTTCTTTTTTAAACATTACCTCCACATTAACATTTTCTCCTGTATCGTGGGGGCAGTTTACATACATAAATTTCACAAGGACAAACATCCAGACCCGGAACAATTATTTGTAGGCCATACTAATACTTGTACCGTGCGGGATTCGAACCAGATTGCTAATCCACTGTGTGCATGCCCTTAGCGCAGCAACACATTGCTAATCCACTGCGCCACGGAGCCGTCATGTAGGTTGATCGTAAGATAGTGGGCACACAGTCCACCTGACTATAAGCGGATGCTGTGACCATAGACATCTACATTTATCCTAGATTAAGAATTCATAATTTAAATTAAAGATTTAAAAAACCCCCGAAACAAAAAGAACTGACAATCTTCAAACGGCTGAATAGATTTTCTTGAAACATAGCTAAGAACACAAAACTTAAGACAAAATCGATTCATCTGTTCAGGAGCTATGATGCCACAGACAGACTCACAGTTACACTACAAACTTATAACACCCGTCTGTTTACGTCGGAGGTTAAAAATGTAGATAACAACGTATCTGACCCCTGAGGGTTAACAACGTATCTATAAGTACAAGTAACCAGTAGTAAAAAGGGACTCCGGTTCTTGTCATTCACAAAACATTGAAACAAGATGGTTGCTTCTGTTACAGAATACAATATTACCGGAGGCTGTGAAGTTTTGGGAGCAAGCTCTAAAAGTCCGGAAGACTGGGGGCCCGATCAAACTTAACAGGTGAGGGTAGACATAAAATACTTTAGAGGATATCTGGACTGCAAGAATATAGAGTACATTTTGAATATATGTATTACTGTAGCGCTTTGCCTGAACGACCAAGTTAGACAGCCGACAAAGACAAATGTATCTCGAACTGATCGTACCTAAGAAATATTGATAAAATCGTTATCTTGTATTCCTATGTTTATAGCCGACTTTAAAAAAAGAGGAGGTTCTCAATTCGAGTGTATGTTTTTTATGTGTGTTACATCAGAACTTTTTTCTAGGTGAACCGATTTTGATGATTCTTTTTTTACTTGAAAGCTGGTGCTTCTCATGTGGTCCCATATAAATTTGATCAAGATCCGCCCAGTAGTTTTTGAGTTATCCTTAATAATGCGTATTTAATTGACTTCGACTACATTGATGATATTCTCATTTTATTTATATTGAAGTCGGTTGTACAAATTTTTATTTTACTACTTGTTTGTATGTATGTTACTTGACATTTTCGTCAATTGGGGACTGATTTTGATGCATCTTTTTTTTTATTGAGTAGGTGTGGTCAATAAAAAAAAAATGCATTTCAGGGGTGGTCTCATATAGATTTGGAGAAAAAATTGCTCAAAAATTGCAGGGTGGTTATATTTTGAGTGGCCAAATAGAGGATAAAAATTTGACTTACTAAAAAGTAAAAGCCGACTTCAAAGAACTTAAAATAATTTTCGCAAAATAACTTCAGAAGTCAGGGCTTTAATACTTATATATACTATGTGGTCGTAACCGCGATAGCTGATCATGAGGTACCCTCATCGCGGTTCGAATCCCGGGTCGGGCCAGAATCAGTTATTGGGTTTTTCTATCAAGAAATTATCAGAAGCGGCTTGTAGTCAGGAAGTTGGCGGTGTTTCACCCTCGTGCCTCGGAAAGCATGTAAATTCGTTGGTCCTGCGCTTGATCTCTTTCCGGATTACCGTCACATCGGACTATGAGAGTGAGGAAATAGAGTTCTAAAAATCATTTTATATTGATACTTTGAAAAAAAAACGGTTTAAAAAATTTATGTGGACGTCGGATGTCGACTTTTATGTGGTCACGATAACTCCCGAAAAATTCACGTATCGAGGTTTTTTTATTAGCTTCAGAATTACATCAACTGGTTCCCTATTTCATATCAATAGCCTAGTACGCGTTGCTTGTTAATAAAAAGATTTTCAACTTTATTAGTTTTATTACTATTAAACATTTAAAGGCGCTTTCATATTTTTGTAGCCCTTAATAGACAAAGAACAAATGTACCATACAGCCTATATTGATTTTATAATTTGTGTGATCGATTTATTTTGTTAAACATTATTATTTTTTTTCCCTTTAGGTGACACTACCTGTTAAATTAGTAGACCGGTTTAAAACACGCAAATAATATATTTTAAGTCAGGATTACAATTAATTTTTTCATCAAAATTAAATGAAACGCTCATGAGGCGTGCTCTTTTGGATTTTCCAAACTATTATCTGTATTTGCGGCCGTATGTGAGTCGGATTTCCTTCATGAACTTCGATATAAGCCGCTCGCCCTATAACGGTATAGCGGTTCCAGTGCTCACACCATCATATATCTATAATACATCACATATACAGGGTTATTTTGCAATAATCGGCCAAATTTGCAGGAAAGGTTCAGAATAAGTAATATAGGCAAATGGCGAAGAAAAATTAATTAAAAAATCTCAAACATTCTGTCCTTTTATCTTTTAAATTCAAAATGCGTGGTAATACATTATTTGAACTGATTTTACTGCGCACGCACACATTCGTAAGGGTCGATCGGTAGGCAAAACGTTGTTGCCCATAAATCACATTCAATTTGCTATAATTTCAAATTAAAGTAGGAGCCTTATTTACTCGTATTTTCAAAAACTGCAATAACGGTATATCCTTATTTATATATTTGAATTTAAGTTTAAAATTTGGCTACTCTTTGAAAAATAACCCTGTATATAATACGTGCAGAAAAATCATGGTACCCCTTTTTAAGCATATTGCGCGCACGGAGAAGTAGTGCAGAGAGCTCTATAAATAATGTGTGATACAAATACATTAAATTAAATAGAACAGTCATTGTTTACGTTCAAACTGCCAATGTCAAACACATAATAGTCTGTTATCAGATGTCGCACAGAGTAGAGATTATCGGCAAAAAATTTCAAAATATTGCCAACAAACAATTACTTACAGATTGACTGAATGAGCTGTGAAATTTGTGTGATTTCAAATGTTCCTTTTCCAATAGTCTGTGGAGTGTATGTCAAGGCAAAAAAAAAGCGTATATTTTATATATTAAATATATGTGTTTTATAGTTTCTCTGTCCGCGAAACAGACACAATAGTTAAACAATTGAATTGTTCATATATGATTCATGGGACAGGAGAAGGGTTAATGTGCGGTTGTGAAATACAGATTGCTTTATATGTTACAAACTTAAAAATGTATCTTACTTTTCATTTCGACCACTGAATGACCACTAGTAGTAAATACATCCGGAGGAATTTCGCGAGTTGCGGTCAGGCTATTTTAACGAAAGACCTATCCAGACTGGCGATCAATCGCGTGACAAGATCGGCAACGCATCTGCGATTTCTGTAGCATTGCAAACAGTTATGGGTGGCGGAGACCACTTAGCGTCTGATGAGCCGTATGTTCGTTTGTCTTTGTCTTCTTTTCTACCGACTTCAAAAAGGAGACGGTACTCAATTCGACTGTATGTTTTTTTTATGTGTGTTATCTCATAACTTTTTTCTGGGTGAACCGATTTCGATTAATCTTTTTTTATTTGAAAGCGAGTGCTTGTCATGTGGTCCCATATAAATCAATGTCTGACCAATAGTTTTTGAGTTATTCTTAATAATGTATATTGAAGTCGGTTGTACAAAATTTTTAATTTTAAATTATCTATTAAAAAAATGTTCAATTTTAAAATACAAGAAACAGATTACGCTTCTCAAATAAACCCATTCACGTGAGCGGAGAGTTATTGACATGTTTATTTATATTAAACAGTAACGCCTCCGGACTCCATCCATCCGACTGGTTACTAATTGATATACTTTACGATGTTCAAGGAATTTTCCAACCTTGTTTGTTTATCTATTTTGTTTTCACTGCGCGCAAGCTTTAGATGAGAAGGATTTGAACGGATGGCTTGTTCTATACTTCATGATTTATGAAAATCTTCTTCAGGTTTTATTTGTTTACATTATATGCCAATTGGCAGTACTCACACTACAGCGTATTAAAGTCCACTGTTGAACATAGGTCTCCTCAAATATTGTCTCATAAGGGTGACTTTTATCATAGTTTTGGTAGGGCCATGCTACAGCTATATTACTGGTATAGTTGTAGCACGAATGGGTCGGCTCGACCGGGGAAGGACCACGCTCTCACAGAATACCAGCGTAAAATAGCAGCTTAACACTGCCATGTTTCGTGTGGTGAGTGTAGAGAACCGGAGACCCTTTTTACTGGAAAAGAGGCATTCCATCTCAGTCCTTACGGCTGACAACGCATCTGCATTTTGATTCGCAAACGAGGATAGATGTAGATGCCTATGGGCCACAGCAACCACTTACCATCAGGTTGACTGTGTGCTCGTTTGTCACCCGCATGCTCTACCATGCTGCGGCTGTATTATGGTTACGTCCACGTATAATATTCTATATCAAAAAATTACTATTTCATATACACAATAAATGTGGTAAGCGAGCTATGTAGATGGTATTTCTTTTCTACCTAGGAGTTCGTCTGAGTTGGTGCCACCACGCTTTCAGTCATGCGCCCCATCCAGGGATCCGGTTTGAACAGTCTAGAGAGCCAGTATTATTACAGACTGCGAGGCATTCCTTCTTAGTCTTTAAAGTTGGCAATGCATCCGTCGTCTATGTTTTTAATGGTTTAATTTGTAAAAAAACCGTTTTGGATATTTTTATCTGATTTAATTACGAGATGCGTTGGACATTAACGTGGTAGAGCCACGCTGCAGCTATATTATAGTTGCAGCACGAATGGGTCGGCTCGACCGGGGAAGGATCACGCTCTCACAGAATACCAGCGTAAAATAGCAGCTTAATGCTGTTGTGTTTCGTATGGTGAGTGTAGAGAACCGGAGACCCTTTTTACTGGAAAGGAGGTATTCCATCTTAGTCTTCGGGCGTGACACCTGCATTTTGATTCTCAATTGAGGATAAATGTAGATGTCTATGGGCCACAGCATCCACTTACCATCAGATGGACTGTGGCTCGTTTTGTTTTACACCATTTTTTTTATTCGACTTAAGTGACAAACGATCTCACAGCTCAACTAATAATAAGTAACCATTGCAGTCCAAGGACACCTGCAGCCAACTTTATACAAAGAAAGACCACAAAAGTGCTATCACCCCTGAGGACTAAGATAGAAAGCCTCGCAGGCTATACCACTCCTAAACGGCTGGACCGACTTTGATGATTTTTTGTGTGTGTTTAAGTTGTGCTCTGATTGCTTTAGAATCACAATTGAATACAGTAGGTGGCGCTGTTGTCGAGATTCAGATATCACCCGTGCGAAGGCGGAGCGGATCACTAGTCTATACAAATAAATAAAATTGAAGTGTCGGTTTATAATGACAAAATACAATTTTTCTACTTGACTAAATGCATGAGAAAGTATAATAAGGTACTTATAACAAAAACACAATTTTTACAATTTTTGTCTGTCTGTCTGTCTGTTTGTTCCATCTAATCTCCGAAACGGCTGGACCGATTTTGACGGGACTTTCACTGGCAGATAGCTGATGTTATAAGGAGTAACTTAGGCTACTTTTATTTTGGAAAATAATTAGTGTTCCCCGCAAAAAAATTAAAACCCTTGAAATCCAATCGTATTAAATTCGCGACTTTGTCCGCGGGGAACAGCTAGTATTAAATAAAAAGCATTATGCAATCACAGAATTTAAATTTTTTCGGTCTTATTTAATTTTTGTTTTTTTAAACAACACATATTTCATATATACGCAATTCATATATTTTATTTACATAACATAATGATATATACAAAATTTATTACAATAAAGAATTAAATACTAAATATCATTCATATCAAATGTTGGACATAATATTATGTCAACTATACAAACCGTCCAACGTCCAACTCTCCAAAGAATGCTCTTACTTTCCATGAGTTACAGTTACCATCATAGCCTCTCACAAGTCCAATGCTGATCATAGGCCTCCCTATAGACTGCCTCCTAGGCGGGAATTTGCCATAGCTGCCACGTTTGGCGAGCGCAGTTTTTTTTACGCCTCTTACGACACCCAAGGGACGATATGGGGTAGTGGTTATTCTTACACCGCCACTACACAGTCTGCTGTTAGAGGGTTGGTCCGAATAAATTGAAATTACATAGAAATGGTGGCACCAACTCGCGTGAATCGCCTCGCAATACATGAAGCTGTTGTTTTTTTCAATCATGGCAATGTTATTTTTCTTTCTTTCTTTTAAAAAACGTTAGGATTTTCTCCTGTGTCGTGTAGGAAGTTTACAAACAAAAATTGTAAAAGGACAAACATCCAGACCAGACATAATTATTTGTACATGTGGGGTCTGAACGGCTCACAGCGCGCCTACTGTGTTCGACGCGGTGGTTCACAGCGCTGCAACTCATTGCTAAGCCACTGCGCCACAGAGCCGTCGAAAACTATGGCAAATATCCCCCTTATGATGCAATCTATGGGGTAGGCCTATGTTTAGCAGTTGACTTTAATAGACTGTAATGAAAAAATCGGATAAACCAATAGCCGGATAAGTGAAATAATTTTTCGTCCGTTTACCGGATCATTAGTCACTTTCAAGTTACAATATAAATACGTATATCATCACAGAAGTGTTGCCATCGTTATGACCGTTGCTCAACGAACGCCATCTGTTGACATAGTATCGGTATCTCGTAGCCTATTTGTTGTCTGCAGTGGGGACAGTAGTGGTTCTTATACTTGCAGCCGTCCGTGCAATAGATGAGCACCACCACCGGGATCAGACTGAAAAATGTACCTCTTTAATCATGTGTTAGGGCTTCTTTAAAATATGCAAACCCTACCTATTTTTGTTATAATATAAGGGTGACAAACGAGCACACAGTCCACCTGATGTTAAGTAGTGTTAAGTAGAGTTCTAAACGTGGCAGAGCCATGCTGCAGCTATATTAATTGTACAGTCGTAGCACGACCGGGGAAGGACCACGCTGTCACAGAATACCAGCTTAAAATAGCAGCTTAATGCTGCTGTGTTTCATATTATGCTTGTAGAGAACCAATCTTTTTAGGGTTCCGTACCCGATAGGTAACCAACGGGACTCTATTATTAAGCCTCCGCTGTCCGTCCGTCCGTCTGTCTGTCAGCGGGCTGTATCTCATGATCCGTAATAGATAGACAGTTGAAATTTTCACAGAATGTGTACAACAAATAATAAAAATAAAAATAAATTAAAATTAAAGGGGCCCCTACTAGAAACGTGTATTACGATGGAACGGATGCGCGAGTCCGACTCGCACTTGGCCGGTTATTTACTATTAACTAAGCACTCCATGTAAGACCTCAGGGTAGCAACGCATTTGCTTTTTCTGAATAAAGCAACGTATAATATAGATTCAGGACATACAGACAGACGGACAAAAATTTTGAAAATTGTTTTTTTTTTTATAGGATAAGGGTGACAAACGAGCACAGTCCACCTGATGGTAAGTGGTTGCTGTGGCTCATAGACATCTACATTTATCTTCGATTAAGAACCAAGAGTCACCCTGGGATGAGGACTAAGATGGAATGCTTCGTTTCCAGTAAAAGGGTCTCCGGTTCTCTACACTGACCATACGAAACACAGCAGTGTTAAGCTGCTATTTTACGTTGGTATTCTGTGAGAGCGTGGTCCTTCTACGGTCGAGCTGACCATTCGTGCTACAACTATACTAATAATATAGCTGCAACATGGCTCTACCACGTTAAAATACATAAATACAATTAAAGTCTGCACGTCATTCGGTGGATCTCTTTCAACGCTGATAATCTTATGTTTCTTTCCCTTTCATCCCTCCTTCGTGACAGCATCCGTTGCTAGTAAACAAAACCCGTAAGTAAAACTCTACTGTTATAACAACCTTGACAACTAAACAAAACTTTCTTCTTAGGCCGATATATTCATTGTCTATAATCACCGTCATCATCATGACAGCCCTTCACAAGTCCACTGCTGAACATAGGCCTCCCCCAGGAATGCCACAAAGCATAGTGAATCAAGTTTATGGGTTATTATAATATAAATGACCACATGGTTGATAATAACCTTTGGGAATGAGGTGGTCGCTTCTTAGCTCTTAGTACATTAGTTTGTAAAACCTTTCTTATTGTATAATTTGACTTTGTTGATAAAAAAGTTCAATAATTTTTTCGAACCAATGGTAAAAGTAAAAATGACTTTCAATAAGAATTACATCTAATCTATATTGAATAAAAATCTCTACGCAAGATTCAGGGGCGAACCGTCGCTGCCACCGGAAGCATATTTACTTAATCATAGACCAGGCGAGCATAACAATCCTGGAAACAATTTATAGTCTTACCATGCAATCGCAAAAATAAAAGCAAAGATGTGGGTAAAGACACCAGCTTCCCTCGTCACTATGGAATGGACCCTCTGTCCACAATGCTGACACCGCATAAGCTTACTATCGGAACCTGCGTGATATGTTGGATTTGCACCTGTAAAAAGAAAATCATATCGGGTTTTTAATTTGCCAGCGTCATTGAAGTATATGTGCACCTACTACGTACTAGAAGAGGCGGCGAGACTTGGTTATTTGCAACACGTGTTAGAGCCCACGGGCTCAAACTTATTT
The DNA here is from genome assembly GCA_029286625.1 of Parnassius orleans. Taxonomy (NCBI): domain Eukaryota; kingdom Metazoa; phylum Arthropoda; class Insecta; order Lepidoptera; family Papilionidae; genus Parnassius; species Parnassius orleans. The sequence continues at coordinate 1,312,376 of JAGSMP010000039.1, read as the reverse complement.
CGTCTGTGCCATTTTTACTGACTGCATAATGTACCTATATGTCGCAGATTTATGGTAAAATCAGGTACTTGATCAATAACCTAGGCTTTTGATCAAGAATCGGAAGATGACAAAGTTATTACTTAATCTTATCATTAATCTGAAAAAAAAGTGTTTTTTTTTTAATCAAAAACCTGAACTTGTTTAGGTTTATGATAAAATTTAAGCTTAGATTAGGTTAAGACGACATCGAAATCCGTTGAAGATGGCTATCGCCGGACTGACCCGAGTGAGTACATAATTTCTATAAAAACTTAAAAAACGCCGTCTTAAGGTCTAAAATTGCGTAGCACCCGCGACATATATAGAAATCACTTAGAATCTTAAAATATTTAAAAAAAATTATTGATTTAAGTAATCAAAATAATGAGCAAGTCAATTACGAATATTGATGTTATGAATGTATTTTTTTTTTTATAGAAATAGGGTGACAAACGAGCACACAGTCCACCTGATGGTAAGTGGTCGCTGTGGCCCACAGACATCTACATCTATCCTCGTTTGCGAATCAAAATGCAGATGCGTTGTCAGCCTTGAGGACTAAGATGGAATGCCTCTTTTCTAGTAAAATGGGTCTCCGGTTCTCTACACTCACCATACGAAACACAGCAGCATTAAGCTGCTATTTTACGTTGGTATTCTGTGAGAGCGTGGTCCTTCCCCGGTCGAGCCGACCCATTCGTGCTACAACTATATTATAAATATAGCTGCAGCTTGGCTCTACCACGTATATATTTGAGTGATTCCCAAGCATATAGATTAAGTAATTTCGTTGTAATTTCAACTATAGTAATTTTTTAGAGGTGTTTTCGCAAATAATTATGATTTAGTCAAAATTATACAATCGTGTTTTTGAACAAGAAAATTCAAGATAAAGAATTGAATTTACCTATATCAAAATTCCAGTTTCGGTAGTCGTGTCATAGTCCTATACTATTCGATGAAAGGAGGTGCATTTTCTCGCGGTGTCGCCTTAAGTTAGGTTTGATTTTATCATAAAACTAAATCATTCTACATATAACATAAAGTAGTAATTTTGTCTTCACATAGGTGTTTGATTAAAAACCTAATTTTACCATAAACCTGCGAAATATATATGTACGCTTCAGACTTAAACACAGCAATCATCGATCACTAATAAAAAAGTAGATACACAATCCCAAGCAAAAGTTCTCTAAAAACTGTCGCCAATTGTTTTGACGTAATTCTAGTTGAGATAAATATACATTAATGTAAATTCAACCTTAAATACATTGCCTAAAGTTGTATTCACAAAGCTACGTACAAATTAAAAGCGCACCCAAATGTTCGAGTGGGCGCTCATTCGGTAAGGACATTTTTGTCACTGATTGTGTATCTAGTTTTTTATTAGTGATCGATGACGGCAATAAATAATATGGACGATTGTTAGTAAGGTCAAGTATTAACAAATTATCCGAAATAGAGTTATTATTGTTATTGTATATTATTTTTACCACAGGCAAGATTGCCACAAATGATTTGGTGAATTTCTTATAGAATAAGAGTGACAAATAGGCACACAGTCAACCTGATGGTAAGTGGATGTAGTGGCCCATAGATATCTACATTTATCTTCGATTAAGAACCAAAAGTCACCCTGGGATGAGAACTAAGATGGAGTGCTCCGTTTCCAGTAAAATCTCCGATTTTCTACACTCACTATATGAAACACAACAACAGCAAAATGCAGTTTTACGCTGGTATTCTGTGAGAGCGTGGTCCTTCCCCGGTCGAGCCGACCCATTCGTGCTACAACCGTAATATAGTTGCAGCATGCTCTACCACGTGGTAAATTACTTAAATTATTGAACTGTTTTTTAATGTAGACTTACCTGAGGTTATAACTTCTGTCCTAGGGGGCGGGGTGGTGTGAACAGTGTTTGGTTGGGTGACTCTGTCAATCTCCGTGTAAGCCGGTGGCGGTTCGGGAAAGTCCGTCACTGGAATCGGTGTTAGAGAAAAACCATCGTCTGGGGTCAGCGGCCGTCCGTAATGCTCAGCTTCTTTTGACATGAATGCGGGTATATTAAGATTTGGGAAGGTTCGAGGCGGTGTTGATTGATAACCTAGAAAAAAACTTTTATGACGCTGTGCAGAACTACAATAGTTGTATGTAACAAATTACAAGTCACTAGCTCATCGGGAAGTTAGTTTAAAAACAATTAGCTACTAAATTGATTCGAACAGACATACACGAAAGCTAGATAATAAAAACGCGGTAAAATAGATTCATCCAACTTTAACGTTACAGCCAGCCTATCAAAAGTCCACTGCTGAACATAGACCTGTCCTATGCCGCATAAGATGTAATTGTGGAAATATTGTTTTAAATTTGGAACAGTATATTGTTTAATTAGAATGATGATAATACATTCATTGAAATTAATCTGTCAACTTCTGGACTTATACATGAGATAATCCAAGGTCACCTTTGTAGAGCACTCCAAAGAGTATGGTAATATTTAGAAAGGACCCTCAGAACCAAAGAGTATATAATCACTACGTTTAGTCAGAACCATAATTAAGAGTGCTCAGAACAATTGTTTTTTAAATGTTATTTATAAGAATTATACAACTAAAATTTTATTAGAATTAGTTTCGTTACTAAATAACGCTTCTCTAAATTAAGAGAATTTACTTCAAATGACGAGTTTCGTTTTACCTACGCGTCGCATTTACTTCACATACTTTAGTCTATTTCCTTCGCCGCGTGAGTGTAAGAGGCAACTACAAATTAAAAAAATAAGTACAAAGAAAGTTTTTGATAGTTTTTATTTAAAAGGTAGTAATTACACTGTTTTAAAAGTTATTTTAAAACAGTTATTTTGCTTCGTAACAATTTTATACATTTAATAAAATTTCCATTTCAAATACTGTGTCGTTCACGTATCACTTTATATTTAATAGTCAGAAGTAACTGAAAATTAAATATAAAGTGTGAGTTATCACTATAAATCATGTAAAAAACACAAATTTTCATATGCCACAAAGTTCCATAAGAAAATTACGTTTTATGTTATAATTTCGATATATAGTGAACATTATGGCGAAGTTATTTTCAACAATAATTAAAAATTAAAAAATTTGTACAACCGACTTCAATATAAATTATTAAGAATAACTCAAAAACAATTGGTTATATTAGAGGCTCCTACTGAGTATATCGATATAATTATATTATATATTTCTTTTATTTATGAAAATCGAGTGTTTCTATGTCCTTGTTTCTTTCTTCATAGTAGTTATTTGATTTTAACATATAGATATTGAATTTTAACATATGGGGATTCGTTAGATTTGCCTTAGTTGTAGAAGTGACATATAATATTTGAATTTTTTTCTTTTTAGTAAACTTGTTTGGTTTTGTTATTTATTACTGTTTTAACCATTGAACTTGTTTACGCAACTTTTATTTAATAAATTGTTTGATGACTTTTTTTACACACAAAAATATTTTTTCAAATAATAAAATTACCCCCTCCCTCTCCTTACAGTTTCCTCCCACTGCAGGCCATGGGCCATGGAAATAAAGAGGAGTACAAAATTTTACTGCCACAAATATCACCCACCTCTGCAACGCTGCCCTAACCATCGCACGGAGTATCCGCGTTCCACCGAGATTAAATTTAGAAAAAATGTTCGTCTTTTTTTCTCCCACATTTTTTTCTTATCACTATTACAACAAACACCGTTACAGCCTATAAAAACCCCCGCTGAACATAGGCCTCCACTATATGCCTCATAGAGGGTATATTTGTCATAGTTGCCACGCTTGGCAAGCGGGTTACCAACCGCAGTTTTTTATTTTTAGTCGTTATTAGGAAGACTCTGCTGCCCATCTCCTGATTTATTTCTCTCTGTCGCCTCTAGACAATCACGGTGAAAAAGTTCCAAAATAACGTTGTTCCTTCGCGCCGCCACCGTACTATTTTCTGCGTTACTCCTGTCACTGATTTAACCAAACAAAATGAACTACGCGTACCTTGTTACTGTGTAACAAGGTACGTGTACCGTGGAACAGTGGATCAGTCGCCTCTTACGAAACCCACGGAATGATATGAATATTCATACACCGCCACAACACGGTAATTGATAATTTGTCAAAACATTTCATTTATCGACAAATCGTCTTGCAATCGTTGTTACTCTCTAGCGCTCACTTGACCTTCATACTAATAATTAGATATTTTAATTGTTGATAATTTTTTATTTTTGGATAAGAACATAGTAATGACTCTATATTTACCATCATTTAAAAAAAATTGTCTTTGGCCTGACCTACTATACTTTTTGGCTTGACCATAGTTCTGATTAAGTTTATCCAATAAAATGTCAGGGCATGAGAGATTAAATGATATATACCTTTCAAATAAATTTGTCGGTACGATATGCGCGCCACCTACTGCAAGTTAATTGTACTATGCCTATAACCTTCGCGTAAGTGCAAGCTATAAGTTGACAAAGTTTAAGCGCAATCTGATGAATGGTATGGCAGCGCATAAAATACGAACAAACAAAAATTAATTTTTATATATTTGATTAAATATTTATCTTTATATATAAAAATCAATTGCGGTCCTTAGTCTCGCAAAACTAAAAAGTACTAGACCGATTTTGATGAAATTTATTTGTGTGTTTGAGTGGGTCCTTCCATGGTTTAGATTTACAATTAGACTCGGTGGGTAGCGCTGTTGTCGAGATCCAGTATTATATAAAAATAAATTTATAAATATTTTTTTTTAAATATGAAATACTAGCTAATACCCGCGACTTCGTCCACGTTGTTTGATATATTAACAAAGAAAACGCACATCACTGTACACGTAGTGCTTATAAAAATCGTTGTTTCTTAAAACTTTAATAACTTTATATTAAATGAGGCCAAGTGTCTAAAAAATAAAGCTTAGAAAACCTAATTGAAATCTATCCAGTAGTCTTTCCGTGATGCGCGCACAACTGCAAACCTCTATCATTTTATTTATATAGATATTTAAAAATATTTTTGAAAAAGTTCCTGAATTGCAAGAACTATAATTAGTCTATTGGGTATGAGTTCGGCAGTGGGCTCAATTCACTCAGATCAGGGTAACTAAAATGTGTAATCTTACCAGAACTTCCACCAGGTGAAGGGATCTGTAAAATACTAGGTGGTGCAGGTCTTGGAGATGGTTCAAAACGTTCGCCGTAAGCTGGGATCCTGTTTTCATCATGTTCATTTGCCCCTGGCAGTTCGATTCTTCTATCTTTGAAAGGGTCGTAGAGTATCGTCTCCTGGAATAACATTTTTTACGTGTTAGTATGTGGTCCTTCCCGGTTGAGCACGAATGGGTCGGCTCGACCGTGGAAGGACAACGCTCTCACAGAATAAAAGCGTAAAATAGCAGCTTAATGCTGCTGTGTTTCTTCTGGTGAGTGTAGAGAACCGGAGACCCATTTTACTGGAAACGAGGTATTCCATCTAAGTCCTCAGGGGTGAAAACACATTTGCATTTTGATTCTTAATCGAGAAGAAATGTAGATGTCTATGGGCCACAGCATCCACTTACCATCAGGTGGACTGTGTGCTCGTTTGTCACCCGTATTCTATAAAAAAATGCAGGGGTATGACCACGCTCGTACAGAATGACAGCGTGAAATAGCGTCTTAACGCTGCTGTGATTCGTATTATGTTTGTAGAGAACCAATCTTTTTTAGGGTTCTGTACCCGATAGGTAACCAACGGGTCTCTATTACTAAGTCTCCGCTGTCCGTTCGTCCGTCCGTCCGTCCGTCTGTCTGTCAGCGGGCTGTATCTCATGATCCGTAATAGATAGACAGTTGAAATTTTCACAGAATGTGTACAACAAATAATAAAATAAAAATAAATTAAAATTAAAGGGGCCCCTACTAGAAACGTGTATTACGATGGAACGGATGCATGAGTCCGACTCGCACTTGGCCGGTTATTTACTATTAACTAAGCACCCATGTAAGACCTCAGGGTAGCAACGCATTTGCTTTTTCTGAATAAAGCAACGTATAATATAGATTCAGGACATACAGACAGACGGACAAAAATTTTGAAAATTGTTTTTTTTTTTATAGGATAAGGGCGACATACGAGCACAGAGTCCACCTGATGGTAAGTGGTCGCTGTGGTCCACAGACATCTACATCTATCCTCGATTACGTACTAAAATTCAGATGCGTTGTCACCCGTGAGGACTAAGATGGAATGCTTCTGTTTCCAGTAAAAGGGTCTCCGGTTCTCTACACTGACCATACGAAACACAGCAGTGTTAAGCTGCTATTTTACGCTGGTATTCTGTGAGAGCGTGGTCCTTCCGGTCGAGCTGACCCATTCGTGCTACAACTATACTAATAATATAGCTGCAACATGGCTCTACCACGTAAAAATTCGTTCATGTCTTAATAGCATATAAGGCAGTTATTTCGATATTACAGACAAACACCTCTATTTTATTTATATCTATAGAGAAAGTAATGCAGAGCCTTACCTGCACAAATGTTTCCTCAGTTCTCTCGCTTGTATCTCGGGGGCTCTCGATGACACTGCTCGCACTGCTCTCTGGTACATCTATGTACACTACTGGATTGTCGTCCTCTTTGTCCCTGTTGGGTCGTGAGGGTCCCGAATTCGTTGGATCTGCGTTTATCTGAAGTAACACAAATGCAATAATAGTAATTATGATATAGTGCAAATGTAGTGTGTCCCTAAATGCACCCGAACCATTCCGCGGAGGCTTCATACAATTCTCTCACATTATTTATTTATTTATTAGGATTACCAAATTAAATTAAGTAATTACATTTCAAAAAGTATACAATATTCCTGGAGATGATGGGCGGTATGTGTGCATGTGTGTGATACGTGACGTGTATATATGTTTTGCAAAACAATGTGTTGCTACATTAAATGAATGAATGAATGAATGGATGATTTTTATTCAATATTGATCACATAATAATACTTATTGAAAGTAATTTTTTATTTACCACTGGTTCGAAAAATACCTCTGTCCTGGGAAGAACCAGCAAGAAACCCAGCGGAATTTTTTTAAACATATTTCACTTAACAATAATTTTGTTTATACAATTTTTAAATGAATTTTCATAGAACCAGCATGGTGGCGATCAACATATTCCCAGGGGTTATTTTCATGCATGTATTCCTTGATATTATTATAACCCTTTTTGTACAGATTTTGTTTAATAAAACTTTTAAACTTGTTTACTGACAAACTTTGAACATGTTCTGGGATTTTCTTGTAAAAGCGTATACATTGCCCCATAAATGAATTACTGATTCTGTGGAGTCTAGTAACTGACATTACAAGCTTATGTTTGTTCCTAGTGTTTGTAGTATGAACATCCTTATTCTTATTAAAGCTATTTATGTTTTTATGTTAAAATAAGGGGTGCACAACTACACCTCTTTCCACATTCATTTTTGTATGTTTTAAATAAAGAACAAACTTAAAAATCAACCTTACATTTTTTCGGAATTCCGAATGTATGTGGCCGCCCTTAAAGTTGTTATCGGGAAGATGCTGCTGCCCATATCCTGTTTCAATTTTCCTCTCTTGCTTCTTACGAAGCTCACGGAATGATATGGGGTAGTGGATATTCTTATACATACACGGTACATTTTTTTTTATAGGATAAGGGTGACAAACGAGCACACAGTCCACCTGATGGTAAGTGGTTGCTGTGGCCCATAGACATCTACATCTATCCTCGCTTACGAATCAAAATGCAGATGCGTTGTCACCCGTGAGGACTAAGATGGAATGCCTCGTTTCCAGTAAAAAGGGTCTCCGGTTCTCTACACTCACCATACGAAACACAGCAGCGTTAAGCTGCTATTTTACGCTGGTATTCTGTGAGAGCGTGGTCCTTCCCCGGTCGAGCCGACCCATTCGTGCTACAACTATACCAGTAATATAGCTGCAGCATGGCTCTACCACGTTAAAATACATAAATACAATTAAAGTCTGCACGTCATTCGGGTGGATCTCTTTCAACGCTGATAATCTTATAAGCTTCTCTTTCCCCTTTCATCCCTCCTTCGTGACAGCATCCGTTGCTAGTAAACAAAAACCCGTAAGTAAAACACTACTGTTATAACAACCTTGACAACTAAACAAAAACTTTCTCTTCTTAGGCCGATATATTCATTGTCTATAATCACCGTCATCATCATTACAGCCCATCTCAAGCCCGCTGCTAAACATAGGTCTCCCCCAAGGAATGCCACAAAGCGCCGTCAGCTGACCCGTCGACATTAATCACCCTGCATCCATTGACCTTAAATAAATTATTCCTATTACGCTGTTTGCTAGTGAAACTCCTAACCTAAATATTCGTCGTGCTTGTCCTGTTATCTCCTACAAAAATCTACTCAAGGCTTATGACTTGGAACTCTTGTATTCCCGTCCTTTCTTGAATCTAACCTACTTATCCTCAAATGTAACCATTCTGTGCCTATTTAATTGTATTATTTATATATGTGGTAGAGCCACGCTGCAGCTATATTATGGTTGCAGCACGAATAGGTCGGCTCGACCGGGATAGGACCACGCTCTCACAGAGTACCAGCTTAAAATAGCAGCTCAATGTTGCTGTGTTTCGTATGGTGAGTGTAGAGAACCGGATACCCTTTTTAATGGAAATGAGGCATTTCATCTTACTCCTCAGGGGTGACAACGCATCTGTATTTGGTTCTTAATTGAGCGCAAATGGAGATGTCTATGGGCCACAGCATCCACTTACCATCAGGTGGACTGTGTACTCGTTTGTCACCCTATTCTATAAAAATATATATATACACCGCCGTATAAAGAATACCCATTACCCCATACATTGTCCCGTGGACGTCGCAGGAGGCGACAGAGGGAGACAAACCAGACGGGCCACAACGTCTTCCTACAGCGAGAAAATAAAAAACTACGTTTTCTAACCCGCCTGCCAAGTCTGGCAACTATGGCAAGTAACTCCCTTATGAGGAAATCTATGGGGAAGCTTAAGTACAGCAGTGGACTATGATAGACTTTTATGATGATGAGGATGCACACTTCGCTGTTCGCCATTGTCTTGAACATTTCTTTACATAAAAAGTCTGGAAGTTGTCTGGAAGAAATCGATTCCAGAGCGATAAGACCCTCGATGGTACCTTCTTTATATATATATTTTTTTTGTATTGTACCTTATTATCGTTCCTTGAATCAGTATCCTTACTGGTCCCTGGTCTTTCCGTATTCTTGTTAACTGGCGTACCAATGGGCCTTCGGGGTAAGTTAGTCCATCTCGCTGCAGTGGCTGAATCCAATGATGGCACGTCAATGACGATCGGATTCACGTAAGGGTAGCCCTGGTAGGGACGGTTCTGTGTTGTCATGTTTTGACCTGGAACCAAGTGGTACATTTTTCGTTTCATCTTGACTTTTTTACTTTTTTACAAAGAAGATGTGTGCATTCGTAAGGGTCGATCGGTAGACAAAAACGTTGTTTCCCATAAATCACATTCAATTTGAGATATATCTATACATCTATAGAATTAAATAAAATTGAAGTGTCTGTTTCTAATGTCAAAATTACAGCTTTTTACTAAATGCATATGAAAGTATATACGGTACTTATAACAAAAATTCAATTTTTTAAATTTTTGTCTGTTTGTTCCGGCTAAGCTCCGAAACGGCTGGACCGATTTTGACGGGACTTTCACTGGCAGATAGCTGATGTCATAAGGAGTAACTTAGGCTACTTTTATTTTAAAAAAAGAATTAGGGTTCCGCGCAAAAAAAATTATACCCTAAATTACACGCGAGCGAAGTCGCGGGGAACAGCTAGCTACTTTCAAATAAAAGTAGAAGCCTTATTTACTCGTATTTTAATCGTATTTAAATTATACCACACATACCAACTCTGCCACTCTGCAGCATAAATTTGCCCCCGACGCAAACTGAGGTGTGTTATATGTTTAACGTGTGTATCGGTGTATCTGTGTCTCTGTGTGTCTGTCTGTGGCATCGTAGTTCTCAAATGGATGAACCGTTTTAGATTTACTTTTTTGTTTGTTCGAACGGTGAGTTCATCGTGAGTGTTCTTAACTATGATTAAAGAAAATCTTTTCAGCCGTTTGAATATCATTAGCTCTTTTTGTTTCGGAGGTTTTTAAATTTTTCAATTTAAGTTATTTTTTCTACGTGTCCAAACCATAAATAAATGGTTTTAGACTTATTTAGAACTCTTATCCTCAAAATCTACCAGCGGGAACTTTTGTGGGAACAAATTTTGCGATCATCGTTTTTTTTCCTTTTTTTTTACAAAAGGGTAATTCAGTTTGTGATACATATCAATTGGCAATCCCTCGTCTTGCTATTATTAACAATTTCCTGCCACGCACAGCTATAATATAAAGGTTATAGTAGTAATTCTGGATTGATATAAAGGACCTTCAAAAACACCTGCAATTATAATAGTGTTGTAGATGTTTTTTAGCGGCGCGGGTCACTCACTATCAGGTGTGCTCCCCCTCCCCCTCCCCCGCCTCCCTATTCTCTAACAAATAAATCCTTAATCAGAGTTGCTAGCCAATTCGCAATAACTGCTGCTTTAATATGTCCTGCTTAAATATATTTTGACCGGAAAAACATACCTTATTTTATTATCAACCTTACTGCCCAATACACTTCAACATGATGAAAACATAGTCGGAGTTGTTACCTTTATATCCCGATGAGAATGGTCCGAAAAAGTCCGTTAGAACACCTCTTTAGAATCACTGACACAAGTATCCTAACACAGAGTTAAAACTCGAAATACGGTTGTTAAAAACTTACACTTAAAAAGTACGATAGCACACTAAAACCTATTTTAGACGTAGTTTGTTTTCATAATGTTACTCTAGCGTTCTCACCGCAATGGTTTCATATCTGATAATTCTTTTATCAGGGCAACTTCGATAAGATTGTGTCCGCATTCTTTTTATTGTTGCCTACACATTGCTTTCACTTGTCATCCTCTAAAAACTTGTGTTTTTATTTAAAGACATTATTAATATACGGATAGATACTCGTAGATATTACTCGAAAGTTAGGTACGGAATCTTTTATTGTACGCGAAAGTGACGTGCAAATAAGAAAGAAACAAAAGAAAAAAAAAACTTCTTTTGTTTCTTTCTTAGTCTCAATCAATCAATATAATATTCTTTATTGTACACCAATACACATTAGAACGAGACAAAATGAAATAAATATATAGAAAGTACAAAAGGCGGTCTTATCGCTCTGGAAGCGTTTTATTCCAGACAACCCTTATTTAGCAAAGAACTGTTGTTTACAGCGAATTGCAAATAGGGAAGGTGTACATAAATTTGACAATCAAGTTCAAAAAAAAATATAAGTATACACTCACATATACACACAAGTTGATGACGGTTGAGATAGGTAGGATAGATATAATTAAGGACGGGAATTATGATGGGAAATATTAGAGTTCCAAGTATAAGTTTTGAGTAGATTTTTGAAGGAAAAAAGGGACTGACTAGACTGTCAGAACTGACAGGACTGACTAGATTGAGAAGAACTGACAACAGACGAGATAGCTACAATTCTTGAACACAGGCGTAAAGTGGCCAGTCTCCCGGTTTTCTACACAGGGTACATGTCGGAGAGAGTGCGCAGGAATTGCATAAGTTAATCTCTCCCTTTCCCTTCCACTATCGGACAACCAGACGTTTGGTCAGTCTTCACCTCTTCGTTGTTGACTTACCGCGTATTCGAATCGATTTGTTTGTACAGCAAACAAAGCAGAGGAGTGGAATAATTTTCCAGCACCTTTCCATCCGATCGCAATGTGGGTATCTTCAAGGCAAGAGTGAATAGGTTTTTTTTTTAATTCAGCTCGCTTTACTACCTTCGACTGCATCACCACTCACCATCAGATAAGATAGAATAGAATAGAATCATTTTTATTCAATATAGATCACAAGAATACTTATTGAAAGTCATTTAAGCTTTACTACTGGTTCAGAAAAAACCTATGTCCTGGGAAAAAACCAAGAAACCCAGCGGAACTTTATTTTAAAATAATTTACAATTTAATAATTTATACAATTTTTTTTTTATAGACTAAGCGTGACAAATGAGCACACAGTCCACCTGATGGTAAGTGGATATGCAGAGGCCCATAGACATCTACATCTATCCTCGATTATGAATCAAAATGTAGATGCGTCTACCCCTGAGGACCAAGATGGAATGCCACGTTTCCAGTAAAAAGGATTTCCGGTTCTCTACACTCACCATACGAAACACAGCAGCATTAAGTTGCTACCTTACGCTGGTATTGTGTGATAGCGTGGTCCTACCCCGGTCGAGCTCTACCACGTAAAATATAAAGTATGAAAACATTTTAAAACAGCATGGTAGCGATTACCTCATTTATGAATAATAAACCTTACAAAGTAATAATTAATAGTTTGATAGTCAAATACTGACTTAAAATTGTTAAATTAATAAAAGCTGGTCAAGTGCGAGTCGGACTCGCGCATGAAGGGTTCCGTAAGATCGTAAAACACGTTTCTAGTAGGGGAGCCCCTTTAATTTTTATTTTATTTTTGAACGAAGTTCCTTATCGGACGGTACGAATTTGGTGGATGGGGGCTAGGTTAGAAAAAGTGTAAGATTTTTCCGTCATGACCCCTTCTGACGTAGTGTAGGCCTTATATAAGGAAGCGATATGGAATAATATCGATCTCCCTCGCACTTTTTCTTATCTTGCCATGAATGAAATATTATTTTATTTTCAATGACGCTTTATTTTAATAGACGCTAGTAATTCATTTATTTGAATTTGTTAATCAATAATATAATACGTTTATCAATAAAAATATACTACGAAAGGAACTTCGTTCCAACCGAGTGTTCCACGACACTCACGCATGTTTTTATTTATTTTTATTATTTGTTGTTATAGCGGCAACAGAAATACACATTCTGTGAAAATTTAAACTGTCTATCTATTACGGATCATGAGATACAGCCCGCTGACAGACAGACGGACGGACACCGGAGGCTTAGTAATAGTGTCGTTGGTTACCCTTTGGATGCGGAACCCTAAAAAGGGTTCTAGAGTATTTTTTAAATTGTGTACACACATTACCTGTTTATTACAAAAAAAAAATACTGTTTTAAGAAGTTCTCGTGGACGATATACGTAATAAAATGTAAAGTAGGTCCCTATGGAATTTGACTGCAAATTGCATATTTTGCGAAGACTGTGCCGCTGCGACGAAAGGACTTCTCTCATATGAAAGATACTTCAAAGCTTAAACCTGAGAATATAAAACACGTTTCGTAATATGACCGGTTCAATCTAAAGCCGGCTATACATGTTGGTCGAGCGAAGGCGAGTACCAACATGTGTACAGAACATTTGCCTAGCCTCGCCATTGCTCGTCCTCGCTCGCCTAGCTGGTTGAATGTAGGCGAGCGCAAACGTGTATATGGTTCGTTTGGCGCGCCTTGCTACCACTCCGAATCGTTCGCCACGACCCGTCTCACTTCGGAACAGTGTCGGTTTTTTTGCACAAATCAAAGGCGCTCGCCAGCACTCGGCAATTCGTGTCCACATGTTAGTTGGCCATGTCGACTGTAGCACTCGCCTTGTATCAATTTGCCTACACTCGCGTTGGCCGAGGCTTGGCAAACATGTATTGCCGGCTTAAAGTTAATCAATATATCTCTTAGAGACTTGTTTACTCTAAGTTTTAGGTAATAAATTGCTCTTTTGACCTTATGACTCTCTTCAGTAAAACAACAATTGTTTCTGAGTCAGTCGGGTTTTACATAGCGAAATTCCGTACAACATTTATTGTTATAATTAAAATAAATTGATCTAGTTGTTTTAACACTAGTGAGACTTCTAATCTATTTACAACATATAAATGCTCAGATCTTAATTGTTTGACCTTAGTCTGGATATACCCCATATGAAGTTGATTGCCTCGTTGCCAGTGTTACTCGGTTTTCATTTGTAGGTAGTGTCGTAAATGTGAATGTAGGTCTGGTATGAATCCCGGGTAAGGCTCAAAAATCAGTTGGGTTTTTCTTTCAAGACATTCTCAATAGCAGCCCGGAGTCAGAACATTGGCGGTGTTCCGTGCCTCGGAATAGAATAAAATAGAATAGAATAATTTTTATTCAATATAGATTATTACATAATACTTATTGAAAGTCATTTTTTTATTTACCACTGGTTCCGAAAATACCTCTGTCCTGGGAAGAACCAGTAAGAAACCCAGCGGGACTTTTTTTTAAACATATTTCACTTTACAATAATTTTTTTTTTGTTTGTACAAATTTTAAATGAGTTTTAATAGAACCAGCATGGTGGCGATCACCTCATTCCCAGGGTTTTTTTTTTCACTTATGTATTCCTTGATATTATAATAACCCTTTTTGTACAATTTTTCTTCAATAAAACATTTAAACTTATTTATTGGCAAATTTTGTACATTTTCTGGGATTTTGTTGTAATAGCGTATACATTGCCCCATAAATGAATTACTAATTCTGTGGAGTCTAGTAACTGGTATTACACGCTTATGTTTGTTCCTAGTGTTTAATGTATAAACATCTTTTTTCTTATCAAAGCTATTTATGTTTTTATGTACATACATTATATTTTCATAAATATATTGCGATGCCAAAGTTAATATGTTTATTTCTTTAAATTTTTCTCTGAGGGACTCTTTACAATTTAAGTTATAAATCGCCCGTACGGCTCTCTTTTGCAAAACAAATATAGCTTCGATGTCAGTCGCATTACCCCATAGCAAAATTCCATAAGACATCGCGCTATGAAAGTAACTAAAATAAACTAATCTAGCTGTCTCAACATTGGTGAGACTTCTAATCTTTCTTACAGCATATGCTGCAGAACTAAGTCTGCTTGCTAATTTAGATATATGGGGGCCCCATTGAAGCTTCGCGTCAATAGTAATACCAAAAAAAAAAAACAGTGGTATCCACAAGACTCCACGGAAACACGTAAAGCCGTTTCTCCTGCGCCTGATCTCTCTCCAGTCGTGTCAGATTGCCGTCTCATCGGACTATGAGAGTGAGGGAATAGAGAGTGCATCTATGCTTGGGTCGCAATATATACTCGTGCACTATAATCCTGTCTAGCGCAGATGGCTAGTCTCCGTTGAGACTGGCCGGAAATTCGGTCTGTACGACATTATTATTGTGCAGCACAAAAAGAAGTATCCTATTTTGTTTTTATAGAAGAGGAGACAAACGAGCATGCGTTTAACTGATAATAAGTTTTTCCACTGCACATATTTATATATTAGACTAGCTGTTCCCCGCGACTTCGTTCGCGTGGAATTTATTACGATTGGATTTCAAGGGTTTTATATTTTTCCCGGAACCCTAATTCTTTTTCTAAAATAATGATTGATGATATTTAATTTCTGACTGATTCTTAAATTCCTTATAATATGGCAACAGATTAATAATTAATATAATAAAGCTGAATAAGTATAATAAAAAACAATTATTAGGAATAAATGTTGGTTTAATTTTTTTGCTAACCACCGATTATAATCGGCATATTTTGCCGATTAGTCGCCGACTAGTCACCGACTGTAAAAGATGCCGAATAGTCGGCTATCCCGACTAGTCGGCCCATCTCTAGTAATAAACCGTTATTTTGACATTACAAACAGACACTTTAATTTTATTTATTTGTATAGATATAGATACCGGAGCACTCGTATTTGCGTTGTGTGCATTTAAAAATAACACATATCGGTCTCTAACACATATCGGTCCTGACTTCGCAAGTGACTCTTACAAAGCAGTCTTACGGGCTGAAAAATTCTGGAATATCGCATAATGGTGGACCGCCAAGCATCCAGATGGTGTAGATTGAATTGAGAATTTCGTCGCAATGTCATCATCATCATTACAGCCCTTCACAAGTCCACTGTTGAACATAGGCCTCCCCACGGAATGCCATAAAGCACGGTCCCGAGCCACCTGCATCCATTGACTTCCTGCATGTCTTACCAGGTCGTCACTCCATCTAGTGGGGACGCCCCACACTCGCCTGCCGGTACGAGGGTCGCAATGTGCGATGATGAAATTAAGTGCCTGCTTTTTATCTGAACAATTCCTCGGAACATTCCCCGTTGTAATTAAATATAAAAAATAAAAAAATAACTATGACCGCCCCGACCTCGCCTGGGTAGGATATTATTTAGAAGCAAGGTAATCATTAAAGGACATTTATTTTTACATTTTTTCGATTTCTCAAAAAAAATCACGATATTTCGTATAAAATATAGCCTAGATCACTCCTAGCATTGCTCGCTATCTGTTCGTCAAGTTTCATTACAATCGGTTCAGCCATTTCGAAGATTAACCCGGACAGACCGACAGACCAGCAGCATGTGAATAAGCCTCTCAGCTGAATAAAATGCAGTTACTTCGTAATTACTAATTTATTTATATGTGTATAGTAATAGCAACTTAATGCTGTTGTGTTTCGTATGGTGAGTGTAGAGAACCGGAGACCCTTTTTACTGGAAAAGAGGCATTCTATCTTAGTCCTCACGAGTAACAACGCATCCGCATTTTCATTCGTAATCGAAGACAGATGTAGATGTCTATGGGCCACAGCAACCACTTACCATCAGGTGGACTGTGTGTTGTAGACTGTAGTACTTGACTTCTTGCTGTAGACTGACTTCTTGCCACCATCGGTGCGGTTTCTTATTTGTGACATCATTAATTTCTTTTATTATATCCAAAGTTTGTGGGATTCTTTGGGGGAGGCCTATGTTCAGCAGTGGAATTGTGAAGGGATGTAATGATGATGATGATGATGATCCAAATATTACTAATACTAGATCTTAGTTTAAAAAAAAATGTTACTAACCACCTATGGATGCTTTTTGTTCGAAATGATTAACTTATATACTACACATACTACACATGGAATAAAACTATTTTTACGGATTTTATCGCGTTTAATTTTAACTTTTTTTTTAATTTCCCGACGTTTCGGGCACTTTCCAGCACCCACGGTCACAGGGGCACTGAGGTGTTTGACGTACCGATGTCATAGTTAACGAAGGCTAACTTCAACTTTTAATTATTATTTTTTGGTTCGATCTATGCAAAACGAGCTTGAAGCCCGAAACATCGGGAATTAAAATTTTATAGCAGCTTAATGCTACTGTGTTTCGTATGGTGAATGTAGAGAACCGGGGACCCTTTTACTGGAAAGAGGCATTCCTTCTTATTCCTCAAGGCTGACAACGCATCTGCATTTTGATTCGTCATCGCGGATAGATGTAGATGTCTATGGGCCATAGCAACCACTTACCATCAGGTGGACTGTGTGCTCGTTTGTCACCCTATTTCTATAAAAAAAGATAAATTTAAACGCGATTAAATCCGCAAAATTAGTTTTATTCCATAATTTATGGTTATTATTATTAATATCGTCTAATACGAAATCATTATTATGTTACAGGAAATGTCCAACGCGGCAGGTGTTTATACGAGGTGGAAGGTCGCACTGCATTGACTCCTGCAACGCTGAGACAATGTGCGGCGAAGTCAGAGTACCAGAATATCACTTAAATGTAAGTAATTCTATAAACATGGTTGGAACTTCTCATTGCTGAGTCCATAGACGATCTGAGTGCACCTTCTAAGTGAAATTAATAAGCCATTGACACGATACAGGTCCATCCACCCATTCATCATTATCATCATTACAGTCCATCACAAGTCCACTGCTAAACATGGGCCTCCCCCAAGGTATGCCACAAAGCACGCTCCTAAGCAACCTGCATCCATCGACTTCTACGACCATCTAGTGAGTGGTCACCCTACTCTTCGCCTACCGGTACGAGGCTGCTACTGGACAACCTTTTTTCCACATCGATTGTCGGTTCTTCGAGCTATATGGCCGGCATATTGCCACTTCAGCTTACTAATCCGTTGGGCTATGTCGGTCACTCTGGTTCTACTGCGGATATCCTCATTTCTAAGTTTATCACGCAGAGAAACCCCTAGCATAGCCCTCTCCATAGCTCGCTGAGCTATAAAAGTTTTAATTTTTTTTTAATATATAGATGACTTGTTAACATACCCGTAGATGTTTTTCTAATATCGATCATCCCTACAGACTACCATCGTCAAAACACTACACGTATTTGCTTATGATCTTCCCCCGTCATGACATACATTTAAAAATTATTATTATTTGATAATCTTTTGGTGAACAAGTTCAATGGTTAAAACAGTAATTTGAAAAAAACGCAATTGGGCGTTTGTATAAAAGTTTACGGAAAATAAAAAAAATTATACCCTATGTCATTTCCACAATTAACACGAATCTAACGACACCTCATATGTTAAAATCCATCTAGCCGATTAAGCTATAGAGCGTGCCAAAGAATACATACATACACATACGGTTACATCCAGTATCGCATCTCCCATAGATTGCCTCATAGATAGATTTTTTTCATAGTTGCAGCGCTTGGCAGGCGAGTTGTCAACCGCAGTTTTTTTTTATTATTTTCAGATGCATAAAAAAAAAAGAAGTAATATAGAATAGTTTTTATTTTTTAAATGTTATGTTATCACTTATTCTTTCAGCATCTATATATCTATATCTTGATCTCTTATTTCTTTATTGCCTTTTACTAAAACCTTTTTGGGATTTTTTTTCTTTGTTATATCTTCATTGACTTTATCTAAATAATTATTTTCAAAGTCCTCCTCCATTTCGCTATAACTATACTTTTTGGATAATAATTCGTATTCATCATCTTCTTCAATATAACTAAAATTAGTATCTGGTGCTGATTTTTTATCGTTTGCTTTTAATTCAGTAATATTTTTGTCATTTTTCAAATCATCTGTAGCTCTATACTGAATACGACGGCTTTCTTCGTCGTCGATTTCGTTTACTAATCTTTTAAATGATTCCTAAAATCTGATTCGTAATTGGTGTCGTTTTCATGTATTTGTAAATATTTTTTATTTTCATTATTTAATGAATTTTCTTCCGATGAATCTATAAGTTTGGTAGAAGGCCAAAAAGGTTCGGTTCGCTCACTGATGGCTAAAATGTCATCTTTAGAATAATTAGAGTTTTCAATTGGATTATTATCTTTGGTCTGTGTTTTTGTTGTTTTAAATATACTATAAAAATTGTTGAATTTATTGGAATCTGTTTTTACCATATTAGTATACTTAAGTGTGTCCATTTCTAATGGATTTTCCACCGAAATATTAATTTCCTTTATAGATTGTTCAATATTTATTTGTGGTTTTTCATAAGGCGATTCCAATGGTTTGTCATGTTTTTCAAATGAATACGTTTCATTATCGTTACCTATTTCAACATTTCCCTTGTCTTCCTTTGTAATTGTTTGAGAATTATACAAATATGGATTTTGATTACTAAGATAGATATTTGTATTATATGAAGAAAGGATGTCAAAATTTTCCGCCTTCTTCCATTCAAATTTCGGAGTCTTCAAATTTTCTTGTGTAAGACCATATTCGTAACCGAGATCTTTTTCCCTCTTTGGTTTATTTAAATCGATGTCTCGGTGTTTTCCTTTATGAAAATATATACTTCCTGTCGCCTTTTCTTCGTTTCTTGATTCATATGAAATTGAAGAATCTTTATTATCAGAATCACGATTATTATTGCCTTTATTTATTTTATTTTTTTCATCACTACTAGAATATGAGTCTCTTGGTGGATTATGATACGTGTTCCATTCCTGATCTAAGACCTTTTTTTCGTTTCGTTTATTCTCTGCTGTGATATTTGATGATTTGATAACGCTTGCTTCAGCAATGAACTGAGTTAGCTGGTCAGCTACCGAAGCTGGGACAAATTTTCTTGCTATCTTTCTCACGTCTTCTATGTTTGCTGTTAATAAAACTGCGGAGTATGCTGCATGTGTTATTATTAATAGATGAACACCTGGAAACAAATTTCATATAAATTAGTGATGATGTGATAAGGCATCGAAACATAATATGGATATATTTACAGTTGGATAATGTGAAAGTAATGATAATATACCGTTTAGTGGCGGTGTTAGAATATCCGCTACCCCATACTGTCCCGTGGGTATCTTAAGAGGCGGCAGAGGGAAGAAATCAAGAGGTGGGCATCAGCGCCTTCCTAATCTATATAAATAAAATGATAGAGGTTTGCAGTTGTGCGCGCATCACGGATAAACTACTGGATAGATTTCAGTTAGTTTTTCTAAGTTTTATTTCTTAGACATTTGGCCCTTATCTAAAAAAAACCAATATTGCGATATCTTCATTTAATATAAAGTTATTAAAGTTTTAAGAAACAACGATTTTTATAAGCACTACTTGTTCAGTGATGTGTGTTTTCTTGATATATCAATCAACGCCGACGGAGTCGCGGGTATCAGCTAGTAACAACTATAAATAAAAAACTCGGTTGCAACTCGCCTGCCAACCGTGGCAACTATGGCATCCCTCTAGTAATCTGTGGGAGATGCTAATGTTCAGCAGTGAACTTTTGTTAGCGTGCAACGGTAATAATAATATTAGTAATGTAAAATATTTGCCGTTCCCTTGCAGGGTCATTATTTTGAACTATTTTTGAAATTAAAGCATAATGTGGACAACAACGAGGGCTAATAATCTTTCGCTCACCAGATGTTAGTTGGTACTAAGGTGAACTCACAGTGTCATCATCATTGAAAAGTTGCGATATAATTATAAGTTTTAAGTGGGGGAAACAAATCAGGAGATGGGCAGCAGCGTCTTCCTAATCACGACCAAATTAAAGAACTGTGGTTGCCAACCCAATTTTATATACAACATGTCACAAAAACCCTGTGGTTCCCGTCAATTTTCTGCAGTAAAGTTATTTCTATACATTTGAATACTGATTCTGATAACGCACCTAACGGGAACCCCTGTGGGTTTTGTTACATGTTGCATAAAGATTCTCACTTCCATTATCAATACAAATATCGTTTTGAATTAACTCTAAGATGGCTAAAACTAGGTGTGTGAATATGTCATAAACATTGACCTTCTTAACTGGTTATGCGTCGGATCAGTTTTCATTAAGACTGTGAAACGATACCTAGTGAAGGGTGGATACAGACTAGTGCGCAACGGGAGCAAATATTCGCTAAATGTGCGGCTCTTAAAAATAACTTCTATTGGAAGAAACTAATCGTTACAGATTTTGTCGCGTTAAAGCAGACAATCGTTTTTGGGCCCACTAGAAACTTTAACGTAACTTAATTTTATTGCACATAAAAAAGATACCAATTTATTATAGTAAACGGCCTAAAGATTTTACGAAAATGTAACCGGAATCATAAAATCTGAAAAAAAAAGTTCTTTTGATATTCGTGAATTGGCGAATGTAATATGAAAAAAAAATGCGTATAAATTATTGACCAGTGCGCACCAGTGTGAACTTATAATACTGGTTAAAATTACTAGAAATTCGCTTTTAGTTTGTTTTTAGGTTATTGTGACATTCATATTTTATTTGTTAATTTCCCAATATTCCCGTTAGATACGGTAAAACTAATGTTACTATTGTAATCTATTGGTTATAAGGAATAAATCAACATGTGTTTCATTAAGTTACGCCTGGTTACGGTGGTGGGCTATTATCAATACAAAAAGAAATTGTCTTCTTTATTATATATTATTTATATATTCCCTACATTTCGACTGATTTGAACACCTCCGGTACAATGGTTACTGCAAAGTATTCGAAACGTGGGCACTATAAAAATAAGTAAACGCGAAATCATAAAAATAAATCAATTTATATTATTCGTGAACATAACAAATAACTTCGAGTTATTTTCTAGACAGTATCTCTTTTAAACTCAATTTCTTAACTTTAGCTAAGTGAACTTGTTTGGATTTTGACAATTATGATGTTCACAACCACGACGTCATGTTAGAGTTATGGTTTACTTTGTCAAACGCCTTTGAAAAGGACTGCTGCGGTTAGATGTATTTACAATCCGAATTTATTTTCTGTGCGAAATAAATTTCAATACCATAGATGTTGTGCTCACGAGATAAGATATAGATAGAATTGTTAGATGCAGTTTTAAGTACTGATTTACCGCATGCTTGACGGTGAAGGAAAACATCATGAGGAAACCTGCTGGAAAATAATTAAATATTTGAGGTCGTGTGAAGTCCGAAAACTCTATATCCAGAGAATACTGGTTCTCTATACCCTTCAGACCGG
The DNA here is from genome assembly GCA_029286625.1 of Parnassius orleans. NCBI lineage: Eukaryota > Metazoa > Arthropoda > Insecta > Lepidoptera > Papilionidae > Parnassius > Parnassius orleans. The sequence goes on along the minus strand of JAGSMP010000039.1, from coordinate 1,289,996 downwards.
AACACGGTAGTGCAAACACTGCTATATGGTGGTGTTGGTAGGTAAGAGATTGAACCTACCACGACGGACAATAGGCTGAAAGAAACGCCTACCACCTAGTAAGTATATAGTAGAAGTTCACCAGAAAAACCAAGTGAGAATTAATTTCTATTTTTAATTGCCTTTCACAATACTAATAATTTCAATTTAATCTGGTGTTACACAACCCTTATAATGCTTAGTGAAATCTGAGTCTTCTATCGTTTGATCTTTGTTAAAGAGGTGTTTGATGTTATTCATTACATTTATGGGAAAACCAATTAGTACCCAATTAACACTATTGTACTGCCCGTATTAAAATTAAGCTTAGAACACCTACTTCTCTGAGCTAGTACACTTGTATCAATTACTATATAATACGTCACTACAATATAAACATGGTAGAACCAGATTGCAGCGTATTATGGATATTTATAATTTTTTTCCCTTTAACTAAAAAGTGGTGGAGACTCTCTGCATCAACTATATTATAGTTGTATCACGAATGGGTCGGACCAAGGAATGACCACACTGTCACAAAATACCAGCGTAAAATAAACAGCGTAAAGTAGAAAACTCGACACCCGTTTTTACTGGAAACGAGGCATTCCAACTTAGTCCTCAGATGTGGCAACGCATCTGCATTTTAATTCTTAATCGAGGATTGTTGTAGATTTCTATGAGTCATAGTATTGATTTATCAGCTGGTGGACTGTGTGCTCATTTGTCACTCTTATTATATAAAATAAAGTAAAATCGATCAGGGAAGGAACACGTTTTCATAAAATACCAGCGTAAAAAGGTTATGAGGCGTTTTATCTTAGTTCTCTGGGGTTATATGTAATATGGGGTTATATAATATTATATTATTATTATTATAATGCATACAAGCCTTCTTGGTCTAGAGTTTTTTTTAGATACATGGTGGGTTCAAGGTACCCTCAGGTGAACTGCGAACACGTTGGTCTCTCTAATGTCATTGAAAAATAACAACAAAAAAGAAAAATAAATCTGTTAACCATTAAATTCATTTTTAAACATTGGTCCTTCACCACCCGGATACGCTAATAATTCTTGAACTTGTAACTTATAATAAACATCATGCAATCAACTGGGTTAAGTTTTTCATATTTAAAAGTTTTTTTTTTTTTGTTGCTAAAGTTAATTTACGTCACTTTAGTACTTACCAATTGTATGAGACTGACGCAATTTCCACATCTCTGTTACATGTTGTGAAATGCGAATCTAACGTCCATTTTGGTCGTAAAAACTTTTCTATTTATTTTTATTGTTTTAAGTGTAAAATTTACATGTTTTTTCACTTTATTATAAGCGGTAAAGTAAAATAATAGTTTAAAAAATCTATCTGCGTCATATGAATTGTTACAGCGGGGTTTGAATGTTTCTAAAAAGACATGTAAGATAATAAAAATACACATTGTAATTAGGTATTCTGCTACAAGAACAGCAGTTTAGAGGCGGCACAAGAGAATTCTAAGACTACCCTATATCATCAGAGGGAAAAGAAACAGGAGATGGGCGGCAGCATCTCCCTGATAAGAATTCAAAATAGTAAGAAACTGCTGTTGCCATCCATCCTGACAAGCGTGGCACATATCTCCCCTATGTATATATATTATGAGGCAATGTACTAATTATTGTTAAATTATTATTACATGTGAAATTATGCATTGATGAATTTAAATCCTATTTTGGTCATGTTTAAGCCAATAACATTGCAAAAACCTGCTCACAATTTGTAAAATGTTTGATTGTGAAAAAGTCTGAGAAATTTAGACAGTAAAATACCAGAAAAGTTAAGGTTCTTATTTTGGATCTCGGTTCTTGCATCATTCATTCATTCATTCATTGGAGTCTAATAATAGTTTACAGCTGAACGTAGGTCTCCCCCATAGATTCCTTCATAGTGGGGATATTTGTAACTAGTTATTCCCCGCGAATTCGCCCTCGTGGAATTTATTAGGAATGGATTATATGGTTTTGCGCGGAACCCTAATTCTTTTACTGAAATAAAATTAACCTTAGTTACTCCTTAGTTACTACTACATCAGCTATCTGCCAGTGAAAGTCGCCTCAAAATCGGTCCAGCCATTTCAGAGATTAGCCGGAACAAACGGACAAAAAAACAATTACCAAAATTAATTCTTTTTTGTTAAGACTCGACCGGAGAAGGGCCACGCTCTCACAGAATACCAGCGTGAAATAGCACCTTAATGCTTTTGTGTTTGGTACGGTGAGTTTAGAGAACCGGAGATCCTTTCGGTTCCGTACCCAAAGGGTAACCAACGGGACCCTATTACTAAGCCTTCGCTGTCCGCCCGTCCGTCTCTCATGATCCGTAATAGGTAGACAGTTGAAATTTTCACAAAATGTGTATTTCCGTTGCTGCTAAAACAACAAATAATAAAAATAAATGATAAATTAAAGGGGAACCTACTAGAAACGTGTTTTACGATTGGAATGGAACCCTTCATGCGCGAGTCCGACTCGCACTTAGCCGGTTATTTATTGTTAGGTTGTAATTAGTAAGACGATGCTGCCCATCCCCTGTTTCATTTCCCTCTGTCGCCTCTTACTGCACACACGGGATGATATGGGGTAGTGGATATTCATACACCACCACTAAACGATCAATCTGTATAATTATTTCTAGTAACACGAGTTTGGGCAACTATTTCAAACATGCATCATTGCTGGCGTATTTTGAGGAACACCTATGTCCAGTAGCTGGAAAGGCTAACACCAATGCAGTAGAAAAATTATGACTTCGTTTGTTTTTCAGCCTTGTTACGTTTGCAATAGTACCGGCCACAACTGCCGCGCCCTCCCTCGCCAGCAAATCAAGATCGAAGAGGAACTAGACCTGACTACAGAGTTTAATGACAACGCCTTAAACGACGGGGCAGATATAACAGGTAATTATATTTTTATTCGTCCCTAAATAGCCCACTGGAAGCATGCAGGTTCTTCTATTTATTTGTTTTATTAATATTGCAGTGACAAACAAACTAACAGACCTTCTTTTATGGGGGATTGAAAACGCATACCCGCCCTTTGAGTCCTAAGACGGGTTATGTCGGTCTAGCAAGATCTATAAACCCCATGGTGTCTCACCTTTTGGCAGGACCACAGGATTATTTTAGCACACATCTGGGTTCCTACAAGCGCCAGCCGTCCCAAGGCGGCCTCTTGAGAGAGAACAACTCCTTCCACTCTTTCCCTTCAGGAAAGACACGCATGAACACAAGGTGTGCCTTCCTTAATGGCTTCCATTTTCTCATCCACTTTCAACATGCGCAACCTCAGATGCGTTGTTTACCTTGGAGACTAAAATGGAATGTCTCACAGCCTGTACTGGCTCTCTAGACTGTTCAAACCAGATCCTTGGATGGGGAGCACGACTGAAAGCGTAGTGGCACCAACTCAGACGAACTCCTAGGCAGAAAAGAAATCATACCACCTACAAAGTTCGTTTGCCACACTTATTGTGTATATGACAAAACTGATTGACACACTTATTTTTTTTATAGCATAGGGTGACAAACGAGCACACAGTCCACTTGATGGTAAGTGGTTGCTGTGGCCTATAGACATCTACATCTATCCTCAATAAAGATTTTTTTTTATAGGATAGGATGAGAAACAAGCACACAGTCCACCTGATGGTAAGTGGATGCTGTGACCCATAGACATCTACATCTATCTTCAATAAAGAATCAAAATGCAGATAAGTTTTTTTTAAAGAGAAAAGGAAGAAGAAGGTGTTAAATACCGGACTTTGAAAAAGCGTATGACCGTGTTGATCATGCCATCCTTTTTCGTAAACTTTACAGTTTGGGTATTCATGGTGATTTGCACAGATGGGTAACCTCATACATAAGTAACAGAAAGCAAGCAGTTTTACTGGGTAGCGCTCGTAGTGATTTTGTTTCGGTAACATCTGGTGTCCCACAAGGCTCAATACTCGGACCTTTGTTCTATAACGCCTATATATTTGACATCGGTGACTGCTTCTATCATTCAAACTATTTAATGTTCGCAGATGGCAAAAAAAATTATCTAAAAATAAAATCAATTGATGACTGTGTTTTGATTCAAAACGATTTGAAAAACCTAGAAACTTATTACAGAAAAAATAGAATTACTATCAATTGTGAAAAATGTGTCAAAATAACCTTCAGTCGCAAGAAGCAGCTCATAGATTACAAGTATACAATTAACAATAACTCCATAAAGAGTGTATCATCAGTTAGAGATCTTGGTATCAGACTGGACTCAAAATTAACGTTCAATGAGCATATAGACAGTATTGTTGACAAAGCCTACAAGCAAATTGGGTTGATAAAGCGCGTCTGCAAAGATTTTAGCAGTATTAATTGCATTAAAGCTTTATACTTCGCATACGTAAGGAGTATTCTCGAATACGCAAATACAATCTGGTCTCCAAAATATGCTAAGCATAAGCATCGACCACGAGCAAACACAAATTAAGCAAAAATTTCTAATTTATGTCATATTGTTCAAAACTACATATAATGTTGCGCTGACTTGGATATTTTCAACCTATCCAAGAGCCGCATCAAAAAAAAACACACACACACACACGGGCGCGGGCGCGCGCGCGCACACACACACACACAAACACACACGCACGCACGCATACACACACACACACACACACACACACGCGGGCGCGCGCGCGCACGCACACACACACACACACGCACACACACACACACACACACACACACACACACACACACACACACACACACACACACACACACACACACACATACACACACGCACATACGCACGCACGCACGCACGCTTAATTATTACTTGTTAAAAAATTGTGTAGTCTCTATTGGCCTTACTGTATGGTAATATGTATTGTAAATACGAAGAAACGCTGTACGATTACTGAAATAAATAAATTAAAAAATACCAAATTAAGTTTTCTATTCATGTTATAGAATAAGGGCGAAATACGAACTCACAGGTACATCTAATGGTAAGTGTATGCTGTGGCCCATAGACATTTACATTTATCCTCGATTAATAATCAAAATGCAGATGCGTTGTCACCCTTGAGGACTAAGATGGTATGCCTCGTTTCCAGTAAAAGGGTATCCGGTTCTCTACACTCACCATACGAAGCACAGCAACATGAAGCTGCATTTTTACGCTGGTAGTCTATGAGAGTGTGGTTCTTCCCCGGTTGAGTCGACCCATTCGTGCTACAACCATAATATAGCTGCAGCATGGCTCTACCTGCAACTAACTTCAGACAGAGACGTTATCCAGACGTTCAACAGATGCGTTGTCCCTTTGAAGGCTAAAATAGAATGCCTCACAGTCTGTAATTTTACTGGCTCTCTATACCCTTCAGACTGGAACACAGCAGTGCTAGCACTGCTGTTTGTCAGCAGACATAGGTAAAAGCGTGGTACATACACAAACGGACTTATAGGTAGAAAAGAAGTCTTACCACCTACAAAATAAAGCTCTTTTTTCACCCCCAAAAACTACTTTTTCATACCAATATGAAAAAGTAGATGTTAGATGAACCTTTGGCCTTATAGATTGTTACTGTATTTTAAACTGCCTCGTTGGTCTAGTGGTTGTAATAGTGCGACTGCTGATCATGAGGTTCTGGGTTCGAATCCCGTGTCGGGTCGGAATAAAATCAGTTATTGGGTATTTCCGTCAAGAAATTCTCAGTAGCTGCCCGGAGTCAGGAAGTTGGCGGTGTCTCACCCCCGTGCCTCGGAAAGCACGTAAAGCCGTTGGTCCTGCGCCTGATCTCTCTCCGGTCAAGTGGGATTACCGTCCCATCGGACTATGAGAGTGAGGGATTAGAGAGTGCACCTGCGCTTGCGCATACACTTGGCCGCTAGTCTCCGTTGAGGCTGGCCGCCGTGACCGAAATTAGGTCTGGAGGACATTAATTAATTATGTTAAAAAATTTGTATTTCTAATCATAATAAAACATTTTTCCGTAGCCCCAGCAGAACAGTATGAAGAGCCAAAGGGAGTAGAAGATACAGATTTCGTTCTGTACGTGAGTGCAGTGGAGACTGAAAGGTGTAGACGCGGCTTGACAGTGGCTTATGCGTCGCACTGTCAGCAGGAGTCGGCTTTGGATAGGTATGTTATTAAAGAAAGAGAGAAGGAAGGAGTGTCTCTCGGACAGAGAAAGAGTGAAAGGGATAAAAATATTAATGTTTGTTGCTCTTGACTGATACTAGGATGGAATGTCTCGTTTCCAGTAAAAGGGTCTCAGTTCGGACCATTCGTGTTACAACTGTAATATAGCTGCAGCATGGCTCTACCACGTTTTAAAATCTTTTCAATAGGTTGCCCCATAGTGGGGATATTTGTGCCATAACTACCACATCTTGCAGGCGGATTGGCAACCGCAGTTTTATTATTATTATTATAATTATTATTATTGTGTCGGTATCAGGAAGACTCTGCTGCCCATCTCCTGTTTCAGTTTGCTTTTTCTTAAGGCATAAAATAATTTCGTTTGTTGTTGTTTTCCATTTTTTTCGGTGTGTTAATATAAGATTGGCAAACGAACTTACAGTCCATCTAATGGCGAGTGGCTACTTGACACTACACAGCCCATGGAATCTTGCATCTTCAGATCAACAGAGAAAACCAAATGTCTCCATAGCCTTTAATTCTTCAGTCACAGTCCACCTGATGGTAAGTGGATGCTGCGGTCCATATCCATAGACACCTATGCAGATATGTTGTCACCATTCAATTTTTTTTATAACATGACCCCCACACTAGGATTTTCTTCTGTATCGTGGAGGCAGTTTACATACATAAATTGCACAAGGACAAACATCCAAACCCGCACCAATACAATATACAAACCAATATAACAAATACTTGTAGGCCATACAAATTCTTGTTCCGTGCGGGATTGGAAACCGCGGCCCTTAGCGCCTTGCTAAGCCACTGCGCCATCGAGCCGTTTTTGTAGCCTTAATTAATTGCGATGTTTTGACTTACGATACTTATTCCAGGCCTGTAGCGGGACACGCGAACTTCTGCCCAGGCGAGCTGTCCACCAACTACAGGGACTTGCCTTCTGTATTGTCAACTGTGAAACATGAGATGCTGCACGCTCTTGGCTTCAGTGTTTCGCTGTTTGGCTTCTATCGGTGAGTATGTGTGCGAACGAAAGGGAGAGAAAGAGAGATAGAGAGAGAATGATAGAGAGACAGAGAGAAAGAGAGAGTACCGTAACGAGTGCCATTGCTAGATTAGTACTTGATCAACGCATGGTAATTACAATTTGAAATTAGAAAACCTAATTTGTTTATTAATAGTGGGGCATTAATAATCACTATAAATACTTTTATTTATCTATACATTTATTTGAAAGTCTGTAATATCAAAATGACTGCCTTATATTGAACTGAGGAGGTTATTTACATGACCTTGCGACATGAACAACTACAAAAAAAGTTTTAATTTTTTTTGTCTGTCTGTGCGGGCAAATCTTCGGAATGGCTGAACCGTTTGTAATGAAACATGACGTACAGATAGAGAGCAATGCCAAGAGTGATCTAGACTATATTTTATCCTAAAACTAAGATATTTTCGAATATTTGATAAAATAAATGGTCTCTGATTAACTTATTAAATAACGAAATCTTAATCTAATAGCGACAGTAGCCTAATGGTACGGTTCGGACTGCAAACTCAGAAAGTCGCCATTCGACTACTGTGGAGAACCACTCTTAACACAACACTACACATTATATTGAAGATGGTAAAAATTACTTTGCCTATATCCGCTCAATGAAATAATGTGATGTTTTACCTAATTTGAAGAGCACACCAAGCCCTCAGTGGTGACGGGGATAGTGCACGCAATTGAGGGAGGGTGGGAGGTGCTCTTCATCATTTAATTTCATTGAGCGGATATGGGCAAAGTAATTATTTACCGTCTTTAACAAGCATTTTAAGCTTACTTAAAGCGGTTAATTGGAGATAATGTAAATAATTGTCCTCTTATTTTTAATAATGCTACTTTTGTACATTTTATTTTTTATTTTATTTTTATATCCTTCCACCTGATGGTAAGTGGTTACCATCAGGTGGACTGTGGTGTGGCACGTAGACATCTACGTCTATCCTCAATTAAGCTTCGATATATTTTCACTTGTGGTGCGACGACAGCGCCGCCACAGGGGTGACAACGCATCTGCATTTTGGCTCTTAAATCGCGCTATCAAAGTTCCGAAGTAAAAGATCAGTATATATATATATATAGTCAGTATATATAGAATAGTTCCGTACTACCACTCGGAGCGTTGACCGCTGCCCGGGCAGAACACCTTGCCCGTCGGGAGATCTCCCCTTTTCGTTCCACGGACTCTTCACTTCACGGACTTTTCACCCCTGAGGACTAACATGGGATGCCTCATTACCAGTAAAAAGGGTCTCCGGTTCTCTACTCACCATACGAAAAACAGCAGCATTAAGCTGCTATTTCACGCTGGTATTCTGTGAGAGTGTGGTCCTACCCCGGTCGAGCCGACCCATTCGCGGCGTGGCTCTAACATGATTCATTTTAAAATAAATAACCTAATAATAATAAATAAAATAATCTTTAAATAGATAACTCCTCCCACACGCTATCTTTTCTTTCTTTCATCATTTATTACAGCCCTTCAAAGTCCACCAAACATAGGCCTTCCCATAGAAAGCCTCATAAAGAAATTATTTTTGCTATAGCTGCCACGCTGCGCCTACCCAGCCAGGTTGGCAACCGCATTTTTTTATTTTTAGTCGTTATTAGGAAGACGCTGCTGCTGTTGATTTGTTTCTCTTAGTCACGTCTTACGACACCCACGGGACGATATGAGGTAGTGGCTATTCTTACACCGCAAAACAACACGGTTAAACGCTACCTTTACGGCTTCATAAAATTCACGTTTGCAGAGTGATGTTGTCTATGAGATCCAATCTTATAATCTGGGTGAATAATTAAGATATATCTTTATATCTCCTCCAGGGACGACAATGGAGAACCGCTGACTGAAAGGCGAACTGACACCGGGGACCCGCCATTGGATGAAGAGTAAGTAATTTTTCTTCTCTTAACTTACCATCTGGTAACCAGCATTGTAACCTGCAACTCATTTCACACAGAGAAAGCTACAGATGCGTTCTCACCACTGAGGACTAACGTGGAATGTCTCACAGCCTGCAATTGTACTGGCTATCTATACTCCAGAGCAGAATACCTGCTGCATGGTAGTAAAAATGTTATGTATGGGTTATATAACTGCCCAGAGAAGTAAATAAAATAATTTGGAAAATCCAAAAGTGCACACCTCGAACGCTCATGTAATGTTTTTGAATAATCAATTTACTTTTATTAATTACCGTAACACGTATACGAAATACGAAAATAATTGACAATTTAAAAAAAATCTAATATAAAAAACCAATTAAAAAAATCTAAATTTTAAGGTTGTGAAATTCAAAAGGCTTCCTAAGGATTAAAATTTAAAGCTAATAAAAAAAATCAAAGCGATAGGTTCAGTTTTCCGGAAGATATCTTGTTCACATCTATACCGACCAACTGACGTCCAAGTTATCTCCGCTTCTCGTTCGATGTGTGCAAAAATCATGAGCATAAAGGTCTAGTAAATTTATTTGTAGTAGTGGACTGTAATTGACTAACATTTTTAAGCTAGTATATTAAGCAAGGAGTATTTCACTTTCAACTGCACATTAAAACACAGATATCTACAAAATATGAATAAACACTTTTGCCTTGATGTACACTAAATACACCATTGAAAAAGCAACATTTAAAATCACACAAAATTAAGTAGTAATTATTTGTTGGCAACATTTTAAAATTCTTTGGGGACAATCTCTACTCTGTGCGACTGTTTGATCACAGACGATTATGTGTTTGATATTGGCAGAATGAACGTAAACAATATTTTTTTTTATTTAAATTTAATACTTGGCGTATTTGTAACAAATACTGTATGTACATATTTTAGCTTTCTGCACTCTTTCTCCATATAAACTTTAACTATGCCATTTTTCTCTGTATTATTTAAGAACCTAAAAAAAAACCCTTAACGAGCTACTTTAACTCTTAAAAAGTATTTCTACTTTATCTAACTATATAGTATAAAATACCCAATTGTTTCAGTCATATCTACGCGTGTTGTATTTTTGTATAATACGTAACTTTACTGGTAGAACGTATCAGATGTTGACTGCTGAGTTCCCAGATTCAGATTTCCCCATTGGGGATTATGCCATAGTTGCCACTCTTGCCAGGCTGCTTGGCAACCGCAGATTTTTTCAGTCGTTATCAGAAAGATACTGCTGTCAAGATGTCTATCTCTTTGTTTGTTTCCCTCTGTCGCCTCTTGCTCGTACGACATTTACGGGACGATATGGAGTAGTGGATATTCTTACACCGCCACTACGGTACAACTTATTTAAATAAGATAAACATTTTTCAGATTGCAGATCCACAAGTGGTCGTCTAGAGTTGTCAAAAACATCACCCGCAAGAACTGGATGATCAGGGGAGGGTATATGGAGCGGACCTTCCATATGATCGTCACCCCTCGGGTCGTTAAAGAGGTCAGTTACTATAATAAATAATAGTGTCTTCCAGACCGAATTTCGGTCACAACGCGGACTACACAGCATAGGATTATAGTGCCCAAGTATATGCGCAAGCACAGGTGCACACTCTGTTCCCTCACTCTCATAGTCCGATGGGACGGTAACCGACACGACCGGAGAGAGATCAGGCGCAGGACCAACGGCTTTACGTGCTTTCCGAGGCACGGCATAAACTCACCATTATGCTCCGTCCAACCATTTATTTTAAACCGTGTAGTGGCGGTGTAAGAGGCGACAGAGGGAAACTGTAGCAAGAGATGGGCAGCAGCTTCCACTTATTAACAACTCAAACTAATAAAAAACTGCGGTTACCAACCCGCCTGCCAAGCGTGGCAACTATGGCAAAATCCCCCCTTTGAGGCAATCTGTGGGGGAGGCCTATGTTCAGCAGTGGACTATTATAGGCCGTGATGGATGGATGGATGAACCATTTATTTTACTTTTGACATAAGGAAGCCTGTGAAGTTCCCTAATTATTGACTGGCAACCATACACAAAAGAGCCGTGGTAGCTCGGATGGTTGGCGCTCGCTGTAAATTTCACAGTACACGAGCAACCTGGGTTCGATCCCCGCCAGCACCAATGAAATTGTTAATTGCAATTTTAAGTGCTGATTTACCACGTACTCGGCGGTGAAGGAAACATCGTGAGGAAACCTGCGTGTCTGAGATATGAGACGTGTGAAGATAGGTAACACGCATTGAGGCAGTGCGGTGGACACTTTCTTGCCCTAAAACCCTCTCAGAAATGAAGGGTAGCCTGTGTCCAGCAGTGGGACGTATATATGTTGTAACTTCTAACTTTACTTTTAACCATAGACAAAAACTCAATACTTCTTGGACGCTGTTTTCTTTACAATAGGGAAGCTACGTGCTATTTGGCTCCATTTTAGGCTGTGTACTCGTTAGTCACCCAAACCTGTATAAAAAATATCTCGTACGTCGCCGTGAATAAAAATAATTTGGCAAAATTATTTCAACTAAGTATTCAAAATATCTCCTTCATCATCATCAGTCCGTTAGTCTTAACCAAAGACCGAAAAAAAAAAGAAAGTTCTACACAGACAAAGTCGCCGGTAAAGGTAGTTAATCATATAATTAACACCCCCAAACCTCCCACTTTGAGTATACGGCCTGCCTTTCTTTCTCTTGTTGGGACATAAAAATTTGAATATAATATTATTTAAAGAGTTAATTTTTTTTAGTTTTATAATTATCGGACGAATAAATATTTTTTCATTCGGTTTTTAGATGATTACACATTTTAAAAACGTAGTTTTTTTTCATACAATTAGGGTGATAAACGAGCACACAGTCCACCCAATGGTAAGTGGATGCTGTAGAAAACATCTTCATATTATGCTCTTGATTTAGAATCAAAATGCAGATTCGTAAGTACAAAGGGTCTCCGGTTCTCTACACTGTCCATACACAACAACATTAAGCTGCTATTTTACGCTGGTATTCTGTGAGAGCGTTGTCTTTCACCGGTCGGGCCGACCTAATCGTGCTACAACCATAATACGAGGGGTGATCCAAAACTAATGATAATCGGTTACTTCAGGTCCGCATAAAAATCCAAAAAAAATATTTTTTGCTTGCTTATATACTCACTACGTCAGCCTAAAAAAAACATATAAATAGATCACGATTTCCGGGAGATACATTCATTTGAATACGAACTGTCAAAGAGATAACATCAACATGGAGAAAAACGAAATTAGAGCTGTCATCAAGTACCTCTGTTTGAAAAAAATGTCTTCAAAAGACATACACAGTGACTTAGTGGAAACATTGGGGGACTCTGCTCCTCCATATTCTACAGTTGCACGCTGGGGCAAGGAGTTTAAACTGGGCAGAAAATCCACTGAAGATGAACATCGCGAAGGACGCCCATCCACGGCCCTCACTGAAGACAACGTGAGAAAAGTCGAAGATGTTGTGTTGGCAGATCGAAGAGTGACCATCAGGCATGTAGCTGAGGTCACAGGGATCTCATATGGCAGCGTTCAAAGAATCCTTGCGAACGAGTTGCATATGAAAAAGGTCTCTGCGCGTTGGGTACCCAGAATGTTAACCGACGAGCAAAAGAAAAATCGAGTTGACATTTCGAGGGTCAATCTCGAAAAGTTCCAAGCAGATCAAGAAAATTTTTTGTTCCGTTTTGTGACTATGGACGAGACCTGGATCCACCATTTTGATCCTGAAACGAAACCACAATCGATGACCTGGAAGCGAGCCTCCTCACCGACGCCAAAGAAATTCAAAGTTTCAAGTTCGACGGGAAAGGTTATGGCATCTGTTTTTTGGGACGCTCAAGGCATAATTATGGTGGAATATTTGGTAAAGGGAGCCACTATTACGGGCTCTTACTACGCAGACCAGATAAGAAGATTACGGGAGGCCATTAAGGAAAAAAGACGCGGCAAACTGCGAGCTGGAGTGCTGTTTCACCAAGACAACGCACCGGCTCACAAAGCCGCAGTTGCGATGGCTGCCATTCAAGAAACGGGATTCGAACTGCTCGAACACCTCCTATTCGCCAGATCTAGCTCTAGTGATTTCTACTTCTTTCCTCGGCTCAAGGAACGCCTCCGAGGCAAGAAATTCGAAGACGATAGCGAAGTAATGGCCGCTGTTGAAGCGTTTTGGGAGGGTCAAGACAAAGAATTTTTTTCAAAGGGAATCCTGGGTTTAGAAAAAAGATGGACTAAATGTATTGATTTGTTAGGAGACTATGTAGAAAAATAAATTATTATTTTAACTTTAATTACCGTGTTTTATTTTCATTATCATTACTTTTGGATCACTCCTCGTATAGCTGCAGCATGGCTCTATCATAAATTAAACACTTACTTACATTACACAGGTGCGAGAACACTTCAACTGCTCAAAGCTGGAGGGCGCTGAGTTGGAAGACCAGGGGGGTGATGGAACCGCCCTCACGCATTGGGAGAAGAGGGTTTTCGAGGTAAACTTTTTTAATTAGTTATATATAAGAATTGCCTGACACAACTTTTGATGAATTAAGTTTTCTTTGTTCTATTACTAGGTGTTTGCACTGGAGCAGCGACGGACTAATTGCACAATAATCCTCTCAGATATGAGAAGTGGCTTGGGCCCAGCAGTGGGATAGTATGTAATCTGTTCGCTTAGATACGGTCGCCTTCGTGTCGTGCCGCGTTGGCATTTCCCGCATCTTGTCAAAGGCGCCGCCGTGACATCAAAGGTCGCCGCTTGTGGCGTACACCTGGCGTACCAATAACTGTTTTTCAATTGCGATAATTGATAAGTGTATTTCTCAAATAAGTATGGATGCGCTTCAGAAATGAGAAAGCACGTTCCGCGGAGGAACTTGTGGCTGGAATAGTAACGACAAGATAAGCTAATTTTGAAAGCTGAGCTCTTCAAGGCTATTTTCGTTTATAATTTAATTTAACGAAATTAATGGCTAATTATTGGCTGATATTCTGAAATCTTCTAATTAAATTTTTTCCAATTGTTCAACAACAAACTATTCGAAAAATATCGTTCAGATTTTCCTTTAGAGGCATTAGATTCATTATTTGAAAATTACGCAAACCATTTTTATAAACAAACATTGAAAAATCAATTGATTTCATTGTATTCATCCCCTGAATTAAAAGACCGCAATGTTTTCGAACTCATTGACTTTATAAACGAAAATAGTCTTGAAGAACTCAGCTTTCAAAATTAGCTTATCTTGTCGTTACTATTCCAGCCACAAGTTCCTCCGCGGAACGTGCTTTCTCATTTCTGAAGCGCATCCACACTTATCAATTATCGCAATTGAAAAACAGTTATTGGTACAATTAAAACGTTCACCAACATTTTACGAAGACGTAATCAAATCTTTCCTTAAGAAAGAGAGACGATTCGAGTTAGAATATAAATAATTTGTTTTTTTAATTTTGTAGGTACATAGTTTGTTTGTACTTTGTTCATGCTTTTCTTTTGTTCATGTATTGTATTGTATGTAAATAACTTTTTCTTTCGCTCAAGCAAACCCAAACGGCTTTTTTCAAAGCCAACGAAGGTATGCAATTGCTGATATGTCATACAATATATCTAGCAGTAGTATGCCTTCTGTGTGCTTTGTTAAACACGTCCCCGACAGTACTGAATATGAAGCTGAAGAGTGGAGACAGATCAAGATTGGTGTATTTTTATAAAACTGCTAAAAACAACAAAACCATATCTTGCTATTGCTTGCCCTAGTTTGGAGCCCTAGCTTCGCCACTGTTTATAACCCATTCATTTTTCAGCAATCAACATTGAAACTCTATTTCACTTCCAGAACGAGGCCATGACTGGGACGCACACACAAAACTCCGTGTTCAGTCGGATCACCTTCGCGATGATGGAGGACACGGGGTGGTACCGCGCGGACTATTCCCACGCTGCCCCCTTGTATTGGGGGAAGAACTTGGGTTGCAAATTCGCGATGGCCTCCTGCAAACAATGGCTGAACACTCAAAGGTTGAGGTATTTACTGATTATTGTGCTTTGGTTGGGGTTTTGTGCAGCTGCTAGTTTACAGTTGTTAAGAATTTAATTAAACGAAGTCGTACGAAGTTATGAGAAGTCGTACGAAGTCATGCGAAGTCGTAAGAGGTCATGCGAGGTCGTACGCAGTTATAAAAAGTCGTTCGAAGTCATGCTAATTCGTAAGAAGTCATGCGAATTGATACGAAGTTATACTAAGTCATTCAAAGTCGTACGAAGTCATGCGAAGTGGTACGAAATAGTACGAAGTCATTCAAAGTCGTACGAAGTGATACAAAGAAGTGGAAAGTCACCAATAAGTTTGATTAGTGTAATTCATACGCGACAGGAGTAATATAGTAGCGACTAAATGTTCGGAAGCTATAATAATTCGACAGTTAAGTAAAAATCTCTTCTATCTAACAGTTTTCCTGAGATGTGGGCTTCTAAAACCTTTTTTGCCACCAGGGTGGCGCCACTTAGGAATGAGGTGAAATATTTGACTGATTTATGTAATTTTTTTTGGAAAATATAAGGATTAATGTTTCTTTTTGAAAAATAAGTTATATTTTATACTAACTACTAATAATTAAAAAGAGAGTCAAAAAATGTGCAAAAATTTAAAGTAGAACCGCTGAAGCGTCGTTTCGTCTATATACGAGTATAATAAGTACATACGATTTTTTTTTAAATTTGATACGCAACGTTGCACATATGTTAAAAATATAAGAAATAACTTCACCTCAGTCCCAATGAGGCCATCTACGATATATTTTTCATATTTATATTTTAGTTTTAGTTTACTTTAGTTACATTTTATACCTTCAATGGCGACATCTGGTGAGTGAAAAGTTATTAGCTCTCGTTGGATTCATTATAGATTTGAGGGGTTAGCCAAGTTGACTTTTTACAATCGTTGATTTTACATTTTAGTTTAAATGCAATTTAAATTAGATTTTTAGTATTGAAAAATACGATGCCTATTTGACTATTAATGCTATGACGTCATTACTCTTAATTCTCTTAGATACATTTTTATAGTTACTTGTTTTAACAGCTCATAAAAAGTATTTCAATTGACTAGAGAATTATTCAATTGCAAATATCTACATATAAAAATCAATCAAAAACGGCTCGAACGATTTCGATGAAATGTTTTGTGTACGTTTAACTGGGTCCCTGGATGGTTTAGATTCAAAATTGGACCCGGTAGGTAGCGCTGTTGTCGAGATACAGAAATCACCCGTGCGAAGCCGGGGCGGATCGCTAGTCTTGTGTAAAAATATACAAAAATAGTGAATTAACTGTTCTTTCCCTAATCTATACATATTAAAAAAAAAAAGTGTCTGTCTGTAATACCAAAACTGCATTTTATCGAACACACGAATCGAACTCATTTATTGTCAACCTAGTGATCCAAAAGTAATGATAATGAAAATAAAACACGGTAATTAAAGTTAAAATAATAATTTATTCTTCTACGTAGTCTCCTAACAAATCAATACATTTAGTCCATCTTTTTCTAAACCCAGGATTCCCTTTGAAAAATTTTGTCTTGATCCTCCCAAAACGCTTCAACAGCGGCCATTACTTCGAATTTCTTGCCTCGGAGGCGTTCCTTGAGCCGAGGAAAGAGGTAGAAATCACTAGGAGCTAGATCTGGCGAATAGGGAGGGTGTTCGAGCAGTTCGAATCCCGTTTCTTGAATGGCAGCCATCGCAACTGCGGCTTTGTGAGCCGGTGCGTTGTCTTGGTGAAACAGCACTCCAGCTCGCAGTTTGCCGCGTCTTTTTTCCTTAATGGCCTCCCGTAATCTTCTTATTTGGTCTGCGTAGTAAGAGCCCGTAATAGTGGCTCCCTTTTCCAAATATTCCACCATAATTATGCCTTGAGCGTCCCAAAAAACAGATGCCATAACCTCGAACTTGAAACTTTGAATTTCTTTGGCGTCGGTGAGGAGGCTCGCTTCCAAGTCATCGATTGTTGTTTCGTTTCAGGATCAAAATGGTGGATCCAGGTCTCGTCCATAGTCACAAAACGGAACAAAAAATTTTCTTGATCTGCTTGGAACTATTCGAGATTGACCTCGAAATGTCAACTCGATTTTCTTTTGCTCGTCGGTTAACATTCTGGGTACCCAACGCGCAGAGACCTTTTTCATATGCAACTGTTCGCAAGGATTCTTTGAACGCTGCCATATGAGATCCCTGTGACCTCAGCTACATGCCCGATGGTCACTCTTCGATCTGCCAACACAACATCTTCGACTTTTTCACGTTGTCTTCAGTGAGGGACGTGGATGGGCGTCCTTCGCGATGTTCATCTTCAGTGGATGTTCTGCCCAGTTTAAACTCCTTGGCCCAGCGTGCAACTGTAGAATATGGAGGAGCAGAGTTCCCAATGTTTCCACTAAGCCACTTTTGAAGACATTTTTTCAAACAGAGGTACTTGATGACAGCTCTAATTTCGTTTTCTCCATGTTGATGTTATCTCTTTGACAGTTCGTATTCAAATGAATGTATCTCCCGGAAATCGTGATCTATTTATATGATTTTTTAGGCTGACGTAGTGAGTATATAAGCAAGCAAAAATATTTTTTGGATTTTATGCGGACCTGAAGTAACCGATTATCATTACTTTTGGATCACCTCGTATAGGGAAACGCAAAAGAAGAGGGCGATGGGGAGTGTGTTCTTGTGTGGCATTTATGTATGATATGGTTTAACTAACGATATGCTGTGTATTTTTTTTTTTTTGTGAGTTTGTAAATAAGATTTTGCTTTTAACATGTCTGGCTTCTTTCTAATTTCAAGCAACACTACGGACAATTCGACACTCGAGTAAGTAATATCTTAGTGCAAAAACACAAACTGTTGGTTTTCGGATCTACAGTGGACTAAGTAACTCTGTAATCGTTTGCCGGTGGAATTTAATATCCGGTTGAATTTTGAATTTATCTTAAAAATAAATTGATCCTGTGTAGCGGCGGTGTAAGAATATCCACTACTCCATATCGTCTCTTGGGTGTCGTAAGAGGCGACAGAGGGACACAACAAGGAGATGGGCACTGCCACAGTTTAAAGACCTAACAGTTGTGAAACACCTTTGATGTCAGGCGATGCCGCCGCCCGCGTAGGTATTTACACGGCCTGCGTGTATGCTAGGTTGTCATGAAAATGGAAATAAAATAATTTTGGATATTATAATACCCATTATCATTTATTAACATTATGTACATACTTATTAGTTAAAACATTTAATGAACAAGATCATTTTTTATTACTACAAGAAAAAACACATTTACAAGTGTTGCACTGCCAAATATTTTCGCGACACAATTCTTTTTATAGATGTTTTCAGTTTTCGATTGTTTAATTTAATAATGTAGTGTATTCGCATTCGGATAAACAATTTAATCAAAAAAATGCGGGGGAAACATGAGCATAGCAGTCATTTGAATTCTATTTTACTTAGTAACTCATATAACTATAACAGTATTTCACCATTATAGATATTATATTTTTCAAAAACGACACTTAACATTAGTTGAATCAGTACTATAAAAATAAAACACGCGTGCGCCAACCGCATGTATTGTCTATCAGACTCAGTGAAGTGCGCTAGCACCCAACTGTAAGGTCTATAAACTGTGGCAATCGATATAATTTTTCATAGGCTGTTACAGTGACAATAAATTTTCTTATTCTGGGGCTTATCTGAGCGTAAATGTTTTGCCAAATTCTTAAGTAGCTTTTATAATATGCTTCACTTGGTAGAGCCACGCTGCAGCTATATTATGGTTGTGGCACGAATGGGTCGGCTCGACCGGGGTAGGACCACGCCCTCACATAATACCAGTGTAAAATAGCAGCTCAATGTTGCTGTGTTTCGTATGGTGAGTGTCGAAAACCGGAGACCCTTTTTACTGGAAACGAGGTATTCCATCTTAGTCCTCAGGTGTGAGGACGCGTGAGTTTTGATTCTTAATCTAGGTGGACTGTGTGCTTATAATATAAAAAAACTGTAGAAGAAACACTCTCGCACAGGTGCGTTACCAGGTGGTTACCTTCTCTGACTGGGAGTCTGCCTAAGTAGGTTACATTATCTGACCTATTGCTGTATCCATGCAGCAGTTAGCAAGACAGAAAAGTATATTTCATTATATCGATAATGTTTGTTTGTTAACTGCCTCGTTAGTCTAGTGGTTGTAGTAGTGCGACTGCTGATCATGAGGACCTGGGTTCGAATGCCGGGTCGGGCCAAACAAAACCAGTTATTGAGCTTTTCCGTCAAGAAATTCTCAGTAGCTGCTCGGAGTCAGGCAGTTGGAGGTGTCTCACCCGCTTGCCTCGGAAAGCACGTAAAGCCGTTGGTCCTGCGCCTGATCTCTCTTTTTTTATAGGATAAGGGTGACAAACGAACACACAGTCCTCCTGATGGTAAGTGATTTCTGTAAGTGATCTATCCTCGATTACGAATCAAAATGCAGATGCGTTGTCACCCGTGAGGACTAGGATGGATTATTTTTTTATTTGAAAGCTGGTGCTTCTCATGTGGTCCCATATAAATTGATCAAGATCTGACCAGTAGTTTTTGAGTTATCCTTAATAATGCGTATTTAATTGAATTCAACTACATTGATGATGTTCTCATCTTATTTATATTGAAGTCGGTTGTACAACATTTTTAATTTTACCACTTGTTAGGGATATCGTTATACCTTTATATAATCTTTACATAACCAAAATTATAGGTAACCAAAAATATCGGTTTGTGTAACCAAAAAGTATTTGTTGTTTTGACAAAGACCATTAAAAAATTCTTAGAAACTTATTGAAAACTAAGGTAATTTTGAACTACAACAAGATGAAAAACCTATAAGTTGATAATTAGGTAACGTTATCTACCGACTTCGAACAGGAGGTACCCAATTCGACTGTATGTTTTTTTTAATGTGTGTTACCTCATAACTTTTCGCTGCGTGAACCGATTTCGATGATTCTTTTTTTATTTGAAAGCTGGTGCTTCACATGTGGTCCCATATAAATTTGATCAAGGTCTGACCAATAGTTTTTGAGTTATTCTTAATAATTTATATTGAAGTCGGTTGTACAATTTTTTTAATTTTAAAGTATTTTATATATGACGTCATACCTTTAACCGTTATAACCAATAATATTTTGGTCATGCAAGCCCTGGTTCTGCAATAGTTTATTTTTATTTTTCAAGCGTCTCGAATGGAACTGAAGTGGAAGAGTAAGTCATTTCATTATTAAGTAAAGTGTAACGTACCTATAGTAACAGTCCAAATGTATTCCATAGCTGAGTTTTGTAGCAAGGTCGGTCAGCGAGGTATGGAGAGGGCTATGCTTGGAGTTTCTTTGCGTGATATACTTAGAAGTGATCCGGAGTAGAACCAGAGTAACCGACATAGTCCAACGGATTAGTAAGCTGAAGTGCCAATTGGCTGGGCATATAGCTCGAAGAACCGACAACCGATGGGAAGAAAGGTACTCGAGTGGCAGCCTCGAACCGGTAGACGAAGTGTAGGGCGGCCTCCCACTAGGAGGGACGATCTGGTAAGACATGCAGGAAGTCGATGGATGCAGGTGGCTCAGGACCATGTTTTGTGGCGTTCCTTGGAGGAAACCTGTGTTCAGCAGTGGACTTGTAAATGGCTGTAATGATGATGGGTGATGAGTAGTAGCAGGGAACAGTCGCAATGAAAAGGTCGAGAAACACCGAAATAAAAAAAAACCACTGGTCTCCGCACTAGAGAACCTGTATCGCGGAGATCTTACAACGATTAGTATAAACTTCTCTGAGGACTTATGTATGCCATACTCGATCCAGTTTACCGTCAAGTTTGCAGCGCGCTTGATGCGGCGTCCGGTAAACTTGACGGTGTATGGCTATCAATGTGCATGACAAGTCACTTTAAAATTAAAGTTCAAATATCTCGGACCAAAAATAAAATTAGTTAAAGGATTTAAATGCAAGCGAATAACATTATTCATATCTTCTATCTTCTTCTATACAGGGTTATTTTTCAAACAGTAGCCAAATAAACTTAAGTTCAAGTATATAAACAATGATATACCGTTATTGAAGTTTTTGAAAATACGAGTAAATAAGGCTTCTACTTTTATTTGAAATTATCCCAAATTGAATGTGATTTATGGGCACCAACGTTTTTGCCTACCGATCGACCCTTACGAATGTGTGCGTGCGCAGTAACATCAGTTAAAATAATGCATTACCACGCATTTTGATTTTAAAAGATAATAGGACAGAATGTTTGAGATTTTTTTAAATTAATTTTTCTTCACCATTTGCCTATATTATTTATTATGAACCTTCTCTGCAAATTTGGCTGGTTATTGCAAAGTAACCCTGTATATATAAAAATCAATTGACGTGCGTTAGTATCGCAAAAACTCAAAAATGGCTCGACCGATTTCGGTAAAATTTTGTATGAGTGTTTGAGTGTCTCTGGATGGTTTAGATTCACAATTGGACCCGGTAGGTGGCGCTGTTGTTGAGATCCAGAAATCACGCGAAGCCCGGATGGACCGCTATATATTGAACCTTATGTCAGTTAGTCTTTTAACATAATATTTCTTTGCAGACGTAAGAACCCAGCGCCATTCTGCGAGCGGGTAAAGGGTGATCCATTGAGGACAGAATGCTCAGCGAGGAGGACAGCGGTGGTACTCTGTAACCTGGTGCGACATGATAACGTCCTACCGAGGGCCTATCAGGTAAGCAACAAAGATCTTTTTTATAGAATATAAGGATGGCAAACGAGCACACAGTCTACCTGATAGTAAGTGGATGCTGTGGCTCGTAGACCTGCTCGAATAAGAATCAAAATGCAAATGCGTTGTTATCCCTGAGGACTAAGATGGAATGCGTCGTTTTTTAGTAAAAAGGGTCTCCGGTTTAGAGAGCGTGGTCCTTCCCCGGTCGAGCCGTTCCAATTGTACTACAACCATTATATATTTAGAGCAGTATCATGTCGTCGGTGTGGTTATTTATATCTACCATGTTCTGAATCTTAAATAAGCACACCGATGACATGATACTGCTCTAAACTCTTAAGTCTATTATATCTTTTTCATTTCATCAATCGTGGCAAACAATCGCAAGCAATCGACTTTTTACATTCGTAATTTATATTATATTATACATTATATTATACTACAAATAAATAAAATTGAAGTGTCTGTTTGTAATGTCAAAATAACAGCCTTTAACTAAATGCATATGAAAGTATATACGGTACTTATTACAAAAAAAACAATTTTTTAAATTTTTGTCTGTCTGTTTGTTCCGGCTAATCTCCGAAACGGCTGGACCGATTTTGACGGGACTTTCACTGGCAGATAGCTGATGTTATAAGGAGTAACTTAGGAGATACTTTTATTTTAGAAAAAGAATTAGGGTTCCGCGCAAAAAAAATTTAAACCTATGAAATCGTAGTAAATTCCACGCGGACAAAGTCGCGGAGGACAGCTAGTTTGATATTAATTTGCTTGTTTCATTCCAGCATTTCGACATTCTTCCCAACGTGCCCCCAGGTGACGAGGCATACTACGGTGGCTCAGTTTCCCTTGCAGACTTCTGCCCGTATCTGCAGGAGTTCACCTGGAAACACAAAAGTGTACTTATCAGGGGAAGTAGGTGCTCCTACGAGGAGAATACGCCAAGTGAGTGTTTTTTTTAAGCATTTTTCTTCTAAGCACAACATAAGCTGTAACCGTGTAGTCGTGGTGTAAGAATATCCACTAGCCCATATCGTCCAGAGGCTGTCGTAAGAGGTTACAGAGGGAAAATAAATCAGAAGATGGGGAACATCATCTGCCTGATAACAAATCAAAATGATAAAAAACTGCGGTTGCCAACCCCTTTGCCAAGCAACTATGGCAAAATGTTCAGCATTGGACTTTTATAAGCTGTGATGAATGGATGATAGAGCTGTATTAGTAGTATAGTTGTAGCACGAATGGGTCGGCTCGACCGGGGAAGGACCACGCTCTCTCAGAATACCAGCGTAAAATAGCAGCTTAACACAGCAGTGTTTCGTATGGTGAGTGTAGAGAACCGGAGACCCTTTTTACTGGAAAAGAGGCATTCCATCTTAGTCCTCACGGGTGACAACGCATCTGCATTTTGATTCGTAATCAAGGATAGATGTAGATGTCCATGGTTCACAGCAACCACTTACCATCAGGTGGACTGTGTGCTCGTTTGTCACCCTATCCTATAAAAAATATATATATATATATATAAGTTGTGTATGTGCCCAGCTGACGAAAACAGTCACAATTATTTTTGACTAAAGAGGTTTGTCGAAAGTAGTTTTGCCTGAAAAATATTGGTTAAAAGTAGTTTTGACCAAGAGTGATAGTTAAAGTCACTTTTGATCGGGATTATTTAGTAAAAGAAAACAATGTTTCATATTTTAAAAAGCCGTGATAGCTCAGGGGCTGAGCGCTCGCTGTAAATATCACAGTACGCGAGCAACCCGGGTTTGTTCCCTGCTGGCACCCATGAAATTTTTAATTGTAATTTCAAGTGCTAATTTACCACGTGCTCTACGGTGAAGGAAAACATCGTGAGGAAACCTGCATGTCTTAGAAATTAATTTTTATTTTATTTCGAAGACGTGAAGTCCACCAACACGCATTGGGGCAGCGCGGTGGACATTTTCTTGCCCTAAAACCCTCTCAGAAATGGGAGGAGGCCTGTGCCCAGGAGTGGAACATAGGCTGTAACTAAAACTAAAATCAAAAAATATATATAAAAAAATATAATTAAGACAAACTAGTTTTTTCTTGGCTAAACTTGTTTTTCGTAAGATAAAATAACTGGATCAGAGGCATCTACTTGACCTTGGCATAGGCAATATTAGCGGCCCTAGGGCCACCCCAACCGCACCTCAACCTCGGTTACCTATAAACTCCAAATTATAAAAATACCTACTGCGGTCGCCAACCTGCCTGTCAAACGTGGCAACTATGGCAAAGTATCCGCTACGAGGCAATCTGTAAGGGAGGACTTTATTCAGCGATAGACTTTGAGACTTTGACTTGAGCATAACGTAGGGCGAGGCGACGATAATAAAATTAATAAGTCAAGACTTACAAAAATTTGTGAAGTGCAGTCGGCTATTCAAATCAAAGAGAGAAATATATTCATCTATGAACCAAAGGACGGAAAAAGTTGCCAAATTAAGTCACTAATCGTAGATAAATCATAGATAGATAATATGAATATTATTTGATTAAGACCTATTATGACTAATCTTTCTCTCAAAACTAATAGAGCCATTTGTGACCCATTTATCAGGGCGACGTAGAATAACTAGTGCAATAATAGCAACAGTTCACGACCGTCCACGGTTTTTGACTACGGATACTTTAATAGGAACACATATGGTGCCAGGAGAGTACCTTGAGTCACCCCACTGCTCAGCTGATCGGTGAAACTTTATAATATTTTCCACAGAGACTGATGTGAACTTCGCCCTGGAGAACTACGGAGCGCACTCGAAATGCTTCGACCATAGCGACAGAGTCTGGGAGCAGAAGTCTTGCCGACAGGTTGGTAATGTGATCAAAATAATGTAAACAAGAAGATGGTCCCCACGGGTGTGTAAAGTTGAACACGGTCCCACGGACGTGTAAAATTCATCTTACGCAGCACTCCCCGCTCCGCGTGTGAACTGTATGTTTTCCCGTTTCTCTGACAATATACCTTTCACTGTCTTACGTAAAACGTGTTTTTAATTTTAAACTCCCTAAAACGATAACATACCTTAGGTTCTTATGTCTTCTTTAACTTGGTGAAGTTATACTTCTTTTGGCGCGCGCACCGACACCTAAAAACGACACCATGAAGTTGTTACGATGCGCGCGCACACCGAAACCTAAAAGCGACAACTTCAGTTGGTAATTATCTGTCAACTGTCAAGTTTTCGTAAGAACTGATAACTATATTCAAGGTAGTTATTTTTTAGTTATTTTTGTTTTGTTACGCTAAAGAAGAATAACTTCTTCCGTGCGTACATAAGTACACACACACGTTTTTTTTAAAATCAGAAGCAATCATAAAATTACTTAATATATTTTTAGCATGCATTAGTTAATACGAGGTACTTTTCTGGCTAGGAATACGTCTAGGACTACCTTAGTACCTATTTCTACCGCCAAGCAGTACTACTTGCACTGCTGTGTTCCAGTTTGAAGGCTATATATATATTTTTATAAGGTGACAAGCGAGCACACAGTCCACCTGATGGTAAGTGGTTGCTGTGGCCCATAGACATCTACATCTATCCTCGATGACGAATCAAAATGCAGATGCGTTGTCACCCGTGAGGACTAAGATGGAATGCCTCGTTTCCAGTAAAAAGGGTCTCCGGTTCTCTACACACACCATACGAAACACAGCAGCATTAACCTGCTATTTTACGCTGGTATTCTGTGAGAGCCTGGTCCTTCTCTATTACAGCTGCAGCACGGCTCTACCACATATAAATAATTACGGCTGTGAGGTCATTCTGTACAATCTTGATGAGAGATAATCGAAGTGACAACGCATCTGCAGCCTTCTTTGTTTGATTTTTTTTAAATTGAAGTGAAAACGAACTTACAGCCCACCTGTGTAAGTAGTTACTGCCCATGTTCATGGACACCTTCAATGTACTTCAAACAAGGAAGGTTATAATGCGTTGTCACCTCCGAGGACTAAGATGGAACGCCTCGCAGTCTGTAATTTTACTGGCTCTCTATCTCCTTCAGATGGAAACACAGCAGTGCTATTTGGCGGTAGAATAAACAAGACTAGTAGTAAGTGTATATTTATATACATGAGTATACAGGATTATTTTTCAAAGAGTAGCCAAATTTTAAACTTAAGTTCAAATATATAAATAATGATATACCGTTATTGCAGTTTTTGAAAATGCGAGTGAATAAGGCTTCTACTTTTATTTGAAATTATCCCAAATTGAATGTGATTTATTTGCCTACCGATCAACCCTTACGAATGTGTGCGTGCGCAGTAAAATCAGTTAAAATAATGCATTACCACGTATTTTGATTTTAAAAGATAAAAAGGAGAGAATGTTTGAATTTTTTTTAATTCATTTTTCTTCGCCATTTGCCTATATTACTTATTCTGAACCTTCTCTGCTAATTTGGCCGGTTATTGCAAAATAACCCTGTATATTAATAAATATAATAGGTAAGAACAGTAAGTTTAATAAAAACAATCAGCTTGAAGTTAAGTTGGGATGCAAAACATTTTCAATATCGATATGCCGATCATGCCAAGCCTAAATTTTTATAGGAGTAATGGTAACAAACGAGCACACAGTCCACCTGACGGTAAGTGGATGCTGTGGCCCATAGACATGTACATCTATCCTCGATTACGAATCAAAATTCAGATGAATTTTTACCCCTGAAGACTAAACTGGAGTGCTTTGTTACCAGTTGAAAGGGGCTCCGGTTCTGGTCACTTGAAATCGATTCGATTCGATGTTAAAGATATTAACAGCAATTAAACATATCATGTGCTTACAAACTGTTTCTCACTTTTTATTGTTGGTAACCTTTTTTACAGATTAGGGAATGGCAACACTGGGGCTCCGGTTGCTACAAATACAAATGTCAAAGCGGGCGACTACATATTGTGGTAAGTTTTATTTATAATCAAACTTTTGTATAGAATTTGCATGTGTATGTATGTATATATGTATTCCGCCATATGTACGATTTTTCTTTTGTGCATTAAAGTTTAAATAAATAAAAAATAAATATGCTAAAAGTAGCAAATTGAAGTTATATAATGTAGTATACAGTACATTAGTATTACCTTTTCAGTAGAAAGTTTTGTTTTATTGGTAGGTTTCAATATTTCGTCCCGTGAGTGTCATAAGAGGCGATTATGGGAATGCTAATCCGAATACCGAATATTCTACTAGCTTCCTGGCTGAATAGCCGAATGTTAGCAGTGGCGTAGCTAGGCGTGGGCGAAGTGGGCCCTCGCCCACGGCCTCGCACTTAAGGCGCCTCGCGAGACCCCTTAAAATGCGATGCCCCCAGACTTCACCAGATGACTAATTCATTTGATCACTTTTACACTCGAAAAAGAACGTCACAAATTTAAAAGCGTGTTCGTTTGGAGCCTCGTAAGAAGCCCCTCTTAAGTGCGACTGCGAGGTCGTTGTAAGTACTTTCAAAGACAACGATCGTTAGATTGACGGAATACGAGACTTGGCAGGTAGGTATGTCGTCGTGTCAAAGCATGTTTGGTAGGATAGATCTATTGGGTACATCTTGAGAACGAAATAAAAGGGGCCTCGCTGATGCGACTTCGCTTACGTCTATATTAGTATACGCTACGCCTCTGAATATTAGGCAAAAGTATTCAACCGGGTAGGAAGTAATGTTTATTCAGAGCGTCTTTTCTCTGAAGCTGGGATTGTTTACGAGAAGAAAAATAGTAAGCTACTGCCTGAAAATGCAGAAAAATTAAGTCTTTCTAGGGCATTACCTTCCACTTCTAAATATTAATTACGATAATTCAAATGCATAGACATGTATTTAATACTGTTTTTGTTAATTTTTTATACTACTGAAGTTGATTATGACTACTTTAATGATTACAAAAAATATATTATTACTAGGTGATACCCGCGACTTAGTCCGCGTTGTTTGATATATCAAGAAAACACACATCACTGAACACGTAGTGCTTAGAAAAATCGTTGTTTCTTAAAACTTTAATAATTTTATATTAAATGAAGATATCGCAATATTTTTTTTAGATAAGGGTCAACTTCCTATGAAATAAAACTTAGAAAACCTAATTGAAATCTATCCAGTAGTTTCTCCGTGGTGCGCGCACAACTGCAAACCTCTATCATTTTATTTATATACGAGGGGTGATCCAAAAGTAATGATAATGAAAATAAAACACGGTAATTAAAGTTAAAATAATAATTTATTTTTCTACATAGTCTCCTAACAAATCAATACATTTAGTCCATCTTTTTTCTAAACCCAGGTTTCCTTTTGAAAAAAATTCTTTGTCTTGACCCTCCCAAAACGCTTCAACAGCGGCCATTACTTCGCTATCGTCTTCGAATTTCTTGCCTCGGAGGCGTTCCTTGAGCCGAGGAAAGAGGTAGAAATCACTAGGAGCTAGATCTGGCGAATAGGGAGGGTGTTCGAGCAGTTGGAATCCCGTTTCTTGAATGGCAGCCATCACAACTGCGGCTTTGTGAGCCGGTGCGTTGTCTTGGTGAAACAGCACTCCAGCTCGCAGTTTGCCGCGTCTTTTTCCTTAATGGCCTCCCGTAATCTTCTTATTTGGTCTGCGTAGTAAGAGCCCGTAATAGTGGCTCCTTTTCCAAATATTCCACCATAATTATGCCTTGAGCGTCCCAAAAACAGATGCCATAACCTTTCCCGCCGAACTTGAAACTTTGAATTTCTTTAGCGTCGGTGAGGAGGCTCGCTTCAAGTCATCGATTGTTGTTTCGTTTCAGGATCAAAATGGTGGATCCAGGTCTCATCCATAGTCACAAAACGGAACAAAAAATTTTCTTGATCTGCTTGGAACTTTTCGAGATTGACCCTCGAAATGTCAACTCGATTTTTCTTTTGCTCGTCGGTTAACATTCTGGGTACCCAACGCGCAGAGACGTTTTTCATATGCAACTGTTCGCAAGGATTCTTTGAACGCTGCCATATGAGATCCCTGTGACCTCAGCTACATGCCTGATGGTCACTATTCGATCTGCCAACACAACATCTTCGATTTTTTTCACGTTATCTTCAGTGAGGGACGTGGATGGGCGTCCTTCGCGATGTTCATCTTCAGTGGATGTTCTGCCCAGTTTAAACTCCTTGACCCAGCGTGCAACTGTAGAATATGGAGGAACAGAGTCCCCCAATGTTTCCACTAAGTTACTGTGTATGTCTTTTGAAGACATTTTTTTCAAACAGAGGTACTTGATGACAGCTCTAATTTCGTTTTTCTCCATGTTGATGTTATCTCTTTGACAGTTCGTATTCAAATGAATGTATCTCCCGGAAATCGTGATCTATTTATATGATTTTTTAGGCTGGCGTAGTGAGTATATAAGCAAGCAAAAAATATTTTGTTTGGATTTTTATGCGGACCTGAAGTAACCGATTATCATTACTTTTGGATCACCCCTCGTACATAAAATAAATCACTATTTTCATTTTATCAATTATCTCACTACAACAAAACATTTACTTAAGTATTCGGTATTCGTCTGAATAATAGCCGAATATTCTTTGCAAATCTACTTCAGATAGAATACAATATCTAGAATGGCGGTAGGCAGCAGCGTCAAACCTGCTCACGTCTGGTTGCGACCGACAACCTCCTTCCAAGTGTGACGGTTAAGGCACTACAATGAGAGAGACGCATTTCCATCAGTTGATTTTTACGGATTAATAAAAAAGAAGATGGAGGTTTTAACTATGCAATTTAGTTCTCTATGATTATAGAATAAGGGTGACAAACGAGCACACAATCCAACTGATCTTACGTGGATACTGTGGAAGGCAGACATCTACATGTAACCTCGATTAAGAATCAAAATGCAGATGCGTTGTCCCACCCCTGAGGACTAAGATGGAATGCCTCGTTTCCAGTAAAAAGGGTCTCCGGTTCTCTACACTCACCATACGAAACATAGCAACATCACGCTACAATTTCACACTGGTATTCTCGTTAGAGCTTGTGCTTTCCTCGGTCGAGTCGACCCATTCGTGCAACCTTAATATAGCTGCAGCATGGCTCTTCCACTTTAAAAGTATCACGAATACATTTTTTCCCAGAAAACATATCAATACCATCGCATAATCCGCGCATGATCAGAATGGGATGCAACCTTATCGAAGTTAATTGACAATTCTAGATCAAAGTAAGGTTAGCAAGGAAGTTCTAAATTAATAATAATAAATTATTTAACATTTTTTTTATTTGTAAAAATTACAATATCCCCTCAACAGTAAATGTCATCCATCCCGGCTATGTGTCAAATATTGACAATCTGCAACTATCATCCATCGCGGCGGTTAATTCCCGCCATTTTCCGCCATTTTTTTAATTACTGGAAACTACTATTATACTTAACTTTTAGCAATAATGTTATAATAATATACAGGGTTATTTTTCAAAGAGTAGCCACATTTTAAACGTAAGTAATGATGTACTGTTATTGCAGTTTTTAAAAATACGAGTAAATAAGGCTTCTACTTTTATTTGAAATTATCCCAAATTGAATTTGATTTATGGGCAACAACCTTTTTGCCTACCGATCGACCCTTATGAATGTGTGCGTGCGCAATAAAATCAGTTAAAATAATGCATTAACACGCATTTTGAATTTAAAAGATAAAAAGGGACAGAATGTTTGAGATTTTTAATTTAATTAATTTTTCTTCTCCATTTGCCTATATTACTTATTTGGAACCTTCTCTACAAATTTGGATTATAAAATATAAATATATAATGTATAAATTTAGACGAGATAAACATTTTTATCATATTTTATTGTATAAACCATACATTTAAAGAAAACACGATTCAAACAGATTCTGAGATATGTTCAAAATTTAAAGTCACTAGTTCACCGGGAAGTTAGTTTAAAATCAATTACTAAATTCCACCAGAATAGACATACACGATAGCGAGTAAATAAAAGCGTGGTAAAATACATTTTATTGCTTTATTTTAAATGAATGTACTAAAACTATAAAAGATTTAAAGATTTAATATTTATAAAATACTTCGTAAACGGGGGAGAGGTAATATTTTTGGCTATAGCGTATAGGTCCCATTTAAAAGATAAGCCGTTATGTCGTATTGGTGCAAATACGAGTTCGGAAACAGAAATTCGGTACCTTGAATGCATCTTCGCAAGGATAACATGATTTAATATGAGATGTCAAGTTTAAATACATAAACATAATATACAATATTTTATTATATACAATATTAAAAACTATAATAAAAAAAAACTAAAACTAGTAATTTAATTATCAAACAGTCCTACTCAACGCGGTATCGTGCCAAGAACGCTGGCTGCGTTTCCCCGCTGAATGGCTATACTTAGCCTTTGAGCGAGAAAAGAGCCAGCCCTCTTATCACCAGCAGCAATCATCTTGAATTATACAACAATTGCGAACGGGAAGTTAAAATACTCAAAATTCAAAAAACACGCAGCCATATCTTTTTTATTCTTATCCTTCTTCTTTTCCTTCTCCTTTTCTTTTTTTTCTGCCAATAAACAATGTATATTGTTGGGTACCATTATACCCATATATTTAAAGAAAACACGAATTAAGTTAATTATTTCTCCCCGGGCAGTAAAATATAGCCGCAATGATTCGACTACATCATTGTCTCTGACTGCTAAATTTGAGTATTAATAATTTGGAAATTTTGTACACAGGTAGGCAACTACTCGTACACATGTTATTACGCGGGGCAAGTCCTCCAAGTTAGAATAATGCAACGTGGTTGGCTGCATCGAGGCGGAGTTGTCTGTCCGCCGTGCAGAGAGGTTTGCGGCGAGGAGTTTTCTGTAAGTGGTTAGAAATGTAAGCGATCAAGGTATTAATGATCTACAACTTTTACTGTCACCAGGGCGGTATAACATTTGACAGATTTCATAGGGAGGTTAATGTTTCTTTCTGTGTTGTTAGTTATATATTATAGTTTATATTTTGGTTCAAGTGTTTTGTATGGGGAAAAACATATGTGTATGTTAATTTTGCTTTATCTGTCTTAACTGCTACATACATACATAATTTTTGAGCATATCTATGGCACTGTACCTTTCAAATAATATAAGTTTCATTCCTCTTGTTTTACAATAAACAGTAAAAAAAAGTATTAGAATTTTCGATGTTTATGATTTAATATATAATGATAATAATGTCCCCCAGACCGAGTTTCGGTCTCGGCGGCCAGTCTCCACGGAGACTAGCCATGTGCACAGAACAGGATTATAGCACATGAGTGTAAGCACAGGTGCACTCTCTATTTCCTCACCCTCATAGTCCGATAGGACAGCAATCCGACACGACCGGAGGGAGATCAGGCGCAGTACATGCTTTCTGAGGCACGGGGATGAAACATCGCCAACTATATGTCTCCGAGCTGCAACTGAGAATTTCTTGACAGAAAAACCCAATAGCTAATTTTAGCCTGACCGAGCCTTAGGCTGCGTTTCCACCAGAGATGTGCGAGGTAGCTAGGCGGTGCGAGGATGCGTAGCGAGAACACATACCTCGCACACAGCCCTTGAACATATCCCTCGCAACACATCCCTTGCAACACATCCTTCGCACACATTCTTCCCTTGTTTTGTATGTACAAAACCTCGCTCCGCTGAGCCGTTTCCACTAGAGCTGCGCTGAGCGAGGCTAGGCAAATGAAGTGATCCTTGAAGATGATCCCTCGCTACGCATTCTCGCACATCTCTAGTGGAAACGCAGCCTTATCGTTTACGACACTCGACCAACGAAGCAATCAATTTTTATATATTATGATACGATTTAATATATAATGATACTAATTTTTCTCTTACAGTCTCGTGGAGAATATTGCAAAGGCGGCGAAGAAGCACCACCACCGAATCTATATCCCAACGACGTGCTAGTCTGTCGAGCTCCCGCGCTTTCTCCTGTCGCCATATTGTTGACGGCGGCCATTTTGTGCATATATAACGTAATATTTTGACGACCATTTGAAATATAAGTCTGAGAATTATTTTAACGCCTGTTACCAACCGATGGATTGCTCTTAAATATTGTAGGACTATTTCATATTTTTATAAATGTCGATGTGAGTGTTTTTCTTAAAATCTGTGTGCAAAGAGATTCGCGATTTCGCACTTCAAGACTGTTACGGACATGTTTATATTCGCGATGACACCAATAAGTTGGGACAAAACAAAGACTTCTATGTATGGTCACCCGAGGCAAGTGTGACAGTGGGGCAAGTGTAACAAATGCAAATTATACGGCATAAACACGTTTTTTGGTTAAATTCTATCTATTGAACAACGCAGGTACTGACTATACCGACAGTTGAGTACATTCAACTATTTTAACGACAGACGTCATTTTTTTAAAACTACTCAGAAAACTTGCCCCATGTGGGGAAAACCTCATTGTTACACAAAAATTGACGTTCTAATCGTTTATAGATTATAACATATTTTGACATTAGTATCATGTCTTCAATTTTGTCGAAAACGACAGATAATAATAAAGTAACTATAAAAAGAAGCGTACTGTCACACTTGCTTCATTGGTGGGGTGAGTGTGACAGTCTTCCACCTACAAAATGCTACTTGTAGATAATAAAATGCTTGATCAAACAAACAAACATTTAATAATCGATGTTATGAAATTGAATTCTCTATGTTAAATCTTTACAGAGTAGAAGTATTTAAATATCCATTATAGTTTTAATTAATTTTAGTCACACTTGCCTCGGGTGACCATATACTACTAAACACAGCTGTAGATCGCAAGGGTGGGTACCTGGCACGGTTAATATGCCACGCGATTGTATTTTCATTTACAACAGTTAATGTTTTTAGGCAAATACAAAATAAAGTTACATACTTATCCGAAATAAACTTCAAATCACATTGACAAAATGCGCACATCAATAATGATAGCGTTTTCTTAGTCACATCAAACAAAGTCAGTGTTAGATTGTCGAAAACAATATTTAAAAAAAAAACTAGTCTTCTCAACCGCTCGCAGTCGACTAAAATATTTACGGAGAATTGACCGTAATTTAATGCGCAAAGTATTAAAGCCGCAGAGCCCGTCTGGTAGTACTTATACATAGAAGTCCTTGAAACAATACGTTTGCGGAATTGTTGTCACTGTATATTGGTTCGCCATTTCTTTATTAGGATAATAAATTAAGATCGTCCAAATTTACTTACTGGAAATTAATTTTTCCTAAATAAAAATATAGATGTTACCATCCATGTCAGATATATTTCTTAGTAAGGGGTCGTCCAAAAGGTATGCAAAATTGACTCATTTCACTCAACCCTACTTCACAAAACCAGTAAGAAGTCATACTTTTTTATTGATTTATGAATAGTATTTTTTAAATTAAGTTATATTATATTATTATTATATTATTTATTTAGAAAGAGTAAAGTATATATTACTTTTATTTATAAATCAATCGGAACTTTTTTATATCTTTATATATAAAAATTACGTGTCACATTGCTTGTCTGCGTTGAACTCCTAAACTACTGAACTGATTTCAATGAAATTTTGCACACTGTGCAGTTTGGTCCAACTTGAGAGATAGGATAGTTTTTATCCCGATAAGTGACCCTCAATATTTTTTATTGCGAATTTAAGTATTTTTTATAAAACAAAGGGTCGTCGGAAAGGGCAGAACAACGTCTGCCTGGCCAGCTAGTAAACATATAAACGTTATGATATGTATATAAGTTATATGTGTATATAAAATAAAGTTCTGACGTCACGCTTATCACCTTTTCCCCCTCTTCACGTAGGCTAATTCTCCGCACCCTTGTACGTACGTATTTTATGGACGACCCCTAACTAATGCTCAATGTTATTGTTACTTATTATAAGTGTGCTAAATGTCTCCACGTCACGCTAAGTGTAAAGAATTTAGTATTTACCTATTGTGTAAATAAGTTACTTTTAAAATTTATTTTGCTGTGCTATGTCAAATTTCGAATTAAGTACTAGCTTGATTTTTGACACACCAGTGATTTTTTAGACTAATAAAACTCAGGGACCTTTAAGATAGAGCCTAATTCTTTTAAAGACCAGCAACGCACCTGCAATTCCCCTGGTGTTGCAGTTGTTCATATGCGGTGGTAGTCACTTACCATCAGGTGAGCCACATGCTCCGTTTGCCCCCTCTTCTATAAAAAAATCTTATCTACTTTAGAAACATTAAAGGCAAAATGGAATTATCTTAAAATACACTTTATGTACCCCAGTTTTAGAATTCATTTTAGAGTAAATGCGATGTACTTATAATTTGATATAGCAGCGCAAATATGGCTTTCACCTAAGTTAATCTATATTATATGTTGTATTTACGTAATCTATTAAAAGGATAATTCTCAAAGGAATACACGATCCTTGGTTACATTCACATATTAAAGTAAGGACCAGTGAGGTGTAAGAATTGAATTCTTCGCTTTCTATACTAGAGTGTTTTAATATTTTAAGCGAAATCGCAATGTAAAACATTAATTAAAACAAACAAACCTCTGTCTGAGTTGTTAGCAATCTTCTACTACTCTCTTTCTGCAGTAGTACAATCTACTACTGTGTTTCGGTTTGAAGGGTAAAATATTATAATTACAGGCTGTCAGGCATTTCATCTAGTCCTCAGGGGTGGCAACGCATCTGTTGCTATCATTGTTTGAAGTTTGTAGTTGCCTGCAATAGCCACTTACCATCAGGTGGGCTATTAGCTGTGTGTGACATGTGTCAATCGTTCATTTCTAGTGAGTTCGTCTTACGAACCGGGTCATTCGGGGTCTATCATTCAAATGGATCATTTCGGTTTAAGTAGAAAAAAGCCCATTCGCGAAATACTCAATAATGATCCTGTAATCCTTTTATCCAAATCGTGCAAATATGTGATTGCAATCATCAATACTTTTATGCGAGTCAAATGAACCGAGTCAAATGAACGAATCGTTTGTCACTCCAATATTATAGAAAAGTAATCATATATGCTTAACATTGACCAATTAATTTTCATTTATTCATTAATTACATTCAATTACAAGTCGACTCGTAAACATGGCCTATGTTTACGAGTGTATAGTATCCCATAGATTGGCTCATAGATGGTATAGTTACCATATTAGCTTTGTAGGTGGTTTGGCAACCGCAATTTTTTATTATTATTATATTATCAGGAAGATGCTGTTGCTTATCTCCTGTTTCAGTATCCCCCGGGCTCCAATGACCATTACTATTAGGTAATTTGATGAATACAACGTTTTTTTTTTTTTTATAGGATAGGGTGACAAACGAGCACACAGTCCACCTGATGGTAAGTGGTTGCTGTGACCCTTAGACATCTACATCTATCTTCAATAAAGAATCAAAATGCAGATGCGTTGTCACCCGTGAGGACTAAGATGGAATGCCTCTTTTCCAGTAAAAAGGGTCTTCGGTTCTCTACACTCACCATACGAAACACAGCAGTGTTAAGCTGCTATTTTACGCTGGTATTCTGTGAGAGCGTGGTCCTTCCCCGGTCGAGCCGACCCATTCGTACTACAACTATACTACTAATATAGCTGCAGCATGGCTCTACCACGTAAAAAAATTTTTGATAAAAGTGGGTGACCGCACTTTTATCAAAAATGCGGTCACCCAAATATAGGGCCATTGACAGAAAAATAATTAGCGAAACTAATTAATGGTAATTGATATATATATAATTTATTTCATTCGTATTCATAAACATAGTTTAAATAAAAATCAAATTATTAAAAATAAGCCTAAAATGTTAAAACACTTTAGTAAAGTCAGCAACTGTTAGTCAAAGTAGTGTTAAGCGTTTACTAACTTTTACTTAAGTTTATTCTTAAATGCCATAAATTTATTTATTTTTTATTTTGTACCTTATCGTCTACTTATAAGAACTATTGTGAAACTTAAACTGGAATTACAAAGACTTAAGTTTTTTCTAATATTAATTGAACCGAGGTCGCAAAGAGGTAAACAAAATATTAAATAAGAATATGAGAGTTGCCCAAAAGCTGGCATATTCTACTGTATTTTTCTGTAATATCATTTAATAATCAAAATATATTTTGATCTATTTATTTTAGCCGGAATTTACTGTTATTTTATATCATAACATCAGTACTATGCCAAAAATATTAACATTTAACTATAATCCGTAAAGAAACTAACTCGAAGAGCTAGAAATTAATTATATATTTCTGGTCCTTCGAGCCTGATATCGAAATGTCCGACTCAAAGCACTATATACATCGCTTGGTAATGTTTTTCAGATTGGTGTTTTAAGGTATCGTCTGCGAACAGAATGTGCAATTAAGAAATACTACCCTCCGAACTTTAAAAGTTCGTTAAGTAACATTTGGCCAAAATGTTAATTATATACGGAGCGTTATTTTTTCTGACATTTGGAGACCAAATTAATCACACAATAGTAGCTAATTAAGATAGTACACATAACAATTTTTTAGATGTTTTTTTACTTAATGGTCTTTTATAGTTCAGATGGCAGACTATTATATAATTTTTTTAATAAATCATGTGCAATATAGACAAAGAATGCCGAATGTATACGACCCATGGGGACTGACAATCCCCATAATTAAATATTTATCATTTTGGAAAAAGCACGATCCTTGTTAAGATTAAATGGTGATGATTCACAGTCTAGAAATAATAAAAGATCATCTTTATATACCTATGAATTTCTCATTATTGATGTTTTTTTTATTGAATTAGGTTTTTTGTTTGAATGTGGTTTACAAGGTAAAAGAGGTCCTTTTCCACCGGTTTGGATTGACCCAATTTTTTTTGACCCGGCAAAAAGCAATGTGCACCCACTGCTGTATTGCGGTTAGAAGAGCCATAAGGCATTTTATCTTAGTTAACAAGGTTATAGCATCTTAAGGTCTTGATTGATGGGCGAGCCATAAGCTGACGGTGAAGATAACAACGGTTTGCGGCTCGTCGTTCTCATACACTGATGAGCCAAATAGTTATTCTTTAGCGTTTGTGGAAACAACTTGCCAAATTTCATGCAACGTCTTCGAGCCACGAGCCTAGCTTATCGGCCATCGATCACTAATAAAAAACTAGATACACAATCAGTGACAAAAAATGTGCTTACCGAATGAGCGCCCACTCGAACATTTGGGTGCGCTTTTAATTTGTACGTAGCTTTGTGAATACAACTTAAGGCAATGTATTTAAGGTTGAATTTACATTAATGTATATTTATTTCAACTAGAATTACGTCAAAACATTAGGCGACAGTTTTTAGAGAACTTTTGCATGGGATTGTGTATCTAGTTTTTTATTAATGATCGATGTTATCGGCTCACAAAACCGCGATTTTGCGATGATTATAGCGAGCTTTACCGGTGAGCCTCAAGGACCGCGGTAAAGTTCGTCGATCAAGACCTTTACCTTCTTTGATAGAAGCTAGTTGCATGAGTTCATGCTGCAGTAGCCACTTGCCATTAGGTAAACTGTTAGTTTGTTAGTCACTAATATTTAAAATGATAACATGTGTGCAGTTCACACGTGGTAAAAGTTAAACCTTCAGAAAAGGAGATTCGCAGACTAAATCCTATAGATGTATATGTTTGTTTCTTTTTAGTTTTTTTTATATGATAAGGGTGACAAATGAGCACACAGTCCACCTGATGGTAAGAGGTTGCTGTGGCCCATAGACATCTACATTTATCCTCGATTACGAATTAAAATGCAGATGCGTTGTCACCCGTGGAGATTAACACTTTCACTATCCGGTTTTCAGACACAATAGTAAGACAATAGCAATGACCTATGCACTGCGCACGGGACAGCGAACGGGTTAAGATGGAATGCCTCGTTTCCAGTAAAATAGGTCTCCAGTTGTCTACACTCACCAGATGAAACACAGCAGCATTAAGCTGCTATTTCACGCTGGTATTCTGTGAGAGCGTGGTCCTTCCCCGGTCGAGCCGACCCATTCGTGCTACAACTATATTACTGATATAGCAGCAGCACGGCTCTACCGTCGCTTCTCGTCTATGGTCGATTTCTCGTTTCATCGAGTTTCAAATCACAACGACTATGGAAGTTTTCACTTCAAAAAATGTTTATTTGATTAAGTTTCATTTGCGTATAAGTCTTGCTTATATATATAAAGATTGTCAGTCCTCTTGCTGGTACTGGTCCACGATATGACGTACTTACATCTATTGAAATATCCATCAACACACAGGAACTTATTTTTAAACTCTTGGCATAGAATCGCAGGTAACAAATAAATTATCCAATCAATAAAGCCGCGTTAGTGACTCGCTTACCGTCAGCTACGCAATCAAAGATTTTTTTAAATATGTTACTAATAAATCAAATTTTGTAGGGTAGTCGACGCTCATAACAAACTAAATATTTCTAAGAACTGTCAAAAGTAAAATGACGTAATAGTTTGTTGAAGCTAAATAAATCTTACTATAAAAAAAAAAATAGACTTCTATTAAAGAAATGCTTAAAAATCTACTCATTCTCTTTTCACTAAATGATAATAGAAAGAGACAGGTATAGAGATAATTAATACTTTATTTAAATAAGCAATAATCAATGATTATAATTGAATTAGTTACTATGTATATTTTAAACAATCAAAATGTAGTTTAACGTAAAACAGAGACCTGACCCCGTCTTATTACAAAACGTGGTTGATTAATAGTCTCGAGCTTAAATAACAGGTTTAAGTTAAAAGCTTAAATGACGGTTAAAAAACGGTTAAACATAATAGTCCATCTAACTAAATAAGTCCCTTGACTGCGACGCCGTTCTTTGATATTTGACATTTTCTGTCAAATTCCATACTTTAAATTTTAGTTCCCATAATTCCGCGAGACTTCTCTTTCGTGAAACAGAACAGACTAGACGTCTGGAACCTGAGACTAATTATAACCTACTTTTTGAAATAATATCGACCGTTAGATTACTACTAGGAGAAGCAAATTCAATTATATGATGTAGTATTTGATCTTATATAAAGGTTCTTTATGACTAAGATTTTTAAAAGAACTACAAGAAACTATAACGTCATTTACTGCTACACCCATGATATTTCTATTGAAAAATTCAGATTTCACATCACGCAAAATTATTTCTAACTCTCCATGAATTCTCCAATTACTCTATTGTTACGTCAATAAAAAACGATGTGAAAATGGCGGCAAACTACATTACATCAGTAGTTAGTTAATAGTACGGTCAGCAAAGACGTAGCATCTAGTAAAGTATTTTTGTCGGTCCTACCAATAAGAATATTACACGTAAGAAAACATTTTAATTGTGTTAAATAAAAATATTTTTCCTAATAAAAATGACTCAACAGTAACAATGTAATATAAAAGTGTTTAGAAAGTCGGAACGCTTAGCTGCGGATGGTTAGCTAATCCAGACCGAATATATTTTGCATACAGTCCCGTGGTTTATGAATTTAGACGGAGCTATAGTGTGAGCGA
Source organism: Parnassius orleans (assembly GCA_029286625.1). Lineage (NCBI taxonomy): Eukaryota > Metazoa > Arthropoda > Insecta > Lepidoptera > Papilionidae > Parnassius > Parnassius orleans. The sequence goes on along the minus strand of JAGSMP010000039.1, from coordinate 1,249,424 downwards.
GATAGCAATCGAGCTACATTTTTAAATCGTATCGTTATTGCCGCGTTGTATGCATTTTTATTTTTATACATGTTGAGTAATTAATTAAATCCTAAAATGTTATTATTGCCTCTTATCTAATGAGGCAAGTACCATAGTTATCTAGAGATACTGTTTTTACTATAGATAGAACTATGGTATTTGCCTTACCCAAAATACGAAAACCACAGCTGCCGGAGGTTCGAAAAAAAAGAAATTAATTTAAAAACTAATTTACTTAAAATAAATGAATTACAATATAACTATTCCCAAAAGTAAATGACCCGATCGAGTTTGGGTACAGAGTGACAATGAAGACGGTGACTCTATGTCCGGTGGCTTGGTCATGTTGGTGATACACGTGTTGCGGCGTTAGCGTTTCTGTGGTCTTACATTATTTCTATCCTAGTGAGGATTCTGCAAGCGATCCCCATACGAGTAGAATACGTAATTCCACTACCCTTTCCTTGGTATCATTTAGTAAAAGGTCATTATTTTATTGCTGACATTACCGAAATTAGCGTCATCAAAATTTTGATCGATAAGGTTCCTGCGCGAAATATAAACAGAATGTATAATTTTTGGAAACGTTGAACTGTAAATGAAATCTGGATTTATTTATATTTAATTTGTAAATATAACTTAAGTATTTTATTTTGCAGGTGCTTTATTTGCTTTAAATTGTGATTTTATTATTTCCATTCCTATTTAACTGAAATATATAATTATTTTTGGACGTTCATTTTTATTTCTTTTCAACACTGTTGGTACCTAAGTAAGTAAATATTTATAGTGTGTCCCATCATATAAGAACAATGGGATAAAATATCTTTCGGGTCAAATTTCGGTCACGACGGCCGGTCTTAACGGAGACTAGTCATCTGCGCGGGACAGGATAATAGTGCATGAGTGTATGTGTGAGCACTCTTTTTCCCTCACTCTCATAGTCCGATGGGACGACAAGCCGACACGACCGGAGAGAGATCAGGCGCAGGACTAACGACTCTACGTGCTTTCCGAGGCACGGGGGGTGAAATACCGCCAACTTCCTAACTCTGAGAATTTGTTGACAGACAACTTCAATGACTGATTTTTTTATAGGATAGGGTGACAAACGAGCACACAGTCCTCCTGATGGTAAGTGGTTGCTGTGACCCATAGACATCTACATCTATCTTCAATAAAGAATCAAAATGCAGGTGCGTTGTCACCCGTGAGGACTAAGATGGAATGCCTCTTTTACAGTAAAAAGGGTCTCCAGTTCTCTACACACACCATACGAAACACAGCAGTGTTAAGCTGCTATTTTACGCTGGTATTCTGTGAGAGCGTGGTCCTTCCCCGGTCTAGCTGACCCATTCGTGCTACAACTATACTACTAATACAGCTGCAGCATGGCTCTACCACATATAAAAATATTAGTCCGACTCGGGATTCCAACCGGGGTCCTTATTATAAGCAGTCGCGTTTACGACCACGACCAACGAGGCAGTCGAACACTGAACAAATGTGACACTCAAAGTAGGTAACCAAGTCTGTGATGAAACTTATTGGAATTCCTATTCTGCCGACCTAAGAAAAAAAGATGCACCTAGTTTTTACCCGACTGCCCTAGAAGGAGGGTAAAGTATTTCGAGAGTGTGTATGCATGTCAATTTCTTTGGCACGCTCTGTAACCTAGACGGCTTGATGGATTTTAACATATGAACATATTTAACATATGTCGTTAGGTTCGTTTTAATTTTGGGAGTGACATAGGCTATATAATATTTGCAAATACAAAAAAAGTGAGGGGAAGGTTTTTTTCAGTAAACTTTTAAAGCAGTTGGGTTCTTTTCAAATTATTGTTTTGATCATTAAGCTAGTTGAAATTTTTTTAAACATATTCGGAACCATTTAAAAGGGTAAATGCAATTTCCTGATCCTAAAATACTGGAAGATTTCACTTTTCTAATGCTATTAATTCTAAAAATCTGATAAATAAGATCCTGTTTTTATTTCAATGGTTCCCTCACGAATCACTTACAGAAAAGATGCTGAGGTACTTTAATTTACTTATGAAGGCAATATTATGGGCTGACAAGTTGGCGAGATTAAAAAGAATGTTGCTTACGCCCAGTGCTCAGATGAACAAAGAAAGATGGACGGAACGTCGCGCACATTTCAAGTAGTAAAGCGTTTTATATGTGGTAGAGTCACGCTGCCAGGGCCGGATTAACCATTAGGCAGAATAGGCAAATGGATGTACAGTACTGTGGTTGAAAATTATATCAATATTTATTTCATACTAGCGATGCGCTCCGACTTCGCACGGGTGATTTCTGGATCTTGACAACAGCGCCACCTACTGACTCCAATTCTGAATGTAAACCATCCATCCTATCATATTATATCATATTATGTGGCAAACATAGACATGTTTGCCACATAATTCACAGGAATTTTATAATCGCAGGAGTTTATTCTGAACAACTTCAAGTTGTTCAGAGCCCTTACTATGTGAGGAACGCGGATCTCCACCGCGACCTCGACATGCCCTCCATCCATTCGTATCTTAAGGAATTATACTTAAGATACTTCGATTCGATAAAAAAGCACATCAATCCGTTGGTAAATGAGGAGGGCTCGTACTCCCCAGTGAGGGATGCTGCCCCCCATAGGAGACATCCTAAGAACGTTCTTCTTGATCCCGACGACAAGATCACTTCTGCTAATAGGTTGATCCCGTCCCCCCCCCTCCATAGGAGAGGGAACCCGTTTGATTAACATTAACACACACACACACACTCCGACACTACTCTAATACAGAACACTAGGGCACACCGCGTTTGCCGGCGAACGCGAGGTCACAGACACACCCCGTACACGAGGTTTGAACTGGTAAGATATGAAATGAAGAGCTGTAATGAATGAATGTAATGAATGGGTGGACCGGCTCGAACCGAGGAGGTACCACGACCTTACAGGTAACCAGCGTGAAGTAGAAGTTTACTTCGCCTTGGAGAATCTCTGGCTGAGCATCCACGTCCAAGCTACCCTACTCTTCCTTAGCGCGGGTGCTCAGGCTGCCTCGCGTATCCATTGGGGGGGGGGGGGGAATTCCGCTTAAGACTAATATGCTCGTGGCAAGTAAGTAAGAGCAATAAGACGGTGAAGCCAACCTTGCTCTTTCTAACCGAGACGCAGGTGTCCTCTCCGGTCGATACATGTGCCTCAGGCTGGAGTTTGCATATACGCCAGAGAGTACATCTGTTCTCGACGCCTCGGCAGTCTTGAAGGTCAGCGACGACCATCCTCGCGTCTACGGGTGCCTGGGTAATACCGACACAGATCAACTCATCGACCACGTCCAAATCGCTGCGGACTCCATGTTACAACAGGTCCCATCTGTAGATATCTGATCCTTGGTGATTTTAACGGCCACCACGCTGAAAGGCTAAGTTCTCGTTTAACCGATCATGCAGGAAGATCTGTTTATGACTTTGCCTTGGCATATGGTCCGACACAAATGTTTACTTCGCCTACGCGGATTCTAGACGTAGAGGATCGTGCACCTTCCCTGTTGGCCATTTTGCTGATCTCTCATCCAGACGGATATCAGGCCTCCGTCGACGCCCTTCTTGGTTCATTGGACCATTGTCTGATGCGGACTATGGTAACTCTCCATGAATTCTCCAATTACTCTATTGTTACGTCAATAAAAAACAATGTGAAAATGGCGGCAAACTACATTACATCAGTAGTTAGTTAATAGTACGGTCAGCAAAGACGTAGCATCTAGTAAAGTATTTTTGTCGGTCCTACCAATAAGAATATTTCACGTAAGAAAACATTTTAATTGTGATAAAAAATATTTTTCTAATAAAAATGACTCAACAGTAACAATGTAATATAAAAGTGTTTAGAAAGTCGGAACGCTTAGCTGCGGATGGTTAGCTAATCCAGACCGAATATATTTTGCATACAGTCCCGTGGTTTGTGAATTTAGACGGAGCTATAGTGTGAGCGAGATAGCAATCGAGCTAACGCCATTTTTAAATCGTATCTTTATTGCCGCGTTATATGCATTTTTATTTTTATACATGTTGAATAATTAATTAAATCCTAAAATGTTATTGCCTCTTATCTAATGAGGCAAGTACCATAGTTATCTAGAGATACTGTTTTACAATAGATAGAACTATGGTATTTGCCTTACCCAAAATACGAATACCACAGCTGCCGGAGGTTCGAAAAAAAACCGAAATTAATTTAAAAACTAATTTACTTAAAATAAATGAATTACAATATAACTATTCCCAAAAGTAAATGACCCGATCGAGTTTGGGTACAGAGTGACAATGAAGACGGTGACTCTATGTCCGGTGGCTTGGTCATGTTGGCGATATATGTGTTTACGTAGTCTTACATTATTTCTACCCTAGTGAGGATTCCGGTGTCAGCGATCAACGGTGTCAACGAGTAGAATACGTAATTCCCACTACCCTTTCCTTGGTATCATTTAGTAAAAAAGATCATATTTTATTGCTGACAGTACCGAAATTAGGGTCATCAAAATTTTGATCGATAAGGTTCCTGCGCGAAATATAATCAGAATGTATAATTTTTGGAAACGTTGAACTGTAAATGAAATCTGGATTTATTTATATTTAATTTGTAAATATAACTTAAGTATTTTATTTTGCAGGTGCTTTATTTGCTTTAAATTGTGATTTTATTATTTCCATTCCTATTTAACTGAAATATATAATTATTTTTGGACGTTCATTTTTATTTCTTTTCAACACTGTTGGTACCTAAGTAAGTAAATATTTATAGTGTGTCCCATCATATAAGAACAATGGGATAAAATATCTTCGGTCAAATTTCGGTCACGACGGCCGGTCTTAACGGAGACTGCGGGACAGGATAATAGTGCATGAGTGTACGCGTGAGCACTCTTTCCCTCACTCTCATAGTCCGATGGGACGACAAGCCGACACGACCGGAGAGAGATCAGGCGCAGGACTAACGACTTTACGTGCTTTCCGAGGCACGGGGGTGAAATACTGCCAACTTCCTAACTCTGAGAATTTGTTGACAGACAACCTCAATAATGATTTTTATAGGATAGGGTGACAAACGAGCAGACAGTCCTCCTGATGGTAAGTGGTTGCTGTGACCCATAGACATCTACATTTATCCTCAATAAAGTATCAAAATGCAGATGCGTTGTCACCCGTGAGGACTAAGATGGAATGCCTCTTTTCCAGTAAAATGGTCTCCAGTTCTCTACACACACCATACGAAACACAGCAGTGTTAAGCTGCTATTTTACGCTGGTATTCTGTGAGAGCGTGGTCCTTCCCGGTCGATCCGACCCATTCGTTTCGAACTTTTAAAGCAGTCGGGTTTTCAAATTATTGTTTTGATCAAAACATTTTTTCAAATTATTGTTTGTGAATTTTTTAAACATATTCGGAACCATTAAAAAGGGTAAATGCAATTCCTGATCCTAAAATACTGGAAGATTTCACTTTTCTAATGCTATTAATTCTAAAATCTGATGAATAAGATCCTGTTTTTATTTCAATGGTTCCAAGACTCCTCACGAATCACCTACAGAAAAGATGCTGAGGTACTTTAATTTACTTCATCATCATCATCATTACAGCCCTTCACAAGTCCACTGCTGAACATAGGCCCCCGCAAGGAATGCCACAAAGTACGGTCCTGATCCACCTGCATCCATCGACTTCCTGCATGTCTTACCAGGTCGTCACTCCATCTAGTGGGGACGCTCTACACTCGTCCGACGGTACGAGGCCGCCACTGAGAACCTTTTTCCCCATCGGTTGTCCGTTCTTCGAGCTACATGGCCGGCCCTTTGGCACTATAGGTCGGCCGATTAGGACAGGATGCGGTCTTTTTTTGCATCCTTCCCTTGAGGACAGGGGCAGATATGCTTCTCGCCGGATGATCTCAACGTGATTCTGTCGCTGATGTGGTACTTCAGGGAATAGAACTCCTTATTTTATCATCTGTGGTGCCTGGTTTGGTCGCTCCTGTAAAATTGCATCGCGCTATAATAGGAGTGCTTCACCAGCTCTGTTAAAAAGAAGTATAATTTCGCCTTCAGGTCGGTACGATACGGTTTACACAGCGCTCGGTGCGCATAGCATTACTCTCCCTAGACGTCAAATCGAGTGGGCCTGAGGGAGTTCCTCCCATTGTGCTGAAGACGTGTGCTCCCTAGTTGGCACCGGTCGTAACATGTCTTTTCTAAAATTCTTTCTCCTTAGTCCCGAACTCAAAGAAGACAGCTTTAGTGCACCAGATCCCTAAAAAATTAAATGAAAATCGACCGTTCAGACCTATACAACTTGTTCTTCAAAATAATGAAAACCATTGTGAACTGCCAGCTCATGAGGTTGAGGATCACCAACTGAAAAGTGACCGCCAGTACGAGTTCCGTACGGGTTGCTCAGCTGGTGATCTTCTGGCTTACCTGACTCATAAATCGGCGGAGGCAGTGAGGGAGACCCTGGCCGTTAGTTTAGACATAGCTAAGGCCTTGGTTGATCGGGTTTGGCGCAAAGCGCTTCTTTTGAAGCTCCCTTCCTATGGGCTTCCCGAGAATTTGTGGAACTGAATCAGCAGTTTTCTTGCAGATAGGAGCAACAAAGTCGTAGTAGAAGGTGCATGCTCCATTTACAAGCCTATTTATGCTGGTGTTCCACAAGGCTACGTGCTATCACCTACGCTGTTTCTTCTGCTTATCAATAATATGTTGCCAACCAGTAACGTGCACTGGTGATGCTTTATACACCGGCTGTGCCTATATTTCTCGGGAAAACGTCACCGAGTACCGGAACAAACTTGTGCCTGAAGTCGAGTCTTTGCCGTATAAGGTCTCAGATTGGGGTGACTAAATCTAATTAAGTTCAATGCCCAGAAGATACAAGTTTGCGCGTTTACCACTAAAAGAACCCTTTGTCGTAACTCCTCAATTTCAGGTACCCCTTGTTATCTTAACCAGTATCGGCGTTGACATATCGAATAACGTGCAGTTTCGTGGTCACTTGGAAGGAAGGCTGAATTGGCCTCAAAAAGCTTGCTCAGCAGAGCGGGACAGTATTTTATGCCGGCACACTGCTTGCAACTTTACAAGGGCAGGTTCGTCCTAACATGGAATATTTATCTCATCTCTGGGTCGGTGATCCCGGTACTAGCTCCTTCCACTTGACCGCATCCAGCGTATAAGTTTGAATCGTCGACGACCGACGACGACGGAAGCCGAGACGAAGAGATGTTGCATCCTTTGCATTTTCTATCGCATTTACCACAGGGAAAGTTCGAGGAATTGTTCGGATTAATTCCAGTCACAAAATTTCATCAACGCATTTCACAAATCCACATCATCGAATGTTTGGCGGTCCACTACTGTCGGACCGATACGACATAGGGACTTTCAAGAAACGAGCTTACTCCTTTTTTAAAGACGGCAACGCGCCTGCAATTCCCCTGGTGTTGTAATTGTTAATAGGCGGTGGTCGACACTTGCCATTAGGTGAGCCGCATGCTCGTTTGTCCTCTTCTATATAAATATAAGAGTTTAAAAACAACACTGACATTTTCGCGGTGAGGGGCCAAAAGTTAATACTGATAATTTTTATACAACTAGGATAGTACATAATTTTCTAAACGTTCTGGAGGCCGAAGGCCCTTCAGCTTGGGGCCCCAGGGCACTGCCCGCTGGCCCTGGCTACGCCACTGCTTGCGAGTATTCTTAACAGACAAACCAGGATCAAGAAACAGATACTTTAACGGGTGCAGAGGAAAGTGAGGCGGAGGCCGAGGTTCAATTACTACACCATAACGTAGTCCACCTAGAAGTAAAATACCAGAATGACATTGGCTTATGGCAAAATAGTACCAACGAAATACAAGATTTTTGGTGTACTAGAGATCCTGAAGAATGTCAACACTTTGAATGTAATTTTTCTGCTTCAAGCCAATATGACGTTAGTAAAAGATTTTTTTCTCAATCAATGTTTTTTTGGAAACATATAAGTGGTGGTAAAATTAAACGAAAGTGGCTCATGTATTCTCCATCTACTGGAAAAGTATACTGCTTTCCATGTGTTCTTTTTGGCAAAGATCAAAACCAATCGCAATTTCAAACTGGATTTTCTGATTGGAAAAATACGTCGCAGAGAATTCACTCCCATGAGAATAATGCAACGCACCGAAAATGTGTACAGACAGACACTGATTAGTAGACGACGTATTCAGGGCCGACTTGACACCTCTTTGGAAATGACATTCAACATAGAAAGAGAATATTGGATAAAAGTTTTACAAAGAGTAGTATCAGTGATTAAATTTTTATCATCCCGTGGATTAGCATTTCGTGGTGATGATGATTTGAACGGATCGTACCGCGGAGTACGATCCGTTCCTTAGTTCACATTTAGCCAAATATGGTAATGTTGGGAAAGGAAGACAGAATCATATTTGTCTTCAACGATTTGCGATGAACTTATTGAAATATTGGGAAGTAAGGTTTATAAATTCATTGTTAATGAAATTATTAAAGCCAAATATTTCTCAATAAGCGTCGATTCGACATCAGACATATCTTATACTGATCAGTTGACTGTAGTGCTGAGATACGTTACTTCAAATGGAGAAGTAGCAGAACGTTTTCTTAAATTATTCCTATAGTAAGTCAAAAGGAGAAAACTGGCCATAATTTTTTTAAATCAATATAACATTGATAAAAATGCGAGAGGCCAGACTTACGATAATGCATCAAATATGTCTGGTTGTTACAATGGTCTACAGGCCCATATTAAGAAAATAAATAATCTCGCACACTACGTTTCATGTGCAGCGCACTCGCTGAAATTGGTTCGAGTACGTGCTGCGGAGCTGCGTTGGAGCAATCTCATTCTTCGATTTGTACAGGCAATATACAACTTTTTTCGGCGTCAGCTCATCGCTGGGCAATTATGCAGAAATATCTCGAAAAGGCTTATTGCTGAAAAAGTGTCCGACACATGGTGTGCAAAGTTTCCAGAAAACTTTGAGACATCGCAAACAATTCACGAGGCTCGTTGTTTATTAAGGACTCGAAAAAAAAAGTACATGCCGTAATGGCAATATTTTGGGCTGCCATACTAGATCAAATCAACTTCGAGTTGCAGTCGATCTTTTAAAGTCGCTTTTAGATTTTTTGCTATCACAGCGAGAATTATTTGACGATTACGAGATGAAGGCAAATGAGAAAACTGATACCGAATACAATGATCAGCGTATGCGAAGAAGAAAAAGGCATCACGATGACAGATCTGCAGATGAAGTTGTGATCAGAGGAAAAGATAAGTTAAAATTGAAACATATTTTGTACAGACATGCTGTATGCAGAATGCGGGAAATTAATTATCTGTTTGGAATTCTAACAGATTTTATGAAAAAGACCAACGATGAAATTAAAGAGGCTTGTATAAAATTAGTGAACATTATTCCGAAGACATAGAGCCTGAGCTTATAAACGAGATGGTACAGTTCAAGTACTTCATCTTATTTATTTATTAGAGGATGGGATTGCGGGAAAAGATAAAATTGTACCTGCCCGTTTAAATTAATTTTTGATAATATGGCACAATCAATTTTGCTGAATGTAATGATAGTACAAATATTTGAAGAAGTGTGATGATATCAAACGCAACGGTGAACGTAACTTTTCAAAATGAAAACTATTAAAAACTGTCTTCGTTGGTCAATGTCTCGGAACCGTTTAAATTCATTGTCGATAATGGCGATTGAAAATGATGTATTGAAAAGGTCAACTTTCAAGATGTTATGAATGATTTTGTATCCAAAAAGTTAGAAAAGTTAATATTTAAACTTAATGTACTTGTAATAATCTATTTTCGTTTATTGTATTTTATTGCATTTAACAAGAATAATGTTAAAATTAAAATATCCGCGTCAAAATTATTTTCTATCGTTTATTATATTTTATTGCATTTAACAAGAATAAAATTAAATCACCCACGTCTTATTTTTCTTTCCTGCTCCATAATGAGACCGTGAAACGGTCTTATCTCATATACATACTATATCTAATGAGATCTGGATCATCACTTATCTATAACCTATTTATTAAGACAATTTCAATGAGCCCAAATACAAATCTTTACTGTAAGTTTCTGAGGAGTAAAGCATTAGTCCTGTGATGCTACTCACATCCTCGAGTATTGCATTGCCTAAGGGCCCCGACATGGTTAATCCGGCCCTGCACGCTGCAGTTATATTATGGTTGTAGCACGAATGGGTCGGCTCTGGCTGAGCCGAGAAGCACCACGCTCTCACAGAATATTAGCGTCAAACAGCAGCTTAATGCTGCTGTGTTTCGTATGGTTAGTGCAGAGAACCGGAGACCCTATTACTGGAAATGAGGCATTCCATCTTAGTCCTTAAGGGTGCGTTTGCAAATCGGGCGAAATTATGTTGTTTCGGTACATTTTGTGACAAAACTAAACCAAATCAAACATAGCTAATTGCTACCACGTATAGAATGGTTCTTCATCTTCAAATGGTGGTGACTTTTTGTTGAAAATAATAGTTTTTATATTGTAAATACGATCTTCCTAGCCATTTTCTACAAAATTAACGATACCGGCTCATGTTTAGTACATTTTGTTCTATTATCAACATATATTAAGATTTCTAAAATATACTATAAGTAGGCAGACATATTCAATAAAAAATAGTGGTGTTTACTTTTTATCAAAATGTCACAATAGTCGTAAAAAAAATCTGATGCTTATTTTTACATATTTTGCTAATACGGATGAATCATAATGGAATGAAATAAGGGTTATTTTATTTTTGATGCCTGTTTTGATTTATTGTACAAAATTTCGATGAAACGAACAAAACGAGCCCAAACTCAGCACACCTAGTTCTACTCGTCCAGGAATTCCAGCTGTAGTCATCAAGCACCCCTCAGGTCACTCTTTCAAGTCTGGTAAGCTCATCATGACTAACAAAACGAGCCAAAACTCAGCACCTAGTTCTACGTCCAGGAGTTTCAGTAATGGTCACAAGTACACCATCAGGTCTCCATCAAGTCCGGAGGTAAAGTCTCATCATAACTAACAAAACGAGCCCAAACTTGGCACATCTAGTTCTACTCGTCCAGGAGTTCCAGTAATGGTCACCGAGTACACCATCAGGTCTCTCATCAAGTCCGGAGTAGCCTCTCATCATGACTAACAAAACGAGCCCAAACTCAGCACACCTAGTTCTACTCGTCCAGGAATTCCAGCAGTAGTCACCGAAGTACACCATCAGGTCACTCTATCAAGTCCGGAGGTAAGCTCTCATCATGACTAACAAAACGAGCCCAAACTCAACACACCAAGTTCTACTCGTCCAGGAATTCCAGCAGTAGTCACCGAAGTACACCATCAGGTCACTCTATCAAGTCCGGAGGTAAGTTCTCATCATGACTAACAAAACAGCCCAAACTCGGCACACACCTTGTACTACTCGTCGAGGAGTTCCAGTAGCTGTCACCGAAGTATACCTTAAGTCACCACAAGTCCGAAGCTAAAGTCTTATCATGACTAACAAAACGAGCCCAAACTCGGCACCCTAGTTCTACTCGTCCAGAATTCCAGCTAGTCATCGAAGTACACCTCAGGTCACTCTTTCAAGTCTGAGGTAAGCTCATCATGACTAACAACGAGCCCAAACTCGGCACACCTAGTTCTACTCGTCCAGGAGTTTCAGTAATGGTCACCGAAGTACACCATCAGGTCTCCATCAAGTCCGGAGGTAAAGTCTCATCATAACTAACAAAACGAGCCCAAACTTGGCACATCTAGTTCTACTCGTCCAGGAGTTCCAGTAATGGTCGAAGCACACCATCAGGTCTCTCCATCAAGTCCGGAGGTAAGCTCATCATGACTGACAAAACGAGCCCAAACTCGGCACACCTAGTTCTACTCGTCCAGGAATTCCAGCAGTAGTCACCGAAGTACACCATCAGGTCACTCTATCAAGTCCGGAGGTAAGCTCTCATCATGACTAACAAAACGAGCCCAAACTCGGCACACCAAGTTCTACTCGTCCAGGAATTCCAGCAGTAGTCACCGAAGTACACCATCAGGTCACTCTATCAAGTCCGGAGGTAAGCTCTCATCATGACTAACAAAACGAGCCCAAACTCGGCACACCTTGTACTACACGTCGAGGAGTTCCAGTAGCTGTCACCGAAGTATACCTTAAGTCACTTCACCAAGTCCGAAGCTAAAGTCTTATCATGACTAACAAAACGAGCCCAAACTCGGCACACCTAGTTCTACTCGTCCAGAATTCAGCAGTAGTCACCGAAGTACACCATCAGGTTACTCTATCAAGTCCGAGGTAAGCTCTCATCATGACTAACAAAACGAGCCCCAACTCGGCATACATAGTTCTACTCGTCCAGGAGTTCCAGCAGTAGTCACCGAAGTACACCATCAGGTCACTCTATCAAGTCCGGAGGTAAGCTCTCATCATGACTAACAAACGAGCCCAAACTCGGCGCACCTAGTTCTACTCGTCCAGGAATTCCAGCAGTAGTCACCGAAGTACACCATCAGGTCACTCTATCAAGTCCGGAGGTAAGCTCTCATCATGACTAACAAACGAGCCCAAACTCGGCACACCTTGTACTACTCGTCGAGGAGTTCCAGTAGCTGTCACCGAAGTATACCTTCAAGTCACTTCACCAAATCCGCAGCTAAAGTCTTATCATAACTAACAAACCAGCCCAAAGTCCACAGCCACCATCTCACTGCTAGTAGTGGGCTTCTAGTGCCTAACAGTCTCTGGAGCAGCTATTCGTATTTCGTATGTAATATATTTTGTAGGTATAAGAAATGAGAAAAAAATCAATCTTTCAAATTATCAAAATAATAATAATAATCAAACGCGTCCTTGGTGACAACGCATCTTTATTTTGATTCTCAATTGAAGTTAAATGTAGGTGTCGATTGGTCAGCGTCCACTTAGCATCAGATGGATTGTATGCTCGTTCGTCACCCATAATCTATAAAAAGTGATGCTGAAACCATCCTCAACTCTTGACACGCACTCACGCACATTTCTTCTTTCTTTCTTTACCAGCCCGTATAAGTTCATTGCTGAACGCACGCATGCACCTAAAACCATTGTTCAAAGCGAATTATTTTAGATGTATTCTGTACAATAAGTTGAGCGTGGTTTTGCTTGGTGTTTTTGTCAATTGAAATGCACGCAGCGCCTGTTTTTTGTTCGTCACGGTCAGTGATGGATTTATAATAGGCACACTAAGCGCTGGCCTAGGACATCACCTGATTTAAAAATGTAGTTTTATTATGGGAAAAATGTTACTAGTCAATCAAAATAGAAATGAATCTCTCGCTATTAAAATGCACTAAGCATAATTCAAAATGGAAAAATCAAATGCGATCCGTTATTTTGTACGTTATGATATCAATATTCGCAATGTTTTTATTATATATTTACCAACATAAAATGAAAAACTAGGGCACCATTTGCTATATATAAAAACCTAGGGCAACCAACAAGTGGCAAAATTAAAAATTTTGTACAACTGACTTCAATATAAACTATTAAGGATAACTTATAAACTACTGGTCAGACCTTGATCAAACTTATATGGGACCACCTTTGAAACAAAAAAAGAATTTTCCGAATCGGTTCAGGCGTCTTCGAGTAATTGGTGAACACACATCAAAAGAAAATCCGACGAATTCAGAACCTCCTCCTTTTTGAAGTCGGTTGAAAAGTTAAATCCGGCGCTGGGCCCACACTTTATTTATTTTTACGAGCGATTATACATATCTGTTAATTTTCTCATAAATGTTACGACCATTTTATTACGAATGTACTTTTGATTGCTTTTTAGTTATTTTTCGTTTATTTGAATCGAGAGGAAAACTGTGAAAATGAATACCTTATTATTATTAGTTTTGGGTAAGAAAGACATTTAAATTTTAGTTTTACCTATGAAATATTGGTAATAAATATAATTGCAGGAATTAATAGCGTGGGACAGTCGTCCGGATCGTGTGGATAGTCGTCCGACACGCATTACAAATTTCCTGACAGAAAATGTCTTACAATGTGAGGCTGGCCTATCATTTATTTTCGAGATGTTGGTGCTGTTAGCCTATGCGACTCTTACAGCTTCATCTTGAGGCTGGCCTTAAATCTTCTGGTGCTTTTTTACAAGGTTATTTTTCAAAGAGTAGCCAAATTTTAAAGTTAAGTTCAAATAAATAAATAATGATATATCGTTATTCCAGTTTTTGAAAATACGAGTAAATAAGGCTTCTACTTTTATTTGAAATGATCCCAAATTGAATGTGATTTATTTGCCTACCGATCAACCCTTACGAATGTGTGCGTGCACAGTAAAATCAGTTAAAATAATGCATTACCACGCATTTTGAATTTAAAAGATAAAAAGGACAGAATATTTGAGATTGTTTTTTAATTAAGTTTTCTTCACCATTTGCCTATATCACTTATTCTGAACCTTCTCTGAAAATTTGGCCGGTTATTGCAAAATAACCCTGTATAGTTTTTTTGTACTTTAATCATAAGTACCATATTGGAATCCGATAAATTTGGGGGTAGATTCGGAAGGAGTGTCTGGCAGACATATCATTGTTTTATAGAAGAAGGGTAATAATGAGCATACATTCTACCTATAACGGTAAGTGGATGTATGTGGATGTAGACATCTACATCTACTCTGAATCGAAGAATCATAATTAAAAATTAAAAATTTTGTACAACCGACTTCAATATAAATTATTAAGAATAACTCAAAAACTATTAATCAGACCTTGATCAAATTTATGTGGGACCACATGAGTAGCACCAGCTTTCAAATAAAAAAAAAACAATCATCGAAATCAGTCCACCCAGAAAAAGTTATGAGGTAACACACATAAAAAAAAAGAAGAACATACGGTCGAATTGAATACCTCCTCCTTTTTGAAGTCGGTAGAAAATGCAGATGCGTTCTTAGTTGTTACCCCGGAGGATTAAGATGGAATGCTTTGTTTGCAGTAAAAAGGTCTCCGGTTCTCTATAGACGAAACACAGCAGCATTAATCTACTATTTTGCGCTGGCATTCTGTGAGAGCCTGGTCCTTCCACGGTCGAACCGACCCGTTCGTGCTACAACTATACAGCTACAGCATGGCTCTACCACGTAAATATCACCACGTCTAGATATATCACCATAAATTCTGGCTCCGACTAGAATTTGATCACGATGTATCAGATTTAACAAATAGCCACGTGCTGAACTCTAAATAAATTACATATAAAGTTATCGCATAGAACAATTTGTCAAAGCGAGCTTTAGTCTAAAAATAAGCACGTAAAGCCGTTTGCCCTGCACCAGATCTCTCTTCGATCGTATCGAATAATCGTCCCATAGGATTTATGAGAGTAAGGGAATAGAAAGGGCACTTGTGCTTGCACACACATTGGTGAACTATAATCCCGTCCAAGCAGATGGCTATAATATAATCTCCATTGAGACTGGCCGCCGTCCCCGACACACACACATTCACATACACACACACACACACACACACACACACACACACGCGCGCGCGCGCACGCACACGCCTGCACTCTTGCACAATCGAATCTATAGTTATGGTACGCGATTTTCAGGCGTCACAATCAGTGTGGCCAGCACCGAGGCATACGTTGTCCTTCAAGTAACCAAAGGCAAAAACCATTCCAACATAGACGCTGACATACATAAAGTCATTCCAAATAAATACGAAGAGATAGCAGAAGACGCTAGAAAGAAGCTCAGTGGCTATAAGCGGTACGATGTACGCCAAAGGCCGCATTCAAGCAAGGACAGTGGTCTAGAAAGTTTAGTCCTTGCTATAAACACCGGGGCAAAACTAAATAGTCTAGAAACGGGAAGGTCGAACTTTATGCAGAAGCTGGAGAATTTGTTAATCGATTTTCTGAAGGACGACCGAGTCAACACGTTTTTCAGATCAAGAAAAGACACGTATAATGTCAGTAAGTAAAAAAATATTATTTATTCTGCTCCGTGCCGGGCAAACGCAAACATATAGATTACCCTCTTTATATTTTATGTTTTTACTTATTATAAATCAGTGCTTGACCACAATCCTAACTGGCGGTAAGTGGTGATATAGCTCTATATGGTAAATTGCACTGTCTTAGTGTAACAAAAGCCTATTCACTCTTGCCTTAATGACGCCTATTGTATTCAGATGTAAAGACAGATGCCGTCAAATTATTTATTTATGCGGCTTTACTTACAAAATATGAAGCAATCGACAACAAAGGTGAAGAGCCGCCGACCGCCCGGTTGGCCGATGGTGGAAAGGAGAGGGAGGAATTAAAGCATGTTATTATTATCTCTATATATAAAAATCAAATGCTGTCCGTTAGTCTCGCAAAAACTCGAAAATGGCTCGAACGATTTTGATGAAATTTTTTGTGTGTGTTTGAGTGGGTCCCTGGATAATCTAAACGATTCAATATTGGACCAGGTAGGTGGCGCTGTGGTCGAGATCCAGAAAATACCCGTGCGAAGGCGGGGCGGATCGCTAGTAATTTATATATCTTAATAGCCGTGGTAGCTCAGATGGTTAGCGCTCGCTGTAAGTTTCACAGTACGCGAGCAACCCGGTTTCGATCCCCGACGGCACCAATGAAATTGTTAATTGCAATTTTAAGTGCTGATTTACCACGTGCTCGGCGGTGAAGGAAAACATCGTGAGGAAACCTGCATGTCTGAGAAATAAGAAAAAAAAATATTTCGAAGACATGTGAAGTTCGCCAACACGCATTGGGGCAGCGCGGCGGACACTTCCTTGCCCTAAAAACCCTCTCAGAAATGAGAGGAGGCCTGTGCCCAGCAGTGGGACGTATATAGGCTCTAACTTTAATAGTCTACTGCTTGACATGGAACTCTCCAATTGCAGAGGATTTGTCTGAATTACCACTAGATGGCGTACTAGCAATCGCAGTAACTTCGTTTCGCACCTTTCACGTCGGCTCTGCGTCGCTGGTTTGGGTATTTTAAGGTGAAAGCGCTAGGGTGGCCCGCAAAATTAAAATTTTCATACGTTTTTTGCAATTCGCAGGTCAGTGTCAGGTTGTATGTTTAACAAAATATGATTCGCGACCGTAACTAGTATATATTTACAGAATTATAATCATTATAAACATCAATACAACCCTCTAAGTTCGTATAATCCCAAATTGTATGGCTATTGCCAGAAAAACTCATTCAAAGGGATTATATGAACTTAGAGGGTTGTATTGGTGATTTTAATGATAATAATTCTGTAAACACATACTCGTTACGGTCGCGAATCATATTTTGTTAAGCATACAACCTGACCCTGACCTGCAAATTCCAAGAAACGTACGAAAATTTGAATTTTGCGGGCCACCCTGGCGCTTTCACCTTAAACGAGATGGATATACCGCCATCGATCAGAAGGCATGAGATTCTGCGATTTCCCATGGTCATCTCTTGCGTAATGGGGTGATGGTTTCTTTTAGGCCGCCAGCACACGGCCAACCTAACCTCGGTTGTTCAAAATTCAAATTTTCGTGTAAAGAGTGATAAAGACGCAGTAAAAGCTCTTTAAAAAAAGAAAATTTACTGAGATCCTATCTTCTAATAATTGATAACCATTTAATTGAGTTAAAAATACCAGTTACCAGCTTACCGTCTCCTATCAAAAGTCCACTGCTGAAAATAGGATATTTGCCGTAGTTGGCACGCTTGGCAACCGCAGTTTTTATATTTTTATTAAGCTGATATCAGGGAGATGCTGCTGCCCGTTTGCTGGTTCAGTGTCCATCTGTCGCCTCTTACGACACCCACGGGACGGAATGATATGCGGTAGTGAACACGGTTACCAAAAACCGATATGAATTTCGTACCTAAATATTATTACCTGCGTACATCTAATCTAATATATAAAAATTAATATTTGTTTGTTCGTATTTTATGCGCTGCCATACCGTTCATCAGATCGCGGTAAAACTTTGTCAACTTATTGCTTGCACTTGCGCGAAGGTTATAGGCATAGTACAATTATAAAACGCTATTTCCACAATTGTTTCTTTTGCGGTAGCAACGCGCCGGGAAACAGCTAGTTGTTTATAACAATTAAATCATCCGGTATGCGTCCTAGGTTGTACAGTGTGGTGAATGTATAAGAATATCCACTACCCCATAACGTCCCGTGGGTGTCGTAAGGGGCGACAGAGGGAACCAAATCAGGAGATAGACAGCAGCGTCTTCCTAATAACGACTTAAAATAAAAAACTGCGGTTGCCAACCCGCTTGCCACGGGTGGCAACTATGGCAAATATCCCCCCCATGAGGCAATCTATGGGGGAGGCCCATGTTCACCATTGAACTTTAACAGTCTGTAACGGTAAGGGCGTCCTAGATTGGATGGTCTCTTCAATGTCGTTATAACTAATTTTAACTATTTCTTTAAAGATTTGCTGACACAGATGCATCTGAGGTAGATGCTGGTCACCATCACCAGTCTGCTGGATTAGGTTCATAGTTTATAAATTTCAGTCACAAATCGATCGCCAGATGACGTAAGCACGTGCAAAAGTTGGCAAGATACCACAATATCTCCCCTCTTCTTTTTCACAGCCAATAAAAATCCCATATTCGCCTCTTAGAACATCCACAGGATTAAATGGATCAATGGAATCATTTACGCTGCTTCCACCAGGATAATGTATTGTAGGGAACGAGGGTAAAAAAATAAAAGGAAATACGAACAAATGAAGGTATAGCTGGTAATCTCCCACCCGTTCTAGCAGTATAAAGGATCGCGCAGGCGACTAAGAGGCATCAGTCTGTAATTCTACGAGTCTCACTGTTGTTACTATGCCCGTTGGGGTATTCTACTAGTGTAGGCAAGGAAGATCGTGTTGCTGAGAGGCTGCCCTTTGTTACATTGAGATGGGTGGTGTTGCTGTTGGTTTGCATACTTTGGTGTCATCATGTAATTGGGTCCTTCACGTTACACCGGTGCGTGTTTGTAACGGGAACACGTTACAGTTGGTCCAACTGTATTGTTGCTGATAATGATTGGTTGCGGGGGCAGGAGAGCAAGTTTAAGCATACGCTTCCACACCTTTATTGTCTTTAATTATTGACCTCCAGAATGGTTTCTGATGGTAAAGCGTGCTTGTTACCGAGTAGTGTTCTTTTACTTAAATAATTTTGAGAATAATTTCTAACATCAGAAGTGGAATAATTTCTTACAGTACATTTATGATTCCGCTATTTCCACGACAAGTAGTAGCGAGGTTAGAGAATCTACGAATAAAAAAAAACTCAAAATAATAAAAAAGCTGCGGTTGCCAACCCGCCTGACAAGCGTACAGCTACGGCAAATAACCATAAACTTCATAGAAGGGTCCCTTCTGTATTCAGCAGTGGACTTTAAAAGGCTATAAAACATGCGTGAGTGTTGCGAAACACTCGGTTGGAACGAAGTTCCTTTCGTAGTATATTATTATTGATAAACGTAATTGTATTATTGATTAACAAATACAAATAAATGAATTACTAGCATCTATTAAAATTTGAGAGAACTTTGTTCCAATAATGAATGAATGGATAAAAAAAAACCGCCAAGCAGACTTCTATGTATTCTTGAGCGACAATTCAGAACAAAAACGTGACGTTCGTACGTGAAGAAAGAGTTGATATAAGAATATATGTCCTTAAAACCCATTATTTATGATTACAGAACCAGAAATCGTGCATTTCAGAAGTGGTAAGCCCTCCCTGATGGTGGAGGTCAACTTTGAACACATTTTGCGTGCTCTTAGAGACGCACTTAACTCCAAGAAGGTAAAGCAGTATGCTGACAAATGGGCGCAGAAGGCTGCACTGGTCTACCGCGCCATTAAACATGAATTGCACAAAGGAAATCGACACAAGGAATACCTATAAGCAACCTTTCTCTTCCTTATACATCTTAAAATATTGTCAATTAAAAATTTAAAAAAAAATCCATGTTTTATTTCAAAACAGAGTTATTTATAAAACACGTAGGTACAAGAGTTTAAGCCTATTAAATATAACACTTGTGTCTAGATCTAGACTCATTGTTCCTAACACTGTCACGTCTTCTATTTTGAATTGTAGGTACTCGTCAAATTATTTCAAAAATGCAAAAAATAAATTAAAATAGTAGGTGTTATATTTCATTTCTTTTCTAAAAAAAATAGAACAATAGTGTACAACCTGTTCGTTGCTAGTGATGTCATATGGAACTAAGAGGTGTTCCTTCACTGCTGACGCCACGAGAAAGCTCAAGGTCGCTTAGCGAGCTATGCACCTATATAGCTATATCCCAGTTGAATCAGATTAACCGACATAACGCAACGGACCAGTAAGCTGAAATGTACAATGGGCCGGCTAAATAGCTATAACAACCGATGGGGAACAAATGTTTTCGAGTAGCAGCCCTGTTACCGGTAATCAAAGAATAGAATAATTTTTAGTAATTTTTTTTTATTTATCACTGATTCGGAAAATACCTCTGTCCTGGGAAGAACCAGTAAGCTACCCAGCGGGATTAATTTTTATTTTTTAAACATATATAACTTAATAATAATGTCCCCCAGACCGAATTTCGGTCACGGCGGCCAGTCTCAATGGAGATTAGCCATCGGCGCAGGACAGGATTATAGTGGCCAAGTGTATGCGCAAGCACAGGTGCACTCTCTATTCCTTCACTATGACTTCATAGTCCGATGGGACGGTAAGCCGACACGACCGGAGAGACCACGCGCAGGACTGACGGCTTTACGTACTTTCCGAGGCACGGGGTGAGACACCGCCAGCTTCCTGACTCCGGGCAGCTACTGAGATTTTCTTGACCGAAAAACTCAATAACTGTTTTTTTTTACTTGACCCGGGAACTCATTATCAGCAGTCGCGTTTACAACCATTAGACCAACGAGGCAGTTTTTAAACGTATATAATATACTAACTTTACAATAATTAGAATTTGGAAAACTAGTTGAAGTGACGACATGGTAAGAGACTTACCAAGTCGTCACTTCAAACACGTCACTTCGTAAGACTTTGTTGGATGCAGGTGGTTTAGGACTGTGCTTTGTGGCGTTCCTTGGGGGAGGCCTATATTCAGTAGTGGATTTGTAAGCCTGTAATGATTATGTAATTATGAAATAATCGAAATGGATATATGGAGTGTGAGATGACCTTGGCCAAGTCGTTATAATAAAGTTAAAAAAAAATTATGGTTAAATTTCTTTATTAAAAAAATACAATTTATTTTCATTACAGCCATTTTTAGTCTATACTTATACGTGATATAAAATCTCTTTGGTTTTTAAATGTAAAAAGAGCGGGAAACAAAAGACAACAATTTAGAACACGTTACTAGAAGTAACTGTTCACCATAAAAGTTATACTCAGATTGAATTACACTAATTTAAAATACAACAAAACAACTGTTAGCTCTAGTACAGTGTTCTAAATTTTCACTCATAGACAATAAGCATCCAAAACTAAAACAAAACCGCTTACCTAATAATTAGAAAATATTTATTCTGGTGAAAAGTTAATGTACGGTAAAAAAGGAAAAGAAAGAAAGAAAAAAGTTTTAGATAGAGTTAAAAAAGTAAAAGGAATCAGTAGAAAGGATGAGCTGACAGCTGAGACAGAGTAAAAATAATAAAACTTAACACTCACAGAAAAAATAATTCCCAACAATTAGATAGAAATATTTACTAAGCCTTATTACAAAAAGTAGTTTATAGTTATTAGTATCAGGTTTAAAGTAGTCTGTTTCAATAATGCAGTCTCGTGGGAAATATGCGAACTAGAATGAGTATGGAATTTGACAGCTAATGTCAAATATCTCGAAGATTGTGACACAGTGTTATTTTTTGTGTCAAAGACTCTTCTTTATACCCGAGACTATCAATAAAAAGTTTTTGTAATAAGACCGAAGTCTGAAACGTAGAGACGTTCAACCTGGAGTTATGACGTTATGATAGCTTATGGAGAAGGGTACCGCTCTTTTTTAGACTGTGATATACTCTAAATGAGATTTGACTTAAACAAATATGGCATCAAATATAAAACATAAAGTAATGAGATCTAAAGTTAATTCTAAAAATCTACATATACCCTCAAATCAACAAAACAGATAGAACATTACGTAGGTTTCAAGTGGCACGGTGGTGCTTGAAGCATATTTGTTTGTGAGTGTAGTTTCTTATAATAAATTGAGCATTGTTTCCGCATCACATGAAATGTACGTAATCTGTCTATCTTTCTTTGTTTAAACATTTAACCGACTAAATTGAAAATAAAATTTTTGTATAATAATTTATAGGTCATTTAAATTACTTTGCATTTAAAAAAATTAAGGTATATTCGAGTTTTTTAGAGGCCCTGCATAAATATTAGTTACCTACTCGTAAATGATACATCATCTTTTGAGAATTTTGAGCTACAAAATTACTTAAAAACCAAAAATTGTCTATAGAAATACACCAGTTTGTAAAAAGTCATGTCTGTCACTATGGAAATTGAAGAACATTCATAGTCATTATATTTTATAAAAGCATCGAAACTTAAAATTAATAAACTATAAAAACAAAACATTTATATAATCGTCAAACGTTATAATATTTCTTATTTAAAAAGTAATGGATACAATATATGCGACTGATTATAGCCTCGTTACAGATTAAAAAAAACTAATGACATAGAAGTTAATACTGGAGTCAACTCATTTGGTCCTTAGGATACAATCTACCACCCAATTTATGTTTTGTGTAGTGAGACTCCTTTACCGTGTGATTAGTAACATTAAAACTAAATTTTGCACATACTTGTGGTAAGTACTAATACCCTTAAATCCATTTCATTATTGACACTTTATTAGCACATGGGCATTTTAGAACTGTGCGAAATTTTAAAAGGAACTTTTCTCACTTAATAATAAGCTTACGTCGCGCCATCTATGGAAGGCAGTACAAAATTCGCGAATATGAAATATTTATATACATTACAACATTACAAATACCTCCATAATAATAAAACAACTACATATAATGTACTTGTAAATTATGAAAGGAGATAGATAGACAAGGGCGTCGCCAAGGGAAGGCAGGGAGCGGCAGCTGCCCTCCCAGTCACAAAAAAATATGCAAAGCAACCAGTCTTATTTATTGAACAGTCAAGAGCTCGTGGAGCTTTACACATTGGAATTTGTACCGTTCTTATCATAAACGCCGTAGAGGTAAGACTCGCAGTAGAAGTGTAAAGCTGTATCAACTTGCCCCCCACTACCCAGGCCATCTCCTGGTGACGCCCTTGGAGATAGATAAAAGATAGAATAGTTTCGTGCTAAATGGCATATCTATTAAATATGACACAAGACTGAAATATATATTTTCGCCGCCGTAATATATCTATATATTTCATATTCGGTGTAAGAACTAAACCAAAATAGTAAGAAGTATCGACGCACATTTTAGCTTCTCTACATATTTATTAGTCTACCCTGTTAAAAGTTTACTACAAGCTGGCAATTCAGACCAAAAACAACGTCATAGCTAAAGACAGGCACGGTAAATATGCCACGCAATTGTATTTTCGTTTACGAGAGTTGTTTTTAGGAAAATAAGAAATAAAGTTACATACTTAACTGAAATAAACATCAAATCACGTTGACAAAGTACGCACATAAATAATGACAGCGTTTTCTTAGTCACATTTAACAAAATCAGTGTTAGACTGTCGAAAACAACGTCCGCCGTTTACAAAAAATAGAGTTAGTCTTGCCGCTCGCTCGCAGTCGACTAAAGAACATATGGAGAATTGACCGTAATTTAGTGCGCAATGTATGAGTAGTCCTGTAGTTCCCGTCTGGTAATAAGTCTTTGATTGAAGCCTATCCTATGATTCTGGAGGAATGTTATTTTTAAAACGTGGTCACCAGTTTCAAATATCCTTTTTTATCATTACATAACATTAAAATATAAATACTAAAAACTTAACACATAACATACTAATTATAAGGTTGTGATTAAAACACCACTAGCCACAGATGATAATAGTATTTGCAGTAATTTTATCAATAAACCTATAAACAACCTAACCTATAATATAACCTATAAATTGCTTATGTCAAACATGTTATCACAATGGCAGCATACTTTACCGTATTGTCTTAAAAAATATTTTTTTTGCAATATTCTGAATTTAACAGTAAGATAACACTTAATGTTTTTATTACACTTATTTGTATATATATACCTATATATTATTCTGTTCCGTCGGTTATCATTTAATTTTAACATATAATATTGACTTGAACCAAAGAGTATAAAATATGCTACAGAGAGAACTCGTTATTAGATGGAACATGTTTTCCCTAGTTAAAACCAGATTTTAATACAACAAGAATTTATTGCTAATCAAATACATGTATGTATGTATTTGATTAGCAAAATATATATATATATATATATATATATATATATATATATATATATATAAAACTAGTTCTAACTCATTGAAGTAATTAAATTAATATGTACTGTTTATAGATTATGCTTTTATGTTTTAACTAGACATAACTGCGAAGATAGCAGTCTATTAAAAACCCGAATAAATAAATGAAAAAAGCTCTTTATTTTCTGTTGGCTTTGTCAAAAATATGAAAGCACCTATCAAGTAACATCAGCGACAGATGAGGGTGGCAAAGTCAGACGTTTAATCTAACATACACATTTATTTAGCAGTTAATTTTAGTTGTAACTAATCCGTTCAGTTAAAACTGGTTTCAACCAGAGTAAACGCGTTTTTACTAAATACGGGTTTTCACTGTAACATATAGATCACTATGTATAATTAAATAAAGTCAAAACTGTCGTACATTGTATAGATTATTCTGAATATAAACCTAAAAATAACAATAATTCTTAGTAGTAAAGGAAAGTAAATAGAATTATTTGCTTTCCTTTACTAATGATATTTAACGTTAAAAAACAGATATATACATATATTTCGGTTTCCCGCCATTTATTTTGTATCACCATTTTACGTCTATTTCAAGTACTCTATAAAATCTTTTTAATGTTACTCATTCTTGCATCTTATCTCCGTCTAATGTAAAGACATCTGCATCGCAATCGGCGAAGGTACAGGCTTGCGCGCTATCCTGCAATATTATTTCGTAATTTTTCTCGTGCTTTTTTCCACTGAGGTGCTCAAAGATAATGTAGTCTCTGTTGGAGACTTCAGTGTTGCAGGTAATACAATTAAGGGTTGTTTCGTTGATCTGATGAATATTAAAAAAAATTATTGGACAAAATAATCTATATATTTTATAAATCAAATTAAAGTGTCTCAATTTTATTTATATGTAGGTATATAGATAACAATAAGAAATGTAATTAACTGGCACCACAGCACTGATTTTCAGTCGTGACCTTAATTGACTCTACGAACAAACAAACATGGGCATAAACGCATTTAAACCAAACAAAAAATCAAAAACTCATTCAAGCTAACCTACACGTGCCAGATCGTGCAGTTTCAGATACAAGGATAATAACAACAAAAGTAAACTTTGAGAATTTGTGTTTTTGCACAAATATCCGCTTCGTCTGCGGTTCGAAACCAGGATCTGCGACTGTATAGAGGTTTTTCTTTTTATAAAATAAGCGTGGTAAGTGAATGCTGTGTCCTATAGACATCTACATTTATCCTCAATTAATAATCAAAATGCAGATGCGTTGTCACCCCTGAGGACTGAGATGGAATGCCTCGTTTCCAGTAAAAATTATCTCCGGTCCTCTACACGCACCATACGAAACACAGCAGCATTGAGCTGCTATTTCACGCTGCTATTGTGTGAGAGCGTGGTCCTTCACCGGTTAAGCTGATCTATTCGTGCTACAACCATAATATAGCTGCAGCGTGGCTCTACCACGTAAGGTAGTAACATAGTCTCACCTTTCTTATCAAAGCTGGTATATACTGCTTCAGGAAATTTTTCTCCAAATTCCTCACATGGAATGCACTACCAGCATGTAATGATACATCGTACATCTTCAAATCCTTCTGGCACAAGCAACACCTGTGTCCAGACTTTGTCTTGATAAACCCGTGCCAGCTATCCCAGCTGATCTTCAACACATTTCCATTGCTCACGACAATTTTGCTTTTCTGAAAACCTGATTTAGCGCACCTTGCGCAAACTCAATGTTCAGGACGATTTTGATTTTTGATTCTACTTTTACCGAATATATAGTTTCCTTCTGTAAAGATATGTTAATCTGCTTAATTCCGTTCTTCGCTTCTAATTTTCTGGTTTTCGTAACGATTTTTCGACAGCAATTGTTTTGTTGTAAATGCACGGGCCAAGACAAGTGTGTGTTTAAGTCTTGGCTTGGAAAAGAAACGTTGCATAGACCACAGTGGTAGTTTAGGTAAACCTGTAAATTGATTAAGTTATTTTTATTCTTGAATTAAAGTTTTGGGCGTCATTAGTATAAACAAAGAACAAAAGAGGTGCTAGTATACTGCCTTGAGGAACGCCATTTTTTAAATTTCCATAACCTATAGAAGTACTTGTTTGATGTGGAAACAAACCCGTTGTTCGAATCGCCGTAGCTACGAATATAAACGATCGGACACTATTACAGAGCTGTCAGTATGTTCGGTCGCAAGCATAATAAATGTTGCTTCACAATTAAATTATTATAATCAAGTCTCAATTTCAAGACAAGATAGCGACTATCGGTTTGTGGGGTCCACGTGAGGTGAAGTTGCTAAAGGAACTGTATCCGCAACTTGTTCTCGTTGTTTTAGTTTGCATGAATCTATAGAGCTGCAACGGCCTTTTGAGCTCGTCAATCACAATAATGTTATAAAAATTAAACTAATTAGGCGCGCCTTAGCAGTAAAACCGACTCGTATGCAATGAATTATATATTTTTGAAATGGTACTTTTTCTATTATGTCTTTGTGACTTTTCTTTTACATTTCTTTCATGATACTTTTAGAGACACAATGAGTGACAGCACTTTTAAAAATTTATTTTTGGGAGGGGAAAAAATGTTAAGTTAAACAAAAAAAGTAAAGAATTATAGTACCTGACGGAGTAAGTGTTTTGAGTATTTGTCCAAGAATTTATTTTTGCTAATATTCTCTATATGCTGGCGACTGTCTACGTGCTTTTTAAGTTTCTCGAATTGCACCGATGTAGAACAAAGAAAACAGTATCTGCATCCGTCGCCAATTTGTACTAATGTGTTGTAAGAAGACGATGACACCCTAATAAAAATATTTTTAAGTTTCAAATACACAAATTCTTCTGTGTCTATCAGCGTGTTTTCTTCGTCTTCTGCATCAATTTCATTTGCATCCTCTATACATGCATTAGCTGTGGCTTTCTTTACTGTTTTCTCTGTAATTTCTTCTTTATTTTCTTCTAACGCCACATCATTTGCTTGGGCAATATTCTTCCAATCATTTTCTGTATGATTTTGCCTATCCTCGCCAAGTATACTAAATTGATTCTGACCTTGAGTTTTTAAGCTTGGTTTCCTGCTTTTGATAGTTTTCCTTGTTGTGTCCTCTTTTATATTTTCTTCATTTAATTCTAACGTCACATCAGTAGCCTGAGAAATATTCTCCGAATCATTTTCTGTATGATTTCGCCTATCCTCGCCAAGTATACTGAATTCGTTGTTATGACCTTGAGTTTTTAAACTTGATTTCCTGCTTGTGGACGGTTGGTCTTTGATTATTTGTGTGGCTGGTGATAATGTAATGGCCTTGTTTAAAAGACCGACGTGAACTGGGTCCATAATATGTGTGTTCATCAAACCGTAAGAAACGGGAATGTTACAAATGGAACAATGCAAACCATTACGTATCTGAAATTTATAACAGGATATTGTTATATTTTTACAACCGTAATCAGTCACAACGGTGTTTTACTATTTTAATGGGCACCTCCTCCACCTACAAAATGTCCATCAAAGTATCCACCATTCATTTCAGCAATCGTAAGTCTACGGATGAACGTCTTCCCATAGATTGCTTCTTAATGGAATTTTTCAAAGAAGGGAAGATTTTCCATAGCTGCCAAGCTTGTGGGGTGAGTTTTTTTTTTAATTTTCTAGTTGTTATTAGTTAAGAAGCCTCTGCCCATCTCCTAGTTTATTTTCCTTGGTCACCTCTCACGATACTCAAGAAACGATATAGGGGTGGTGGATATTCTTACTCTGCCACTACACGGCACGCAGATTACTGATTAGTTATGAAAAGAAAGTGATAAGCGGTAGATAGATAAATATCTACAATATTAACAATATTAATATTATTAATTCCCTGTCACCCCATTTCCTTGTCTCACTTTGTCCCCGATACTAGTAGTTGTGCAAAATATAATATTACACATGACTGTAGTGATGATAATGGGAATTATAATACATACATACCGCTCTTATTAAATTGCAGTTAAACTCATATATAAATGGTGTCCTCATTAAATTTTCTATATGGTGTACATCCTCAATATGCCTTGCGATTCCATCAGCATCCAAAGAGGATTCACAGGCGCAGCAATGAAATCCATTTAAACACAGCACCATATTATATGACATAAGTGAAAGAGTGAATTTCATACAGAAAATATTGAGTTCCTTTGTTTTATATTCTATGCGATTGAGGTCAAACACTAAATTGTTTCTGTTGTGATCTGTTACGTTGGCAAATGATTTTGTTTCAACTTTGCTATTTTTTGTAGTCTGTGGCGGTTTCACTGCGTTCGCTTTTGCATTTTTATTAACTTTGGATAATGGTGGTGTGTTTTTATAATCTTCTGTTATGTTCTTGTTCGTTTTCCGTGGATGTGTCGTTTCTAGGTGGTCGTCCATGTCATGAATTAACTGCAAGTTATTACAGTGAGCACAGTGATATAATTTGTGGTCAACCTGAAAAATTACAGATGTATAGTATATAGTTTTGGATTTATTCATTAATTTTTTTTTATTTTTGCATGTGTTCGGGACTTGGACAGATAATCATACATTTTGGGGTTTTGGGATACTTTCGATTTGTAATTTTTTTTCTTATTATTTCAATAGCTCTTGATTCGCCGTCAATAAATGGGGCAATCTACGGCTTTTTCTGCGACTACCAACATTTAGATTGTTTAACTGTTGCGTACATTTTGCGGACGGGGAAACTGTTTAACAATTTTTATAAATAGTAATATATATATATATATATATATATATATATATATATATATATATACATATATTTCATCCCTAATGTCTCTCCCTAAACATTTACATTAAAAGAGATGAAGCTTTTAATGTAAATATTTAGACGACGTACTGATTGTAACCTTGAGCCTGTGATGTGAGAGATTTTTTTTACATTTGCCGACTAATATTACAGACAAAAAATTATATTTATAAAATGGTTAATGTGCCCTATAGGCTCATTTGTATGCTGGGTTGGTGGGGAATAAAACCACTGAGATCTTCTTTCTTGTATATTTGGAGTTTTCTTTATGTAGCTGGCCGCCGACTGTGTCGAACGACGGAAATGGCCCGTCTTTATACGCCCTCAGTTAGGTCGACAAATACGGTACATGAGACGGGGAATGCAACGACCAATCAGAGCGCGGCGCGAGAGCAAGGCATGATGCTATGTTATTTATTACCTTGCTGAGTCGCGTAACAATTGTGTTGTTTTATTTATTAAAGTCATATATTTCTAAGCTATACATTTCTAAATTAAAGTTGTAAATTCAATACATAACTTAAAACTAATTCTACCATAAAATTATAACATAAAACTTTAAACTATACTGATAATTCACTAAACTATAATATAAACGCTTATGACTTGTTCCATTTATGCATTGTTCTATCAGTGTCTATATTTCACTATTTTCACTTGTCCCATCACTCACGCCGTGCGACCGCGTCGCATTAGCTTCAGTGCGGGCTCGACGTCTGTAGGTAGAGGCAGGATTACCAACTTCCTCACTGGCCGGCGTAGGACACCTCCCTGGTCAGCACGTCCACCGTCCGCACGACGTTGTCTGAACCCGGATATGTAGCGATGACTCTTCCTCGTATCTACACGTTGCGGGGCGGGTTGGGGTCGACGATCTGTACGAGGTCGTCGACACGTGCCAGCCTCGTCCGTGGGGCTCCGCCAGTGTTGGCTCAGGAAGGTACTTTTCACCCAGCGTAGCCAGAAGATGTCGGCTAGCCTCTGCGCAGCTCGCCAACTTGACCGTGAGATGGTATCTTGTTCAGTGAAAGTGCCTGGCTGTGGTACACGCCCCGTCCCCAACAAAAGTGGTTAGAGTGAGGGCCTCTGGATCTTCTGGGCTGACTGGACGTGGGTCAGCGAGCGGCTGTTGACCGTGTATTCTACTTCTACCAGTAATGTCGTGAGGACCTCCTCTGTTGGATGACGTTCATGTAACGTTGCGGTGAGCGCGGTCTTGACAGAGCGAACCATTCGCTCAGGCTCCATATAAATGGAGCTCCAGGTGGTATGTGTCGCCAGGAGATGGTCCTCTTTGCTGCTTCTTCTGCGGTCGCCGCGTTGACCGCCTGTCGTAGTTCCTAGTCGGCGGCCTTCAGGTTGGTGCCGTTGTCTGACCATATTTCAGTTGGGCAGCCTCGCCGGGCAATCATTCGTCTTATTGCCATTACTGCGGAGTCGGCGCTAAGTGATCCGGCTTCCAAATGTATGGCTCGCGTCGTGAGACATGTGAATAATACATATCTTTTTTGTCGAGTTCGTCCGACAGTCACCGAGAGAGGTCCAAAATAGTCGACCCCGGTGAAGGTGAAGGGGCGTTTGTGATGAGCTAAGCGACATGCTGGTAGGTCCCCGGTTCTCGGATGCGGCGGTACTTGCGTCTTCCTTCTGCAGAATAGGCATCTACGTAGTATTGTGCGTACGATAGGTCGCAGTCTTAGTACCCAATACTGCTGTCTGCACTCGTTGACTGTGGCTTCTACACCTGCATGATGGAGTTGACGATGTATAGCCTGTACCCAGAGCTTGACCGTATGATGATCACCGTCAATTACTAGCGGATTCTTGAATTCCTCCTCCATGTCGCCGACCGCCCGAATACGGCTTCTAAGTCGTAGTGCGCCGTTTATTGACTCGATGTTGAGCTGGCGAAGACGGCTTTCTTTGTTGATCGGCTTTCCGCTGTTTAGGCTGTCTATTTCTTCCGCAAAGGATTCTTCTTGGGAGGATCGCATCAGGAGTTCTTCAGCTGTTTTAAGCAGCTCGGCTGTGACCGTCAGCAGCTTCATGTCTTCTTTCTTCTGTCGAAGGTGAACTTGACGCTCCGAAGATTAAGGATGTCATTCTGTATTCTTCCGGAGGATGGTTGTCTCGTCGATTCCCACGCCACAGGTAACGCAATGCATCCCTGTCTTGTGTTCGCAGCTTGACTTGCATGAACATCTCCTGATGTCCGCCGTAACGGCGATCATGTGTTGTCGGCGCGCAGACGACACCTGGTAACGACTGTAGTAGGTCAGGACCTTTTAGTAGCATGTCATTAATTGCCACCCTTTGGTCTTGGCGCATCATCATACCACCGGTAGTTTCTCTGGTTTCATTGGGTTGATTACTGCGAAGTGAGGTAGGTACCAAGTCTTGCCCGCTGTCTTCTGTTTTGGGGCAGGTTCGGCGTACCCTTTACAATGAGCGTCCATTTGTTCCATGTACTTTTCTTCAATGTGGGTCACGATCGATTTTCTTTTCTATATTGAAGAGCTCTTCAGTGAGTTTTCGTAGTTGTCTGGTAACTTGACATCGTCTTTGCGCCAGAGAAGACCGTCTGGAATCTTCCTTCTTCTATCTTCGTTGTGGTGTTTTCAAGATATGAAGTGCTTGTTCTTCTGGATCAGTCTTCGGTCTCTTGGGTTTTATGCAAGCGCGTCCATCTCAAGTATCGCTTCACGAGGTCTTCTAGATTTTCGTCTGGATTCTCTGCGATATGTGACACGAAATCGATCGTCTGTCCGAAGCTTCGTGTCTGGCTTCCGTGGAGTACCCAACCTAGTGGCGTGAGGGATGCCACTGGGTGGTTCTTGTCTCCTCTTCTTACTTCTGATGTCAGCAGAAGATGCCAGTTATCTTGACCGATCAGTACTCGCGGCTTTGCGTTTGCATATGTTAGATGTTCTTGGATGTCAGAGAGATGTTGACACTCTTCCACTAGCTCCTGTGGAACCCGTTGAGATGAGACTTGAAGGTTCTTCACTGTGCGTGCTTGTATTTGCTCTTCATGATCGTTGAGCCCCTTCAGTTTGATGGTGACTCTCCTTGATGCTGACTCTGATACTTTCTTGTCGTTGATGGTTTCTATTTTCAGTGGATCTATGGGGCCCGTTGCTCCGACGCTTGTTACTATGCTATCATCGACGAGCGTGACTGTTGACCCGTCGTCCATCAACGCGAAGGTGTTGACAGCTCCTTTTGGTCCTTTCACCTGGATCGGTAGGATTTTCAAGTATGATTGCTTCTTGACGGTCCAAGTTGAGTTGATGACTTCTGGCCTCTTGATTTTCTTTTACTTCTGTATCTTCTGACTTCTTTTCGTAGTGCAGCATCTTGATGAGTACTTGCAGCTGTTGACATTACATGACTTGGGTCGGCAGTGGTGTGTCTTGTTCCTAAAACGAAGACACCTGAAGCAGAGGCGCTTGGACTGGCCATGTCCCATCTTGCGTTTGCATCTAACTTCTTGAATTGTTCACATTCTGTTGCGTTGGTGTGCCCCGTATCTTCACATACGACGCACCTTGGTATATGTCTTCTCAGTCACATTGTTGACCCTTTGAGTCTTCCTTTGTGGTGCGGCTGTAGTAGGTGCTGCCATCTGTTCGGGCAGCGTAGGGTCCACACAATTCTGCTTCTTCTTTGAATTACTTTTCTATCTTGATGAGGCAAGGTCTTCACGTGGCTGCCTGGCTGAAGTCGTAGTATCTGTATCGCAGAGTTGGCGTCAGTTTGTCTACTATGTCTTCGCGAGTTCAGGATTGTACATGTAGTTAAAACAATCCAAAGTCTTCAGTGTCGCCACTACGTTAGAGATCTTGGTGGCGAATATGATGTCCTCGGTGACTCAGTAAGGCGCGGCAGACCTCAAGCGTCCCCATCTCCAGCATGGCTATTGACTCTGGCCTTCCGAATCTTGACTCCAAAGTCTTCATTACTTCAATCTGGTGTGCGTTGGTCATAAGTAGGCCTTCAACTGCTTCTTTGGCCTTCCCTTTTAGGTTTCTTCCGAGTCGGTTTGTATTTTCAACTGTGCTGAACATCGCTTCTGTTTCGTAGTAGGCGGCGCGGAAGGGCAGCCATTCTTGATGAGATCCATTGAAGAATGGTAACTCGATGAACTTAGGTCGTTGGGCGGCGCTGACAGCCCGAGTGATGGCTTCAGCTAGGAGGGCTACGTCGATTTGACCTCCCGCCGGTGACTGACGAGTTTCTTCATGCTTTGCCGGCCTTGGTTCTTCTATGTGGGCGGTCGTTGGTTCTTCTATGTGGGCGGTTGTTGGTTCTTCTATGTGATGGTGAGGTTCTTTGGTGATCGCTAACATCGTACAATTCACTTGATTTTCCAACCAGTTGTCCACTCTTGCATTAACTTCTGACTTCGAGTAGAGGGAGACGTCATCTTCTTCTTCTTCTGAGTCTTCCTTTTCCAAGGCAGCTAGGCGTGCTGCAGCTAATTCCACTTGAAGGCGTAGCAAATCTTCCTTCGCCTTTGCAAGCTTGAGTTGCTTTGTTCTACTGCGCGTAGATCCCCCTCCTCCCTTCTTGCTGGGCGGGCGGGGGTCCTGTAGTTCGGTTTGCTTTGACGGACCAGCGGTGCTTTTTATAGCTCGCTTCACTGTAGAGGTTTCCGTTTCTTGGCGAGTTGCTCTGGTGACAGTAGCGGGCGGCTTCATCAGCTGTTTGGCCTTCGCACCCGCAGTTAGCGTCGTCGCCGCGGAAGGTGTTACGGAAGGAGCGGCGGCGCTGGCGGGGTGCGAGGCGAGGGGGGCGGTAGCGGCTGAGGCAGAGGTGAGGGGGGCGGTTGCGGCCGAGGTGGAGGTGGCGGCGGTCGAGGTAGTTGCTGTGGTAGCGGAAGTCACGGTGGATGGATCAGTTGCCGCGGATGTGTCTGTATGTTCCGAAGTCTCCGTGGTGATTGTCCCTGTAGCTGTCGATTCCGTACTGGCTTCCGCACTGGTACCGGCCGCCGAGGTAGTAGCCTCGGACGACGACGGCTTGCTGCCCCTTCCCTCGGAGCGCGTAACGGCCATGCTGTCAGCTGATTTTCTTCAAATAATTTGTCTTCTTAATTCGTTATAGTACTATTTTTATTCGAAGTCTTCAGGTAATTATTCCCCACAATATTCGGCTAACGAAGGACCATTAAATGTGCCCTATAGACTCATTTGTATGCTGGGTTGGTGGGGAATAAAACCACTGAGATCTTCTTTCTTGTATATTTGGAGTTTTTCTTCCTATGTAGCTGGCCGCCGACTGTGTCGAACGACGGAAATGGCCCGTCTTTTATACGCCCTCGGTTAGGTCGACAAATACGGTACATGAGACGGGGGAATGCAACGACCAATCAGAGCGCGGCGCGAGAGAGCAAGGCATGATGCTATGTTATTTATTACCTTGCTGAGTCGCGTAACAATTGTGTTGTTTTATTTATTAAAGTCATATATTTCTAAAGCTATACATTTCTAAATTAAAGTTGTAAATTCAATACATAACTTAAAACTAATTCTACCATAAAATTATAACATAAAACTTTAAACTATACTGATAATTCACTAAACTATAATATCAAACGCTTATGACTTGTTCCATTTATGCATTGTTCTATCAGTGTCTATATTTCACTATTTTCACTTGTCCCGCACAGTTAAATAGTTTAGTTATATCCAATGACTGAAGCGAGTCACGTTAACGTTGCTTATTGTACATTATTCGAGATTTCTCGATTTTCACGTGTCAATAAATAAAAGCAACCAGCAGTAATATATTTTTAAAGTATCTGAGTGTATTTGCGTCACACATTTTTGATTTTCAACCGACTTCAAAAAAGGAGGAGGTTCTCAATTCGACTGTATTTGTTATGTGTTACCTCAGAACTTTTTTCTAGGTGAACCGATTTTGATGATTCTTTATTTTAAAGCTGGTGCTTCTCATGTGGTCCCATATAAATTTGATCAAGATCTGACCAGTAGTTTTGAGTTATCCTTAATAATGCTTATTTAATTGACTTCGTTTGTACAAAATTTCTAATTTTACCACTTGTATCGGTACGATTCTGTGGGAAGCGGACGGGACGACTCGGCATGTAATGTGTCATATCGGTGTCGTGCCCATCAATGATAAAGCAATAATGGTCGCTTTATACATTACAGTGCCCCGATAACCCTTTTGTAACGGCCAATGAAAAAACACATTTAAGTAATGATAATATTCTAACAAATCACCACCTGTTCGGGGAAGAAGATTACTAGCGTTAAATTGCAGCATAGGCTTGCTATGTCCATTAATGTAAGACCCTACTTAGAAGTGATGTAAGTCCACCTGATGGTAAGTGGATGCTGTGGCCCACAGACATCTATATTTATCCTCGATTAAGAATCAAAATGCAGATACGTTGTCACTCCTGAGGATTATGATGAAATGCCTCGTTTCCAGTAAAAAGGGTCTCCGGTTCTCTCCTCTACACACCATACGAAACATAGCAGCATTAAGCTGCTATTTTGTGCTGGTATTCTATGAGAGCGTGGTCCTTCCCCGGTCGAGCCGACCCGTTCGTACTACAACCAAAATATAGCTGTAGCATGCCTCTACCACGTAAAAAATTTAAGGTTATGAGTTATGACGCCTCCGTGGCGAAATGCCTTAGCAAAAGTTGCAGCGGTATTCGCTTTGGGCTCGAATACCATTATTTTATTTGTTGTTATAGCGGCAACGGAAATACACAATTTTTACGTGGTAAAGCCACGCTGCACCTATATTATAATTGTAGCACGAATGGGTCAGCTCGACCGGGGTAGGACCACGCTCTCACAGAATACCACCGTAAAATAGCAGCTCAAAGCTGCTGTGTTTCGTATGGTGAGTGTAGAGAACTGGAGACCCTTTTTACTGAAAACGAGGCATTCCATCTTAGTCCTCAGGGGTGACAACGCATGTGCATTTTGATTCTTAATTGAGGATAAATGTAGATGTCTATGGGCCACAGTATCCACTTACCATCAGGTGGACTGTGCGCTCGTTTGTCACCCTATGCTATAAAAAAAAACATTCTGTGAAAATTTCAACTGTCTGCCTATTACGGATCATGAGAAACAAGTCGCTGACAGACAGACGGACGAACGAACGGACGGACAGCGGAGGCTTAGTAATAGGGTCCCGTTGGTTACCCTTTGGGTACGGAACCCTAAAAATGATATTATTACGGTAAATTAGGCAATTAACCGTAATAATTCCAACCAGTCTTACTTTCAATTACAAAACTCGCCAGCAATCAGAGGTCAATCGCCGCCGGCACCTATATCTGTAAATGCAATTTTAAGTTCAGATTTAACACGTGTTCAGTGGTGAAGCAAAACATCGTAAGGAAACCTTTATGTCTGAGAAATAAAACATTTTTTTTAAATATATGAAGTCGGCCACCATGCTGCCTCAATGCGTGTTGGCCGACTTCTTCCTTGTCCTAAAACCCTCTCCGAAATGTGAGGAGGCCTGCGTCCAACAGTGGGACGGATATAGGCAACTTTACTTACTTTACTTTTAACTATTAGCTAATTAAATAACTTAATTAACTAAGCGGCAGCCTCGTACCATTATGGGAAGCGAAGCGCGATTCCCCACTAATTGGAAGTCGAAGGTCGCAGATGACTCAGGACCATGTTTTGTGGCATTGCCTGAAGAGAGGCCTATGTTCGGTCGTGGACTTATCAAGGGACATAATGATGATGACGGTGATGATTACGATTAATAAAACTCCGTAGTGATAAGTGTTAGGTTTCCCTGTCTATGATCTAACACAAAAATTTAAAGAAATTCATATATTAACTTAGGCCTCTCAATACACAAAAATGTAAGTAGTTTTAAAAAAATAAGTGATATTCACTCTGTGAATACTAGGAGCAGACAGAAGCTGGTACTACTAACCAGTTACTGGATTCCACAGTCAGTAATTCATTCTTAGGGCGATGTATACGCATTAATAACAAAATCCCAGAAAATATACAGAATTTTTCCTTCTCCAAGATAAAAACTTTATTAAACAAACAAGGTTATTATAATATTAAGACTATTATAAAGTCACGGATGGAATGCTAAAACATACTAAAATAACAATGAAAGTAAACCTACCTTTCTAACCAGATAGCCATCGTATTTTTCCACAACGATTAACTTACTCAATCTTTCTAAATGCTCATCACTGTTACAATGGATAGACTTCAACTTGATGTTGTCTTCAACTTTGCATACCATGCAGTAGAATCTACTAGACTTCATATTAAAAATCATATTCCAAGAATCGAAGCGCACCCTTACTTTCTTCCCGAAAATTTGCATTTCTAGAAACTTTGGCATCGACCTTGGTTTTCTAGCCATAGTAGCGTATGAGGATTGATTAGGTATATCTTCCTCTATTTCCGATATACATTCATCTGTACTTTGGTTTTCATAGTCCGGGGAACATCGTTTCTGTGTCCAATAATCTTCGTAGAACCCTTCGTAGCTATCATCATCTGCAATTTCTTCTTTAACATGATCCATATTGTTGACTGATCTTGCGTTGAAATGGTAGCATTCCTCTTTCTCTATTTTGTCACGGTGTAGATCTAGATCATACATGATATCAGATACTCTGTTGACGGCAAACAGTAGTTTGTCTTCGTGGGATTTCGTTGGCAAATGTTCTTTTAAATTATTAATGTCAAAAAGTTCACTACACACTCCGCAGTGATATTTGTTATTTATCTGGAATATAACGTAAATTAAAAATTAAAAAAACCCCCGATATATAAAGAGCCGATGATCTTCAAACGGCTGAACAGATTATCTTGAAACATAGCTAAGAACACTATCGATTGAGACACCTTTCAAACGAAAAAAACTTAATCGAAATCGGTTCAGCCGTTTAGGAGCTATGATGCCACAGGCATACACAACACACATACATAGATACACAGATACATAGATACAAAGATACATAGATACACAGATACACAGATACATAGATACACAGATACAAAGATACATAGATACAGAGATACATAGATACAAAGATACATAGATACAGATACATAGATACAAAGATACACAGATACACAGATACATAGATACACAGATACATAGATACAAAGATACATAGATACACAGATACACAGATACATAGATACAAAGATACATAGATACACAGATACATAGATACAAAGATACATAGATACACAGATACATAGATACACAGATACATAGATACACAGATACATAGATACACAGATAGACAGATACACACCACAAACTTATAACACCCCTCTGTTTTCGTCGGGGGTCAAAAATTATTTGTTGTATTAACGCGGATCTTATCAAAGTCCTTACCATAGTTGCCACGATTGGCAGGCGGGTTGGAAACCGCAGCGTTTAATTGTTTTGAGTTGTTGACGGAGTGTGCGAGCGTGTGCGTGTGCGTTTGTGTGTTTACGATCTAAGTTTATTATTAAATAAGTTTATTATACTGCCTATTCTGTATCTGTACCCATAATACTTTTGGGCGAAAGTAGATTTTGCTTGTATCGTTTCGCATACCTTCTGGTTTGTAGTAAATTTGGTGTGAAAACAGTGCTAGTGTGTCTTTTTAAATTGTAGAGAATATATTTAATTTCGCTATTGTGAAGAGTCAAAATGAGTCAAAAAAGGCACGTTTGGCAATTTACAATGCTGTGTTAGTACCTACATTAATGTATTGTAGTGAAAGTTGGGCGTGGCAGAAGAAGCATGAGAGTAGAATAAATGCTGTAGAAATGCGGTCATTAAGGAGTATGCTAGGGCTGAATCTGAATGACAGGGTGAGAAATAGTGTGATAAGAGAAAAGTGTGGTTTGCAAGATGACGTTGTGACCAGGATTAAGAAAGGAATGCTTCGGTGGTTTGGTCATGTAGAAAGAATGAACGAAGAAAGAGTGACAAAGCAAATTTATGCTGCAGAAGTGAACGGCAGAGTCGGAAAGGGACGCCCTAGACGAAGGTTTATCGACCAAATTGGCGATATATTGAAAATGGGCCAGATTAGGAGTACCCTTAACCGACGAGCGTGTATGCGTAGATATATGGATGTAAAGGAGGCGAGAGAGGTGTGCCAGGATCGTGCCAAGTGGAAGTCCGTAGTCTCTGCCTACCCCTCTGGGTGACAGGCGTGAGTGTTTATGTATGTATGTATGTATATTTAATTTCGGTACTGTAAGCACATTAGCTTCCCTGAATAAACTGATAGGTGACAAAAGTTTTGGCTTAAAAAGTGCAACCTTCAAGATCATTTATTGGAAAGAGCTCATCTTTCCAATTTAAGCATGTGCGTTTTATTGGAACCGCCCCAAACTGTGATACCGTGGGTTAATATAGATGATATAGATTGACATAAGGTTAATAACCAGTTTTTAGCAATGTCCAATTTGCGACATGCCTTTAGTTTTTTAAAATGTAAATTAGTTTGTGCTTTGAATTAAAGATTATTATCTAATGATAGCTGCCAAGAGTTTATTGAAAAAAAAAAATTTGTAATATTTTACACATATTCCAATGCCCAGTTAGGTCCTTCCCCCGCGATGGGGGTATGCATAGGCATTTCCCTGTGTAAATTTAAAAAAAAGTAGGGTCTCCTCTCATTCCTGAAAATATTTTGGAACAGGGAGCAGACACGAGAGAGAACTTGGAGAATGAAATCACTTCCAGTCAGTTATCTTTAATATAATTTATAAAAACCGGTGGTAGGTGTAATTATCCACCGCGGGATACGATAAGACTCCTTTTCTCCTGGGAGCCCGTCCGGGTAGGTACCACCCCTTACCTGTTTCTGCCGATCATTCCGGTCTGAAGGGTTTAAAGAACCAGTATATTTACAGGCTGTAAGGCATTTACGTGGTAGAGCCATGCTGCAGCTATATTAGTAGTATAGTTGTAGCACGAATGTATCGGCTCGAGCGGGGAAGGACCACGCTCTCACAGAATACCAGCGTAAAATAGCTGCTTAACGCTGCTGTGTTTCGTATGGTGAGTGTAGAACCGGAGACCCTTTTTACTGGAAACAAGGTATTCTATCGTAGTCCTCACGGGTGACAACGCATCTGCATTTTGATTCTTAACCGAGGATAGGTGTAGATATCTATGGGCCACAGCAACCACTCACTATCAGGTGGATTGCGTGCTCGTTTTCCACCCTTATCCTATTAAAAAAATTCCATCTTAGTTCCTTAGATTATTTACTCTCTAAGTAAATAAGAAAATAATAAAGATAGATAATTAAATAAATCTATTGTCATTTAAAACAATACGCAGTTACAACTTAATTGGTTGATTTTCGAAATTGCTGATTGGATGGTCTTGTCACGTCGAATCCAAACTATGCTGCTGTTAAAGTGCCCATAATGAAAATGTAGTGAAACATTTGGTGTAATGATTTTGCATTTGTAGACAATTGAATAACAGTTTGTGAAGCAGCTATGTAAATAAATTATTTGAGGGAGTAAAATAGAATATATTGATAAATCTAATTGGGGACGCCCTAAGCGCATTAAAAAATTACGTATAACATGATTATACGGAATTTTTAAAGTAGTTTAAATACTCACAAGTTTTCAATAATAACCTTATTATACTTCCAATTTTCCGATAATTTTATGTCAAATTACAATTTAAAAAAAGTTTGGAAAATCCAAAAGTGCACGACTCATAATGCTCATATGATAAAATAAGAGAGTAAATAATCTAAGCTTAGTCCACAGAGGTGACAACGCATCCGTAGCCTTCTTTATTTGAAATTGCAGGTGTCCATGGGCTGCAGTGGCACTTACCGTCAGTCGGACTATAAGTTCATTTGTCTCTTCAATTTAATAAAAAAAAGACTAACGCACCTTCCTTATTATACAAAGATCATGTTTATCCAGAGGCAAATGCCTTTCTAAATTGTTCAAATGCTCTTTAGAGTGTATGTGATCATGTTGTTCGTCAATTTTACATAGAACTGAGCACACTGCACACTGAACCGTCCTCTCGTCAACATTCACAAGAGTATGCCACTGTTGTTGCGTCAGGAATACGTTGGAATTAATAATAACACCATTTGGTGCTTTCTCTATTGTCATGATAAGAGTTGCAGTGTCAGATGTTTCTGGAAAAATAAAATATGTATTATCTAAAAAAAACACTCTACGTGAACTATGATATGTGTTAAAAAAAAACTATGGAGTTTTGGCGGCACCAAGACCGCGCACGGAAAGTCGTTTATTTGGTCCTGTAATGTTCAAATTGGTTTTAAAAATGGCGTTGATTTGTGAACGCATGCAAACCATTAATGGAAATGATGAAACAAATATTCCAATGGAATGAAGCGGCAGTAGTCTAATGGTAGTACGGACCGCGAACTCAAAGGTCGTGGGTTCGAATCCGCCATTGGGCTGCTGTTGTAGTAGACCACTCTAACTCATTTTACGCTTACCTGGATTAGTTAACGGGAATATTAGTAATGATAAAAGCATTCTTAGTATTTAAAAAAAAAAACAATTAAAACAACAATTGAGCAATAGTGGTAAAAATTCCAGATATTGAGTCCGTTATAAAACCTTAAGATACTCCTGTTGTTGACTGTTTGTCGGTTAAAAATCTTGTTAAACTATTCCGGAAACTTCGCAATGTAAATTCAACACATTTAGAGAAAAAAAAATGTTAATATATTTTTTTAGCTAAAGGCCTAGTAGCCAATGCGACAATAAATAAATAAAAAATATTAACGCTATTTTCATTTAATATTTATTTACCGCCTTTATCCTCTGGCAGTTCCATATTAGAAGGTAATGAAATCTCGTCACCAATTTCCGGATTCTTTAATTCTAATTCTTCTCCAATTGCAAATTCCATTATGTCTTTTTCGCCTTTCGTCTTACGTTCACAAAACGTAATTCCATTTACTACGTAAGTTCTACTCGTTTCTTCAGAACATAGGGTTGATTTTTTTGCAATTAAATGTCCTATGTTTAGTCTACTGTTTTTAATTAATCTTTCATCTACATAAATATTTGGTATATAAGCATTTTCTTCATCACTGAAAATGTTTTCTTCAAAGTCATCTGATTTTCTGCGCGACATGCTCCTGAAACGTAATAAAA
Source organism: Parnassius orleans (assembly GCA_029286625.1). NCBI lineage: Eukaryota > Metazoa > Arthropoda > Insecta > Lepidoptera > Papilionidae > Parnassius > Parnassius orleans. Next base: position 1,206,818 of record JAGSMP010000039.1, on the reverse strand, counting down.
AAACAAACAGTTGTTGAATTTAATCGCGTAAATTAAGATACCTACTCTGCTTACAGCCCGGGAGCTTTTTAACACGCTTTTATTAGCTTGGTATGTATCTATGTAACGGAATTTTTGAATGTGGTTTTCATCCCCTTCAAAACGTCTGATTGATTCGAAACTTCGCATACGTCTATAAAGCTGGAATGGTCATTTGGGCAAAATCACTAAAATTTTTGCTAAATATTTATTGCTCATTTAGTGTTAATTTAGTGCTGCAAAATTAAATTTCACGCCAAAATAGCTTGATCCAAAATTAGAAAACTGCTAGCTTTTAATTAAACTAGCAGTGTTCTACCACCTAAACCGATAACCGCTTAATATAGCACCAAATAGAAGCATCAATAATTTAGTGCTCATTTAGTGCTGTGAAATACGAAATGAAAACGATATACGCAAAAAAAAATTGGGAAGATATTATTCTTTTCTTTTTAATATCATAAACTGCTACTTTGACATCTTTAGCAAAGTATGTAATGAAAATATTGACATCAGAGTGAGTTATCACCTAATGATATAAGATAATAAATTAGTGCCCAATTAGTGCTGCAAGCACATGCGAAAAAAAAGCGATTTTTTTTCATACACCGTAAACTGCCACTTTGACAGGTTCAGCAAAGTATGTGATCCAAAATTACAACCAGGAAATTTAAAAAAAAAATACAATACCATAAAAACGAAAGATTTCTTAAAAAACGAAAATTTAAATATTCTTTTTGTTTATTTTTTGACTTTTCATAATAGTTTCAATCTAATTTTTTATTGAACTATTCAATGAAAATTAATATAATATGATATATTTATAAATTCAGTAAAGTATATCAATTATTACTACAATGACTATTTAAATTCCAACATAGTTTGAATTTTTTCAATAACCATAATCTCATTACTCAAAATAATTTTTCTATAATGACAAATATAAAATTGTTCCATTATAACAAAGGTTCAATAATTGTTTCAAATATTTTTATGAGAAAATAATAAAAAAGAAGCAATCGATAATACAATAAATTTTTATCCTTTGACATGTTATCAATATAACAATACACAAATAACCTTGTTTGTAATATGTTAAAACCCTAGAGTCGACAACTGCAACAGGCGTAAAAAATTGGGCCCAGTTGTTGAAATTGTATTTCATAAATAGGTTATTATTATATGAAATAGAAAACGGGCGTATGAGAACGTGAACGGATGAGAAGAGTGCAAAATCAGAAAAAAAAAGGTTTTAAGAAATTCGAAATAAGTTTGAAATTACGTTAATAGAAAATGGATTAATGCTATTTAAAACTAGAAGACAGTCTAAAACTACCTATTTATTGTTATAAATAATTAGAGTAACATAAAAACAACAATTTAAAATTAATACGGTGGTTTTGGATAATATCCTGAGTTTTACGTAAGTCGTCGATTTCGTTGACTTAGGCTTTGCTAAGCGCGCACTCAACACGACTTCGAAGTTAGCTCTATAAATACCGACATTGTCTTAGCTCGAAAGTCTGAACAAAGTCAAAGTACGGTCTATAGATCTCAGCCTTAGTGTCTTCAAAGAGAGTCATTCTTTCTTTCTTTTTTTTTGTTCCATTTTGCCATATTTGATAAATTCGTAATTGCTATAAATTAGGCATATAATATATTACTTTATATTCTTGTATAATTTATTTCATTTTTTTAAGTATTTTTTTTTTAATTTTGATAAAAGCTGAAAGGGTCAGAAGCTGGACTACGGTTAATAACTGGGTCCCCTTTACCTTAGTGATCTTGACGAAGTGATAATAGTACGAGGGGTGATCCAAAAGTAATGATAATGAAAATAAAACACGGTAATTAAAGTTAAAATAATAATTTATTTTTCTACATAGTCTTCTAACAAATCAATACATTTAGTCCATCTTTTTTCTAAACCCAGGATTCCCTTTGAAAAAAATTCTTTGTCTTGACCCTCCCAAAACGCTTCAACAGCGGCCATTACTTCGCTATCGTCTTCGAATTTCTTGCCTCGGAGGCGTTCCTTGAGCCGAAGAAAGAGGTAGAAATCACTAGGAGCTAGATCTGGCGAATAGGGAGGGTGTTCGAGCAGTTCGAATCCCGTTTCTTGAATGGCAGCCATCGCAACTGCGGCTTTATGAGCCGGTGCGTTGTCTTGGTGAAACAGCACTCCAGCTCGCAGTTTGCCGCGTCTTTTTCCTTAATGGCTTCCCGTAATCTTCTTATTTGGTCTGCGTAGTAAGAGCCCGTAATAGTGGCTCCCTTTCCAAATATTCCACCATAATTATGCCTTGAGCGTCCCAAAAACAGATGCCATAACCTTTCCCGCCGAACTTGAAACTTTGAATTTCTTTGGCGTCGGTGAGGAGGCTCGCTTCAAGTCATCGATTGTTGTTTCGTTTCAGGATCAAAATGGTGGATCCAGGTCTCGTCCATAGTCACAAAACGGAACAAAAATTTTCTTGATCTGCTTGGAACATTTCGAGATTGACCCTCGAAATGTCAACTCGATTTTCTTTTGCTCGTCGGTTAACATTCTGGGTACCCAACGCGCAGAGACCTTTTTCATATGCAACTCGTTCACAAGGATTCTTTGAACGCTGCCATATGAGATCCCTGTGACCTCAGCTACATGCCTGATGGTCACTCTTCGATCTGCCAACACAACATCTTCGACTTTTTTCACGTTGTCTTCAGTGAGGGACGTGGATGGGCGTCCTTCGCGATGTTCTTCTTCAGTGGATGTTCTGCCCAGTTTAAACTCCTTGGCCCAGCGTGCAACTGTAGAATATGGAGGAACAGAGTCCCCCAATGTTTCCACTAAGTTACTGTGTATGTCTTTTGAAGACATTTTTTTCAAACAGAGGTACTTGATGACAGCTCTAATTTCGTTTTTCTCCGTGTTGATGTTATCTCTTTGACAGTTCGTATTCAAATGAATGTATCTCCCGGAAATCGTGATCTATTTATATGATTTTTTTAGGCTGACGTAGTGAGTATATAAGCAAGCAAAAAATATTTTTTTGGATTTTATGCGGACCTGAAGTAACCGATTATCATTACTTTTGGATCACCCCTCGTATGTATGCAGTGAAGCAGGCTGTGACTGGTTGATTGTAACCCAATAAATCAAGAAGACAATCAGAATTATTTAACATGAAGTTACATATAGTGGTTAGTCTGTAGAGCGGTAAAACCTGCGCCAAAGTAGTTTTGGCCATAGGCACGTAAAAAAAGTTCGTAGACTTTGTATTAAAAGACGAAATGTGAAATGGTAAGAGGGTTAGAGACCACATACAATCAATGTAGTTTCTATACAAGGGGCCGTCCATTAATCACGTGAGGCCCGAAAGAGGGGAGGGGGTTTGGCAAAAATCACGAAATATCACAAGGGTGTAGTAAGATATCACGTGTATTTATTTTTTCGTCAAACTTTTGATCTTCAACAAAGCACAGTGCCAACAACTGACTTGCAAGATGCTTATCCAGTTGTTAGTGTTGAAGAAAAAGTCTTGCTAATCCGTGGTCCAAGTACAATGTACATTAAATGTTCATGCACTAGTACAATATATGTTTTTCGCATGATTACACCATTCCTTTAATATTATTTTTATGTCAGTCAAAACAACATACTTACTAACAACAACTTTATCATGGCCCTTAATTTGAGAATAAAATTAGATTATACTTTATACCTGCATTGAAATATAATATTCTAAAACTTTTAAGATTCTTTGTAGGTACTAAAAAATACACGTGATTTTGGGCGGGGGGGGGAGTGTTAGTGTTAAACCTCACCACGTATCACCAAGGGGGAGGGTTAAAAATGCTAAATAAAAACATCACGTGATTAATGGACGACCCCCAAGCCGTTAACAAATAATAAGTATTTTAAAATCTACGTTGGATTTTTTCATTAGTAAGCAATGAAAAAATCCAAGTTTCGTTTTTCATTAATTATAATGAAACGACAAGAGTTAAAAGGCCATTTAAGATCCCAAATTCTTCACTCAAGACGAGTCTATTAAAAAGTATAGAGGGCTTATTCTCAAGTTACCGTGTTTTCCGAACAGTAATCTATACATACTATAATTAAACTCTAACACGACGTCTGTCTGAACACGCATCACGCAAAAACCTGAGAACCGATTTGGATGGGACTTTCACTGGCAGATAGCTGATGTTATAAGGAGTAACTTAGGCTACTTTTATTTTAGGGTTCCGCGTAAAAAAAATTAACAGCTAATATACAATAAAGTATATCCGACGCATGGTTCAATAAATTAAACAAGGACCGTATAAGAAGGCAGGACTCGGCATCTCTGTATTATGCATGCATCCTTCCTTTAAGTTTCCTTTACAGCCTATTAAAGTCCACTGCTGAACAGGTCTCCCCCATAGATTGCCTCGTAGGGGGCATTTGCCATAGTTGTTATGTTACTGTTAATTTAATAATTTCACCTCTCAGTGGGTCATGTGCTCCTGGTGGATTATTTTCTATACATCCATCCACTACAGCCTATAAAAAGTCCACTGCTGAACAGGTCTCCCCCATAGATTGCCTCGTAGGGGGTATTTGCCATAGTTGTATGTTACTGTTAATTTAATAATTTAACCTCTCAGTGGGTCATGTGCTCCTGGTAGATTATCTTCTATACATCCATCCACTACAGCCTATAAAAGTCCACTGCTGAACATAGGCCTCCCCCGTTGATTGCCTCATAGGGGGAATATTTGCCATAGTTACTGCGCTTGGCAAGCGTGTTGGCAACAGCAGTTTTTTTTATATTTTTAGTCATTATTTGGAAGACGCTGCTGCCTATCTATCTCCTGATTTGTTTCCCTCTGTCGCCTCTTACGACACCCACGGGATGATATGGGATAGTAGATATTCTTACACCGCTACTACACGGTACATTATGCATGTATAATTTTACCGTCTCAAACTCAATTGGGACTAACCATCCGCGCAGGACAGGATGTGCACGAGTGTGTGCGCAAACACAGGTGCACTCACTATTGCCTCACTTTCATAGTCCTATGTACGGTAATCCGACACGACCGGAGAGAGATCAGACGCAGGACTTTAAACAAAGCAAAACAACGGCTTTACGTGTTTTCCGAGCAGCGTTGCTATTGATACGGCAATTACCGTACTAATACGGCAGGCCTCTCATTGCCGTATCGCAAAATACGGCAATTGGCTATATTAAGGTGAAAAGTTTTGTTTTTTCACTAGTGTAATGAATGAAACGAAGCGTACCACTTTTATGAACGCCGTATCGTGCAATTTCTTTCGCCTTGGTTACAAATGGTAAAATTAAAAAATTTACCATTTGTAACCAAGACTGCAATATAAATTAAATCAATTCATAAACATAAACAATATAATGAGAACATCATTAATGTGGTAGAAGTCAATTAAATACGCACTATTAAGGATAACTCACTGAAAACTACTGGTCAGATCTTGATCAAATTTAGATGGGACATGAGAAGCAACAGCTTTCAAATAAAAAAAGAATCATCAAAATCGGTTCACCTAGAAAAAAGTTCTCAGGAGAACCTACCCCTTTTTTTTGAAGTCGGTTGAAAAATGAATTAAAAGGTTGCAAATGAGACGACGTGCTTCTACTAACGTAAATTATAATAGTTTCACCTACCTACGAGTCGAGTACGATCTTTATCCTTAAAAACTTAAAATACGGCAAACCAGACTGTGACATACGGTAGCTCAGGTTTTCACGATAACACCGTTTCAGAGGCTCGTGGGTCTTAAACCTGTAACGTCATAACTCCGGGCTGCTCTGCGAATTTCTTGACGAAAAAAAACCTAATAAACCGATACGTAACCGATTCGAACCCGGGACCTCATGATCAGCAATCGCATTTACAACCACTAGACCAACGATATTTATAAAAATAAAAATAATATATATACCCTAATATAAATATAATTTATTTATTTATTTTATTTATTTATTTAAGCTTTCATGCACACAGTTGTACATATGGCGGACTTAATGCCATAGGGCATTCTCTCCCAGTCAACCATTAGGCTAAACAGATATAGACAAACAAGAGGCGGTGCAGCAATAATCAAAATAGAAAAAGAGCTAAAAAAAATTGTATATAAGTACATATAAATATACATATACACACACATACATACACATAATATACTTAAATACACACAATATATACATATATAAATAAATACATACATATATAAATAAATAATATAAATACCCCAAAATAAAATAATAAAAATTGTACAAAAAGGGTTATTATAATATCAAAGAATACATAAATGAAAATAACCCCTGGGAATGAGGTGATCGCCAACATGCTGGTTCTATTAAAATTCATTTAAAAAATTGTACAAAATTATTGTAAAGTGAAATATGTTTAAAAAAATAAATCCCGCTGGTTTCTTGCTGGTTCTTCCCAGGACAGATGTATTTTTGAACCAGTGGTAAATTAAACATAAGATTAAGAATGACTCAATAAGAATTATTTATAATCTAAATTAATTAAAAAATCTATTCCTATCATTCTATGGTACATATTTACCCATCTTGTAAAAATAATATTTATTAAAACAAATAAAAAATTAGAGCTGTGGTAGTACAAAGGCTCGCCGTAAATTTCACAATACGCGAGCAACCCGGGTTCGATTCCCGCCGGCATTAATGAAATTGTTAATTGCAATTTAAGTGTTGATTTACCACGTGCGCGATGATGGAAAACGTGAAGAATCTTGCGTGATAAATCTTGCAAAATTAAAA